>JAESUZ010001842.1:0-1213065 GCA_017311185.1 Proteles cristata cristata
TTATTCCATAACTTTTAGAAGAACAATGTTCTATTCAAAATTAACATGGATTTTAAAAACTTTACCTTTAGTTCTTGAAGCTTATCCACATAAATTTGTTTAGGTTGGTCTTCTCCTTCTTCATAAAGCCAATTTTCTGTATCTTCCAATATTGCAGACAGTTTATTCAAGTCCTAGTTATACATTGAAGAGACACTGTCTGAAATTGCTCTCCTTAGGAGGAAGTTATCAAAGAAGGACAGACTATTTCTTAAGTATAAAAGATTAAATTTCAGATTTCTCTGGCTTTTTATTTTAAACGTGTTTTTCACCATACTTCTGCAATTAGGAGAAATAACTAAGAATCATTACTAAATGTGGCCCAAGGAGATTGACAACAGCAACACATCTGGTATGTTTATTTACATAATTCGTATTAACACTGTCAAACAAATTTTTTTTTTTTTTTTAATGTTTTATTTATTTCTAGGAGAGAGGAAGACAGCGTGAACAGGGGAGGGTCAGAGAGAGAGGGAGTCACAGACTGGAACAGGCTCCAGGCTCTGAGCTGGCAGTCAGCACAGAGCCCGACGCGGGGCTCGAACCCACGAACCGCGAGATCATGACCTAAGCGAAAGTCGGACGCTTAACCGACTAAGCCACCCAGGCGCCCCAAATAGTTCTAATAAAAAATACGTAATTTAGACTTACTTCTTGAGTGATGAATTTTTCATAGACAGTGCCCAACTTGTCTCTAAAATCATACACGTATTCTTCAACAGCATTCTTAGCATCATTTCTTTCTTTCTCTAATTTATCTTGCATTATCATCTTGCCCTATTCAAAATGTTCAGATTAGCTGTTATTAAGAATATGCACAAGAGTCATAAGGAAATGCATATCAAAACCACAGTAAGATTATCACCTTATACCTATTTTCACCATACCAAAATGGCTAGATCAAAAAGACAAGAAATGACAAGTATTGGAGAGGATGTGGAGAAAAAGGAACCCTTGTGCAGTGTTGGTGGGAATGTTAATTGGTGCAGTCACTATGGGAAACAATAGTATGGAGATTCCTTAAAATATTAAAAATAGAACTACTAAGAACTACTGTATGATCCAAAAATTCTATTACTGGGCAGTCAGCCAAAGAAAACAAATACACGAATTCAAAAAGATGTATGCACCCCTATGTTTATTGCAGTATTATTTACAATAACCAAGACAGAAAAAACCCAAGTGTCTGTTGATAAATGAATGGATAAAGATGGGTGTGTGTGTGTGTGTGTGTGTGTGTGTGTGTGTGTGTGCGCGCGCAGTATTACTCAGCAATAAAAAGGATGAAACCTTGCCATGTGCAACAACATAAATGGACCTAGAGTGTATTATGCTAAATGAAATAAGTCAAGAAAAATACCGTATGATTTCACTTGCATGTGGAATCTAAAACACAGAATAAATGAATAAACTAAGAGTAGAAACAGACCCATAAATAGAACTGATGGCTGCCAGAGGGGAGAGGGGTGGGGGGATGGGCAAAAAGTGAGAAAAGGAGTAAGGATACATACTTCAAGTTATGGAATGAGTAAGTGATGGGGATAAAAGGTACAGCACAGAGAATATTGTCAATGGTATAGTAACAGTGACAGGTGACAGCTACACTTGTGATGAGCATACCATGATGTAGAGACTGGTTTAATCACTATGCTGTATGCCTGAAACTAAGGTAGCACTGTGTATCAACTAGACTTCAATTTTAAAAAATGCATTAGGGAAATGCAAACCAAAACCCCTTTACACCTAATGGAATGACTAAATCAAAGACATGAATAGTGTTGGTGAGTATGTAAAGAATTTTAAACCCTTGTACATTGCTGTTGAGGATGTAAAATGGGGCAGCTGTTATGTAAAGTTTGGTGGTTCCTCAAAAAGCTACAATTAAAAAAATTACAGTATGACACAGCAATTTCACTCCTAGGTATATACCCAAAGGAATTGAAAACAGGAGCTCAAAATAGTTATTTGTATGCCAATATTCACTGCAGCATTATTCACAAGAGCCAAAAGGTAGAAACAACTCAGCTGTCCACTAACAGATGAAAGGATGAATGAAATGTATAAACAATAAAAATTATTATAAAAAGGAATAAAGTTATAATTTATGTTACAACATGGATGAATTTTGAAAACATGCTAAGTGCACTAAACCAGACACAAAAGGACAAATATTGTATGATTACATTCATAGGAGTTTTCTAGACTACACAAGTTCACAGAGACAAAGTGGATAGAGCTAACTGGAGGATAAGGAAAAGGGAAGAATGAGGGTGGTTATTAATGATTACAGATGTTCTGGGGTTATGAAAAATTTTAGAAAATGGTGGTGGTGGTGGTGGTTACACAAAATTATGAATGTAATTAATGCCACTGAATTGTACACTTAGTTAAAATGGCATATTTTACTAGTCTAAAAGTAGTGTGTAATGTGTAAATGTGTAGTAATGTGTAATATACCAAAAGTCACTGAATTGTACACTTTGTATGTGAATTATATCTCAATAAAGCTTCTCTACAAACTACACATAGACTGTGTCATTATATAGAACCCATACACACTTGGGTTCAATTCCCTGACTCCCCATTTGAGTCACAGGAAGGTCACTATACCACTCTAAGCCTGTTTTCTTATCCTAAAACAGAGAGGATACTTCTATCTATCTCTTAGGCTGTTACTAAGATTGACATCATTCACTTAAAAGTTTGGTATAGCGTCTAGCATCTAACTCATGCTGAATAAATGTTAGCTCTTAGGGGATTTAGTACAGTGGTTGTGATGCTGAGCTCCGGAGACAGACTACTCAGATCCAACCCAAAGGTTACCTTCTGGCCACTAAATCTGGTGATTTAGTCTACCTCTTCCTGTTTCCTCATCTGTAAAACATAGATCTCTTAACAGTACTTCTACCTCATAGGTTTGTTGTGAGGATTAATTAATATATCAAAGTGTTTAAAGAGGTTAGCAAACATGAGTGTCTTAATTAAAGCAAAGAAATAAATAATCTGAGGATTGTAATACTTGAACAAAATTTTCACTTCAACAGAAACATAGTATTTTAAACAGACTACAGTGCACTGACACTATGAATTTAAAATAAACATTTAAAAACTTAAGAAAAAATTTATACACAAAATTTGCCATAGCTGCACTTGCCTACAATTCATTCCTTTGGGAAGATAAGTCTCAAGACAGAATTATCCATGGTCTTCAGGAATGCTTGCTTCACATAAATTTCAGCCTTTAATAGTTAATAAATAGACAATATAGGTAGGTACTAAAAAGAGCAAGCATTGTAAAGTCAAAATATTTCAAAGATAATTCCTAGAATAATGTGCAGCAAATGGAGAATATGAGGTACTTCGAAGAAAACTGACCTTTAATGCCTGCCAAGCCTATAGAAATTACGAACCAGTACTTAAATAAAAGTTTTAAAAATAAAATTATTTCTTATACAATTGCTAATCAAGAAACAAAACCCTTTTCCTTAAAAGACTATAAAAATTAAACACACAGACATGTAAAGAATTTCAAGAATGACAATAGATCTTAAAAAGTATTAAATGGAAGTCAGAAGATATCTGAATAAAGCCTTGACCTTTAAGAACAATACATTAGAAGAGGGGGGTTGCGAATACTTCCCGTATGATGTCTGCCAGGTGTTACTGTTACAGACACAGTAAAAGCAGTTAAGAATCATTAGTACTGGAACGGTCTTTACAGTGAAGACAACACATGTTTTTCACATAACTATGATGAAAGCTACCCTGTACATAACATTAATACAGCTCAATATTTTATCCAAAATAACGTAGTTCAATGATCTATTTAATAACTCCTTAGGCGTTATGGACTAGATCCCCAAACTTGTGGAGAGGGGAATAATCACTGACTTCTATAAAATTTTTAGAAGATACTACCACTTATTTCAACATCAACTCAGATTTATATACCTCATTTTCAATGTAGCTGTTGAGAAGATCTTGGCCCAATTGTCTGCACAGGCTACTCTGAATAGGTAGATCAATACTCTTGACTTTTCCTTTTTTAATGGTCTGGTTTAATCGGTCCTGTTTGTCTGAGGGAGCTGACTGCAAAAAGAAATGTAAGAGAAGTATAAATTTCTAAAACCAACTTAAAAACAGATTTAGAAGTGATTTCAGATAAAACAGAAAAGTAAAATTGAACAAAAGTATTACTATTCTACTAAAGACTACTTTAATACAGACCATATTTTATACTGTGTACACTAAATCTTTCTACATAAAAAATAACTGAGATGGAAATGCATTTTAAAATCATAAGATGCTACTTCACACCCACTAGAGATGGCTATAATGGAAAAAAAAAAAAAAAGAAAACAAGAGTTTGTGGATGTGGAGAAACTGGAACCCTCATACATTGCTGACAAGACTGTAAAATATTGAACCATCCATTCTGGAAAACTGCTGGGCAGTTCCTGGGTGATGAAGATGCTGTGAAAATGACTGTGATAATAGCTGCAAGACTGTGAATGTATTGAAAAACCACTTAACTGTATACCTGAATGGACTGATTATCTCAAGCAGTTAAATAACTAAAAAAAAATTAAGTAAATTATGTTTTCACTCATATGTGGAATCTGAGGAACTTAACAGAAGACCATGGGTGAAGGAAAGGGGAAAAACATAGTTTCAAACAGTGAGGCAAACCATAAGAGACTCTTAAATACAGAGAGTACTGAGGATTGATGAGGGGCGGTGGGGGAGGGGGGAATAAATGATGAGGCACTGAGGAGGGCACTTGTTGGGATGACTGCTGGATGTTGTATGTAAGCAATGAATCATAGGAATATAGCCCAAAACCAAGAGCACACTAAATACACTGTATGTTAGCTAACTTGACAATAAATTACATTAAAAAATAAACTAAAAAATCTAGAAAAATGGGTTTCAGTTTGTAAATTACTTGAGAGCACAGGATTTAAAATTGAATCTTTATAACCTCTGGAAAAAAAATCTATACAACTAACCTACACAGATTAAATTCTCAGTTTAGAAAAATCTGTTGAAGATGGTATTTAGAATACATTCATCTGTATGATTGGGTCATGGTCTCATCCTTTATTAGCGATGACTGCTTGTAGAATAATGACTCTCAATAAAAAAGTTACCCTTAAAATTTTTACTTTCAAAAATGTTTATTTTTGCACAAAGCAAAATATTTTATAATATGTAGCAAAATGCTTAAAGTGGTTAATTTTGAAATGCAAGGTTCTGCCAATTTAAGTTTTCTTCATTTAGCTTACTCCATTTCCTATTTTTCTGGGATTATATGGCGTTTAGTAAGCCATAAAGTTACTGAAAAACACATCTTTTTTCCTACCAAAGAGACAGTTTTACTTCTATTATTAGGGTTCAATTTTTTAAAAATCCTCTATAACAACTTATTGAATTGTATTTGCTCTGGTTGTGTCCTTCTATACTTTTCTACAGCTAAGATTTAAAATAGCAAGTTTATTAAAAGAATGCATTATAAAGTGAACACATTAACTCCAAATATCAATCTCAAAAAGACACCATCATAAAAAGAGTAAAACACACTTTTGTTTTGGTTCCTGTATGATCAATTTCCTCTTCTGGGGTGTGTTCAGCATGGCATTTTTGATGTCCTCCTTCTTCTTGGTCAACTTGCATTTTATCCTGGAAAGAAAATATGTAATTGGTACTATTTGTAGTGTCTTCCTTATTTATTTTTTAATAAATAGCATCTTAGAGCTCAAACCTGCTTTGAAAAGTGTGAACGTAGTAAAGTAGAAGGCTGTTTTTCAAATGAGAATACAAATAGATTAACAGGTAAGTAAAATAAAAAGACTTATTTAATGCAATGTGAATGAATAGTTTCCTTCACCTTGTAGGCAAATAACTGCAAAATAAATGGAAAATTATTCTCAAGTTAAATTCACCAACCAAAACCCACAAACATAAGCTTACAAAAAAGAACATTAAAATTGGCATGAAACATGTTTACATGAAAAATGTTTACAAAGGTGAGAAAATAAAGATATAAAATATGTGTATTACATAAATTCAATTATATTTTTTAAATGTAGTAAAATACTCAATGCATTGAAACTGTCAAAGTAGATGTCTCCGAATTATAATGTAAACATCAAAGTTTAAAAAAAATTTTTTTAAATGTTTATTTCTGAGAGAGAGAGAGAGAGAGAGACAGACAGACAGACAGACAGTGTGAGCAGAGGAGGGTCAGAGAGAGGGAGATCCAGAATCTGAAACAGGCTCCAGGCGCTGAGCTGGCAGTCAGCACAGAGCCCGACGTGGGGCTTGAACCCACGAACCATAAGATCATCATCTGAGCCGAAATCAGAGGCTTAACCGACTGAGCCACCCAAGGCACCCCTGAACCTCAAAGTTTTTAATGCTAGAAGACAAATTCTCAACCAAGAAGATAGTCAAAATAGACTCTCCTTGGTAAACTTTTTTAACCTTATTTATGACCTTCCTCCTAAAAAGAAGAAAGCTTGAAATTCAGGAAATCAGTATGATTTAAGTTTCCTAATATATCTGGAGTTAAGCAATATAAAATAACCAGAAGGAGATGATGAATCAATTCTTATTTGTGCCAAAGAGAAAAATAAGTTGGGAGATAATTTATACCAGCATTCTTCGTAGTTAAAAGGTCAATTATTTCTGATATTTCACCCGCCACCTCACCTCTAGCCACCTTTCAACTGTATAATTTCCCCCACCCTGATTGAAAAGAGGGGGTAATATAGTAAGACACAAATACACTGTTAACTTTATTTCATATAATAAGAAAGATATGCTAATTAAGTGGCCAAAATGGTTCATCACTTGGCATTTTTACTTTATACTTAATGAAAGAACTCTTCTACTGTGAATATGTCACTGAAGGATAAACCATATAAAGTGGTTACGGTGTTTCTAAAACTTCACATTCAGAATCCAACTCTTTCAAATAAATTCAGTTGTCAATGTATTTGTCTACACAATATTTTCCTTTGTGCCATCAAAGGCATTAGTGTGTCCCAGCTTTTGTTTAAAAAGGTTCGGTCTAGGTATGGTCTGTAGAATTTTATTCTAAGCCGCTGATACCTATCGTGCAAGTTTCATTAGGGTGTTTTATCTACCAAAAGGAGTCAGCAGATTGTTTTCAGACAACAGCCAAGAGAATTCCTCCCTTGAATGGTCTTTAAACAATTTGTTGATGGAAATGTCAAGGGGATGCAATTGCTTAATCATGCCAATGGGAATAGCAACCAAGTTCACACACATACAGGTAATGAGAACTATGTCACCATTACTACCACTGGCAACAACAAGTAAAAGATATCATTTGCAAGACCTTCCCTAACTTCAGATATATTAAAAAGTGGGAAACTGTGCATCTCACAATTAATTTGAGAATAACTTGTTAACCTTTTAAAACGACTTAATAAGGTTCATAGGAATATTATCTATAGTGGGGAATTAAATAAAGGAAGTGCCTCTAGACTCTGGCATCTCTTAATAGATTTCAAATTTGATGAGGATCGTTTTTCTGTTCACTACTATATCCAAACACACATTTTAGTGCTTCTAATTATTTGCTGAATGAAAAGCACTTAAGAATAAAATCCATAGTCATTTTCATGAACTATAAAGGCTTGACCTGATTTGCCCCTTGATCTACCTTCTTAAATTCTTTTTCTGGCCACTCTCTCCACTCCTATATCTCATGTATCAGCTACCCTTATATTTGTTACAACAAAGAATACAAAAAGGAGCTTCCAGCCCCAGGGTCTTTATACTTGTTTTTCAGTCTGCCCAGAAAACTACCTATGTATCTTCAAACTGCTTTTTCATCCTTCAGGCTGGCTTACCTGTTCTTCCTCACAGGTGGCTTCCCTGGTCACTATCACACAGTTAATTTCCACTTTGCATCCCCTCTCCTTTAATTTCCTTTATACAGTATCTTGTTGCTTCTAGCTTGTCTTTTCCCACTAGAATGTTAAGTTACAGATGGTGGGGGACCTTTTCTTCTTTGCTTACCACTGTAGGTTTAAGTGTAAAGTGCCTAAAACAGTGCCTTATATGTATAAGTAATAGGTACTTACTATGTATAAGTAGAGTTTTTCAAAAAGTAAATAAAAAGATGAACTACTCAACTGGCCAACAGTTGGGGAATAGTAAAACCAAGATATAGTAGTACAATGAATAGCATATAGTCTCTCTGATCTCTGACTCTGTGATAAAGCCTAGGCTGCGATAACTTTTTAGGATGACTATGTATTAATTAGTATACAGCAAGAAGTATCAATTTTCTGACACATCTCTATATTGAAGAAAAGTTCACAATCTGTTATTATTTTTCAGGAAAAATCAAAGCTATCTTAATTTTTAATGAAAAAATGAGGCCAGTAATTTCATAAATTGACTCCTGTGCAAAAAAAAAGAAAAAGAAAAAAAAGACTCCTGCTGCTGCAGCTCACTGGGTTTCTTTATATTAGATTCAGCAGTGTCAGCAGCTGAGGTAGAGTAAAAACTTTCTTATTTTCTCCTCCAAAACTGAAACAATTAGCTTCCAAAGTCTACTCTGAATTGATTCACATTTTGGGGGAAGAAGGGGGAAACAACTTTATAATGTAATGTAAGCCTTATGGTTTTAAACTTTTGAATACAGAATTAAAGAAAAAAGTCCTAGAGAGAACCATTAACAAATACAGTATATGGGATGTTTTCTACACAGGATACTCAACATCACCCCTTGTTGGCAATGATTCGGAAACAAATGTATTCAATACCTACTTTATCAGCTATGGTAGGGATTTAAAAGGAGAATGTGCTTGCCAATAACACCAAGGATAGGATCCATAATGTTAACCTTTCTTTTTCCTTGATTACATGTATCGTAGAAGGAGTATTCAGGAACATCTCACTTATCTAGAAGAAATCCCTTATGTGGGTACATCAACTACTTGGAAATGTTCCAACAAGGCAAAACACTTTTGATAAACAAGTAGTAAGTCTCTGAGGAGCTAAAGCAGATGTCGTTATTTCATACCCTTTATTCAGGGCTGAGTCTTTTAAGTCCACATCCAGATTATTCCCAAGGACTGACTGACTAACCTTAAAGCTCACAGACAAAATAAAAGCATATAAATGCTAGAGGAGGCAGAAAAAAATGGGTGCCATATTATTGTTTTTAGTGCCCAGGAATCACGATTAGAGAAAACTAAAGGTCTCAGCAGAGGTGAAGAAAATAGAAATGGTTATGAAGAATTCATCCTTGAGGCATAGAGTGCTCTCAATATTAGTAAAAATAAATCTTAATGGATTAAAATTTCTATGTATGACTTAAATTATTGTGAACTACAATTAAGAAAACTAACTTTTATATTTCTGACAAATTACTATGAACTACAGTTAAGAAAACTTTTCACCTATTATTCTTACATTAATTTATAAAAAACTATCTTCACTAACAGATTAGGACATTTCTTCTCCTCAATTCAAGGAAGGTTGTAATAGCAAAATAATACATGGGAAGAAGAAAGAAAATGCTATGATCCTTAAAATAAGTACCTTAAAGAGGATTCTGATCAATGTGGAAGATTTTAGAGTAATTATTAATAAAAACAGAAAAAATGACAACTCCACAAAAGGGAAAAATGGTCTTGAAATTTAACAAAAACCATTCTTTTTTTAAATGTTTTTATTTATTTCTGGGAGAGAGACAGACAGACAGACAGATACACACACACACAGCCTGAGTAGGAGAGGGGCAGAGAAAAGAGGGAAACCCAGAATCCAAAGCAGGCTCCAGGCTCTGAGCTGTCAGCACAGAGCCTGATGCGGGGCTTGAACTCACGAATCACAAGGTCACCACCTGGGCTGAAATCGGACACCTGACTGAGCCACCCAGGCGCTCCACAAAACCCATTCTTAATATGCACAAATACACAAAAAATCTAGGGCAGATCTCCAATTATGGTTGGGAAAAAATGCCATTAAAAATAACTTATAATAGTATACATATAAAAAGGTAAAATCTCTATGTAATAGAATATAATCATGTTCACCTACGATTCCTGCATCTACAGTACACCAAGAGTGAATATAGTACTAGGGTCACATAACTCTTTCAAAAAGAAATTAACTGTCAAAATCTGTATTGTTATTGAAAATGTACAGCACACTCTTCTGTTCCACTGCCACAGATACCCCTATGCCCAGAAAAATTCTTTATTAAGCATGTGGTTTATCAATCTAAGAATAGGTACATGTAGGGACGCCTGAGTGGCTCAGTCGGTTAAGCATCCAACTTCGGCTCAGGTCATGATCTCACAGTTTGTGGGTTCGAGCTCCGCATCGGGCTCTGTGCTGACAGCTAACTCAGAGCCTGGAGCCTGCTTCCGATTCCGTTAATCTCCCTCTCTCTGACCTTCCCCCTGCTCATGCTCTCTCTCTCTCTCTCAGAAATAAATAAAAACATTTTAAATTTTTTTTAAAGGTACATGTATAGTTCAAAATTTATCAGTCTGAATTGGTTTTATCTGTAAACTAAAAAAACTAACCATAATACGTGTTTTTAATGGAAATAAAGAATATAAAGCTATTAAAAAGATGCAAAACCTGTAAAGGGTTAAAAATGTGCAAGATGTAGAGCATTTAAAATTATTCTTTGATGCTCTTATTTAAAAAAGTTTATACTGATCCCTACAATAGAAGTTTAGAGCAAAATCTCAGATTATTTTTTATATTTAAGATATAAGTTATGATTAAGAAATTAGATATCATAGTTTTTCATTTTTTAAAGTTTATTTTGAGAAAGACAGAGAGTGTGACTGGGGGAAGGGCAAAGAGAGAAGGAGAGAGTAGTCACCACAGAGCCCAATGCAGGGCTCGAACTCACAAAACTGTGAGATCATGACTTGAGCTGAAACCAAGATGCTTAACTGACTGAGCTGCCCAGGCACCCCTTGAAGCTACAAAAAATATTTATTAGAGGAATCTTGCAATAGGATTTCTACATACCACGTCATCTTTGCTTTCATTCTTAAATGAAGCTTCGGTCTCCATAGGAGCATCACTGTGATCACCTTCTACATTTTGCTTCTCAATTACTGATGCACTGGCCACGCTGAAGATTCCATGGATGTTAACACGAACTTTAACCTTCACTTTTGAACTATCACCATCAGACTGTGGAAATACATTCTGAATAGTGAAGCTCCCTTCAGGAAAAAAGAGCTTTCATCAGTACATGGGCCTCTGATTAACTTATTCAATTCACTCATTCAATAATTTGACTATTATCTCTTAGATGCTGGCAAACAATCATAAAATTATCATCACATCCAGATTAATTACTGTGGGAAAGGCACTGACCCAAGATCACCATTTTTTTTTTTTTAAATAGCTTAAGAAACTTAATACTAAGTTTCAGAAAAGGTTAAGCAGCCTGCCAAAATCTTCAATGCTAGGACAAAGGTAAATTGGAATTTCAACCAAGGATAATTTGACTCAAGGCAATATAACTTTAAGCATTTTCTCATATTCCTATTCTAAAACCAAAATAACAATTCAACTTGAGTTTGAAAAACCAAATGAAGACTATACTTTTGCTATAAGCTTTGGAAAATCATAATCATGTTGGTAATTTCTAAATAAAGCAATTTTTAAAAATTCTGCCCTATAGAAAAACTGCTGTTATTCAGACATTAATAACTACAGAGATGTTCACTTTTCACTTTAAGATGTTTTATTTTGAAAAATCTGTAATATACAATGATATCCACAGTGGAAGGAAAATACTAGGTAGAAAAATCGAGAACTAAAAAATCTGGTTGATCTTTGTTACAGGTTGAATTGAGACTCCCATTCCCACATTAATATGAAATCCTACTCTCTTTTTTAAAAAAATTTGTAAGATGTTGATTTTGCTTTTGTGAAAGACAGAGCATGAGCAAGGGAGGGGCAGAGAGAGGGAGACACAGAATCAGAAGCAGGCTCCCGACTCTGAGCTGTCAGCACACAGCCCGACTCAGAGCTCGAACCCATGAACCGTGAGATCATGACCTGAACCAAAGTCGGACGCTCAACTGACTGAACCACCCAGGTGCCCCATGAAGTCCTACTCTCAAGTACCTGAGAAAGTGACCTTATTTGGAAGACAGGGTCTAAACAGAGGTAATATCAAGTTAAAATGAGGTCATCAGGGTGGATTCAAATCCAATGACTGGTATCCATATTTGGAGACAGATACATATACAGGGAGAATGTCATGTGAACATGAAGATGGCTATGTACAAACCAAGGAGAGAAGCCTGGAACAGGTCCTTCCCTCACAGCCCTCTGAAGGAACCCTGTCAACACTCTGACTTCTAGAACTGGAAACAATACATTCTACTGTTTACAAGCCACTAAGTTTGTGGTATTTTGCTAAAGAAGCCCTAGCAAACTAATTCCACCTTCAATAATTTTTTTTATTTTTACTGCTTTAAATAACATATTTGAAATATTCATATCATTTTTTCTAGCTTATTAATAAAAGCAGATATAAAAATTTTAAAAATAACAAATGATTCCTTGTTTTAAATGTTATAAAAATCATACTTGTTTTATATCTCTGAAAAAGATTACTTAACTAAAACAGGTATTACACTCCCTGATTCTCAGCTGTACTGCTCCAATGATACTCATTCACACTGTTGCCAGGGAGCATAAATTTAAAGTCAAAATATACAGTCAGTCTGGCAGCACAATTTCAACTTACTATGGGAGTTTTTCCATAAAAAAAAAATAGCCCTCACCCAAACCTTTCAGGCAGATTACAGAGCATTTTAAATACAGAAGTAAAAATGAAGTAAAAAGTACTCAAAACTTGCTGTTATTCCAGAAATCCTATGAGCATTAAAAGTGCATGTTTAGAAGTATGAATACCTTTTCCTAAAAATCCAGTGCTTAGTTCAAATATCAATTTATTTACTTCCTTGATTTAAATATTAATATATTTACAAAAAGCAAAAGTTTATGAAATTTTTTTCTTGATTTCTCTTACCAATTCTTGGATCAGGATAAGGCACTTCATGTAAATTAGTATAAAATGCTTCTAGTTCAAATGGTTCCTTCTTGTGGAAGGTAATGACTTTTGAGAATGGAGCAGGATGGTTCTTACAGAATACTTCACATTCCCTAAAACAGAGTGGGAAAACAGTTTAAAATAGAAAGTTACCTATGAATCTAATTATAAAATCCATGTCATTCCTAATTCAAAAGTAGCAACTGTGAAGACCTCTATGTACAAATATAAAGAAAAAGAATTACTGGTTTGGCTATGAGCATGCATTTTGGTAGGTCTATGGCTCCAAGTTTTTAGAATGTCTGTCAGAGTAAGACAGAAAATCCTATCTTATTAAAAGAAAGTAACTGACATTAGGTATATTGTGAGGCTAATACACAGGAACTAGTTTTTTGGCTCACATATGAGGACCAAATGTTATTCATTAGTTTCCAAAATACTTGTTACATGTAACCCTTTATATTTTTGTTCCTGTCTATAAGTTTGAAATTATTTCCAAATAAATGTTTTGGGGTTTTTTGTTGTTTTTTTTTCAGGGGAGCTAGGGGGAAAAACAAAACAAAACAAAAAACGGGACAAGGACCAAGGGACACCTGCATGTATATCTTTTACCTAGATTTACTGCTGTCAGCTTTTTATTCCATTTGTTTCTTCAACACACTCTGGGCATGTGTATTTTTTTCTGAACCAATGGAGGATATTAGCATACATTATGGCTCTTTACGCATAAATACTTTAATGTGTATTTCCTAATAGGGATATGCTCTAACAAATAATGACAGTACAGCTGTCAACTTTATAAATTAACACTGATATTTTAACATACAATCCATATTCCAATTTTTACAAATGATATAATAATGTCCTTTATAGTATTTCCTCCTCTCTGTTAGAGGAAATTTTAACACCTACGTGACAACTCCTATTCCTTAAACAGTATAACAGAAACTCACTCTATAATACTATATTATCACTATAAGGTTTGAAAATTCCACACTCATGGACCTTTCCCTCTATTCTAGTTTTTAAGGACCTACACTATCTTTTACTTTTTTAAAAAAATTTGTTGTTGTTTGCTTGTTTCCATTTTGAGAGACAGAGCACATGCAGGGGAGGAGAAGGAGACACAGAATCCAAAGCAGGTTCCAGGCTCTGAGCTGTCAGCACAGAGCCCAACACAGGGCTCAAATCCACGAATGGGGAGATCATGACCAGAGCTGAAGTCAGATGCTTAACCAACTGAGCCACCCAGGCACCTCTACTTTTATATCCTATCACTAAGATAGGTTTATTTTTCATTTCAACTCTTCCGTAAGTTTCTTACATAATTTTTTTCTGGATCACTGTATCTTAACTGAAATTAACTTTAAGAATTTATTGATTTAAGTAATCTCTACACTCAACATGGAGTTCAATCTCACAACCTCAAAATGCAGAGTCTCATGCTCTGACTGAGCCAGTCAGGCACCCCTGAAACTAACTTTAAGGAACAGCATTTCTTGCCTCAAAATTGACATTAATACATGCCATTTAAATGCTCTGCAAAACTGGGGCGCCTGGGTGGCTTAGTCGGTTAAGCGTCCGACTTTCGCTTAGGTCATGATCTCGCAGTTCGTGGGCTCGAGCCCCGCGTCGGGCTCTGTGCTTACTGCCAGCTCAGAGCCTGGAGCCTGTTTCAGTCTGTGACTCCCTCTCTCTCTGACCCTCCCCTGCTCACTCTGTCTCCTAGAAATAAAAAAAAAAAAAAAAAAGCTAAAAATAAAATAAAATAAAATAAAATAAATGCTCTGCAAAACATTTCCGATCAAATTCATAATTTGTATTTTTACAATTTGTGCAAAATTTTTAGTTTCTTAGGGGTGGGAATATATCACAGGACAAAAGTTTAAAAGCAACTTCAAAATATAAATTCAGGTTTATTTTATTGTATAAATTATATGCTTGAGTAGTAGTCAACTATATTATTTGAAACACAAATTTTTATTTTGGTAAAATAAATTATTTAAATCCTGGCCACTTCATGGAAAATGAAACATAAATGTCGGTAAAAGCATGAAAAGATTGTGGCTCACAATAGTCAGAAATATATATCTAATAACAAAGTACTTATTTTCACTTTCAGGATTTTATGTTTAAAAGTATAGGAGGAAAAATGCTGTAACAGACAATCCCAGCAATGTTAAAAGGAATATAAATTAGTATAATCCTTTTAGTGGAAAATGTGGCAGTACTAATTAAAATAATGTTCATATCCTTTGGGTCAATTTTAGTCTTATACAGTTATCTTACAGATATACCAAACACAACTAAATAAGAAGATGTGTACAAGTTAAATTATGGCACACACAATTGCTGAGAAAATAGTCACTGTTGACATGGAAAAGTAATAAGTAACATATTTTAAAAAGCAAGTTTCACTAGAGACATAGAGATGATCATGTATGTATTAACCAAGTACATGCTTTTATTTTTGGATAGTCAAAGAAAATGACTAGAAAGATAGAAGCCTAGCTATTAACAAGTTACCTCTGTAAAATGTGCTCAGTGGCAGCTGGGGTACAGCAGATGCAGGTTTGTAAATTTTTATAGTTCCATATTGTGATTTTTATTTGAAAGAAAATTTACTTTATAATAAAATACTAATTAAAAATATGCCATGATAGTTTATAGATTATATAGTGTTTTATATAGTTCCTTTCTTCTAACATTTTATTTAAAAGTATTTCAGAGGGGCACCTGGGTGGCTCAGTCAGTTAAGCATCTGACTTCAGCCCAGGTCATGATCTCACGGTTTGTGAGTTTGAGCCCTGCATCAGGACAGCTAGTTCAGAGCCTGGAGCCTGTTTCAGATTCTGTGTCTCCTTCTCTCTCTGACCCTCCCTGCTCACGTTGTCTCTCTCTCACAAATAAATAAAAAACATTAAAAAAAAAAAAGGTACTTGAGAGTATTAAAAGTGTAAATTCCTCTAGTTTAGGAAACTAGGTTCAATTGGTTATTTATTTACAACAAGCTCTAACCAAGGCTTTAAAAGTAACTTACCCAGTTCCATCTTCAAAAGAGGTCTTCCATCTTAATGTGATTGAATAGGGAACAAGGTCTGTTATAGAAAATTCACGCACTTTAAATGCTGGTGAGAGAATCGCACACTGAAAATAAGACGTATACCATATTTAAATCAACAAACACAAAACATACTGTAGGCTACCCTGATTGAATTGCTTAATAGAGTCCTTGTAATAAAGTTATGTTTTAAAAATTGTCTTTTCATAACAGCTAATTAAAATTTACAACTGTTAGGGTTTATGACCTTACAAAAATATAAAATGTTTTTAAATCTCAAAAAAGAATTTTAAATGGGAATAATTACAAGAATTCATAAAGTAAATGGCTTTGCACTACAGTACACTTTTTTGCACTACAGGCATATTGCCCTAGGACAGCTTAAAAACATAAATTGGAAAGACACAAGACTTATTTATCAGAAATAATTTCAATTTATTCTTTGTCTGACAAATGGTTGGAACAGATAAAAGGTCCCCTTAGGCCTATTACCACATTTCTGGCAAAATATACATTTTAAACAAAAAGGATTACTAATCATACCTGTAATGCACATCCTCTTGCAACAGCTTCATCAGCATTTAATGTGGTACTTATGTCTTTAAGAAAGAACTTGGTGATTTGTTCTTTCACTGCAGGAATTCGTGTTGCTCCCCCTACAATTTCTATACTACTTATGTCTTCACGTTGCAAGTCTGGAAAAAAAATGTATTTAATTGGTAAGAATAAGACAGTCTTTATAAAAATATGAACAAAAGGCCTTGGAAAGTACTTTTTTAAAAAGTGGGTGTCTTATTTGCTCAAAACAAGACTAAAAGGGAAGAAGATAAAAACAAATTTTGGAAAAACGTAAAGCTTAATAAATACTAATTATCTATGTGTCAGGCACTGCACTTGGTTCAGATGACAGAATGACATTAAGAACAGACAAGTACCTCATGGGCTCTTCAACTTTTTAACTTCCACCTCACAAATGCCCACAGAAGGTACAAAAACCTTAACAAAAAACAATCATGTCCTCTTTCCACATTTTATTTTCATCTTAGACTTCACTATATGCTTACATGTAAACACCGCCAAATATAACTAGTATCAGACTTACAATGCAAACAAGAACATAAACCAGGAACTGCTCTCATAACCCCAAATTCACAGTGCCATTACTCTGAGGAAGTTACAATCTCCCTCTCTAAAATCAGAAATACAAATCTTCAAAACACAAATGAAGTTTTAATTGCTTTTACCATGTCTTACCCTATTAAAATGAGTTAACACCATTATACAATTTTGATGGTTAGTCTAGTAATTTACACTTACTAGCTTGTTCCATTACTGCTTTTAATGGTGGCTCAACCCTGGTGAAGAGGGAAGCACATAATTGTTCAAACTGAGCCCTGGGGGGGGGGGAAATGAAATAAAATTCATCATTTTGGGATATAAAACTCAAGTGTATCTTCTAACATAACAGAATGAAAAAAAAATCAGACATGATCTAAACATACAATAACATGCCAACACTTTGAAAACATACATGCTACCTGCTCATACCTGTTCATTTTACTAGAAACATCAAGGTCATTCATGAAACACTCGATGTTCAGCGGAAGATCTGATGCATTTGCACTCATTAGCTTCTTCAGTTTTTCACATTCCTGATATAAGCGCAGTAAGGCCCGAGAATTTTCTTTCACATTTATCTTATATTTGGTCTTGAACTCCTCACAGAAGTAGTCTACTAAAGCCTCATCAAAGTTCCTGCCACCCAAATATGGATCAAAGGTGGTAGCCAAGACCTGTTTAATCAAAACACCAGAAATGAATTTTCAGAAATATAAATGCTTTCAAAAAGACAAAAACCAAAAAGAAAACACCTTTTAAAATTAAAGTAAAATCAAAGCCAAAGAACTTGTCAAAAATCACAAAGCTGTCAAAACCTGCTATCACTTACAGTAATCATCACTTATATTTAGCCAACATACCACTCACTCTGAATTATCTGCTTTGGTTTGTAGTTGCATATATCATAATTATAATTAATTTTATTTCTCAAATAATTGAGTTATTACAATAATTAAAATTTAATTATCTCATATCTGTTGGTTCTACAGTGGCACTGAACAGGTAGCCAAAAACCAAGTTTAAGACAGCAAATAGTCCTAAGCATGTAACCATAACAAAGCAGCCAAGAAAAGCCAATCCAAAGATTCAATCTAGGGGTGCCTGGCTCCTGATCTTAGGACTGTGATTTCAAGCCCCAAACTGAGTGTAGAGATTACTTAAAAATAAATCTTTTTTTTTTTACTTTTTTTAAATTTTTTTTTAATTTTTTTTAATGTTTTATTTATTTCTAAGAGAGAGAGAGACAGCGTGAGCAGGGGAGGGTCAGAGAGAGAGGGAGATACAGACTCTGAAACAGACTCTAGGCTCTGAGCTGGCAGTCAGCACAGAGCCCGACGCGGGGCTCGAACCCACGAACCGCGAGATCATGACCTAAGCGAAAGTCGGATGCTTAACCGACTAAGTCACCCAGGCGCCCCTCCTTTTTTTTTACTAAAAAAATTTTTTTTAAATTTATTTCTGAGACAGAGAGACAGTGTGAGCAGGGGAGAGCCAGAGAGAGAGACACACAGAATCCGAAATAGGCTCCAGGCTCTGAGCTAGCTGCCAACACAGAGCCCGATGCAGGGCTCGAACCCAAAAACCGTGAGATCATGGCCTGAGTTGAAGTTGGACACTCAACCAACTGAGACACCCAGGCGCCCCTACTTTAAAAAAAAAAAAAAAAAGATTAAATCTAAAATACTATAACTGGTAATTTATAGGTCGGGAATTAGGCTTTCTGACTACTATTTAAAAAAAAAAAAAAAAGCCCAGCCATTTTTATAAAAATATATAAGGAACAAAAGAATACATGAAAAACCAAAAATATACAACAGAAAAAAAGAGGAGACAAGAATTTGAAATAATATAACATAACATAAAATAGATGGATGAAAGAAGAGCAGACAAGTCACAGAACTTCAGCATTATAGTTACTGAAAACACAGGAGCAAGACATCTAGTTGCTCTCCTGAGGATACAGGGCAAAAATGCTTATTTACAGTAATCACTGGTTTAAAAAAAAAAAAAAAAGAACCCCACTGCTGGTGTGGTTCATCAGGTTTTTCTCATAAGGATATGTGGTAGAACAATAGTAAGCCCTAAAGAAGGTTTAAGTGTAATCTGACTGAGAGGTTATCCCACAGACTAGCATAGGGAATCCATGGATAGACTTCTCACTAGGTCTAGTACTACCCTGAATTAAACCCAAAACTGTGTTGGTATGTGACTAGTGCCAATTTGTATTCTCCTGGACAGAAGGGATACTCTAAGGTATCCACCAAAAAGGAAAGTGAATGTTCTTAAATTAAAATTCGAGACTAAATGCTAAAGATTAAGCTAATTTACAGAAAACTACCCTGTATTCATTAAGACTCATTTCCCTTGAGTTTTCTGATTACAAGGATGTTACTATAAACTGTGTGACAAAAGGCTCTAAAAGGTGGTGGATCACCCAAAGCAGTTGATCTTCTAAATAAATTCTATACATGTGAATAATGGAGAGACAGAGAGAACATAAATATGGATAATACAATCAATATAAAAATGAATATAAAATGAAATACATGGGTGCCTGGGTGGCTCTGTTGGTTTAGCATCCAACTTCAGCTCAGGTCATGATCTCAGAGTTTGTAAGTTCAGCCCACATGGGGCTCCCTGCTGTCAGTGTAGAGCTCACTTAGGATCCTCTGTCTCTCTCTCTCTCTCTGACCCTTCCCCGCTTGTGTGTGTGCACATTATCTCTCAAAAAATAAACATTTAAAAAATAAATACCAACCATAAAATGATAAGCAGTAGAAGTAAACAATGCCACACTATAGAAACTTATGACTAGAACTCCTGGATAGGAAGGTTTATAAAAACAAAGAGAATCATTTTAGAAAATGTTTCCTCAGTACATTTATGGATAGGGTGTAGTTAATGTTCCCTGACAGCTGACTTAACACCTTGACAATAAAAATAGCCAATACACACCCTCCTACACTGTTGGTGGGAATGTAAACTGGTACAGCCCCTCTGGAAAACAGTGTGGAGGTTCCTAAGGAAACTAACAATAGAACTCCCCTAGGACCCAGCAATAGCACTGCTAGGAATTTACCCAAGGGATACAGAAATGCTGATGCATAGGAGCACATGTACCCCAATGTTCATAGCAGCACTCTCCACAATAGCTAAAACCTGGAAAGAGCCTAAGTGTCCATCAACAGATGAATGGATCAAGAAGATGTGGTTTATCTATACCATGGAATACTACATGGCAATGAGAAACAATGAAACCTGGCCATGTGTAGCAACATGGATGGACCTTGAGGGTGTTATGCTGAGCGAAATAAGTCAGGCAGAGAAGGACAAATATCATATGTGTGCACGTATAGGAGGATTAGGAGGAACTTAACAGAGGACCAAGGGGGAGAAGAAGGGCGGAAATGGTGGGGGAAAGGGAGGGAGGCAAACCATGAGAGACTCTTGAATGCTGACAAAAACTGAGGACTGATGGATGTGGGGGAAGGGGGATGGGCATGGAGGAGGACACTTGTGGGGATGAGCACTGAGTGTTATGTGGAAACTAATTTGACAATAAACTATTTGTTAAAAAAAAAAAAAGAAAAGAAAAATACCAAAAATGAGTAATGATGTTGAGAAACTCAAACCTTCATTCACTTCTATAAGAAGTATGAATTGGTACAGTTCTTTATTGTAGGAAATAAAATGGGTTTTTAGAAACCGTTAAAAAAAAAATAGCCAATACATATTACAGGATCTACTAAATGGCATTCTAAGCATTTTTATACATTAACTCATTTGTCCTCAAAAATTGTGAGGTAATTACTGGTATTATCCTAGGTGCAGAGGCTGAGATTTAAGGTTAGTAACTTGCTCAAGGTCACAGTTTTTAGGGGGCAGAGCCAGGATTTAAACCCCACGCATTAAGGTTCTCTATATAGTCTTACATGCTCCTAACCATTAAACTTATATACAGCAAATCATTTATTTACTCACTTTAAGTTTTCCTTTGTTAAAAGCACAAACTGAGACCTGGTAGGCAGAATGTCCCATATCAATAAATATTACATTTCTTGGTTTCTCATCTAATGGCGGAAGATCCTGTTTATAAATTCCATATGCTAGCGCAACTATGTAAGAACAAAGAAATTAAGTTAATATCAAGATAGCAATCACTTAGAAAACAAGAGATAAGTCACTTTGATAATGCACTTTAACACAGAATAATATAAATTATTAATTTCAAAGTAAATTAACTTTTCATAATTTGATTTTTATTTCTTTTCTACCTGTAACTCTATAACATAAATGCTTCTTATTGCATATATAAAGACATGTTTAACTTCTGCCAAAATGTTATACTCCTAAACAAAAGGTTACAGGAACTAGTACATAACAGAGTTAAAAGAAAATGTTTCATATTAATTAGAAAAAATCAGAACAGTATTTTTCTGATAAATAAATTCCGAATAAATTCTGATAAGTAAATTCCAAAGTGCTTACCTGCAGTAGTTTCATTCATCAACCTTAAACAATTTAAACCTGCAACCTGGGCTGCAGCCATCACAGATCTTCTCTCAGCATCAGTGAAAAAGCTAGGAATCTGGTATTTTAAAACACTAATATATTAGTTTTATGTAACAGATTTTAAACATTTCATCAATTAAAAATGTAACTGCTCTAAAACTCATGTACAGGTTAAAGCAAAGAATGGTGTTCTAATTAAACAAGGAAAAAAACCTACTTTCTTTCTTTTTTAAGTTTGGCAATGTCTATACTATTAAGTGTTGATCTAAACTATGAACACAAATGTAAAGCATTTAATAAGATGATGTGAATAATGCGGGCTTTCCAAAATATGTTCATCTAAATTCTTCTTGTGTTGGTCTGGTCTTTGAAAAAAAATATGTTGGTTCATCTTTAACAATGAAAGACTGAAAACCCAAGACTACTAAAACGAGATTGGTTAAATACATCATGGTAAATCCATATAATGGAATCTTACATAGCTGTTAGAATCAGGCAGATATGAATTGTCATGGAACAGTATCTATACTACATGAGAAAAAAGGACATGTGTAACATGATTTTTGTGTAGGTATAGATTACTCAGTTTACAATGGCTATGATCTCAAAAGGAGAGGGAAACAATACCACAGGGGACTTACAAGGAACATAGGTTTCTTTTAAAATCAGAAAAAACATTAAATTTATTTCTATTAAAAATAAACTGAAACTTAAATTTATAGTTAAGATTTACATAGTTCTAGGGGTTTCTGGGTGGCTCAGTTGGTTAAGTGTCTGACTCTTGATTTTGGCTTATGATCTCCTGGTTCATTAGTTCAAGCTTTGTGATGACACCTTAGAGCCTGCTTGGGATTCTCTCTCCCCCTCTCTTGCTTCCCCTCCTCTGCTTGCTCTGTGTCTCTCAAAATAAATAAGTAAACATTAAAAAAAAAAAAAGATTTACATAGTTCTATCAAAAAAGAAGCACTTTGATTTGTTTCTACAGATTTCTAAGAAGCTAATTAAGTATACTCATGTACAAAAGGACTTGGAGTTCTTCCAATTATAAGTAAATTGTCTCCTCCAATTTTATTGCATTATGATGTTAGAAATTTCATTTAACTCCTATTAACAACAGGAAAAGAACTTGAATTTCAATAAACTTGTTTATCCTAATTTTGGTATTATCCTTCTGACAAAAATCTAAATTGGAATACAGGCTTCATTTAATACTCATGGAGCACTTATGTACTTTTCTAGCCACTTAGAGACACTGTAGTGCATAAAACAGAGAAAATACTTCCCTTGTGTAGTTCACAATGGGTCTACTGCATTAACTACAAAGTAAATAGTGGCTAAGAAGTTGTTGATAATGCTCTCCTCTGACACTGATTTCTTTTTTCTTTTTTTTTTAATGTTTTATTTATTTCTAGGAGAGAGAGAGACAGTGTGAGCAGGGGAGGGTCAGAGAGAGAGGGAGTCACAGACTGAAACAGGCTCCAGGCTCCGAGCTGGCAGTCAGCACAGAGGCCGACGCGGGGCCCGAACCCACGAACCGCGAGATCATGACCTAAGTGAAAGTCGGACGCTTAACCGACTAAGCCACCCAGGCGCTCCACTCTGACACTGATTTCTGATGTGAAAATATTATCACGTATAGTTAATAGGGATAGATTTGAATTTAAGATGGATTTTAAAACTGATACCACTTTGATGTATACTTTCAAGTAGCAGTGTAATGGAAGAGTTATAAGCAGATGCTTGGGAATAAACTACCTGGGTCTGAATTCTGGCTCTACCACATATTAGCTCTGTTGATTTGGGGCAAGTTATTTAACTTCTCTGTGTCGCAGTTTTTTAATCTGTACAACTAGAGTTAAAAATGTCCCATCTTCGGGGCGCCTGGGTGGCTTAGTCGGTTAAGCGACCGACTTTCGCTTAAGGTCATGATCTCGCGGTTCCTGGGTTCGAGCCCCGCGTCGGGCTCTGTGCTGACTGCCAGCTCAGAGCCGGAGGCTGTTTCATTCTGTGGTTCCCTCTCTCTCTGACCCTCCCCTGCTCACACTGTCTGTCTGTCTCTCTCCTAGAAATAAATAAAACATTAAAAAAATTAAAAAAAAAAAAAGTCCCATCTTCAGGGCACCTGGGTTGCTCAGTCGGTTAAGTATCTGACCTCGGCTCAGGTCATAAGCTCATGGTTCATAGTTTGAGCCTGACATGGGGCTCTGTACTGGCAGCTCAGAGCCTGGAGCCTGCTTCAGATTCTGTGTCTCCCTCTCTCTCTGCTCCTTCCCTGCTCATGCTCTGTCTTTCTCAAAAATAAACATTTAAAAAAATTTTTTTTAAATCCTACCCTTACAGGGTGGTTCTGAGGATTAGATGAGTTAATACATATTAAATGCCTGTAACAATGCCTGACCAATGGTAAACTATTATTTGCTATTACTAAATGTCTGGAAAACAAAATACTAAGCTCCATTATTTTTCTCTCAAAAAAATTCTAAATACCTATAAAAAATCCAATTACTAAATTCACTGAAGAGTTCATAATCTGGTTCTTTTATTCTGATGACATGTGATTCTTAAACTTTAAAAAATATTTTTTTAATCTTTATTTTTCAGAGAGAGACAAGGTGTGAGTGGGGGAGCAGGGTTCAAGCAATACAGGGCTTGAACCCACGAACCATGAGATCATGACCTGAGCCAAAGTCAGACACTCAACTGACGGAGCCACTGAGGCGCCCCTAGACTCTAGAACTTTTGTAGAAGGTTAAAATAGTATTAGAAATACATTCACATTTAGGTGATGACAGGTAAATTTAAAAAGTTATCAATATATAATAGGATCTCATGAGATAGAGTAAATGATGATATGTTTTAAGAATCCTTAAAAAAAGACCTTTCTGAAAAATACTGTATGATCTCACTTATATGTGGAATCTACAAAAGCTAAATTTACAGAAGTAGAGAGTAGAGTGGTGGTTAGGAGCAGAGGTGGAGGAAATGTGGAGATAGATACTGGCCAAAGAATACAAAGTTTCAGTTATGTAGGATGAATAAATTCTAGAAATCTAATGTACAGCAAGCACATAGTGTCTAAAGTTAGTAACACTGTTACTATGTACTGGAAATTTGTTAAGAAAGTAGATCTCAGGTGTTCTTGCCATCAAAAAACAAAAACAAATTAAACCTAACTACTGGGGAGATGAGTATGTTAATTAGTTCAACTGCAGTAATTATTATCACTTCACCATATATATGTGTGTCAAAGCATCATGTTGCACACCTCATTTGTAAACAATTGTCCTTTTAAGAAACGCACAAAGGAATTCTGGGGAGTGATAAATGTTTATTATACTAATAACATGATGGTTTTGTGTAAGCATGTCAAAATTTCTGCAAGTATAATAATGTTAAATATATCCAATCGTTTCAAAAGAGTTTTTCTTTCTGATACAGAACATATACTATCTCAAATACCTAGCTGGGAATTTTCAACTTTGCCATAAAATATTAAGGTCCCTACAGGTGAGAAGTTTATGGTGACCAGGAAATATTTTAGGGATAAATAGGATAGGTACAGCAGTCACTAATCACATACATAGGTTTTTCTTTAAGATTCACTAATTATCACAATGGACTTTATAGGAAACTCAATCCTAAACTTTACCAAATAAGGTGGGCTTTTTTTAATGTAAAAATAAAAATGGATTTACTAATTAAGATCAGAAAGAGTAAAGAAAAAGGAAGAAAAGAAAAGGAAGAAAGTATTAATATACTGGAAAGGACGATTTAAAAGTATTCACTATTGAAGTAAAACTTACTGATATCACACAGTCGGCCACTGGTTTCTTCAAAGCATTTTCTGAAGTCTCTTTAAGTTTGGCCAACAGCATTCCAGTGACTTGCTCAATTGCAAAAGGTCTCTCTTCTTCTAGGTAACGCACCTAAAACCACAAGTTGAGATATTTAATAAGTCATTTATTCATCTAACATGTATTTTGTAATCATCTACTCTATACATGATGGATAGACAAAAGTGAAAAAAGGCAGTCTTTGCCCAAGGAAGTTATATTCTGAAAAGATTATTCTAATATTACAACCTCTCATTTCTAAAGTTCAAGTGCCTTACACAGATTAATATTAACCAAATTGTTTCCAAAAATGTCTTTCTGCATTAGATCCCCACCTCTCACAAAAGCAATTTTTATCATTCACTTTCCAAGCACATAATGAATAACAAAAAGATCAAGTAATCTTTCTTTTGAAAGTCAGAACTCTTCCTGGGTTTAAAATGAAAGCTTTAGTCATAGAATTTTAGGGAAAGGAAGGAAAAAGAAAAATTTCTTATTTAAATAAATAAATAAAAGAGGGAGGCCTGGGTAGCTCAGTCGGTTGAGCATCTGACTCTTGATTTTGGCTCAGGTCATGATCTCACAGTTTGTTGAGTTTGAGCCCCACGCTGGACTCTGCACTGAGAGTGTGGAGCCTGCTTGGGATTTCTCTCTCTCTCTCAAAAGAAATAAACTTAAGAAAACTTTACAGTGCTTAACAAAAGAATACTAGAAGATGTGTGCTTTAAATAATCAAGCCCTTTAATAATAATAATGAATACATTTATAAGCAATATAAAGTTACCTTGGAATCCATACAATAACTACAGTTACAGAGGAAAAACTGTCTAAATAATATTCCACTGTATAGGTACTAGAGTTTCTTTATCCACTCAACAGCTGATAAACAGTTGGATTGTTCCTGATTTTTGGCTACTATGAATGTTATTGTGAATAATCATGTACAAATTGTTGTGTGCACATATCATTCAATTTACTGGTGTATACATACACTTAAAAGTGAGAAAGCTGGGTCACATGGTAACTCTATGTGTTTTGAGGTATTGTGTTAGTTTTTGAAAAATCAACAGAAACATGTTTTTGTTAACCAATCTGTAACTTACTGTCTTGGGATGTAGAATTAAAAACCAAGAATCTATCTCTTACTTTGAAAAAGTTTGCTTTAATGTAACAATTAACATAGGGTTCGGGGTCTAGTTTTCTAAATCACTTATGCCTCTGCCTTTATTGCTTGAAACTGAAAACAGTTCACTTCTAAAAGTTCTCCAAATAATAATCATTTTTCCTTGACAATAAAAGTATTATTTGGATTTGAAAGATTATCTAATTAGAATTTCTTGCACTCACTAAAGCTTTCTACAAAAACTGTCTAAGTGAAAGTGTCTTACTTTGTAAATGGCCTATATTTTAGAAAAGTGATTTTTTCTTAACTAGAAAGGTACATATGTACTGCATTCAGAGGAAAAGAGTTAAATTATAAATAGGAAATATTTTATTTGTTTTATTGAATTTAAATATGTTTGTACTCTGGGAATATAAAGCTTACCTTAACTCCTGCACTCCCATTAGGCATCTTCTGCAGCTCATAAGGAAGCCTGATCCTTTCAGTCTGCACAATGGGATCATCAAATGATCTCCCATGAAGCTTTTTGAAGCCATGAATTGTATTTCTTACATTCGTGACTATCTGTCAATAGTAAACACTTTTATTTATCAATTACTTAATGATTGCAAAATAAACATTATGCTATACTTTAAAACCAACAATTCTACACATTTAAGTTTAGAATTACACACAATCATTCATTTATCTGGCTTACAGTTATTAGTAAAATTATACAATAAGAATGTATGCACCTTACTGGTGCCTGAATGGCTCAGTTGAATGAGCGTCTGACTCTCTTGATTTTGGTTCAGGTTATGATCCTAGGGTTGTGCAATTGAGCCCTGCACTGGGTTCCTTAAGATTGTCTCTCCCTCTGCCCCTATCCCCTGCTCATGCTCTCTCTCCCAAAAATAAAATTAAAAAAAAATTTTAAGAATGTATGCATCTTGACTATTGGCCCTCAAATTATCCTATCCTATGAATGTAGGCCCAGAATATCTTCAAAAAAGAAAGAATGAAAGTGTAAAGTTTTCAAATCATACAGTGAAAATCAATCTATAACTCATCTCTTTGGTTTTCCTCAACACTTTTGCTATTGTGAATTAGTACTTTTGATTTCTCTTCCTTCTACTTTCCTTACTGTGTTTTTATTGAAACTATCTTCCTTATTGCACCATTTTTCTTTTCTTCTCATTATCTAGTTCTTTGTGAAATTCCTCATTGTTGAGAATTACTCCTAGGCTAATAAATTTAAACTCCTTCTATGGAGGCATGATGCTAAATTAAAGTGTATTAATTTGTAAATGGCTTATATTTTAGGGGAGTAATTTGTCCTTAACTAGAACATGTAGTTCAAACTATAAAACATTACTGAGATCCAGTTGTTGTCCTCTTAGTTAAAGCCAATTACCAGATAAATGCTATGGGGATGCTCAATTACCACCTCGGTCTCTTTATAGGAATAACATTAGTTTGCTTTCTTCAGAGACTCTGATATCAATCGTACACTTAGAAAATCAAACAGAATATAAAATGTAAATTTTAGTGAAGAAGTCATTTTGACACAAACTTAACATTTGTTTATAGACAGTATGAAAGTAAAAGAGAAGATAAACATTTTCATATACAGGTCAATTAGAAGACAACTTTGACAAAAATCTTAAGCAGAAATTTCTAGATAAATGAGTTAATTACTCCTACAGTGTCATGAAGAAAAAAGTCCCATTTAAAAAAAATAGTTTATTGTCAAGTTGCTTTCCATATAACACCCAGTACTCATTCCAATAAGTGCCCTCCTCCATGCCCATCACCCCCCTTCCTTTCTCCCTCACCCCCCAAAAAAGTCCGATTAAACAAAGTTATTTTATGAGGGAAAAAATGACTCAGGTATACATGAAAATGTTAAGAAGTAATTGTTAAGGGCTTTTGGTTCAGGGAAATAAAATCCAAGGAAAATGAACCCATAATAAGGAATATTAAAAGTAAATGTTCGGGGCGCCCGGGTGGCTCAGTCAGTTAAGTATCTGACTTCGGCTCAGGTCATGATCTCACGAGCCCCGAGTCTGGCTCTGTGCTGACAGCTCAGAGCCTGGAGCCTGCTTTGGATTCTGTGTTTCCCTCTCTCTCTGCCCTTCCCCAACTCACGCTCTATCTCTCTCTCAAAACTAAACATTAAAAAATTAAAAAATAAATAAATAAAAGTAAATGGTCTACTTATAAACACTTCAGAAGCCTAGAAATATGGATACTTAAATTGATTCCATGTACAGTAGCTGCACTGGGTTACTCTAGAAATTAGTTCTTCATCTTTACTACCTTCTTTTCTCAATAAGATATCACTTACTTATTGAAGTATATATAATAGATAGGATACCTCATAGAAAAGTGACTATACAGGGAAAAAGTGGTGTCATATTGTAGCAACACCCTAACTTCACAATTATAAAAATGCTTTTTTTAAAAAAATAAAATTTAAGAAATATTTTGCAACCTCCAAAGCAAACTATATCTACTAAAATACCGAGACATTAGGGTCTGTCCAATTTCCCCTCCTCTTTTTTCACTCTTAACTACATAAAATCAGAGCTTAATTACCAAGATTCCATTAATTCTTCCTGTAAGTCAAAACACCTACATTAACAATTTACCTGGCTCTTAGCTGCATTTCCAATAGCTCGAGTTCTTGATCCCAAAGATATACAGGCCCTAAACAGGAGAAAAGCACAAAGTTTATTTTCATAGTATGTTTACATTAATATGCTTTTATTCTGCTTCTCCTTATGAAAAAATGAGTTAAACGGATTAGCATAACCATGTATATTCTAAAAATAGATTAACAAACGCCAGAAATTTGCCTATTTTTGTTTTGTAAGTAATGGAACAGTGGTCAGAATGTTAGAATTTTTAGAATAAATGTTGCTAATATCTGGCAATAATGCTATGTTGGCCCCCAAAATTATTTTTCAAATTCTACTGGTTATGACCTACTAAAAAAATTAACTGTGTTCAGTAAGGCCAGGTTGCATGGATCTAAATCCAGGCTCAATTACCTTGTAGAAATTACCTAACCATTATCTGTCTCTACTTCCCATCTGGAAGATAATGATGATAATAATACCTACTCACAGGGTAGTGTGAGGATTTAATGAGTGAATATAGATAAATGCTTGGAACGCTACCACTGCTATTTTTCTGCATTTAGATATAATTCTAAGGCAAGTGTAGAGCAAGATTTTCATCAAAATATCATTTCATGTTATAATTTAAGAAAGTGTTTCTACAATTTTAGTTGTAACTAGATTCAACCAACAGCCAGTAAAGTCTTTTCTGGTCTGGTCTTTGGCTGCTCTACCCTGTAAATTCAATCTAGGCACACCAGTCTCCTTGTTAGCTCTAGAATAAGGCAAGCACACGTCTTCCTCAGGGCCTTTGTACATGCAGTTCCCTATTTCTGGAACCCTTTTAAATACATCCATATGGTTTGCACTCATTCTCACGTTGTTCAAGTCTCTGCTCAAACATCAGCTTATTCAACAACTTTTCTATCTTCTATGAATAACATTTTCTGCTCCTCCCCAACATACACATCTCCTACTGTTTACCCGATTTTATTTTCCTGCATAATGTATCACCATCTGATACAATTTATTTACCGACTATATCTTCACACCAGGGCATAAACTCTATGACGGCAGATAATGCATGCCCCATTCCCTTGATCTACATTATCCAATATGGCAGCCACTAGCCGTCTGTAGTTAGTAAAATTTAACCAAAATAAAAAATTCAGTTCCTCAACATTATTCACATTTCGAGTGCTCAACAGCAAACTTTCAAGGGCTTAACATGCGTAAGTGGCCAGCGGGTATACAGAAAACACAATACACAGAACAAAAGAGATATACAGCAGAATACAAAGTTCTACTGTATAGTATTGGCTTAGATCATTATCTGGCAATATACTAAAGATACTTATTGAATGAATAGACAATAGTTCCTAAGAGTAATGCTTATTTAGAGAGCAGGGGGAATACAACCTGGCAGTTTCATTTGACATTTTGATAGATACTTTCAGGGTCAGATTATACAGGACCTCAAATCATAGATTATAAATTTGAAATTTATTTCAGTAGGTAAAGGGAATTCAGTAAAGTCATCTGAATAATGGGGAGAACATTTCATGCTCATAAATAAGACCAAAAAAAAAAAAAAAAAAAGAGGAAAAGATCCCAGGACAGTGTTGTTGTTTTTTGTTTTTGTTGTTGTTTTAACATTTATTTTTGAGAGACAGAGCATAAGCAGGGAGGGGCAGAGAGAGAGGGAGATACAGAACCCAAAACAGGCTCCAGGATATGAGCTGTCAGCACAGAGCCCAATGCGGGGCTCAAACCCATAAACTGTTGAGATCATGACCTGAGCCAAAGCCATATGCTTAACCCACTGAGCCAGCTAGGCACCCCCCAGAAAACTGCTTTTCAAGAGTTGAACAATACACTGTTATATTGCGGACTACTGTATCTTCACGGGGGCAAACAGTTAAATTCATTTAGTTAATTTAACACATTCTGGTTGAGTAATTATGTCTGGCCCTCTTGTTAGAGGGATATAGTAAGGGGGGAAAATGTGGTTTTGGCAGAAACCCCACCCCCACCTTTCCTCTGCTAGCACTGTCTCTCTCAAAATTAATGAGTAAACTAAAAAAAAAAAAAAAAAAAAAAAAGGATAGATAACAGAAGCAATCTAAGAGGAGGAGAATCAGGAAAGGCTTACCCAAGGAAGTGATGAGATTTCAAGAAAGATTAAATGATAATGGGGGTGGAAGTAAAGGAGATTTGGCACAGATCATTTTGGCCACAGTGTGACCTGTTGGGAGGATGGCTAGGAGTTATTAGTAACCTATATCAGGGTGATGGCAGCTGACACAGGAGGAGAAGGAATTAAGAGATATTTAGGAGGTAACACTCAAAGGAGTTGGTGCTAAGACAATATCTTCACTGTCCAATATTGTAGCCACCAGTCACATATGGCAATTAAGCCTTGAAATATGGCTGGCATGATTAGAAATGTACTTATTTTACATGTGAAATAATACTCTTGACTTTTAAGATTTAATATTTAAAAAGGAATTTAAAAAAGAATATAAAATATCTCACTGATTTTAAAATATAGAAATAAGACTCTGGATATATAGAATTAAATGAAATAAAATTAATTTCACCCATTCTTTTTAATGTAACTACTAAAACATTTATGCATGTGGCTAACGTTTGTACTGAGCAGTGCTGAAATAGGTAAGAGCTCTGAAGAAGCAAGTATCAAGATTAATGTCTAGGTTTCTCATTTGCATAAGATAGTAGAGAGTGGTGCCATTTAAAAAATTTTTTTAATGTTTATTTATTTTTGAGAGAGAGAAACAGAATGCGAGCAGGGAAGGGGTGGAGAGAGAGAAGGAGACACAGAATCCAAGGCAAGCTCCAGGCTCTGAGCTGTCAGCACAGAACCTAACGTGGGGCTTGAACTCACAAACTGCAAGATCACGACCTGACTATGCCACGCAGGTGCCCCATGAGTGGTGTCATTTAATGAGCCAGAAAACACTGTAAGGACAGGTTTGAGGATGGACCATCACAAGTGCTAATTTGGACATGCTGAGACTGAGGTACGTTTGAGACATCCAAGCAGATCATCACTTCCAAATAACTCAATTTACCCCACCAGAACAGATTTTGCATACCCGATATGGTTATCTATGTGGCTCATTGGCAGTCCATCCTTAAGTTCATCAGAGAAAAATATAGATTTGCCATCTCTTAGCGTACTTTATTATAATCTTTCCCTCAATTCCATTATTTGGACACACTTAAGAATACTTTTAATTTTTCAATATTAGGCTACTACCACTTAAGTGCACTGAAAATCTTATTCAGTTGATTTTTAATAAGTTATTTTCTGTTAGTCCACTTAAGTGCACTGAAAATCTTATTCAGTTGATTTTTAATAAGTTATTTTCTGTTAGAACACCAGTGTCAAATAATATTGATTCAACTATCAAAGTGCTAGTTTCTTTGAACTATGCTTTACACATACCACTTACAGAAAGCTGAAAAGTTATGATTATTATTCTCGGAAGTTAAAGTAGACAACTTTAAAGTTTAAACAATTTAGTGTTACAACTTGGAAATACCAGTTACAATATGCAGAAAACCTTCCTCACATAGCTAAAAGGCTTCAAATTCCTTCCTTCAGTTTCTTGCAAAAAGATTCTGGAATACAACCATTAACTAAATGCTTGCTAAGTATTTTCAGAAAAATCAAAATACCTATATCTCTCAAAACTTTTATCTGACTTAACTAAAACTAAGAGAAATAAACACATTATACCATACTTTACGCTGACATAAAAGTTTTCATAGAATAGTTTCAACAGTTTAACATTCAGTAGTTTACCCAAATGTATACTGTATAATTTATTTATATTATACTTTCCATAGTTATTAAACTATTTAGAAATTCCACTTTATACCTAAAAACAAAAAGAAAAAGAAATGCTTTACAATAGCTTAAATCTTAAATTTCCAACCTGATACTGCCACCACAGCAGTAGTCCCAGATTCTCAGAGAACACCACAAAATTCTAAACAAACAAAACTTTAAAATGTCCTATGTCACTTTTAGCAAAGGAGGGGTAAAAAAACCAAATGACAGCTGTTACTTTAAGAAAGCTGTTTTTGTATTTTCCCTTAACACTAAAGATTAACTTTCTTTCTCTCTTATAAAGCCTATTTTTATAAGGCCAAGCAAAATCAGGTTGGAGAAAACACACACTGCCAACAGACTATAAGACTTCTCACCTAAGAGGTCAGCACTCTCTAAATTTGTTACTTCTTTGTCAACCTCCATTAAGAATTCAAAGCCTCTTGATTTTACCACTTTGATTTAAAAAATAACCCTATTTTTTTTTTAAATTCCAGCTTTCCCTCGCTAATTTCCATAAGATCACAATTACTATCTATATAGCCTATTCTGTTAATCAAGTACATACTATGAAAATAATGACTTAATTAATGATGATATGAGAGGGCAATCAACTGGCTTAAATCAGGGGTTTAGCTCCTGAGATGGCAGAAGCACTCCCCTCCCCCCAATTCCTCACCCCCAGAGTGACAACCAAAATGCATCTTTAGATATTATCAGATGTACCCTAAGGGGCAAAATCTCCAACTGAGAATCACAGCCTTATAGCACCATTTCCCAAATACTGTTCTGGGAAATATAATTCCTTGGAAGTTCAAATAAATTGAGGAAAACATTCTTTCCTTGTAGTGTTTCAATGCCTATAAACAAATGAACACATCTGAGAAGTTCTGCAGTAAACATCTGGTTATCATTTCCCAAAGTTAACTATCTGGAAAAAAAATTGCCCTAGAAGGAAGTGGAGAAGGAATGTTCTCAAAAGGACTTATGGTTGCCATTTGCTTTCTAGCTTGCTACTTAGAAAAATAAGACTTCTGGGCATATATGATTTAGTAGTAACAAAAACTTTCCAGTCTTTCAATATGGACAATAGATAAAAATTTTTTAACACATAAAAAATAATTAAAATGTAAGTTTCCAAATGCTTTTAGTATGGACACCTAGTTCATAAATAAATTGGTTCACAACTTGAAACTACTAACAGAATCACATGAACACTTACAGTTGACTTTTGAACAAGAAGGGAGTTAGGGGTGCTGAATCAGTGCACAGTTGAAAATCCATGTATAATTTTTGACTCCCCACTTAACTACTAATAACCTACTGCTGACCAGAAGCCTTAGTTGTAACAACTGATTAACACATCTTGTGTGTTATAAGTATTAAATACTGTGTTCTTACAGTGCTAGAGAAAAATACTAAGAAAATTGTAAGAGAGAAAATATGTTCATGGTCGTGTATTGTATATGTCAAAAAAAAAACCACATTAAGAGGACATGTACAGTTCAAACTCATATTGTTCATGGTCAACTGCACATAGGAAGACATATTTAAAAACTAATTAATCATATTAAATATATTTAACTGAGATATATTTTATTTATTTATTTATTTTAATATTTTTATTTTTTTATTTCTAGGATAGAGAGAGACAGCGTGAACAGGGGAGGGTCAGAGAGAGAGGGAGTCACAGACTCTGAAACAGGCTCCAGGCTCTGAGCTGGCAGTCAGCACAGAGCCCGATGCGGGGCTCGAACCCACTAACCGCGAGATCATGACCTAAGTGAAAGTCGGACGCTTAACCGACTAAGCCACCCAGGCGCCCCATAACTGAGATATATTTTAAAAGCTGATTATCTTAAAACTCAGCAGGTCAAATTCTAATAGCAATGCACAATAATTTTAAAGTTCTTTCAATTTCAAATGCCTAGACAAGGGATTTTCAAATTATCACTTGCCATCTGTTTTTATAAATAAAGCTTTATCAGAACACAGCTATGCTGATTAATTTGTTTTATAGTGACCACATACTAAAGAATACCAATAGCATGTTAAAACACCTTAAACTCACAATAAATAGTATGTAATCTGTACTTATCATCTCTTGCCTTCTAGAAACTTTTCAGAATTTCTCACCCACAAATTCAAGGCAATAACTAGAGATTGATTTTATCAAAGAAAATACTTATTAAAAAAAATTCTGTAATCCTAGCTTTGGCCATGCTAATGTATGAGCCATCTGCCTTTCCACTTCTCTCGGTACAATTAAAAATAAAAAAGGCAAAGGTATTCATTGAATTTTTGTTTTTGTCAACAGCAAAATAATCATTTGAAATGTCCAGTAATATAGTGCATCAATGGAATGCTGTATAGCCATTTAAATGAATTAGGTAAATTAGGCCAGAAGAGCTAAAATTAACAACACAAGAAACAACAGGTGTTGGAGAGGATGTGGAGAAAGGGGAACCCTCTCATATTGTTGGTGGGAATGCAAAAGGTTGCATCCACTCTGAAAAACAGTAGAGAGGTTCTTCATAAAAAATAGAACTACCTTATGACCCAGCAATTGCACCAGCAGGTATTTACCCAAAAGAGCTAGAGAGTATTTTGCTAAGTGAAGCAAGTCACTCAGAGAAAGATAAATACCATTACAATTTCACTCATATGTAGAATTTAAGAAACGACAACAAAAATGAGCGTAAGAGAACAAAAGAAAAAGGCAAACCAAGAAACAGATTCTTAACTACACAGAAGAAACAGATGGGTTATTAGAGGGGAGGTAGGTAGGGATTAAGAGTTGTGATGAGCACTGGGTGTTGTATGGAAGTGCTGAATTACTAAACTGTACACCTGAAACTATATTACACTGTACGTTAACTGGAAATTCAATAAAAACTTTTTTATAAAAATTTTTATCTTTTAAAAAATTTTTTTAAATGTTCTGTTTATTTTTTTGAGAGAGACAGACGGACAGTGTGAGCAAGGGAGGGTCTGAGAGAGAGGGAGACACGAATCTGAAGCAGGCCCCAGGCTCTGAGATAAAGACAAAATAAAGACAGAAAACTAAATACTAAGTCTGATCATATAGAATTTATATGAACTACATCTAATGAAAATCTCATTTCATCTTAAAAAGTCCATTTTCCTTATAGTAAAATAGGTTCATAAAAATTCAAAACATTACCGACTATGTATTAAAAGGATAGCCTCCTCAATTCTAACCAAAGGAAATATGCATTATTTGTAGTTTATAGTCATCCAGACTGCTTTCCTCCATATGCTTGTATTAACATATTTTGTGTTGGTGTACAATTTTATGAATTTTTTAAATGAAATAAGATTTTTACATGCTCTTACAATAAAAGCATTTTAAAACAGTACTTCTTAGAAACTAGCCAAAAATAGATGGATTTACTGGTATAAGAACAAAGATGCTTCTCAGCCAGATAATTTGTTCCTTTGATTGTTATTCCTCATTAGGTTAATATGGATATACAATCCTTGGGCCAATGGACAGTTGGAGGACACTGGGGTTCTGGGGTCAAAGAGACTTGAAATTGAATCCATTTCTTTGCTTACAAGTTCTTGGCAAAATACTTAAATTTACTTTAGGCTTCTAAAGGAAAAAAAAAAGAAAAAAGCTAGTATTTTTACCAAACTCAGAGAATCAATGTAGTATGTATAACAATGGAAGCACAATGCTTGGCACATACCAGTCACTGTTATCAACAAAGGCAGTATGTTTTAGCTGATTACATTCTTTAATCTAATATTGAATGAGGACTGTTGACTACAGTTTTCTTTTCCCCTCTAAGAAACTAATCATTTTTGTATAATTAAGCCTGGGATAGAAATTCCAATTCCCACATCTATACCCTTAATTGAATAATACAAACTTATCTAAAAAAGTGCATATTCAGTAATCCTACTTCTAAGAATTGAAGGAATTAACGATCAAAAATTTAGTTCCAAAATAGTTACTGCAGTATGGCTTATTTAAAAAATATTAAAAACCTGAATGTCCAAAAAGGGATGGATTAAAGAAATGATTATACAAACACTGAAACTAATGGTATAAAATAAAAATATATTTTACATAGAAAGAGGCTGCCCAACAGACTATAAGCTACCCTTGAAACACTGAAAAAATAATCTGGAAGTTTTATTCTGGATGAATTATAATTTTTACCTTCATCTTTTAATATGCCTATATTTCTTTTTTTTTAAACTTTTTAAAAACGTTTATTTTTGAGAAAGCGTGCTCACGGATGAGCAGGGCAGGGGCAGACAGAGGAGGAGACACAGAATACGAAGCAAGCTCCAGGCTTTGAGCTGTCAGCATGGAGCCAGATGCGGGCTCAAACCCACCCACGGACATTGAGATCATAACCTGAGTAAAAGTCTGAAGCTTAGCCAACTGGGTCACCCACACGCTCAATAATGTGCCTGTATTTCTACAATGAACATGTGCTATTTGTGTACTTGTTTTAAATAAGAAAATGTCCTGAAATTAATTTTTTCTCTTCAATTTATGCATGTTAATTTCCTTCTCCCTCTTCAGTTTATGCAGGAAAGGAGAAGAGCAGCTAGTACAAGCACTCCAACTTTATTTAAGTGGAATCTGAAGAATGGGTTAAATTACTTGTTCTCAGTCCCTTAATTGTAGGGATTAAATTGCCTACAATTAAATTATAGGGAGAAATTGTAATTAAATTGCCAAATTTAATTACCTTTTCCATTAAACTGTCCTTCTTGGTTTATCATATGGGACCTTCCCATGTATACATAATCAAAGTCTGTTAAAGAATGAAACAAATGTAAAAAAGTATAAATGCCAAAACCAACCAACTTAAATGGAACATTTCCTTCCTCTTTCTGCAAGAAATTCTTTCCTCTTTCTGGAAATACCTATGTCTCACTACCTTGTTGTCAGCAACTGGAATATAGAAAGAAAGCTTTTGAAGAGCTACTTTATATATATTATTAAATACTCTAGCGTTTTAGAAAAGTTACAGTTTCTCTAATAGCTATGCTCTTTGCAAGATAAGTTAAGCATTCAATAAATAAAGGGATCTAGAAAAGCTATTTTCACTCAATAATTTAAGCTCCACAAAATATAGTCTAAGAACAGGCTACAGGATCAATAAAAGATCCTGAAGTAAATAACAGTATACAGCCATGAAAAAGAAGGACAGCATTGCTGATGCAAGCTAAATTAAAAATACAAAACTTCCACCTGAGCAATTTTCTCATTTGGATTTGGTTCATTAATCTAGATATTAGTAGTGGCTCTTACACACAGATCAGAAATATCATATTAAATCTCAGCCACACAGAATTAGCCAATGTGCCTAAGAATAGTAGTAAAGAGACTTCTAGAACATGAAAATGAGCAGCCTAATTTTTAAAGAACACTGTTAGGTCTGGCCAGGTTCTTTAGAGAGTCATGGACTCACTACTAAGACTTCTGAGCCAGGAAATACAGTATGCCTTACAGTTCTAGTTTCTGATCTTTTAGGATAAAGCTTTAAGGATTAGGGGAATGTCCATCCTACCGCTCACTTTTCCTCCATGGGCTAAGTCCCTGAAGCCAGAGACTGTCCCCATTAAACCTCTACTTGACTGACAACATGGATGGAACTTGAGGGTGTTATGTTGAGCGAAGTAAGTCAAGCAGAGAAGGACAGATACCATATGTTTGCACATATAGGTGGATTAGGAGGAACTCACTTAACGAAGGACCATGGGGGAGAAGAAGGGGAAAAATAGTTGGGGAGAGGGAGGGAAGCAAACCATGAGAGACTCTTGAATGCTGTGAACAAACTGAGGGCTGATGGGGGTGGGGAGAGGGGAAGGGGGGTGATGGGCATGGAGGAGGGCACTTGTTGGGATGAGCACTGGGTGTCATATGGAAACCAACTTGACAATAAGCTATTTAAGAAAGAAAAAACCTCTACTCCGATGAAAGAGGACAGTGGAATTTACTGCTTCTTTTCTAGCAGCTTCTATCTGTTGTGGTGCTAAACAAGATCTTGCAGACATAAAGTCATAAAGGAGTTCACAATTACTACCTCAGTCTCTCATTGTGCATAAAGGTTTGAAAAAGATGTAAAATGAAGCAAGTGTTGTAGCAGTACTATGAAGATTAGCTGTCCTATGCTCATTTGAGAAATTAAACATGCAAAATTTACATGTATATATGTACAGAATAAAATGTATATATCTAGAATAAGTTGGTATAAAACCCTTTGGAATAGTCTTTGAAGAAACCAAAGCACAGACTGCTTCAAGTAAGCTACTCTTCAACATCTCTTTGACATATTTTTAAATTATTCATAAAACTACAGTAATTTTATCATTTAAAGGCTTAGTTTAACACTGATCTTAAGATCTATCTTATATTCATATAAATATTACATTTGGGGCCATTTTGGAGCATCATATTAATGATTACTTTTCCAAAGAAAGTGAGACATGAATAGTTGTTCATAAAACTACGGGTAACAGAAGCCAACAATAAAAGGCTACTTTTTCATATCCCTGTCTTAATTATTCTTTGTCTAATTATCCTTTGCCAACAAACTTCGCACACCAGACAAACAATGGAACGTGTGGAAACATGTTTCCTGACATAATGCCACTCCTAAGTCTTTCATCAAGTGTTCATAAAAGAATCACTCCACATCGTGTTTATACAGGACGGCCGCCTCTGATTCCTCTACAATTCATTCTGTAGAAATATGTTTCTAATACGTTCTAGCCGCACCACTTTCCATTAGCAGAGGAACATTACCAACACAGGAGGTCAACAACTCCCATTCCTGATTCCCTCCCTACTAATGCATCATTAACATACGCCACTGGAAATCGGCTCCATTACCCCGAATTTTCAAGGACATTGGGATAAAACGCTGCACACTTTAACAACTCCCTCCCCCCCCATAACCAGATGAACCTACAACTCATCTTTCTGCTGTGTGCAGTCTAAGTTTTTATTTCTTACTTTCCTGGAAGCTGTAACGCAAAAAGACATGGGGAAAGGAGGAAGGGCAGAATGAACGAAGAATTCTTTACTGAGCTTAATAGGAGATGACCGCCCGCGGCCGATAATCTCCGGCAAGCCCCACGAGAGGTAACTAGACGTCTTTTCAGAAATTCGTTCAGGATATCGAGATGGTTCCGCACGCCCTCCCCCGCCCCCGCCAAAACTAAGCAGACCTGGAGAATAGAGGCAGGGAGGGAGTGATGGGGGAGGGGGGGAGGCGTGTGTGGTTACAGAATGCGCCAACTATGGGAGTTAAGATCCTTGTCCTTTAAGGAAAAGCAGCTTTGCCGTCCCGCTCCCACCTGGGCCCGCCAACCTGCGGTCTCTAGAGATTGCAGCTGATGGGCTGCACCTGTCACCACAAGGCTCGGCTTGCATCAGAAGAAACCAGCAGGCAGGACCACATCGTATGGTCTAGAGAAAACGTTTGATAGGGTTGGGGTTATGAACAAGCCAAGACACTTACGGGGTACACCTGTCGCTGTACTCGTTGGCGATGGTCTCGATGCCGCCACTCCTTGCTACAGCGATGTAGCAGTTGAGAAAGCCGAGGTCAATGCCAACCACAGACATCCCGCCGCCTAATCGTCGGGGTGCTGGTGCTGAAGCCTTCTGTGCAGGAACCGCGTCCTCCTCCGAGCTCTTGCTCCAGAAATTGGGACTCCTAAGAGAAGTACAGGAAAGATGACCCGAAGTCACTACGCATTAAATCTAGGGCAGCGCGTCGGAGAGCAGCGGCGGAGATGGAGGCCTCCCTGGCCGCTGCCTCCTCCGCCGCCTGGATCTCTCTCCACTGCGGTTCGGCCGCCTCCAACCGGCAGTTACAGACGTCTGCGCCTGCGCGCTCGGCCGCCGGGGAGGTGCGCGAGTCGCCGCTCCGCGCCCGAGGCTGTCCCCCGCCTAGACTTCGGCCCCTTCCGTCAGTACTCGGGCAACGGCTGCCCAAGGAGCTGCGGGTTCGAGAAAGATCTGGAAAATGGAGGCGGCTTAGGCAGCCGGGAGTGGGAGGGAAAAGGCGGAGCGGGGAGGCTCAGGGAGGAGAGGAGGGGAAGCGAAGGCAGATTGCTCGCCATCGCGCGGCAGCCGGGAGCACTGCGGCTGGGCTAGGTAAGAGGCAGCCCCGGCCCCGCGCTTTGCCCGTGTGTTTGAAGCACTCCTGCTGGGTTGTTTTGGTAACTGGGGGCACGCCTCTTACAGCACCTGGTTACTGCCTAGGCTTGCCCGAAGTCTGTAGCGCAGGCCGGCAGGCGCTGGCTTGGCGCCGCCTCCTCACTCTTTCCCACCGAAGGACCAGCTGCAGCCAGAGCACCCACCCGTCGGCCTCGCCGCCCCGAGGGGCCCATGTGTCTCCAGCCAGAGCTCCCGCAGTCTGGCCGCGAGCTCCTGCTGCCCGCCGCGCCCGGCTCTGTGAGGTGGCGCCCATTGTGCCGCACGGCGACCGCCTCTTCTCGCCTGCCTCCAGGGGCGCTGCCGTTCCCGGGGCGGGGGAGAAAGGAGTCCTTTTCATTTCACTAGCTACAATTTCTTGTGTGAAAGCAGCTGAACAAATTTGAGGGTTTTAGTTTTGCTAACCAGCGCCTGAAATGCCAAAACACAAACTTAGGCCAAGAAACGGACTTTCCCTTCATGTAACTTCTTTACACCATCATATAGATGCAGTCTCTTCCACTAACTCTCACCTCAGAAAACCAGTTTTACAGGAAAATGACCTTATGTCTATATGTCACTATGACACCAGGCAAGCCTGTGCACTGCCTCCATACTCTGTCCTTTGGTCCGCAAAAAGGAACCTTCTGTGGTCCAGTGTTTGCCTTCGTTTGATCTGCATTTGTTGTCTATCTGAAAGTTAACCTAGTTATAGTTTACACTTACGGAGTGTGGCTGTCCTGTTCCTCCTGATTCAGTTCTTCGTGGGTTTCCTGTTCCTCCTGATTCAGTTCTTCGTGGGTTTCCTGTTCCTCCTGATTCAGTTCTTCGTGGGTTTCCTGTTCCTTCTGGTTCAGTTCTTCGTGGGTTTCCTGTTCCTTTTCACCCAATTTTTTGTATGTTTCTTGTTTCCTATTTGTTTCCTTCTTGAAATAGGCTTTTTTACCAGATTTTTTAATACTCTTTTTGTTCCTATTTGTTCTCTTCTTCAAAGAACTTACACTTTTTACTATTATCAATGCTGCAGCCGCAGCAGCAACAAGTGTGAATATAGCTCCTGCTGCTGTTGCTATGAGGAACACGAAATTCATTTTCAACGGTAATACTAAGGAAACTGGAACGTATGGTATTGCTTTGAATCCAGTCTTTCTATATTAAGGAATCACATCTCTCTACCGTTTCAGAAGCACACAGGAAAATGTGTAGCTCTCGGTTGACGCTGTCCTCCGTTCTTTCAACGCAGCTAGACTGGGTAGAGCGGCCTCCCAGCAGGCAGTGCGTGAGCAGAGTAGGGATTGGGTACTGCCACCCCCAGAAGAGCCCTGGGCCCCCAGCTGTACTGGGCATCTCATGGCTTCCATCTTTCCTCCTCTGTTGCCTCTTCTGCTATCATCCTCTTGACCCTGCCACCGTCTAGATTTACTCCGGATGTATTCTGAAACTCCCCTAGGACCATTTATATATCTGTACTTTCTGTCTGTAAAACCTGAGGGTGTGGGAATGATTTTTCTCTTAACGCTTAAAATATTAGAGTAAGAAAGAAAAGTAGAGGTCAGGAGCGAGGGATTATCATCACATTCTTTACTATTACTAGGAGGAAATCCTAGTGGCTAAAAGCATGACAGGCTTTGAGGTCACACAGACTTGAGTTGTAGTCCCAGGCTCACCTAACTTATAGCAGTAGGATCTTGATAAATGACTTATCTCACCAGGTTCAAAATCTGTTACAATAAAGACAAATATACCTAGTATGTTGTTTTTTTATTATTAAATAATGTAAGCATAACAGTAGTGCCTAGCTGGCACCACAAAGACCAAAAAAAAAAAAAAAAATGGAAATTATACTTAGCTGTTGCTAGAATATAAGAATCATATTGATTTATTTACATTGATCCATATATACAGCAACCTTGCTGCACTCATAATTCTAGTATTTATAAACTTTCTTGGATTTTCTGTGTATAGAATCATGTGAACAGGGATATAACTAATTTTTTTTTTCATTTTTATCATTTTTAATCCTTTTACCTGTTTTTTCTTAATTATGTTGCCTAAAGTCTCTAATATGATGTTGAATATGAGCAGTAGTGATGAGCATTTTTATCTTGTGCCTGACATTAAATACTTCCATGTTTTTGATGTAAGAAGTTAAAATTATCCTCTTTTCCTAGTTTGCTGTTTTTCTCATAAGTGGACATTAAAACTTAACAAATGTTATTTATCTATTGGTATGATCTTTTTCTTTTCCCTTAATCTGTTAATGTGGTAAATATTAATAGATTTTTCTAATATCCTTGTTTCCTGGGATAAACCAGCTGTGTTATGATAGTCTGATTATTTTTAGATATATTGGATTTGGCTTGTGATTATTTTATTTAGAGTGTTTGCATTTTTATTTAGAAGTAATTAAATTTTCCTTTACTCATCTTGTTGATATCAGTATATACTAGCCTCATAGAAGTTGAGACATTTCCTCTCTATTCTTTTGCAAAGTTTTGGTAAAATATGCCTGTAAACCATCTTGACCTGTGGCTTATGAGGTTTATGACCACTGGTTAAATTTTTTTAGTGATTATAGCCCATATTTTCTATTATTTCTTGAATTAATATTGATTTACCATGTCATCTAAGTTTTCACATTGGCTGTCATTAAGTTGACTATTCACTTATAAGTTTTGAAAATCTCTTCTGTAGTTATATGTCCATTTTCTTCATTTTTTTTTAATGTTTATTTTTGAGAGAGGGAGAGAGAGTGGGGTAGGGGCAAAGAGAGAGGGAGACATAGAATCTGAAGCAGCCTCCAGGCTTTGAGCTGTCAGCACAGAGCCTGAGGAAGGGCTCAAACTTGTGAACAGTGAGATCATGACCTGAGCCAAAGTTAGGCCCTTAGCCAACTAAGCCACCTAGGTACCACTCCATTTCCTCATTCTTAATATTGTTTATTTTAATCTTTTTTTTTCCCCCTGGTTCCTATCACTAGTGCTTTGTTAGAACATCTTTGTTGCCTATTTTATCTGCTGTTTATTATTTCCTTCTATATTTTTATGTTTACTTTGTTCTTTTTCTAATCCCCAAAGTTTAACACTTCGCTCATTAATTTTCAGTCTTTCTTGTTTTCTAATACATGTATTTGCAGGCACAGATTTCCTTCTAGATACTATTTTAGCTGAACCTCTACCTTAATTTTCAAACAACTGAGATAGAAGAGCAGGCAATGGAGATAAAATATCAGCATGATTACTAGTAAATCTGATATTACAGAAATGGATGTATCTATAGGCTTGTGATTATTGCACCTCAGAGTTAAGCAGATTTATCTAACTAGTTATAGTAGAACACCTAGTTACACACTGAGACTGCCCCTCTAAAAATCCAAGGAGGAGGAGACCAGAATGTGTGTAGGCTCTCAAAAAAAGTGAGAACAAGGCCAAATTATTCCCCAATTCATCAAGTTAAGTCACTTTTCCCATGATAAAGTCTTTTATAGACAGTGCTTATTTAGGTTTACCAGTGTTTACCGACTTGTTTACTTTGTTGCTTGTTGCATCCCAGTCCTTTCTGGGGTCAGTTTCTTTCAGTAATTTATTTAAATAAAGGTCTCCGATTGAACTTATGTTTTTGTTTTTCTCTGAAAAATCTTTTCTTACTCTAATTTTTGAATAATAATTTAGCTGTGTGTAGAATTCTTGACAGTTACTTTCCCTTATTTTTTGGCATCCATTATTATTGAAGAGACTAAATAGTGTCACTTTGAAAATCACGAGGTTGTCTTTTTTTTCCTTTGATATTTGGCAGTTTAATTATAATGTGTTTAGGTGTGGATTTCTAAAAAATTATTCAGAGAGTTTTGTTAACCTGAGGATGAATGGAGTTTTTAGGATCTGGAGAAGTCTCAGACATTATGCCTTTGATTATTGCTTCTCACCTCTTCTTTTCAATTTCTTCTGGATCTATCAGAATGTGTAGGGTCTCTTTATTGTAACCTCTATGACTCTTATTAGCCTCTCTTTGTCGTCTGTTTTTACTTTCAAGCACCCTACCACTTTTATATGTTCATTTTCAAGCTTGTTCTTTCATACTGTATTGTTTTCATCATTTCTAAAAAATCTATTTTTAAAATAAAATTAAAAATCACCTTAAGCATTCTAATTTTATAGTCTCTTTTATCACATTTTTAGTTCTTGGGTTCTAATTCTTTTATCTGCCAACTCTGTCACATAATGCTTTCTTGTTTCCTTGTATGATTTATAATATTTTGACCATAAATTCACCTTCACTGAGACTACTTTTTCTGTGGGATTTTTGTGTATGCTGGGTCATAGTAGTATCCCAGAGAGATTTAGTATTTGTCTTTCTCAGAACCCTGAGGAGTCTCACTGGTCCTAGAACAGTTTTAATTTTTCAGTTTGGAGTTCATATACCATATAGATAGTGTTTATGTATATAGTACAGTTGACCCTTAAACAACATGGATTTGAACTGCACAGATCCACTAGATGTGGATTTTTTTGGTTAACTGCAGTACTGTACTGTAAATGTATTTTCTCTTCTTATGATTTTCTCAATAAGATTTTTTTCTCCAGCTGTTAATCAACTATTTATCGGTAAAGATTCCAGTCAATAGTAGGCTATTAGTGTTGGGAAATCAAAAATTATACATAGATGTTCAACTATGCAGGGGGTTGGCACCACTAGCTCTCATGTTCATTAAAGGGTCAACTCTACTTTGTTCTGACACAAGCCTGTGTGTTTTGATTTCCCATAGATGACTTTTTTCTACTCACTTCTTTGAAGAGGTTGTCAATCCTCTTGTCTATTATCATCTGGTGTATTTTCTTAGTCTCTCTTCTTAAAATAAAAATAGGACTCTCTCACTCATATGTGCAATTTCAGAAACAAAACATAAACAGGGGAGGAAAAAAAGAGGCAAACTATTAAAGAGACTCTTTACTATAGACCACAAACTGAGAGTTGCTGGTGGGGAGGTGGGTATTAAGGTGGGCACTTGTGATTGAGCACTGGGTGTTATATGTAAATAATGAATTACTAAATTCTCCTCCTGAAATTAATAGTACGCTGTATGTTAACTAGAATTTAAATAAAAAATTAAATAAATAAAAAACATATAGAAATAGTCATATGCTTAACTCTTTGGAAAACACAGCACTCCTTCCAATCTTTCAGTATACATGATGGGTTCAGTTTCAGTCCCCTTACTTTACTAGGGCCCATGCTCATAATTCCTTTATACATGTGCTAGCACTTTGTATCTTTCTTATGATCTTTTTTACATTGTCTTCCACCAGTTATTGGTTTTGTCCATTTTACTAGATTATAACCTCTAGATTATGACTTTTAGAAGATTATGAGGGTATGGAATGTATTTGTTTTTTATACTTCAAAATTAGTCAAGGCCTTGAACTAGAGAGTACCAGTAGTTATAAAATAGGTAGGAAATTCACCCTAATAATAAATGCTACAGTAGAGATTTGCACTGAAGTCTAGAAGCTTCTGTGTTTGAAGGGCTAGAAATGGGACACTTGTCTGAAGGCCAGAAGCAGGAAGATCTTCACAGAGGAGGCAACTTTAGAATTATGCTTTAAAAAATGAGTAACTCTCAAGGTAGATAATGAAAAGGAAGTAATAGGCAGAGGGCGAAAAAGTACAGAAAGGCAAATGACACTGAAAAATAAGGTGTAGTAACAGAGAGGCATCTAATAGCATGCTATATTTGGAGAATCAGAGGTTACTGGTAAGCCTACAATGCCTAGGACAGATATGATGTACAACTGAAGTGTAGAGCTAGATCACAAAGGATATTGTATGCCACACTAAGAATAAGAAGTCATTTACCTTGGAGGCCAGCTGTTTACCTTTTCAAGAATGAAGACACTGTGTTTTATATTTAAGTTTATGTATGTATGTATATATGTATGTATGTATTCATTTATTTATAGAAAGCAGGAGAGGCAGAAGAGAGAATCCCAAGCAAGCTCCAAGCTGTCAATGCAGCTTGATCTCAGAAACCATGAGATCATAACCTGAGCAGAAATCAAGAGTCAGATGTTCAACTGACTGAATCACCCAGGTGCCCCAAAGACATGTTTTTAATGTACAAAAGATTATACCTCCCAAAGTAACTTTTAAAAGCATATATTGAAATAGTATGTTCCTGTATTAATATGAGTTGTATTTTGCTAATCTTCAAAACTTGTACATGTATGAACAAAAAAACTACATATACCTAAAATCGGACTTTAAAATTCAATTTTCAATTTTAATTGGAATATGGACTCCTAAATTACTTGCAAAAACTGCTCTCTAATCTGGATGACCTACAAGTCAGGAAGTATTACTATATTTAGAAACACTGAAATAGATGGAGACTGACACAATCAGATTGTGAGTTTATTTTTTTTAATATTTTTATTTATTTCTAGGAGAGAGAGAGAGACAGCGTGAGCAGGGGAGGGCCAGAGAGAGGGAGACACAGACTCTGAAACAGACTCCAGGCTCTGAGCTGGCAGTCAGCACAGAGCCCGACGCGGGGCTCGAACCCACCAACCGCGAGATCATGACCTAAGTGAAAGTTGGACGCTTAACCGACTAAGCCACCCAGGCACCCCCAGATTGTGAGTTTAAAAAATACTCTGGTGGCAGCATTAAGAATGGATTAGAGCAAGGAGACACTGGATACACAATGGTCACTTAGAAGACTGTGGTAGACTACTAGTTATTTTTTAAAAATCTATTTTTTGCCTTGTACACATGGCTGCTCAATTGCAGACTATTATTTTTCATCTGCTCTATAACAGACCATGTGACTAAAGTCACCAGTGTGTATATGTAGCATGAGCAACTTCCACCTCACCTGTTTAAAATCCCTTCCACCTGCCCTGATTTAATTTTCCCTTTTCCTATAAATGGGAACACAGATTACCCAGGGACCCAACTTTGACTATGCAAATGAGTACAAAGGACAGAGGTTCTTTACCTGCAGGGGGTCCCCATGTCCCCAAGGGATCCATAGACAGAAATAAGGGAGAGGTCTTAACCTTTTACTAAAAGTTAACATTTGTTTCAATCATGAATATAGGCACAAATCCTGTAGTATTTATTAGTACGTGACTTTTCCCCATCAATAGAAATCAGATATTTTCATAACATAATTGTTGGATATATAATTTCAAACATTTATGGTCATCAATACTATGAAATTATGGTAATTATTAGACCACTGGGACTTGTTATGTGTTAAAAAGAAAGCACATATTTCTGTATTACAAATTTATATTTTATATATTTTAATAACCATATTTCAAATATCGTTTCCTTTGTAATTCTGTGTATTTTATTTTATTCATTTAACACTATTACAAGGGATCCAGAGGCTTTACTAGATTGCCAATGGTATCCACAGCATAAAATGGTTAAGAACCCCTGTTCTCAGATAGCAGAACAAAAAGTCTGAAGGAAGGTGGGTCTCTGAAGGAGTTCATAGATCAGATAACCCTAATAGCTTAGACTACTCACCTCCAATCTTGCTTAAACAGCTATGTTTCTGAGTCTCTTTGGTACAGAATCTTAGCCTTTACTCTCACTAAGCTTATTAAAATATCTTGCAATAGTGATAATAAGTCCCCAATTAAGGAAATGACAGTCAAAATGGAAAACAAAAACTTATAAGACATTTTTAGGAAGTAGATTTTATAAGAGCAAGTGATCTATTTGGTTTTTGAATTGAAGTAGAAGGTGGTACCCAGGATTCTAGTGTGGGTGACTCAGTAGAATTGGTATGTATTGTTAATCAAGATAGAGCTTATAGAAAGAGAAGTCAATGTGATTTGAGACAGTGAATTAGGTTTTAGAAATGCTCGATTAGAGAAGTTAGTGGTACAGAGAGGAAGGGGTACAATAGACAGTAAGAATTGCATCTGGAAACTCTTAAGAGGAATTTGGGCCAGGCTAAAGAGAAAATCTTGAGTGTAACTGGAATACAGATGGTTATCTGAAACTATAGAAGAAATGAACTAGGGAGCATATATAAAGTAAGAAAAGATTTTCAGACAGGCCCTTAGAGAATACTAACATTTAAGATATGATGGAAGAAAAGGAGTCCCTTTGAATTTACATTTAAATCAATTAACTAAAGAGGGACAAAGGTATTATTTCCTATTTACATACCACAAGTTTCATTTATAAACAAAGGAACTATTTCAGAAGTTTTATTTAAGCATATTAAAGTTCTATTAATGAAAAAGATCAATCCAGAGTAGGAATATAAAATAGTAAAAATTTCTCCAGGGCCTTCAGGATTCTTAGTACATATTTTTTGTTTTATCTTTTTTTTCTTTAACAAAACCTGCTGTGAGAAAACAATGTAAAATTCACCAAAATAGGTGTTGTCTTATAAAATATAAAGGACTACAAATTTAAAAGGTTATATTTTTTATGGAGGATGTATTTTAATAAGTAAAGATGAACTAAAAGAATGTAGCTCTAAGGATGAAATTTTCCGTATTATTTGGACATATAGTTTCAGGGTGGGAAATGAATACTCCTACCCCAGATGACTCTCTACTCAAGGAGATGCAGCACTAGTAATTTAAGATGGAAAACTGTACACATTTTATTTATGTATTTATTTAACTTTTTTTAATTTAAAATTTTTTGAGGTGGGGAAGGACAGATGGAGAATCTTTTTTTAAAAATAGGTTGTCAAGTTGGTTTCCATACAACACCCAGTGCTCATCCCAACAAGTGCCCTCCTCCATGCCCATCACCCATCACCCCCCCCCATACCCATCAGTCCTCAGTTTGTTCTCAGCATTCAAGAGTCTCTCATGGTTTGCCTCTCTCCTCTCCCCTTCTATTTCCCCCCTTCTTCTCCCCCACCGTCCTCCATTAAGTTCCTCCTAATCTTCCTATACGTGCAAACATATGGTATCTGTCCTTCTCTGCCTGACTTATTTCACTCAGCATAACACCCTCAAGGTCCATCCATGTTGCTACACAGGGCCAGATTTCATTCTTTCTCATTGCCATGTAGTATTCCATCATATAGATAAACTACATCTTCTTGATCTATTCATCCATTGATGGACACTTAGGCTCTTTATGATTTGGATATTGTTGAGAGTGCTGCTATGAACATTGGGGTACATGTGCCCCTATGCATCAGCACTCCTATATCCCTTGAGTAAATTCCTAGCAGTGCTATTGCTGGGTCATAGGGGAGTTCTATTGTTAATTTTTTGAGGAACCTCCACACTGTTTTCCACAGGAGCTGCACCAGTTTACATTCCCACCAACAGTGAAGGAGGGTGTCCATTTCTCCGCATCCTCGCCAGCATCTAGAGTCCTCTGATTTGCTCATTTTAGCCACTCTGACTGGCGCGAGGTGGTATATCAGTGTGGTTTTGATTTGTATTTCCCTGATGAGGAGGGATGCTGAGCATCGTTCCATGTGTCTGTTGGCCATCTGGATGTCCTCTTTGGAGAAGGTCTGTTCATATCTTCTGCCCATTTCTTCACTGGATTGTTTTTTGGGTGTGGAGTTTGGTGAGTTCCTTATAGATTTTGGATACTAACCCTTTATCTGATATGTCATTTGCAACTATCTTTTCCCATTCTGTCAGTTGCCTATTAGTTTTATGGATTGTTTCCTTTGCTGTGCAGAAGCTTTTAATCTTGATGAGGTCCCAATAGTTTATTTTTGCTCTTGATTCCCTTGCCTTTGGGGATGTGTCAAGTAAGAAATTGTTGCGGTTGAGGTCAAGGAGGTTGTTTCCTGCTTTCTCCTCTAGGGTTTTTATTTTCTTTAAAAATTTTTTATGTCTTTTATTTTGAGAGGCAGAGACAGAGGGAGCAGGGGAGCGTCAGACAGACAGGGAGACACAGAATCTGAAGCAGGCTCCAGGCTCTGAGCTGTCAGCACAGTACCCGACGCAGGGCTCTAACCCACGGACTGTGAGATCATGACCCGGGCCGAAGTAGGATGCTTAACCAACTGAGCCACCCAGTCGCCCCTCTCCTCTAGGGTTTTGATGGTTTCCTGTCTCACGTTCAGGTCCTTTATCCATTTTGAGTTTACTTTTGTGTGGTGTGAGTAAATGACCTAGTTTCATTCTTCTGCATGTTGTTGTCCAGTTCTCCCAGCACCATCTGTTAAAGAGGCTGTCTTTTTTCCATTGGATACTCTTTCCTGCTTTGTCAAAGATGAGTTGGCTATATACTTTTGGGTCGAATTCTGAGTTCTCAGTTCTATTCCATTGGTCTATGTGTCTGTTTTTGTGCCAATACCATACTGTCTTGATGATGACAGCTTTGTAGTAGAGGCTAAAGTCTGGGATGGTGGTGCCTCCCATTTTGGTTTTCTTCTTCAATATTACTTTGGCTATTCGGGGTCTTTTGTGGTTCCATACAAATTTTAGGATAGTTTGTTCTAGTTTTGAGAAGTATGCTAGTACAATTTAATTTGGATTGCATTGAATGTGTACATTCATTGCTTTGGGTAGTCATGACATTTTAACTGTTTATTCTTCCAATCGATGAGCACGGAATGTTTTTCCATTTCTTTGTGTCCTCTTCATTTCCTTCATAAGTTTTCTATAGTTTTCATCATATACATCTCTTATATCCTTGGTTAGGTTTATTCCTAGGTATTTTATGGTTTTTGTGCAATTGTGAATGGCATTAGTTTCTTGATTTCTATTTCTGTTGCTTCATTCTGGTGTATAAAAATGTAACCAATTTCTGTATGTTGATTTTGTACCCTGCAACTTTGCTGAATTCTTGCATTAGTTCTAGTAGGCTTATGGTGGAGTCTGCTGGGTTTTCTATGTACAGTATCATGTCGTCTGCAAAAAGTGAAAGTTTGACTTCTTTGCCAATTCTGATGCCTTTTATTTCAGATGGAGAGAGAATCTTAAGCAGGTTCCATGCCCAGTGTGGAGCCTGACATAGGGCTTGTTCCCATGACTATGAGATCGTGACCTAAGTTGATATCGAGTTGGACACTGACAGTAACCAAGTGAGCCTCCCAGGCACCGCTGTACACATTTTAAATATACTTAGCTATGCACTTTTCCAACATTTACATTAACATTGTAAAAATTATTTCCATATGAAATCTCCATTATGATTTTGCTTACTTTTACTTTTTAAAAAATGTTTATTTCTAGGAGAGAGAGAGAGAGAGTGTGTGAGCAGGGGAGGGTCAGAGAGAGAGGGAGTCACAGACTGAAACAGACTCCAGGCTCTGAGCTGGCAGCCAGCACAGAGCCCGACGCGGGGCTCGAACCCACGAACCACGAGATCATGACCTAAGCGAAAGTTGGACGCTTAACCGACTAAGCCACCCAGGCACCCCTGATTTTGCTTACTTTAAATCACCAATGGCTTGGGGTGCCTGAGTGGCCCATCTGACTTCAGCTCAGGTCATGATCTCACAGTCCATGGGTTTGAGTCCCACATTGGGCTCTGTACTGACAGCTCAGAGCCCAGAGCCTGCTTCAGATTCTGTGTCTCCCTCTCTCTCTGCCCCTACCCTGCTCACACTCTGTCTCTCTCTCAAAAATAAACAAACATTAAAAAAATAAAATAAAAAGAGAAATCACTTAACAGCTTAACATATGGTTTTCACTCAGTCCAGGATAGCAAGTAACATTTTATTTCCTTTTGTCCTAAGTATACATCTTCTAGACTTCAAAAATAAACTTTCAGGTCTAGTGATTTAACGGTTAATTTTTTTTTTTTTAAGTTTATTGACTTATTTTGAGAGAAAGAGAAAGAAAGCATGAGCAGGGGAGGGGAATCCCAAGCAAGAGAGAATCCCAAGCAGGTTCTGCACTGCCAGTGTGGAGTCTGATGCAGGGCTCGAACTAACTAACTGTGAGATCATGACGTGAGCTGAAATTAAGAGACACTTAATCAACTGAGCCACCCAGTTGCCCCTAATAATTAAATTCCTGTTTGCCCTCTAGTCAAACCATTCAGGAATTTAAAGACTTGTTTCCTCTAAGCATGTCTCTGTACACATTTTCATATTTTTTTGGTTATCTTTATATGGGAGATTATTCCTAATATTTTATTATTTTAGTTGTTTTTCTGTGGGCCATCTTATATCTTCCTTTTGTTATGGCAAACACAACTAGCAAAAGTGTAGAAGGAAAGGAAGATATTTTCTACCTTTTTTCTATAATCTTCTGTGTTATGCTGACCACTGAAAGAAATCATGTTGAGAGTTTTCAATAGTTAGTTTTTCTCCTCATGTGATAACACCAAAATATTTAAAAAGTATATCCTGGATTATTTTCCTTAAAATATACTTTTTCCTTTGTGCAGGAGGAAATTCAGTTACTCCTTTCTGCCCATTCACAGCCCCTCAAAAACCTCTCTATAATTTATCCCTGCTAGCTTCACATTCTTTTACCCACTAAAACTGTAAAATCTTGGAGATTTCAAAAGTTTTATCTTCTACAACATTTCTGAAAAACAAGAGAGACTCCTATACAAAACCTTGGAAACCCTGTTTTTTGTCTTTAAGTCAGTTCCAAATTCTGACCAAACTTTTGTTACTCTTTGCTTATTATTGAAGTTAGGATCAAGGAGGAAAAAAATCTCATATGTAACAGTTTTAAACTTTCTTTATTATCAATACAGAGTACACAAACCAATTTTCAAGAGTATATTTTTTGTTCCAAGACATATTTACATTAGTCAGATTTTATTTAAAGACAAAAGCAGACATGCCATTTTATATTTTTTCTTTTCTAACCACATGTTTATAGAGTCATAAAGTCGTCAATTTTTATGATCAGAACTAGAAATTGTGCTTAAAATAGCTATATCATAACATAAACTACACACAGTAATACCTGAGCTGTCTTAATAGAGATGTTGTAGAAGAAAGTTTACTTATACCCATAAATATGATGACATCTCCTGATAAGCTTTAAAGAAATATTTGTCATGTCATATGATTTTAAATGGGAAGACAGTTATATTAAGCGAATAGCATTTAAAAAGAATATATGTGCATTTCTTAGATTTTAACATTACACATTTTAATTTTCCATCACAAAAGAAAAGCATTTTATTTTAAACACAGAAATAACGTAACACTTATAAGTAAAATGTCACATTGAGTTTGAGTCTAAGTTGGAAGCAAACCCACATTTATCTGATTTTTAGTATTTAAAATCCTTGAAAATGCATATGCTTTATTGTAGAATTAGCACTCTAAAAAATACTGACAGTAATAACACACTATCAAATTGTATACAAATGGCAGCTATATAATTTGTATGTTTAACAGCTTAAATATATGCATTTCTTAATTTAATCTCCTGATGAACTACCTCCAATATCAATATTAAGGAATTCTTTAATTTTATCATATAGTACTAACACCAAAGCACCCCCTGTACCACGAAGGATATTGGAGAAGGCTCCACGGAAAAATGCATTGATTCCCTCATGTTGGTATATCTTCACAAAGCAGTCTAAAGTTCCTTTATATTGCCGTTCAATCTCACCACTCTATGTAAAGAAAGACAAATAGTTTATCACTATTTTAATATCTTTCATCTTAAGACAGATTTTTTTCAGTACTTAAGGATAGATTAAATTAACACTGTATTGAGTAAGTATGTTGAGCCAATGGGCATATATTAAATATTGTACTCAGTGGTCGGAGAATTCTCATCTTGAAAACTGACCACATATTAGGCTTAACAAAGTTCAAAAGATGACATCACATAGTATGATTTACCCTTTCACTACTTTGCAATTAAGTGAGAAATCGATAGCAAAAATGAAAACTAGAAAAAATATCAAACGTCTGGATATTAAAAAAACATATCTGAGAAAAAGCCTCATAATAACTACAAAACTCTTTAACTAGGATGAAACTTTAGTACTAACTTATAAGAAAATTAATGACTCTGAAATATTAGAAAAGGAAAGGCTGAAAATTAATGAACAATCTAAACATTTTTAGAAAATAAACCTAGAGAAAGTGTAAATAAGTCCATAGAAACAGCCCACAGAAATAAAGTAAATAGGAAATAAATATAACAGGAAGCATGCAAAGTCAAAGTTAGTTATTTGAAATATATTACTGAAAAATTTTTAGAAACACTGACGAAAAAGAAGGATCCAAAATTATTTGAAACATTAAATGTAATGTCACTGTAGATGATCCAGAGATTAAGAAAAAGCAAGATGATATTACAAACAACTGCATGATAATTGAAAACTCAGAATAGACAAATTCCTAAAAAAGCATAATTTACCAACAGAATAAAAAAAAATAAAACATTGGAATAACATATGAACTTCATTAAAGTAATCCGATTAGTTGTCGAACATCCTTTTTTGGAGAAAACCATGTGTCCAGATGGCTTCAAATGTGATCCCTACTAAACATTCAATTAACAATTCTAATCTTACAGAAGTTATTCTAGAGAAGAGAAAAAGTGGAAGACTCCTCCACATGTTTTATGAGGCCTTGCATAACCTTGTTACCAAAATTAGACTAGGATAGTACAGGAAGGAAAAATTATAAGCCAAAATCACTGAAACAATGCAAAATTCCTAAACAAAAACTAGCAAGTCAAACCCATCTAGAAATATAAAATACAATACTTAATGACCAAGCTGGGTTTATCCCAGGCACACAGGATTTGTTTAGCTCTGGAAAACAGAGTAATGTATACAATAGGTTAACATACAAAAAATGCAATCATCTCAATAGTTACAGAAAAACATGACCACCACTCATGATTAAAAATTACTACAACCCAATCATATGACAGATGGGAACAGTCAAATGATAAAGGATAACTACAAAACCCCATAACTAACATTTTTAAAAATTTTAAACAGATTTACTTTATTTTTAAAATGTTTTTTAGGGGTGCCTGTGTGGCTCAGTTGGTTAAGCATCTGACTTCGGCTCAGGTCAAGATATCACGGTTCGGGAGTTCAAGTCCTGCATCAGGCTCTGTGCTGACAGCTCAGAGCCTGGAGCCTGTTTCAGATTCTGTGTCTCCCTCTTTCTCTGACCCTCCCCTTCTCACACTGTCTCTTCTCTCTCAGAAATAAATAAAACATTAAAAAAATTAAAATGATTATTTTATTTGTGTTTGAGAGAGAGAGTACACAAGTCAGTGGGGGAGGGGCTGAGAGGGAGGGAGGCAGAGGATCCAAAGCAGGCTCTATACTAAGAGCAGAGAATCTGACATGCGGCTCAACTCACAAACCTGAGCCGAAGTCAGATGCTTATCTGACTGAGCCATGCGGATTCCCCTAGCTGAATTAATTTATATAACATTGAAGACATTCAATGAAGACATAAGGGTAGCAAAAAAGATTGCCAGTTATTACTTCTTTACTTTAACACTAAATCAGAAGTCTCAGCCACTGCAGAAAGGCAAGAAAAAGAAAAAGTACAAGAATTGGGGTGCGTGGGTGGCTCAGTTGATTAAGTGTCTGACTCTTCATTTCAGCTCAGGTCATGATCTCACGGTTTGTGGAATAGAGCCCCACATCAGGCTCTGCACTGGCAGTGTGGAGATTGCTTGGGATTCTGGCTCTCTCTCTCTCAAAATAAATAAATAAACATTAAAAAAAATTTTTTTTAAGTGCAAGAACTGCTAAGGGGAAGAAACCTAGTATTATTTGCAGATCATACACCTATTTAAAAAAAAAAACAACAGCGCAACTTCAGAGTGTAGATATAATCTAGATTAGCGTTTGGAATAAATAGGGTTCAACAAAATTGTAGAATATAAATGTAAACACAAAAATTAAAGAGTACTATTATGGGTTGCACTGTGTCCCCACAAAATTCATATACTGAAGTCCAAATCCCCAGTACTTCAGAATGTGACTAAATTTGGATATCGAGTCTTTAAAAAGGTAATTAAGATTAGATGAGTTCATTAGGGTAGGCCCTAACCCAATCTGGCCATCCTTATCAGAAGAGAAACAGAAAAAGGACCATAGGAAGACATAGGGAAAAGGACAGCCATCTACAAAGGAGAAAGGTCATCAGAAGAAATCAGCCCTGTTGGACACTTTCATTGAGACTTCTAGCCCCCAGAACTGTAATAAAATAAATTTCTGTTGTTTAAGCCATCCAGTCTTTAGTACTTTGTTATGGCAGTCCTAGCAATACACACATATACCTAAAACCCCTAGGGGCACCTCGGTGGCTCAGTTGGTTAAGTGTCCAAATACGGCTCAGGTCATGATCTCATGGTTCATGAATTCAAGCCCTGCATTGGGCTCCCTGCTGTCAATACAGAGCCTGCTTTGGATCCTCTGTCTCCTTCTCTCTATGCTCCTCTGCAGCCCCCTCTTTCTCTCTCAAAAATAAACATGAAAAAAAAAAAGGCTTTAAAACCCCATGCACCCACAATTTTTTTCTGAATTATTATGATAGTAAGTTGCAGATTATCATGTCCTTTACCTTCAAACACTTCCATGTGTATTTTCTAATAATATTTTCTTGCATATCCCGAGTATAGTTATCAAAATTAGAAGATATAACATTGATACATATCATTTACCTAATCCACAGCCTATATGCAAATTAATTTTCCATTTTAAAGTATTTATTTTTGAGAGAGAGACAGAGTGTGAGCAGTGGAGGGACAGAGAGAGAGGGAGACACAGAATCTGAAGCAGGCTCCAGGCTCCAAGCTATCAGCACAGAGCCTGATGCAGGGCTCAGAGTCGTGGACTGTGAGATCATAACCTGAGCCGAAGTCAGTCACTTAACTGACAGATGTCCTGCCTTTTAGCTACAATTTATCTAAAATCTGAATAAGTTTATACTTAAATATCAAGAATACTGGAACATTCAATTAGGTTTACAAATAATAATATAAAATACCTGCATCATCATGCGTCTTCTAACTGTGTCAAAGGGATAAGAGAGAATTCCAGAGCACGTGGTCACAACTTGAGCAATGAAAAAGGAGACAAGAAATGGGGTTTCCTTTGGTTTTGGTAATAAGCCCTAGGAAAGAAAAACATGTCAAGTAACCGTCTAAATTTTCTAAATACCTTAAATCATTAAGTCAAAGAATAATTCCTATAATGAAAGAGGGTTCAGTTATACTTAAAATGCAACAAAACAGTTAGATTTAATATGGAAAGATTAAAATAATATTAGGAGATCAATAAGAAAGAGGTATGCTGTGCATGGCTTCACTTTAAAAGCATATCTGAAAGAAGAAAGCATACCTGCTATTACCAGAGATTTGTTATTAATGGCAAACACTAGGGAAGATAGCAGCCAGTAACCAAAAAAGTTCTTCCATGGCTCTTCCTCATAGAGTTAAAATTAAAGAATGCCTGATAATATCATCAACAGATCTTTGATAAGCAGCTTTGAAACTCTAAGCTAGTGAAGAAACACTCCTACATTTCACAACTACTACAGGTGATAATAGAGAAAAGCTGAGGGAGAACACGCATAAAATTTTCCATGAATAAATAAACACATCAGAGCATGTTCATTTCCATTAATTTAATCTGTCTAAAAACTACATACTACATACACTAAAAGTAACATGTCCAGACCACAATAAAAATGACCTTCAGGGCACCTTGGTGGCTCAGTTGGTTAAGCATCACAACTCTAGACTTTGGCTCAGTCTCACAGTTCATGAGATTGAGCCCTGAGTCAGGCTTTGGATTCCATGCTGACACTGCTGAGCTTGCTTGGGAATTCTCTCTCCCTCTCTGCCCCTCCCTGATTCATACTCGCTCTCTCTCTCAAAATAAACTTAAAAAAAAAAAAAAAGATACTGATATTAATTTCATTGCTTCTTTTTAGAAGTGACAGAGCATGGAATTTTTGTTTGCCACTTAACATAAATTACTTAACAATTCCTAGGTTGTTTCCTTTAAAATGAGGATATTAAAAGCTATTCTAGGGGCGCCTGGGTGGCTTAATCGGTTAAGCGTCTGACTTTCGCTTAGGTCATGATCTCGCGGTTCGTGGGTTCGAGCCCCGCATTGGGCTCTGTGCTGACTGCCAGCTCAGAGCCTGGAACCTGTTTCAGAATCTGTCACTCCCTCTCTCTCTGACCCTCCCCTGCTCACGCTGTCTCTCTCTCTCTCTCCTAGAAATAAAACATTAAAAAAAAAAGGTATTCTAGGAAATTGTAAGAAAATACTTAAAGTTCCTAGAACTAAGTAGTAACTCAAAAAATGGCAGCTATAATTACAATCTTCCTCTTTCCTACTTTATGGTAAGAAAGTGACAATAAAGTGAATGTAAAATTAGAAAACCTGTTAGAAGATGCCTTTCTATACGCTAAAGATTTGATTATGATATAAGCCTAATTAGCATGTTTTCTATTTGTAACACGATATATAGTGAGTCGTTCAGTTGCAAACAGCACAAAAACTAAATGTTTGGGTTTATGCTTTATATCTAAAGTCAGATCCAAAATAGAGTTATAGTTTAATAAGGTTATAGGAAAACCATGGTTAAACAAAATTCTATAATGTCCCTTATTTCATCACTTAGTTTTATTTCCATAATTAAAAGTAAACATATCTGATGAACAAACTACTATTAAAACAATAAAAAGAAACAAACCAGGTATTTAACATATAGCAGTTAAAGCCCCAAATTACCTTGACGGTGTCATATGCTCCAAAATAGGAAGCTCGGTACACAATGATGCCTTGAACTGAAACACCAAACCCTTGGTACAAACCAACAATTCCATCTGATTTTACGATTTTTATAATACAGTCACCTAAACCCTTGAATTGTCGCTCTTCGGGACCTAAAATAAAACCATTCAAAATGTATTAGCAACATTATATATCAGATAAACACTTTAATCATAGTAATTAATTTTACGGATTTAAATGATCTGAAACTGCCATTTAGCAATCTTTCTAATAAAAAAAACACAAATGAAAATTCTCTCATTTGTTTAAAGAGAATTAGGATCTCAAATAGTATATTAAAAGATTTTAACTGAAAATATTAATCTCTTATAAAAGCAATCTAGGGGCTCCTGTGTGGCTCAGTTGGTAAAGCATCTGACTCTTGATTTCAGCTCAGGTCATAATCTCACAGTTCATGGGATCCAGCCCCACATCGGTCTCTGTGCTGACAGCTCAGAGCGTGCTTGGGATTCATTCTCTCTCTCTCTCTCTCTCTCTCCCCACCCGCCCATTTCTCTGCTCACACACACACTCTCTCAAAATAACTTAAAAAAAAAAAAAAAGAAACGTAAAGAAAAGCAATTATTTCAACCAATTTGACTGGCTTAAAACATTTCAATAAAATTACCAGAAGCTACTAACCGGGGTTCAGAAAATAAAATAAAAATACTCCACAACTTGCTTGAAGTTGAAGAGCAGAAAGACAGACACAGCAAAAAGACAAAACCAAAAACTAGCAACTTTAAGGATTACTATTTTAGATGAGTTATATTTTTCTAGTATTTGCTGGTTTCATTTTTATTTCCCCTTCACCTAGAACTCTTTGACAATATTTTAAAGATATTTTATACAGCATATAACCTTTCAAAATAAACTAAATTCTCCCAATTGTGAGAAAGAAAATTACACAACTGAACTAAAAATAAGAGAATTTTTTTTTCACTTTATTAGCAATAATAAGAAAGTTTGGACTGTCAGTTAAACATGATAGATGGAACTCATATTTTCTTCTTTGCTTAAACTGCTACCCCTAAAGACATTTTCTCTGATCACTTATCTAAAATTGATGTCACTCCCTGCTCCTAAATATATTTTCATGTTATTTATTGCTAAATGACAGTATATTTTAGTCATTTATTCATTTTTTTAATTACCTGTGTTTTCCACTAGACCATAAGGTACATGGACCATGTACCATGAGCTCCATGTTTTATGTGGGGTATCTATATGTATGCCTCTCATCTCATATCTGAGGCAGGGCCTGGATCACAGAGGTACTAAATTAGAATTTGTCAAACAAATCTCTTGCTTTCTTAAGAAATTCTATAAAATGGTAATAAAAGAATAAAACAGGTTTAAAGCCATATAGGCAAGAACAATACACTGACATAGAATGAAATCTACAAATATCAGCAAGATGGAAAGGAAATGGAAGAGTGGTAACTTACTCAGTAGAGCAGGAAAAGAAACTTTCTTGCAGAGAAAAAAGCAAGCTGCTTTACCCCAAAAACTTCAGAAAGATTTAGAAATTAGAGTATTGCTCTTGTGGTGAAAGCAATTAACATCTGGATGCTCAAAACCTCTCACCCTTGATCAGCCAAGTGCCTTCCTCTGCCATCCTCAGACCTGAACACAAGGCTTCAGACTTAATGAGACTAATTTAGTTACTTCCACAACTGCTGAAAAAAGCCTTACACAAAGATATATCATTGTGAAATCTCAAGTTCATTAGGGACAGAAAGTAATTAAAAAGAAAAAAAAGTCACATATAAAAGGATCAGCAGTTAAAAGATAGGTTACTTAAGAGCAATATTAGGAACAACAGTCCAGAGAAATGTTTTTAAAATTGTGAAAGAAAGTGACTTTAAGCTAGAATTTTAAATATGGTCAAATATTAAGTAAAAGGGTAAAACAGAGACATTTTTAGACATGCAAGATCCCAATGTATCTCCTATCTGCTCAAAAAGCTCAGAAAACAATCTAAGAACAAAATGAGAGAATAACAGAAAAACCCACAAGATGTGATAAATAAGTAAGGACAGAGGCAAAGGGAATCTTTGGGATTAGAACTGTGTTTGTAACCTAGAGAGGAGCTATAGTTGAAACAGAAATAAGTTCCTGGAGGGATCTAAGGAAAACACTGGAAGTTACAAGCAGTCTTTGTATCTGCTCTTTTGTTACTGCAGTAATGGCCTTCTCCTCCCTTCTGATGGAAAAGAAAAAAGTAGTAATCTTTAGGCCCTATTACTCTACCATTTGGTTGAGATAAGATTTTTAGAATGTATTTCATGCTGCTATAGTATAACTCTACAATAAATAATACTTCACTCAAAACACAAAGAAAGAAGAGTAGTATTTTTGAAAATTCTATACCTTTTCCAATATCAACACCTAATCGGGTTCGGGCAAAGTCTAACGGATAAACTACACATAAGGATGTTGCTCCAGCAGCTCCACCAGAAGCTAGGTTTGCCAAAAACCATCTCCAGAACTGAAACATATTAATTAAAAGTGGTTATTAAACTATAGAATATGACATTTAAAATTCTTATTTTTATAAAGATTAAAAAGTCATTATTTACAAACTGCTTTTATAAACATCTATCATAATGTATATCATATTATGTGAAATATTTCCCTTCATGTTTGCAAAGCCTGTTTCTTCCCAGGTAGTCTGGGAGATACAGTTTAAATGCTGACACACAGAAATTCCAAGATATTTTAATAGCCTCCAGCAAAAGCAGCCGAAATTAACAAAAGAGGCCATATAAAATAATTATCTCTTTAGACTATATAAATTTTTTGTTAATAATAGTGTTAGAGGATGCCTGGGTTTGTTGAGCACTTGATGTTTGATTCTGGCTCACATCATGATTCCAGGGTCATGGAATCGAGCCCTGTGTTGGGTTCTGCACTGAGCACTGAGCTTGCTTATGATTTTCTCTCTCTCCCTCTGACCTTCTCCCCTGCTCACACACATGCTCTAACATAAACAAACAAACAAATAAGTATTAGTGTTAGCTATGGCTAAAATATCAGGCACCTATCGAGGCTTTAGTTTATTCTTTTTTGGTATGAGGGGCAACACTTCATAATGCCACAATTTCACTTCATAATTTTAGTTGATATTAAACAGCTCAAAATTTAACAGTTCAAAAACATATTACGTTCAACTGCTGACATGAAAATTGGCTGAAACCAATTAGTTGTGTGGCATGTAAGTTAGGCCTTACCAATCGACTAGTTCATATGGGCTACTGAGGTTCCTTTTTTTTTTTTTTAAGTTTACTTATTTTAAGAGAAAGTACACATGCACGCATATGCAAGCAGGGGAGGGGTAGAGAGAGAGGGAGAAAAGAGAATCCCAAGCAGGCTCCATGCTGTCAGCACAGGCCCAGCACAGAGCCCAAACTCACGAACCATGAGATCATGACTTGAGCTGAAATCAAGATGTTCAACCAACTGAGCCACCCAGTGCCCTAAGCTATTGAGGTTCTTTTTGATAAACATTTAAAATGTGCCCTGTGTAGGTCCAGTAAACTGCTTTTCAATATCTAGACCTTAATGGAGAAGAAAAGAATATTTGAATTGGATCAGTTATAGAAAACCTAGGGTCCAAAGCCACTGTAACCATTTTAAATACATTAAAATGAGTAATATTCCAGTCATGTTCAGTTTCTTGCTTTACTCTCTGGCTTTTATTTCTAACAATAGTTTTAAGTCTCAGATAGCTTTGGAACTCATGGCCTAGAAGGACCTTTCTGTCATTTTTTTCCTATCTTTTTTAAACAAAAATGTTACTGATTTATACTCTAATTCAAATTCAACTTTTTCCACAAAACCTCTGATCTCCAAACCCATACAAAACTGTATGTAATCATCTCTCCATATATTTCAGTTCTCAGAAAATTCAAGGCGAATCCTATGACCAATATGTAAAATGTGTCAACATGTTTCAGATTCTCATTTAAATAGTGTTCACAATCACTTTCTTCTATTTACAAGTATTTGTACACATCTTATCTCCTACAGACTATACATTTCTTGAAGTCAGGATTAGCATTTAACAGCTTTATTAAAATAATAATACATCATACGATTTACTAATGTAAATTCACCATACAATTCAATTGATTGATAGTATATTCGGAATTGTGCAACCAACATCAACTTTAGAACATTTTCACCCCAAATGCTAGACCCATTAGCAGTCACTCCACATCTAACCCATCCCCCTGGGCCCTAGGTAACCATTAAGCCACTCTGTTTCTACAGATTTGCCTATTAAAGACACTTCCTACCCACAGAATAACACAGTAGATAATCTTTCATGACTGGCTTCTTTTACTTAACAATATGCTTTCAAGGTTCTTCCATGTGTAGCAGGTATTAGCACTTCATTCCCTTTTATTGCCAAATAATATTCCAGTGTATGGATTTACTACATTTTATTTATCCACTCTTCAGTTCACGGACATTTTGGTTGTCTATATTTTTTTGAGGCCAGGATTTCTTAAACGTTTATTCATTTATTTTGATATAAATAGTGTGTGCATGTCCATGGGGCAGGGCAGAGAGAGAAGGAGGAGAGAATCCCAAGCAGGCACTGCACTGGCCAATATCCCGATATCTGCCTTGAATCCAGGAACCATGAGATCATGACCTGAACAAAGATCAAGAGTCAGAGACTCAACCAACTGAGCCACCCATGTGCCCTGACATCAGGATTCTGAATTCATCTATTTATTTCACAAGTCATAGGGCCTTACCTAAAATAACTACTATATTCAATAAATATTTATTTAATGAGGTACTAGGAATGCCACATACTGTCCTCAGACTCCTGTGGCTCCTTTTGAGTGAAACTTACAAGTTTCGTAATTACCCAGAGATAGATCAGGAGATTGCATCTGACCCCAAGGTAGCTAATCTATAATCTAGAAGATAATCTGTAACCTGGTAGAAAAAGGTGAACAGGGCCAGAGTCTCTTTCTTGGGAATGTGACTTTACAATTCTATGCCAATTAGCAGTAAGGACAAAAATGGAAAAGATATTAAATAACATTTTTAGGTCTCAGTCTTTTTTGAGACTGTTGCAAGCTATAGATCATCTTCCAAAAAAATCATGTATGTACAAACACACTTTTAGTGGTTTAAAGTACTTGTCAAACATGCACGGATCCCAGGAAGGCAGACCGATGTCTTTCTGGGTAGACGATCATATAATTTATCATTCAAACCATGACACTTCTGACAGTGGAAGCAGGGCCTTTGAAAACATGACACAGGCAGTCACAACATGGATGGATAGATAGTGTGACCAACCTTCTGATGGAAGAAAGAAAGGAGAAGGAAGAATGAAAGAAGCAAGGAGAAGGAGAAAAGAAATATCTATGTTGAATGATAACCCTGCAAGTGGTTGTGTAACAAAATCTATCCCTCCACAATTAAGCTTGAAAATAAAATAGACCCAGAGGAGGTAATTTATTGATTTAAATGAGAGTTTCAGTTATTATAAATTAGTAAATTCAGATATTACTATATTGTAAAAGGAGAGGGCAAAGAGAGGAATCAGGGATGGAGAGGAAAATGAAATAATCTGAGGGTTTTGGAGGGAAATAATCTTGTTTCTCTTCTTTCTCTCTCTCTCTCGTTTACTTTTTTTATTTTTTTACTTTTTTTTTTATGTTTTATTTATTTCTAGGAGAGAGAGACAGCGTGAGCAGGGGAGGGTCAGAGAGAGAGGGAGTCACAGGCTGAAACAGACTCCAGGCTCTCTCTGAGCTGGCAGTCAGCACAGAGCCCGACGCGGGGCTCGAACCCACGAACTGCGAGATCATGACCTAAGCGAAAGTCGGACGCTTAACCGACTAAGCCACCCAGGCGCCCCTCTCTCGTTTACTTTTTAATTTCATGAGAGAGAGAGCACGAATGGGGGAGGAGCAGAGAGAAGGGGAGAGAGCGAGAGAGAGAGAGAGAGAGAGAGAGAGAGAGAGAGAGAGAGAGAGAGAGAGAGAATCCCAAGTAGGCTCTGTGCTGTGGGGCTTGAACTCATGAACCTTGAGATCATGACCTGAGCCAAAATCAAGAGTCAGATGCTCAAACTACTGAGCTACCCAGTGCCCCAATCTTGTTTATTTTCAACAATTGACAAATAGATATTGTGTGAACAGACTCAATGATGCACTGAAGAACAAATGCCCTATGACCAAGGTTCTTTCTAACAGAGCTTGTCTGGGCATGAAGGAGAGCTGGGAGAAGTTCTAGTCTTCCCTGCTGAGGATTGTGCTCGAAGCTGCTAACAGAGGGCAGAGAGACATTTTCTACCCATTCTGAGCTAAGGTTCACCAAGTCAGTCACCTCGGCTCAGAGAGGAGTAGAGTTCAGTTGAAGAATCTGAGCTTGGGAGTGAAGAAGACCTGAACAAATGACTTGGTCAGGTCCTCTCAGCTCTGAGTCTTGCTTTCCTTACTTGTACATTTAGGATAAAAATAACTACCTCAAAGGATGAGGTGAACATTCAATGAAACACTATATAGTAGGTGCATAACTCCCACCATGGTTATTTTTTTAAAAAACAATCACATATTCACATGAATCCTAAGAAATAATACAAAGAGAATTTGTAAACCCTCCAACTATTTTCCAATTGTAGTATCTGGCATAACTACAGTAGAGGAAATCAACATTGATAAAAACTATTCTTCTTCAGATTTCACCCATTTTGCATGCATTCATTTGTGTATTTAGTTTTATGCAGTGTTATCATATATACAGATTCCTGTGACCACCACCACAGTCAACAATTTCATGATAAAGATCCCTCAATGCTATCCTTTTATAGCCATAGCCACCTACCTCTATCCTGGCAACCACTACTATGTTTTCCATCTCAATGATTTTGGTATTTCAAGAATTTTATATAAGTGGAATCAGAAAACAAATAATTCTTGAGATTTTTTTTTAACCCAAAGTTCCTGTATATTTCAGAAGTTTACTCTTTTTAAAAAATTTGTTGTAAAATATATGTAACATAAAAATTACCATTTTCGCTATTTTTTAAATTGTTGTTGTTTGTTTATTTTTGAGAAAGAGAGACAGTGTGAGTGGCGGAGGGGTACAGAGGGAGACACAGAATCTGAGGCAGGTGCCAGGCTGCAAGCTGTCAACACAGAGCCTGATGCGGGGCTCAAACTCAAGAACAATGAAATCGTGACCTGAGCTGAAGTCGGATACTTAACCGACTGAGCCACACAGGCGTCCCACCATTTTAGCTATTTTTAAGTGTATAATACAATGACACTAGGTACATTCACAACATCATAAAAACATTACTACTCCTTACGTCCAGAACTTCATCATCCCAAATAGAAATTCTGTACTCATTAGATAAAACTCCCCATTTTCTTTCCTCCTAGCCCCTTATTCTATTTTTTGTCTATGAATCTGCCTGTTCTACATACCTAAGAGGGATCATACAATATTTGTTTTATTAACAGTTTGTTTTTCTTTATTGCTGAGAGGTATTCCATAGTGTGATGTACCACAGTTTAACCATTCACCTGTTGAAGGACATCTAGATTAATTCTAGATTTTGGTCTATTATGAAAAAAGCTTCTATGAACATTGTACACACTAGTTTTTGTGTGAATGTATGTTTTTATTCTCTGGAATAATGCCCAAGAGTGTAACTGCTGGGTTGTATGATAAGCACATGCTTAATTTGTAAGAAACCGTTCTCTTTTCTAGAGTGACAGTTAACACTTACAGTCCCAACAGCAATATAGGAATGATCTAGCTTCTCTACATTTTCACCAACATCTGGGGTTGTCAATATTTTAGCCATTCTGATAGATGTGTAGGGCTATCTCATTGTGGTAGATCAATCGCTTTTTTTTAATGTTTATTTTTGAGAGACAGAGAGAGCAAGTACGAGCAGGGAAGAGGCAGAGAGCGAGGGAGACACAATCTGAAGCAGGCTCCAGCCTCTGAGCTTTCAGCACATAGTTCTATGCAGGGCTCAAACCCACAAGCCATGAACCCAAGCTGGACGCTCAACCGACTGAGCCATCCAGGCATCCCAGATCAATCACTTTTAAACTCACATATTGTACTTGTTTTTTCTATCTTCCTTACTTTTTTAAAACCAGGTAAAAAACAAAAATACTGATTTTTCTTTTTAAATTATTTTTCTTCACTTTAGGGTGGTGGGCAAAGATGAGATAAAATTTTGATGTCCAAAGTCAGAAGAGGGTCATTAATATCCAAATTATTTAGTAAATAATACATATTACATTCTTACCTGTGACTGAATACCTTTGCATTCTAAATATGACAGGATGTCTTTATAGAAATACCAAAGATGTTCTTATCTCAGGCTAATTTGAAATTTATTAAAAATACTTAGCAAAGATCAAAGTTAACTTTAAAACTTTTAGAGAAATGTGAATTTACACTGTTAGGAATAGATGTTAGTAACAAATATTCTGGTTAACTCAGGAATTAAATTCTCCATTTGGCTTAGTCTTATAGAAATTATCTTTTGGGGGAGGTGGGTTGGCAGCTGTTAAGTAAAGAGTTAACTCAGCAGGCCTACACTGCCCAAACTTCATATACTGAGATCTTTAGGGCCAGCCCTTGACTAGTTCCTTCCAGACAACTTCTAAGCCCATGGAATATCCTGCTGATGGGTTTCTTAGGCTTTGGGGTGCACCAGGAAGTTTATGCTAATATGTGAATTTATGGTGAACACCTGTTTTTGTATGCTTGGAACATTGGGCTAACTTATATGATTCTGATCTCTTGGGTTAGGAAGCAGTGGCTAGAGTTTGCATAGCTAAGGGCAGTTACAGTCCATGCCTATGCAACTGGTATCTCCAAAAAATCCTGGACTCCAATGCTTAAGTGAGCAATGCTATTGGCAACACAGCATATGTACTATCACACACTGCTGCTGGGAGAATTAAGTGCTGTGATGGGACTCTACCAGGAGAAGACTACTGAAAGCTTGCATCTAGTTTCCCCTGGACTCTATGCTGCCTCTTCCCTTTGCTGATTTTAATCTATATCCTTTTTGCTATAAAGAACAACAACAACAACAACAACAACAACAACAACAACAAACAAACAATGAGTACAATAGCTTTTTTGACTTCTCTGAGTCCTAGTTAATCAGTAAAAATGAAGATGATCTCAGGAACCTCTAATACAGGTTCTGAGTCAAGGAAAGTTCCAATTATTATAGCTAGCAGCTAAAAAAGACAGGGATATTTTTGAGTGCCTATCATTAAGCACAGTACTATGATAAGCACTTTATAATGAATGTTATCTAAGCTTTACAAACTATGAGGGAAGTATTATTATGTCCAATTTTTAGATGAGGAAACTAAGGATCAGAGATGTGACTTTCAAAAACCCACAAAGCTAAATAACACAGTGGCAGAATCCAAATCCAGACATTCTGATTCTAAGTCTAAAGAATTTTCCTCATTACCTTTATATTTCACACTACATATTAGATGGTACAAAGTACTCCATAAACACTTCTTAGTGAAATATAAATTGTGAAAAAAAGAATAAAGGATATAAAACGAAATTAAAGAAGATAGCAACAAAGAAATGTTCCACAAACAGTTGCTTTTATAAAGAACCTGCTAGACCTAGGTGGCTTAGTCAGTTGAGCATCCAACTCTTGATTTTGGCTCAGGTCAAGATTTCAGGGTTGTGGATTCAAGCTCCACATAGGGCTCCATGCTACATGTGGAGCATACTTAAGATTCTCTTTCTCTCTCAGGGGCACCTGGGTGGCTCAGTTGCTTAAGCATCTGACTTCAGCTCAGGTCATGATCTCACCATTCATGGGTTTCAGCTCCATGTCAGGATTTGTGCTGACAGCTCAGAGCCTGGAGTCTGTTAGATTCTGTGTCTCCTTCTCAGTCTCTCTCTCTCTCTTTGCCCCTCCCCCACTGGTGCTCTGTCTCTCTCTCTTTCTCAAAAATAAACATTAAAAAATTTTAAGCTTCTCTCTCTCCACCCCCACCCCTTTCTCCTTATCTCACTAAAAAAATAAATAAAGGGATGATTGATTGATAGATAGATAGAACCTGGTAGGACAGCTGGGTTGGTTGGTTGGCTTTGGCTGGTTGAGGGAAAGAGAAAATGAGAAAGAATGAAGGCAAAGAGAAACTTTTGAAGGGGAAGGGGAAGAGAGACTTTGTAAGGGAAAAGAGGTTTTAAGAGTAATGTAGGTGGTTTAGTGTATACAGAGGCAACAAAACAGATAGAAACCAAAATAAATGACATACAGTTCATGTAAGGAAAATTTAAAATCGGAATTTTTTAACCAAGGGAGTGACTACCTTGAAAAGAAAAAACACTTTTTCAATTAAAAAAAGGGAGGGAGGGGCCCTAAGTGGCTTAGTTGGTTAAATGTTTGATACTTGATTTCTGCTCAGGTCATGATCTCATGGTTGTGAGAGGAAGCCCTGCATTAGGTTCTGCACTGGGCATGGAGCCTGCTCAAAATTCTCTCTCTCCTTCTTCCCCTACCCCTCCCCAGCTCAAGATTTCATGTGCTCTCTCAATAAATCCCAAAAAAGCAAAAACCAAAAAAAAGAAACAAAAAAGAATTTTCTACTTTGAATTTATTGCTTCCTGTTTTGTTTGATTTGATCTTCCTATGTACTTTAATCTCAGCTAAATAGAACCTTAGTCATAAAAAAGAAGCAATGTACTTCTTTAGGAAATTAATTACCTCAGATATGTTGGAATACATATCTGTTGACTGCTTTTCAAAAAAATTTTTTAAATGTTTATTCATTTTTTGATTGAGAGAGAGAGAGAGAGAGAGGGGGGGGGGGGATGGAGTGTGAATGGGGGAGGGGCAGAGAGAGAAAGGGAGACACAGAATCTAAAGCAGGCTCCAGGCTCCAGCTATCAGCACAGAGCCTGACACAGGGCTTAAACTCATGAATTGAGAAATCATGATCTGAGCTGAAGTCTGATGCTTAACTTACTGAGCCACCCAGGGACCCCCGTTTATTTTTTTTATTAGAGGGAGACAGACAGAGAAAGGGAGAGGGCACACATGCATGGGAGCTGGGGAGAGGGGAAGGGGGAGAAAGAGAGAGACCTTAGGCAGGCTCCATGCTCAGTGCAGAGCCAGATGTTGGGCTTGATCTTAGGATTCTGGGATCATGACCTGAGCCAAATTCAAGGGTCGGATACTCAACTGACTGAGCCACCCAGGCACTGTGTTGATGGCTTTTTTTTTTGCTCAACTTTCCTAATGAAGTAGAGTAGTGATCATAACACGTATATTATTTTAAAATTAATATTTATTTGGACAAATATTACCTTGGGACAAAAGACCTCTTAGTTACTAAATTCGTGTTAAGAGATTTAGAGAAACTTGTAAAAGTCAATGTAATTCTATGTTTCTCGTATATAGTTTCTATAACTTAATAGATATAAATATGTTAAAAGTTACTATGTTTTAATTACTATTTCTTCTACCACTTTAGCATCTCCTCCCCAAATAAAACATCACAGGTAAAGACAAATGCAACTATTTCTTAGAAAATAATAGATATTAAAATGCACTTATCAGGGCACCTGGGTAGCTTAGTTGGTTAAGCGTCTGACTCTTGATTTTGGCTCAGGTCATGATCTTACGGTTTGTGAGATCAAGCCCAGCATTGTGCTTCAGTGCAAAGCTTGCTTGGAATTCTCTCTCTCCCTCTCTCTCTGCCCCTCCCCTGTTCATGCTATCATGTACATGCTTTCTTTCTCTCAAAAATAAATAAGCCTAAAATAAATGTACTTACCTGTTTTTCTTTATTAACTCCAGACATGAAAAGTTGTTTGTATTTGTCCTTAAAAGCAAAGTTTAGAGCTTGTGTTGGAAAATAGCGGATAACATTTGCCAAATTGCCACGCCAGTAACTGAAGAAACCTACAAAAAAAAACCATACTAAATATAAACTTGTATTATTTTAAAATTCCCATAGTTTTAAGAAACTTAGTTATTTGAACTATCTAAAATTTATACCCTTTCTCAAAAGAAAAAAACCAAGTTTATGCATGAATCCACTGAAGAAAACAGGCAGTCTTAACTCCGTGTACCCCGTTCCAATTTTGTCAATTTCCAATAAAAAGCTTTAAATACCTCAAAACTTATGGAAAATATTATCAGTTGAATATAGGGCTTTTTACTACAGCAAAAACAGTAAACTCTTTACTTTTTATACAGAAAAACAGAGCTCACTAGTATTTGTCAGGGAAGTTAGTAACCCTTAGCCCCATTTCCAAATCATGACACATAATTCCTATTGTTAGAACAGAATTGGTTTGTATACAGGCATATGAGAATGAGAAAGCTATTAAGAGTCCAAAGTATCCTTATCTTTATGTTCTGGAACTTACCCAGAAAAAGGATCACTTTACAATTCAAGGTAGTCTCTAGAGGCCTGATGGGAGAGGCCAGAGAAAACTTTTCAGATCAGTAATCTTCCCACTTCAAATCTTCATGGATTGACCAGTCCTTAAAATTCAGTCATTGTGTTACCCCTATAATTCACAGCTACCCTTATAATCTAGAACTGCCCTGTCTACAACAGGCTGTCTCTTAATTAGCCATAGTTGTTTCTACTAGATTACAAATTGTCCAATGGTTGGATCTTGCTACTCTGAATAGATATCTCTAGTCCCAGTTTGGAGAATTAGTCTTCTTCTTCTTCTTCTTCTTTTTTTTTTTTTTTACAAATAGTTTATTGTCAAATTAGTTTCCACATAACACCCAGTGCTCATCCCCACAAGTGCCCTCCTCCATGCCCATCCCCCTCCCCCCCACATCCATCAGTCCTCAGTTTTTGTCAGCATTCAAGAGTCTCTCATGGTTTGCCTCTCTCCCTTCCCCCCACCATTTCCCCCCTTCTTCTCCCCCTTGTCCCTCAGGTAAGTTCCTCCTATGACCTTGAGGGTGTTATCCTGAGCGAAATAAGTCAGGCAGAGAAGGAGAATCAGTCTTCTAAAGATAAAGATTCAAATGATAATCTCTGTTGACTGGGCTGATCTGTTAAATAAGGAAATCTGCTTTGTGGAACAAAAAAAGAATCTTGGTGAGTCCCAAACTACATATAAAGTAATTACACAACAATAATTAAGAAAAATATTTAATAGCTAAGAAATAATCTCAGTATTCACAACTGATTCAGTCTTTACTAGGACATTTAACATGTAATGGTAAATGCTACCACTTCTTGAGTACTTAATACGTGTCGGCACTGAACAAAGGCTGTATATTTCATTTAATCACCACATTATGCTAATGATAGGTTCTCCTATAGCACCCATATTATACATGCACAAACTGAAACTTTAAAAGTTTAAGAACTAAGGAGGTGCCTGGTTACTGGGTCAGTTAAGGGTCTCTTGATTTTGGCTCTGGTCATGCATAATCTCACAGTTTGTGAGATTGAGCCCTGCACTGGGCTCTGCACTGATAGTGCAGAGCTTGCTTGGGATTATCTCTCTCTCTCTCTCTGTCTGGGATTTAAGTTGAAAAAAGTAAGTTGAAAAGAATTTTCATTTTTTTCATGGCCCTTAAATATTAATAATGATTTTGAAAATGGCTGACCCAGCTAAGGGGTATGGAGCTATTATGAATTTTAGATTATCAGTTATTAGTAATAATTATATAATTATGATTATAGTCTGAATTAATATTTATTTCACAAAAGAGTGTCATATGTAAGAGCAGTAAGGTTTGTAACTTTGGCTAATGCATTGAATATAAATGGAAGATTCTGATGACAAAGATATCTGGAAACTACATTAAGACCATAACACAACACTGGATATATGAGTAAAAGGTTTGCTACAATTGGTTGAAGAATGTATTCTTTCTAGGAACCCTTTTGTACTGTTGGTGGGAATGCAAACTGGTACAGCCTCTCCGGAAAACAGTATGGACATCCCTCAAAAAACTGAAAACAGAACTACCCTACCACCCAGCAATTATACTACTAGGAATTTATCCAAAGGATACAGGAGTGCTGATTCGAAGGGACACACGCAACCCAATGTTTACAGCAACTCTATCGACAATAGTCCAAGTATGGAAAGAGCCCAAATGTCCATCCACTAATAAATGGATAAAGAAGGTGTGGTATATATATATATACAATGGAATATTACTTTATGATCAAAAAGAATGAAATCTTGCCATTTGCAACAATGTCAATGGAACTAAAGTGTATTATGCTAAGCAAAATAAATTAAAGACAAATATTATATGATTTCACTCATATGTGGAATTTAAGATACAAAACAGATGAACATAAGGAAAGGGAGGCAAAAATAATATAAAAACAGAGAGGAAGACAAACTGCAAGAGACTCTTAACGAAAGAGAACAAACTGAGAGTTGCTGGCAGGGTACTGGGTGGGGGGAAGGGCTAAAGTGGTGAGGGGCATTAAGGAGGACACTTGTTGGGATGAGTGCTGGGTGTTATGTGAAAGTGATGAATCACTAAATTCTATTTTTGAAATTATTACAGTATATGTTAAGTAATTTGGATTTAAATTTTAAAAAGGAATGCATTATTTTTAGCAAAATTGCATTTGCATGAAAAAAACTAGAAAATTCATCCAAACAAATGTCAATGTATACATTGATACAGGATATCCTGTATACAGGATACAGGAGTGCTGAGGCATAGGGGCACATGTACCCCAATGTTCATAGCAGCACTCTCCACAATAGCCAAAACATGGAAAGAGCCTAAGTGTCCATCCACGGACGAATGGATCAAGAAGATGTGGTTTATCTATACAATGGAATACTACTTGGCAATGAGAAAGAATGAAATCTGGCCATGTGTAGCAACATGGATGGACCTTGAGGGTGTTATGCTGAGTGAAATAAGTCAGGCAGAGAAGGACAGATACCATATGTTTGCACGTATAGGTGGATTAGGAGGAACTTAACGGAGGACCATGGGGGAGAAGAAGGAGGGGAAAATCGCTGGGAAGAGGAAGGGAGGCAAACCATGAGAGACTCTTGAATGCTGAGAACAAACTGAGGACTGATGGGGGCTGGGGGGAGGGGAAGGGGGGTGATGGGCATGGAGGAGGGCACTTGTGGGGATGACCACTGGGTGTTATATAGAAACCAACTTCACAATAAACTATTAAAAAAAAAAAGAGTGCAAAGGGAGAGGAACCTCAAGTGAAATTCTGAATGCATTTTCTATAGGAATGTTATTTCTGGGGGCCAGGTTTCAGGGTTTTATTCAACTATAGGCATACTAGGTATCTATGTAGGTTTCCTCAGAAAGATTACAAAAACTTACTCTACAAATAATGCAAGCTTATATCAAATACATTCATTTATAAATGAATATCAGGAATATATGTTTGCAAATTTAGGGAAGTATACATACTGATTAAGGAGTTAAAACTTACTGAGCACTAACTGCAACAGACATATGGTTGAATATTTCATAGGCATGATTGTTTAACTCTCACAACTATCATATCAGGTAGGTACTAGTATTATACCCAGTATACAACTGAGATGATTGAGACTGAGATAGGTTAAATAAAAATTGCTGAAAGTCATAAGGTGAGGAAAAGGCTGAGACTGGATTCCAGAATCTGACTCCAGACCTAGATCTATCAAATTTCTACTGCCTCTCTATAAAAATCCATTCTGGATAAAACTAGTAGTATTTTATGGTCAGATAATCCATTCTAGATAAAAACCAGTATTTTTGGAGAAAACAAGGGAAAAGGATGATGCAAATGTAGGAGTATTTTGATGCTGTCTAGTCATACAGAATAAAACGGTAATTTTCCAAGATATAATCACAAAATTGATAGGGAAAAACCACAGTGATTGTGGTATCTTTCTTTGCTAATAAAGTATCTAAGCTTTTGACTTAATTGCTAAGAAAAAAAATAATCTCTTCAATATTTAAGGCTGAGAAAAAAAATTATGAACTTAATTCTGAGAGAATAATTAAGAATTAAAATGGAACAGGGGCACCTGAGTGGCTCAGTTGGTTGAGCATCTGACTTTGGCTCAGGTCATGAAATCATAGTTTGTGAGTTTGAGTCCCACACATCAGGCTCTGTACTGACAGCTCAGAGCATGGAGCCTGCTTCAGATTCTGTGTCTCCCCCCCCCCACCCCCACCCCACCCCACCCCTCCCTTGTTTGCACTCTGTCAATCTCTCTCAAAAGTAAATAAACATTAAAAAAGTATTTAAATAAAAGAATTAAAATGGAACAAACAAATGAACTTACAGAGAAAAGAGAGGGAGAGGCAAACCATAAAGCAAACTCAACTACAGAGAACAAACAGAGTTGTTAGAGGTGGGGTGAATGAGGGTTGGGTATTAAAGAGGTCACTTGTGATGTACACTGAGTTTTGTACACCTGAAACGATATTACCCTGTATGTTAACTAACTGGAATTTAAATAAATACTTGAAACAAAAAAAAAAAGAGAGAGAGATAATTAAAATATAGACATGATGGGAAGTGAGAAAAAGTTACTGGGCCATTTTCCAGTCAACTTATTAGCCAAGCATGATAATACGAAACCTGTTTGGGTATATATATTCTAGACTGGTGTGCTACATGTTTTGACAATATGCCTATCAGTAAAAAGTATTTATTTTCTACTATACTGATCTGTTATGCACATTTGTAAAAATATCCAAAATAGAAATTAAAGTATATAAAGATTCATCATTTAAAAACCTTTTATTTGGGATCTAGTACATAGTGGACCTGCTGGGGTAGCAGTAGGAACAAATTTCTTGGGCTTATGGAGCTTATAATTTTAAGGAGAAGGACCAGAGAGACAGACTATGAACAAATAAATATGTCAAGTGATTTTAAGAACAAGAATAGTATGTGGATATGGAGACTGAGAAAGAGCTATTTAGATAGCGTAGTTGGGGAAAACTGGCTAGGAGATATTAGAGAATAACTTAGCATTCATTTGAATAATTAAACAATATCTCTAGATATCTTGATAATCATGATGTTTTCACACCATTATTTGCTATTATCTTGAGGCACTTTGAGGTGAGATTCATTCTTAAGAACAGTATACATGGGGGCTCATTCAGTTAAGTGACTAACTTTGGCTCAGGTCATGATCTCACGGTTCATGGGTTCAAGCCCCATGTGGAGCTCTGTGCTGACAGCCCAGAGCCTGGAGCTTGCTTCAGATTCTGTGTCTCCCTCTCTCTTTGCCCCTTCCCAATTCCCTGACTTGTGCTCTTTCACTCTCAAAAATAAAACAAAACATTAAAAAATTTTTAAAGAATAGTGTACATGAATATATATTTCAAAGTCTTCTTGATACTTTCAAATATTCAAATAGTCTTTCTCTATAAATCCAATGGAGCAAACATAAACTATACTTATTACATAATATAGAGGAAGGGTGCCTGTTAGTCCCTCTACAGTGGTAATTCATATTCTTTTTTTTCAGAATGCCTTAATGTCCTAGGATTTGTAATTGACATTTGGTCCAAGCATAGGTACCAGTGCCAATTCAAATACCAAGTATCAGTAATGTTTATGTTTACTTTACCATTTTATTTAAAATGAATGTCTAATATTTTCTTTCCATATTCTAAAACACTGCCTTCAAGATATAAAAAAAACCTCATAGCCAGAAACTCCTAAAAGAGGAAAGAGGTCTGGTAGATGATTAAAAATGAGCTGCATAGATCAAATCTTTAATGGATTATGTTTGCAATATATGAAATAAAACAATTATTTTCAAAAAGCTATTAATTTAAGTTAAAATATTCTTATATATATGCATATTGTGCCCAGTAAAAAATTATAGCATAGACATCAAAATAGTAATTGTGGGGATTTTAGTAGCGATTTGTTTTCTTTTATTTTTTTTTTAATTTTTTAATGTTTTGTTTATTTCTGAGAGAGAGAGAGGGAGAGAGAGAGAGAGACAGCATGAGCAGGGGAGAGTCAGAGACAGAGGAAGACACAGAATCTGACACAGGCTCCAGGCTCTGAGCTGGGTGTCAGCATAGAGCCCAATGCGGGGCTCGAACCCACGAACCATGAGATCATGACCTGAGCCGAAGTCGGATGCCCAACCGACTAAGCCACCCAGGCGCCCCTTTACTTTCTGATTCTTTATACTTTCTAATTTTCTATAATATGCATTTTTTGTGTAATAACGGTTTGAACAGTACTAAGAGTACACAAAGTTGGAAGGTCCTACAATCAACTAAAACATAGAGTAAAATCTTTAAGAACAGCATCAGTCAAGATAAATCCAGAAGGTTTTATAAACCAAGAAAAGCTTATAGGGAGTATGAAAGATACCCAAAGAGATGTTGAAAGCTAAGTTCAGAGCTTTAAAACGAAGAGATCTATTCTTGGGGTAGAAAGAAAGCAGAGGTAAGGTTAGAAGATAGTGAGAGAGCATCTACTTATGCCTTATGCATTCATGTCTCTCAGGTTCATTTCATGTTGCCTAAAGAAAGGAAAAGTTATCAGTAAAATAAGAGCAAACATGAAACACAACAGAAACTTCATAGCATTTGAGATAGGGATGTGCCTTGACTTTCAAAAAAGGAACAAGGTAAATTCCAGAAGCTAACAATTTCAGAACTTCACTGTCCAGTAAAATTCCAGAATGATCTACCATAGTGATTCTCAGCCTTAGCAGGCTCAAGTCCTCTATACAGAAAAAATATTTAATAATACTTCCTTTAGGATCTAGAAACAGAATTCAAAGACAGTGACTTCTTCAACAGTTTTTAAAAAATCCATATAATGCCCTCACTACTATGCAGGAAGAGAAAATTAAATGCATTTTAAATAAAATAGGTATTATATTTTATTTTTTAATGTTTACTTATTTTGAAAGAGAGAATTGTACTGAGGGTTGTTCACCATTGTGAAAACTCATGTCACAATGATTGCTCACACACAAGTGGGGGAGGGACAGAGAGAGTGAGAGAAAGAAACCCAAGCAGGCTCCACACTTAGTCCCTGACATGGGGCTCCATCCCACAACCATGAGATCATGATCTGAACCAAAATCAAGTGTTGGACACTTAAATGACTGAGCCACCCAGATGCCCCTACAATAGGTATTTTAATTAGTAAATTGGTGAGGCATGAACACACCATAAACAAAATTGTCAGATGCTTGCTTCCACTTAATGATGAATGTTATACTTTATACATCATTAACATTTCTTTTAAAAGGGTTTAATAAATATATTTCTTTATGTATGTACAATCATCATGAATTCAATAGTTACAAATGAAAATGCTAAGTGGTGATCAAATATCTAAGAACTGGTAAGTAAGTTTTTACAATGGTGAACACCTTTTAGTACAATTTAAAAAAAAATTTTTTTTAATGTTTATTTATTTTTAAGAGACAGAGAGAGAGAGAGAGAGAGAGAGAGAGAGAGAGAGAGAGAGACAGCACAAGCAGGGAGAGATAGCAGGAGACAGAATCCAAAGCAGGCTCAAGGCTCTGAGATGTCAGTGCAGAGCCTGATGTGTGGCTCAAATTCACAAACCGAGATGATGACCTGAGCTGAAGTTGAAGCTTACTGGACTAAGCTACCCAGGCACCCCCTCTCAGTACAATTCTTAACAAAACAAAATGCAATATTCCCTCTACTCACAGGGTAGCTGAATTACTGGGATCAGTATATATGGAAACTATGTCCCAGACAGTTTGTATTTATAAGTAAATCAGAGTTAAGTTCTAGGCTTAGAAAACCATAAACAGGCTTTACTGCTACATAAACACTGAGTGGGAGAACTGAGGCATTTGGGTTGCAGGATAAGTGTTTGCTGTGTAGGACTGGCCATATACAGCAACAGGATGTTTAGCATCCCTGGCTTTTTTTTGCCTTTTATATCATTGCAATTCAGTATTACAAACTTCTATCTTTGTGATAAACAAAAAATTCCCTCCAAGTTTATTAAAATGCCCCTAGATGGCAATATTATCTCTGTTGTGAATTACGAATCTCTTAGCATAGGATATACCATGGAGTGTGTATTCGTAACAATATCTGTTTAGGAGAACAGAAAACATCTTAAAGTTCTGCTTATGATCATCTCATTGGAAGATAAAGAAAGGAAGCACCAGAATACTATTTAGAATGATCTCAATTTACAAGACCCATATTGAATATACTTAGGTTTAAATTTTATTTAAAACACTTAAAAAATAGGGGCGCCTGGGTGGCTTTGTCGGTTAAGCGTCCGACTTTCGCTTAGGTCATGATCTCGCGGTTCATAGGTTCGAGTCCCGCGTCGGCCTCTGTGCTGACTGCCAGCTCAGAGCCTGGAGCCTGTTTCAGAGTCTGTGACTCCCTCTCTCTCTGACCCTCCCCTGCTCACGCTGTCTCTCTCTCTCTCCTAGAAATAAATAAAACATTAAAAAAAAATAAATAAAACGTTTAAAAAATATAAAATAAATTAGCACTGATCAGCAGAATCTGACCAGAATATTTAATGTTACCTGACTAAATATCTAAAGCAGATTAGCTAATAATAAAGAGTCCCCTACTTCTCTGAAGAGGTCTTACAATATAAACCAAAAAGAGACAGGCTCCTACCTTTCCTGTAAAAACCTTGGAGGAAATGGGAAGCTTACTCTGATAAAAAAAAATGAGAGTTAGAGACATGTGAAGCACTATGAAAGATCTGAGCTCAGAGCTCAGCTCTTCAGATGGGCATTCTAAATTTACAGCTAAGACGATGCCTTAAGAGTTACACTCCAGACAAAACAAAACAAACTGAGGGCTGATGGGAGTGGGGGAGAGCGGAAGTGGGGGTGATAGGCATGTGGGAGGGCACTTGTTGGGATGAGCACTGGGTGTTAAATGTAAACCAACTTGACAATAAACTATTTAAGAAAAAAAAAACTAATCCCCCCCCAAAACAAAACTAAAAAAAAAAAAAAAAAAAAAAAAAGAAACCAAAACCAAAACCAGTTATACTCTACCCTAAATACTACACCCAACAGGCCTAAAGGAGTTGTAACTACATCTCTAGGGAGAGAATGCTTTTTTCATGGGAGAGTAACCTGCCATAGACTTAGGAGTAGAAGAGAGGACAGGCCCTGGAGTCGAAGCCACTTCACTTCTTGTTCAAGCTACACAATAAACAGGCCTATTCCCTTTTTAATTTTTTTTAATGTTCATTTTTGAGAGAGAGATTGAGAGAGACAGAGAGAGAGAGAGGGAGAGAGAGAGAGAGCGCGCGTGAGAGCCTGCAGGCTCCAGACTCTGCTGACAGCTCAGAGCCTGATGCAGGGCTCGAACTCAGGAACTGTGAGATCATGACTTGAGCTGCAGTGGGTCACTTAAGCCACCCAGGTACCCCTGGCCTATTCCCTTTAAAAAGTTCATATAGAGTTTTTGATTGAATACAACTACATGGGTGAATTATAGAAGATTTTTGATAAATTTATCCTCTTATCCACCTAGCTAACTTAGGAGCAATTCTGTAACAGAAGGGCATTTAATGGTTAACAACACACTTGGATAATTTATTCCTTGAAATTAAGGATAAAAACCTCCACAACGAAAAAAAAATCAAAATGTTAAATCAAGGCAGGGCTGATACAAAAGAAAAACTGGTAATACTATTCTTGGCTTTATTTAAAATTTTGATATTTTTGGATTTTTCACATTAATTTTGATTTTTAAAAATACTGCACTAAAATATCATTTGTCTTTAATGAGCTTTTGGGCACGCTCCCATTTGTTCATGGGTGATTATGACTTTAGCTTCAGTCCTTAGTCTTCAGTACTTCTGAAGAATGAACAGAATAGGTACCAGAGTACTGGGAGGCTCCTATGCTTTCCATATTTGGAGTACTTCTCTTAAGAATATTTCAACAAATATTTAAGCAATTTCAAGCACCTGTTAACATATGACAACGTGCCTAGTGGCATCTCCCCAATCCTGGGAGGTCAACCACTTTCCTTCTAAGCCAGGCACAGCTGCGCCAAGGTGTAAACCTGATATGAAGGAGAAACTTAAGAGAAAAAAAGAGAATGTGGTGTCCTCCTACCCAGGACTCTGGTCACGTTATAGGCCTTCTTGGTTCTGGAACGCAGAGCCTCTTAGGTTGGATAAGAAACTGAATTGTCAATGGTATAGAAAGAGACGCATCACGTACCTGCACACTTGTGGTGCAGTCACTCCCCTTTCCCCGCGGCCCCCTCCCCACTTCTCTGGCAAGCTGACTCCAGACCCGGAAAGGCTGGCACGGTGGCCTCTAGTACGCACCCTGCTCAAGGGGGAACTGGTGACCAGGCAGTCCACCATGCCTTTGTACTGCGCCTCGGCGGTGATCTGCTTGGACGACGCCTGCACCTGCAGCAGCAGCTTCACCCGCTCGATGGGCGCACCGCTGTCTTGGACACAGCCGCTGCGACCCGCTCTGCCAGCAGGTCCTTCCCGAAGGACTTGGGTCAAAGAGCCGCGCCCGACTTCTTCTCCTGCTTCTTCTGTGGTTCACGTTGCATGGTGGCCTGGATGGCGGTAAAAAGACAACAGCAGAGAGAAAAACACCTGAGAGAAATTCCCAAGGGAAGCGTAAAACCGCCTCAGTTTCGTCCTGGCGGGAAAGTGACGCTCAGATGCTGGGAGATCAGCGCGCCAGGGCCTGTGGAGTTCCCGGAGCTGCGCAGGCGCCTTCCAACGGCCTCCCCGCCATCTGACACTAGCCACGTGACTCCGAACGCGTGTCTCCGCGCTGAGCGCCTTTGATACGCCGGAGTTTGGATTTTCTTTTTGCTGCCCCTCGGTGTTAGCGGGCGGTGGGTTCTGCACCTCGGAGGTGCAGGAAGGAGCCAGCAGAAGTAGTCCAGTATAAGGATATTATTTAGTAGCCAAAACTAGAACTGGGTAGTAAGCCAATCCTGTGTGGGGTTAACCAGGTTTTAAATTTTAGTTCCCCGGAGTTATCATTCCATTTTCTCGTAAAAAATCACATTAATTTCTGATCCTTGGAATTTAGCAGGGCTTGTTTATCTAGTCACGTTTTCAGTCTGGCTTTGCTGATTGCATCCCAATAGCTTAATGCAACATGTTCCTCGGTTCTTCTGTATTTTATTTAAATTGGTAGTTTCATCTGGAGCAGTGTTTCTCAATCCAGACTGCCCAAATAAGACAGGGCTATCTTGTTTTAACTAATGCTTGGACTTGGGGAGGCTGCGAATCCAATGACCTATTCCAGAACAGTGTTTCACAAACTTATTTTTGAATCGCTTTTTTCACTTTAAAAATTAGGACCACAAAGAAGTCTGATTTGTTATATATGTGATAGTGTTTCAGAAACAAACTGAAAATTTAAAATATTAATTCACTTAAAATAGCCCATATAAAAATGACATTTTTAAATAAAAAGTATTTTTCAGTACAAATGAGAATAACTCGTTTTATATTTTTGAAAATCTCTTAAAAATGCCTGGCCTAATAAAAAACAGCTGGATTTACATGACTGCTTGTATGCAGTCTACTGCACACACACATCCTGCAGCTGCTGGAAAACTCCACTATGCACTGAGAATGTATAGGAAACAGACAAGTAACAATGTCTTAGTATTTTAGAGAAGCTTATCTCATGGTATTTCAAAAGGAGGTCTCGGTGACATCTGTATCCATACCACCGTTTGAGAATTATCTGGAGTCTTACCAGGTTCAGGTTCACGCTGGCAAGAATATGCAGTAGATATACATCTTATCCTGCACATGAGGTCTTGGTCTATTTTCTTTCACCTTGGCTTTTTTTTTTTTTTCTTCATTTTGTACATCCTGGAGATCCTTCTGTAGTAGATCTAATATACTCCTGATTTTTTTTATAGCTTGTTTGATGGCTTCTAATAAAGAAATCCTATTTATCATCTCTTACTTGCAGGGCCTGCAGTCTTGAAACACATCTACAGAACAGGAGAGGAGTTAGTTTTTTTGAACTTGTTTTTATTATCTTAAGTGTGTCGTAACACTTTTAATACTACTTGTCACTAGTACAAAACCATATTTAGGCCAGGATCCCAGAGCAGGAATTTTGTTTATATTTTGGATTACCCATATAAACCGGTTTGGTAAGTCCTGCTGATACCATTTGGTGTTACCTTCTTTTCCATGGCAGCTTATTCGACTAACTGATTTTGTGGCCAAATCTCTCCATTTTTTAACATGCTGCTGCCAGATTAATCTTTCTGAAGCAATTGCATTAAGCATTATTTCTAGGCTTAAAGATTTAAAGTCTTCTCATTGCACAGATTTCAAAACCCTAGAAATCCACTGCAAGTTCAAGACATGATTGATGTTTTATCTGCAAAAGTATGAATAATGAAAGAGTTCTTGGTCTCCTTTATATATTAGTATTAACAAGCATTCAGGGAGAAATTTAAGGGGGCAGGGGGAATACTTGAATCACATTCCACGCAAGATTGTGTTTTTAAGGTGCCAAGAGAGGTCAAAGGAATATCTCTGGTCACAAGGAACATATGTATCTCAGACAGAAAAGCAAGTGTTTTGTGGCTCCCCAGGGAAAATTTCTCTTCCTTCCTTTCTTGACCCCCTTTTCTCCCCAATCCCACTTTTGACTCTTGTGGTTGACAGTGTTTATAGCACACTGATTTATCATATCCTCAAGCTTATTTCTGACATATATTCATTGATAGAAGATAGCAAAAGTGACAGTACTTAGAAATGTAGCTTTTTACTTTAAGAGCTGTGGACCAGCTCAAAAGTCTGGAGCTGAAAATGTTTCACCAACTGCATTGCATTTTATTTACTGATTTGGGAACAAAAAGTTCTGGTGACTATATGTTGATATAAAAGTATAGCATCTCAGGGCCTTGCTGTTCACTCTGCTTCCTTAGAAATCAGCATGGTTAGTTTCCACTCTTAGATTAGTTCTGGGCCTCGGCAACTCTTTCTCTGGCCACCCTATTTCTCACACTTTCATCCCATTTCTTCCTTCCTTCACTTCTTTTCTCCTCTTAGCTTTTTATCAACATATTTTACTTATTTGTCTTATTTGTGGCCTTCCTGTCCCACTGAACATCAAGTCTGTGAAGGTCCATTTTTAGCTGTTTTGTTCATTGCTTTATCCCCAGCATTCAGAACAGTGCTTGGAACAGAGTAGAAAGTCAATAAATATTTGCTGGCTGAATGCATGAAAAGACAAATACAACTACAAAAACAAAACAAAAAACAAAAAACCCTCCAAACCATCTTTATTAAAGACTATCAATACAAAAATAGCTTCAATTCTTAGAATATAGAAATACACCTCTAGAAAATTTAAATCGTTTTCACAGTTTAGTATATAAAGTTTCAGTAACATTTAATAATGTATCCTAAAATATCCAAAGTATACATCCTTGTTGTCAAAAGTGTTCAGTGCTGAATATTTTTCTCAGCTTTTTTTCCCAACTTTTTGTACAGTAGCAGGCATATTTAGCTGACTCCGAGATTTTCAAACCAATGGATATTTAGTACACAATGGTGGTGGTAGTAGTAGTAGCTAACATTTTTATAGCATGTGCATGGTGCCAGGCACTATTTGGGAACTTACACAGATAGCAAATAATTATTCACACATTATTTCCACGAATGCTCAAAGCAGACAAACCTACTGAACTGGTTTCATAATTTTTCCCATTTGTGTCAGAAATATAAAAGCAGGCACTGCAAATTTACTGTCTTGCCAGTACACATCATCATCAGCAGTTCCTACACAACTAAGAAACTTCCATTGCTAAGCCTGACAAAAAGAAACAAAAGAAGAAAGGGGAGGAGGGAGAAAGGAGGAAGGTGTTGAATCTAAAACATAATTTTGGGGCTAAAAGATATGGGTGTTGATAAAATAGTACTTGATATTTCAAAATTGATAGTTCTATAATCATTTGCATTCATAGTCTCGTAAAAGGAACATTTGCAGGATGCTAATAATAAAATCCAACTTAAGAATGCTTCTGTATCTGCTAAAGCATACCTCAGGCTATCTGCACTTATTTTGTCCCCTTTTTCAATAAATGGCAGATAGGCCATCATTGGCCAATTGATTAATCTTTCAGATGTGACCTCAACACTTTTGGAAAATGGGCAGTTAGATTTAGTTGCAATGCTTACTTCAATATCCATTTAGAGATGACAACTACGATGTTTGCTTTTTATTTCTAAAAATGCAATGTCTCTGCAACATGGACATTACACTATACATCTACAATGTAACAAAGGATTTTCCTCTTATTAAGGTAAATAGTCTACTTTGTCCTTTATTTTCGTTATTGAGTAGTGCTCAAGATTCTTTGACAACACAAAAGCAGTTCAAAGACCAAAATATCACTAACCAAATTTTTAAAGTCCTTCTGAAAATCTGGTACCTGAATTAGTCTGTTTGAAAGTTGAAAGATTAATAGCTTGCACATTAATAAATGGTATTAAAGAAGTACATAAAGTCTGGGGCACATATTATGAAATAAGACATTAATAAATATTGAAAGTCAAACCTGGTCCAATAATGTTATATCTATCTACTATTTGACCAATATTCTACATTTTATGGAAGATATTTGTTTTTGCAGATTTCCAAGAACCGTACTTTGGTTTGATTTTCACTGTCAAATTTGCGTCATGCCACAATGTAGACAATACGAATGTTGCATTTAAACACTTGGTGAAAGTCCTAACTAGATCATGAGATGCAACTGTTTCTTTTAAGACCAAATATTTCAAATGGTACACCCACTATGTTTTACAGTTAATTCTAACCTGGAGGGCTCATGTTCCAGGCATCTGGAGGGGAGGAAATAGAAACTGACTTTAGATGTGTTGGCATAATTTCCTTCCAAAGCTTGGAAACCTAAAGAAGAAAAACCCAGTATTGTAGTCTTAGGGCATCTGAGACTTCAGGAGGATCCATTAGGTAAGTGGTAATAAAAATGCAGTATTATGTTTTTCCTTCTTAATCTACCAAATTGTCAGCAGCCAAAGAAAATTCTATAATCTCATTAGTTTTCTTCTCAATTTGAAGGTCAGCAACGATTGCTCATTAAGGTACCTCCCTTCTGGGAAAACCTAACACACAATGAGCCATATTTGTAAGGCAAAAATTAGTATTTAACAGAAGAAGTCACCATAGGATTACTTTAACCCAACTTGTTCAGTGTTTTAAACATCATTAAAAGATTTACATATAGCTGTCTGAAATTCATGAACTATATAAAATGTGTGTGCATACCTGAATATATTTCAGCTGAAAAGAAAAATAATAAAAGTTAATGGACAAATAGTTTTAAAAGTATATCCTGGACAAAACAGAGAAATGATCTTGAAAGAGTAAAGAAAATCAAATAAATAGAGAAAGAAGTTTAATTTTCATTCCTTAGTTTTTCCTGCACAGTGAGTTATCTATTAAAGAATTTAAAGTAAAAAGAAGTATTTGATCTAATAAGAAATTAGTACTTGGACATTATAAATTTAGATACTGACAAGAAGGCAAGGAGAAACAAACTGCACATGTTACTTAGAGGGACTTTAGAAGTTTCAATGCAGTCATCTCTATTTATACATGAAGATTCTAGACTCAGAGAAGTACAAAACTTGTTCATGGTCACAACACTTATTAGTTACAGGATCTGGTCACATCTTCCAGTTTTGTGATTCTTTCACCAGATATTATTTGAGAAAATACACAAGTGAATTCACTTATGAATTGTGTATTTTTTAAAGATAAATATTTACTCTATTATTTTTATCTAAACAACTTCACATTATTTCATACTGGTTTAATAAATTAACATTAAGATATGTCAAAATGGAAATAAGTTAAAAATCCTTCTTATTTTTTATTTATTTTTTTTTTATAAACATTTTTTTTTTTTTTTTTAATGTTTTATTTATTTCGAGAGAGAGAGAGACAGCGTGAGCAGGGGAGGGTCAGAGAGAGAGGGAGTCACAGACTGAAACAGGCTCCAGGCTCTGAGCTGGCAGTCAGCACAGAGCCCGAGCGGGGCTCGAACCCACGAACTGCGAGATCATGACCCAAGCGAAAGTCGGACGCTTAACCGACTAAGCCACCCAGGCGCCCCAAAAAATCCCTTCTTATTTTGATCAAGTATCTTTTCAAAAGTCTCACAATACTACATAAGATTTAGTGCATCAAATCCAAGAGCATATCATCTCAATATTTAACATTATTATGTTCAAAATTGAACAGTTGAGAGAAGTTAAACCTTATCTTCTTGTGTATGATTTCAGCAATTTTAACACTGTTCAATGTTCCATGCATAGTTGCTATGCATCAAGAAAACACAGCTACAAGGTTAATCCAAAGAATAATTTAAAAGCCATTTCTATGGCAATTTCTGTGACTGAATCATGAAAACAGACGTAAAGTTCTTGAAGTTTGGGATGAAGAAACAGTCTCCTGTAAAGGAAAAGAATACACTCATTTCAGAAATTCAAAAAAACAAAAATCAAAGGGAAAAACTCCAATCTTTTACTATATTTAATTTTTGTTTTTGAAAGAACTAGTAATGAATTAAAAACTATTAGTCTAAATCTATAGGAGGGGAAATACAGCTAGACTTATTTTTAAATAAATAACATACGCCTTAGGTCAGTTATTTCTATTTTTTCAGGGTATAAAAAGCTTATTTAACCAATATGCATTACCATATTCCTTGGTTTTAAAATATTAATGTAGTCATCATTATAACAATAAAGCCAAGTGATAGTAACATCACCATTAAGTACAATAGCTACCGAACACTGCCATTTATTTTCTAAATGTTAATTATTATTAAAACATTAAGTATATGATTGCAGTTTTGGGAGATAGTATTCAACTAGAAATACCACTGAAATTTTATTTGATTTTTTTAGAGAGTTAAAATTTTGATATATTTAGTCAAACTAGAATATACAAACCAAACTAAATCAGGGATAGTTTGCCTGACTTCTTTAAATTTCTCTATTCTTTTTTTTATGTTTATTTATTTTTGGGAGAGACAGAGAGACAGAGTGCAAGCAGAGGAGGAGCAGAGGGAGAGACATAGAATCTGAAGCAGGGTCTAGGCTGAGCTGTCAGCACAGAGCCCGACGAGAGCTCAAACTCAGGAACCGCGAAATCTTGACCTGAACCCAAGTTAGATGCTTAACCGACTGAGCCACCCAGGCGCCCCATATTGCTCTATTCTATATATATCTGCATCATCATAATTCAATACCTCTTGATCTTTCTATTCCAATTGTTGTAAATGTATTTAAGGCTCCACTGCACATCTGCATGTATGCCTAACTGTTCTTCTTAATTCTGTTCTCTGTGTGTATACCATTCCCTTTTCTGCTTCTGGCTTAATCTTACAGAAGCACGTCACTGATCAGACTACACAGAGTTGAGCTTATGCTGATGCTCCTTCCAACCTTGGTTGATTACATATCACAATCACAAGGAGTTTACTAAAAACATAGAGCTATTAAATATATAAAATCTACTATCATATTAGATCTGGGGTGGGCCATAGGCATCTCTGATTTTAATAAGTGACTGAGGTGATTCTAAGTCTTATGGATGAATACACGGGAATGCTTCTTCCACCAATTCTTTTTTTGTTTAAGTTAAATTTTGTTATTTATTTATTGAAATATAACTTATTGTTAAGTTAGCTAACATACAGTGTATACAGGGTGCTCTTTGCTTCGGGAGTAGATTCCCATGATCCACTGCTTACATACAACACCCAGTGCTCATCCCAAGTGTCCTCCTCAATTCCCATCACATTTTTCCCTCTCCCCCAACCCCACCATCAACCCTCAGTTTTTCTCTGTATTTAAGACTCTCTTATGGTTTGCCTCCCTCTCTGTTTGAAACTAGTTTTTTCCCCCTTTGCTCTCCATGGTCTTCTGTTAAGTTCCTCAAATTCCATATATGAGTGAAAACATATGATACATGTCTTTCTCTGACTGACATTTCACTTAGCATAATACCATCCAATTCCATCCACATTGTTGCAAATGACAAGGTTTCATTCTATCTCACTGCTAAGTAGTATTCCTTTGCATATACAAACCACATCTTTTTTAAAATAGTTTATTGTCAAGTTGGTTTCCATATAACACCCAGTGCTCATCCCCACAAGTGCCCTCCTCCATGCCCATCACGCCCCATCCCGTCCTCCCTACGCCATCTGTCCTCAGTTTGTTCTCGGCATTCAAGAGTCTCTCATGGTTTGCCTCCCTCCCTCTCCGCCACTATTTTTCCCTTTCTTCTCACCCATGGTCCTCCTTTAAGTTCCTCTTATTCCTCCTATATGTGCAAACATATGGTATCTGTCCTTTCTGCCTGACTTATTTCGCTCAGCGTAACACCCACAAGTTCCATCCATGTTGCTACATTTGGCCAGATTTCATTGTTTCTCATTGCCATGTAGTATTCCATGGTATAGATAAACCACATCTTCTTGATCCATTCGTCCGTTGATGGACACAGGCTCTTTCCATGTTTTGGCTATTGTTGAGAGTGCTGCTATGAACATTGGGGTCCATGTGCCCCTTGGGGTTACCCTTGGGTAACTCCTAGCGGTGCTATTGCTGGGTCATAGGGGAATTCTATTGTTAATTTTTTGAGGAACCTCCACACTGTTTTCCAGAGGGGCTGTACCAGCTTACATTCCCATCAACAGTGAAGGAGGATGTCCATTTCTCCACATCCTCGCCAGCATCTAGTGTTCTCTGATTTGCTCATTTTAGTCACTCTGACTGGTGTGAGGTGGTATCTCAGTGTGCTTTTGATTTTTATTTCCCTGAGAAGGAGGGATGCTGAGCATTGTTTCATGTGTCTGTTGGCCATCTGGATGTCCTCTTTGGAGAAGTGTCTCTTCATATCTTCTGCCCATTTCTTCACTGGATTATCTGTTTTTTGGGTGTGGAGTTTGGTGAATTCCTTATAGATATTGGATAAGAGCCCTTTATCTGATATGTCATTTGCAACTATCTTTTCCCATTCTGTCGACTGTCTATTAGTTTTATGGATTGTTACCTTTGCCGTGCAGAGGCTTTTAATCTTGAAGAGGTCCCAATTGTTCATTTTTGCTCTTGATTCCCTTGCCTTTGGGGATGTATCAAGTAAGAAATTGCTGCGGTAGAGGTCAAGGAGGTTGTTTCCGGCTTTCTCCTCTTGGGTTTTGATGGTTTCCTGTCTCACGTTCAGGTCCTTTATCCATTTTGAGTTTATTTTTGTGCATGGTGTGAGAAAATGATCTAGTTTCATTCTTCTGCATGTTGCTGTCCAGTTCTCCCAACACCATCTGTTAAAAAGGCTGTCTTTTTTTCCATTGGATATTCTTTCCTGCTTTGTCAAAGATGAGTTGGCTGTATACTTTTGGGTCCAGCTCTGAGTTCTCAATTCTGTTCCATTGGTCTATGTGTCTGTTTTTGTGCCAATACCATACTGTCTTGATGATGACAGCTTTGTAGTAGAGGCTAAAGTCTGGGATGGTGATGCCTCCGTTTTGGTTTTCTTCTTCAATATTACTTTGGCTATTCGGGGTCTTTTGTGGTTCCATACAAATTTTAGGATAGTTTGTTCTAGTTTTGAGAAGTATGCTGGTGCAATTTTGATTGGGATTGCATTGAAGGTGTAGATTGCTTTGTGTAGTAAAGACATTTTAACTATATTTATTCTTCCAATCCATGAGCATGGAATGTTTTTCCATTTCTTTGTGTCTTCTTCAATTTCCTTTATAAGTTTTCTATAATTTCATCATACAGATCTCTTATAACCTTGGTTAGGTTTATCTACAGGTATTTTATGGCTTTTTGTGCATTTGTGAATGGGATCCATTTTTTTATTTCTCTTTCTGTTGCTTCATTGTTGGTGTATAAAAATCCAACGATATCTGTACATTGATTTTGTACCCTGCAACTTGGCTGAATTCTTGGATCAGTTCTAGTAGGCTTCTGGTGGAGTCTGTCGGGTTTTCTATGTAGAGTATCATGTGGTTTGCGAAAAGTGAGAGTTTGACTTCTTCTTTACCAATTCTGATGCCTTTGATTTCCTTTTGGTGTCTGATGGCTGATGCTAGGACTTCCAGCACTATGTTAAACATCAGTGGTGAGAGTGGACATCCCTGTCGTGTTCCTGATCTCAGGGGGAAAGCTCTCAGTTTTTCCCCGTTGAGGATGATGTTAGCTAAGGGCTTCTCATAGATGGCTTTGATGATGTTTAAGTAGGTTCCTTCTATCCCAACTTTCTCGAGAGTCTTTATTAAGAAGGGATGCTGTATTTTGTCAAATGCTTTTTCTGCATCTATCGACAGGATCACATGGTTTTTATCTTTTCTTTTGTTGATGTGATGTATCACATTGATTGATTTGTGAATATTGAACCAGCCCTGTAACCCAGGAATGAATCCCACTTGATCTTGGTGGATGATTCTTTTTATATGCTGCTGGATTCGATTTGCAAGGATCTTGTTGAGAATTTTTGCATCCGTATTCATCAAGGACATTGGCCTGTAGTTCTCTTTTTTTGCTGGATCTCTGTCTGGCTTGGGAATCAGAGTGATGCTGGCTTCATAAAATGAGTCCGGGAGTTTTCCTTCGCTTTCTATTTTTTGGAATAGCTTGAGAAGAATTGGTATTAATTCTGTTTTAAATGTCTGGTAGAATTCCTCAGGGAAGCCATCTGGTCCAGGGCTCTTATTTGTTGGGAGATTTTTGATAACTGATTCGATTTCTTCACTTGTTATGGGTCTGTTCAGATTTTCTTTTTTTTTTTTTTTTAATATTTTATTTATTTCTAGGAGAGAGAGAGAGAGACAGTGCGAGCAGGGGAGGGTCAGAGAGAGAGGGAGTCACAGACTGAAACAAGCTCCAGGCTCTGAGCTGGCAGGCTCTGAGCTGGCAGTCAGGCTGACGCAGGACTCGAACCCACGAACCGCGAGATCATGACCTAAGCGAAAGTCGGACGCTTAACCGACTAAGCCACCCAGGCGCCCCGGGTCTGTTCAGATTTTCTATCTCTTCTCATGTGAATTTTGGTAGTGGGTGTGTGTTTAGGAATTTGTCCATTTCTTCTAAGTTGTCCAATTTATTGGCATATAATTTTTCCTAGTATTCCCTCATAATTGCTTGTATTTTAAGGGGTTGGTTGTAATAAGTCCATTTTCATTCATGATTTTGTCTATTTGAGTGCTCTCTCTCTTCTTTTTGAGACGCTTGGCTAGAGGTTTGTCAATTTTGTTTATTTTTTCAAAGAACCAACTCTTGGTTTCATTGACCTGTTCAACAGTTTCTTTGGTTTCTATGTATGTTTCTGCCCTGAATTTTATTATTTTTATTTTATTTTGGATACTGACCCTTTATTTATTTTTTTTATTACTCTTCTTCTACTGGGTTTGGGGTGCTCTTGTTGCTCTCCCTCTAGTTGCTTTAGGTGCGCTGTTAGATTTTGAACTTGACTTTTTCTAATTACTTGAAATAGGCCTGGAGTACAATATACTTTCCTCATAGGACTGCCTTCGCTGCATCCCATAGAGTTTGGATTGTTGTATTTTCATTTTCATTTGTTTCCATATATTTTTAAATTTCTTCTCTAATTGCTTGATTGGCCCATTCGTTCTTTAGTAGGGTATTCTTTAACCTCCATGTTTTTGGAGGTTTTCCAGACCTCTTCCTGTGACTGATTGATTTCAAGTTTCATAGCATTGTGATCTAAAAGTGTGCATGGTATGAATTCCATGAATTCATGAATTCCATGGCCTCAGAATGTAGAATTCTAAATATATCTGTCAGATCCATCTGGTCCAATGTGTCATTCACGTCCATTGTTTATTTAGTGATTTTCTGTCTGGTTGATCTATCCATTGCTTTAAGTGGAGTATTTAAAAAAGTCCCCTCCTGTTAGCATATTCTTATCCATAAAATTGTTTCTGCTTGTGACTGTTTTATATATTTAGGTGCTCACATATTTTGTGTGTAGACATTTATAATTGTTAGTTCTTCCTGATGGATAGACCCTGTAATTATTATATAATGCCTTTCTTCATCCTTTGTTACTGTCTTTACTTTAAAGTCCAGTTTGTCTGATATAAGTATAGCTACTCCAGGTTTCTTTTGACTTCCAGTAGCATGATATATACTTCTCCATCCCCTTACTTGTAATCTGAAGGTATCTTCCAGTCTAAAATGCTTCTGGTAGGCAGCAAATAGATGGATTTTGTTTTTTTATCCATTTTGCTACCCTATGTCTTTGGATTAGAGCATTCAGCCCATTTACATTCAGTGTTATTATTGAAATATATGGGTTTAGAGTCATTGTGTCATTTGTGGGATTCACGCTTATGGTAGTGTCTCTAGCATCTTGTGTTCCTTGCAATATTTCCCTCAGAGACTCCCCTTCAGGATTTCTTGTAGGGCTGGTTTAGTGGTGACAAATTCTTTCAATTTTTTTTTCTATTTGGAAAGACTTTTATCTCTCCTTCTATTCTGAATGACCAATGGCTTGCTGGATAGAAGATTCTTGGCTGCATATTTTTTTTCTGTTCATCATATTGAATATCTCCTGCCATCCCTTCTGGCCTAAACCACATCTTCTTTACTCATTCATCAGTTGGTGAACATTTGAGATCTTTGCATAATTTGGCTATTTCTGATAGTGCTGCTAGAAACATCAGGGTGCATGTGCCCTTGTGAATCAGCACTCCTGTATCCTTTTGATAAAGTCCTAGTAGTGCTATTGCTGGGTCATAGGGCAATTCTATTTTTAATTTTCTGAGGAACCTCTATACTGTTTTCTGGAATGGCTGCACCAGTTTTCATTCCTACCAACAGTGCAAGAGGGATCCCATTTCTCCACACCCTTGCCAACATCTGTTGTTTCCTGAGTTGTTAATTTTAGGCACTCTGACCAGTGTGAGGTGGTATCTCAATGTGGCTTTGATTTGTATTTCCATTATGATGAGCGATGGTGAGCATCTTTTCATGTATCTGTTGGCCATCTAGATGTCTTCTTTGGAAAATAGTCATGTCTACTGCCCATTTCTTCCCTGGATTTTTTTCTTGAGGTGTTGGGTTTGGTAAGTTATTTATAGATTTTGGATACTGACCCTTTATCTGATACGTCATTACCAAGTATCTTCTCCCATTCCATCAGTTGCCTTTTAGTTTTATTGATTGTTTGCTGTGCATAAGTTTTTTATCTTGATGAGATCTCAATAGTTCATTTTTGCTTTTATTTCCCTTGCCATTAGTAAGAAGTTGCTGCAGCTGAGGTCAAAGAGGTTGTTTTCCTCCTCTAGGGTGTTGATAGTTTCCTGTCTCACATTTAGGTCTTTCATCCATTTTGAGTTTATTCTGTGTATTGTGTAAGAAAGTGGTCCAGTTCCATTATTTTGCATATTGCTGTCCAGTTCTCCGAGCACTATCTGCTAAAGAGATTGTCTTTTATCCATTGGATACTCTTTCCTGCTTTGTCAAAGATTAGCTGGCCATACATTTGAAAGTCCAATTCTGGGTTCTCAGTTCTATTCCATTGGTCTGTGTGTCTGTTTTATGCCAATACAATACTGTCTTGATGATTACAGCTTTGTAGTACAGGCTAAAGTCCAGAATTGTGATGCCCCTTGCTTTGGTTTTCTTTTCCAACATTACTTTAGCTATTCAGGGACTTTTGTGATTCCATAAAAATTTTAGGATTGTTTTTCTAGTTCTGAGAAGAATGCCAGTGCAATTTTAATTGGAATTGCATTGAATGCATAGATTGCTTTGGGTAATATCAACATTTTACCTGTTCTTCCATTCCATGAGTATGAAATGTTTTCCCATTTCTTTGTGACGTCTTCAATTTCTTTCATAAGTTTTCTATAGTTTTCAGCATACAGATCCTTTACCTCTTTTGGTAGGTTTGTTCCTAGGTATATTATGATTCTTGGTGAAATTGTAAATGGGATCGATTTCTTGATTTCTCTTTTTGTTGCTTCATTATTAGTGTATAGAAATGCAACTGATTTGCAGGATATACATTTAGTGGTATATCCTGCAACTTTGCTGAATTCATATATCAGTTCTAGCGGTTTTTTGGTAGAGTCTTTCAGGTTTTCCATATAGAGTATCATGTCATCTGCAAAAAGTGAAAGCTTGACTTCTTCTTTGACAGTTTGGATGCTTTTTATTTCTTTTTTTTTTTTTTGGTCTGATTACTGAGGCTACAATTTCTAACAGTATGTTAAACAACAGTGGTGAGAATGAACATCCCTGTGGTGTTCCAGATGTCAGGGAGAAAGCTCAGTTTTTCCCCATTGAGGATGATATTAGCTGTGGGTCTTTCATATATGGATTTTATGATGTTGAGTTATGTTCCTCCTATCCTGACTTTCTTGAGGGATTTTATTAAGAAAGAATGTTGTATTTTGTCAAATGCTGTTTCTGCATCTATTGACAGGATCATATGGTTCTTTTCTTCTATTAATATGATGTATCACGTTGATTGATTTGTGAATATTGAACCAGCCTTGCAGCCTAGGAATGAATCTTACTTGAACATGGTGAATAATTCTTTTAATATACTGTTGAATTCGATTTGGTAGTATCTGTTGAGAATTTTTGCATCCATGTTCATCACGAATATTGGTTTGTAATACTCCTTTTCAGTGAGGTCTTTGGTTTGGGAATCAAGGGAATGCTGGCTTCATAGAATGAGTCGGAAAACTTTCCTTACATTTGCATTTTTTGAAGTAGCTTGAGAAGAATAGGTATTAACTCTGCTTTAAATGTCTGGTAGAAATTCTCCTGGGAAGCCGTCTGGCCCAGGATTCTTATGTGCTGGGAGATTTTTGATAACTGATTCAATTTCTTCATTGGTTATGGGTCTGTTCAAATTCTATTTCTGCCCGTTTGAGTTTTGGTAGTGTGTGGGTTTCTAAGAATCTGTCCACTTCTTCCAGACTGTCCAATTTGTTGGCATATAATTTTCCATACTATTCTCTAATAATTGTTTGTATTCCTGTTGTTGGTCGTGATCTTTCCTCTTTCATTCATGATTTTATCTGGGTTCTCTCTCTTTCCTTTTGGAGAGGTCTGGCTAGGAGTTAATCAATTTTGTTTATTCTTTCAAAACACCAGCTCTTAGATTCATTGATCTGTTTTACTGTTGTTGTTGTTTTTAAAATCTGTATTGTTTATTTCTGCCCTGATCTTTATTATTTCTCTTCTGCTGGCTTTGGGGTTTCTTTACTGCTCTGCTTCTAGTTCTTTTAGATGTGATGTTAGGTTTTATATGTGACATTTTTGTTTCTTGAGATAGTCCTGGATTGCAAGGTGTTTTCCTCGTAGGACTATCTTTGCTGCATCCCAAACGGTTTGGACTGTCATGTTTTCATTTTCATTTGCTTCCATATATTTTTAAATTTCTTTTTAAATTGCCTGGTTGACCCATTCATTCTTTAGTAGGATGTTCTGTAACCTCCATGTATTTGGAAGGTTTCCAAATTTTTTTGTGGTTGATTTCAAGTTTCATAGCATTGTGATCTGAAAATATGCATGGTATGATCTCAATCATTTTATATTTATTGAGGGCTGTTTTGTGACCCAGTAGATGACCTATTTTGGAGAATGTACCATGTGCACTCAAGAAGAATGTATATTTTGCTGTTTTTGGATGAAAAGTTCTCAATATATCTGTCAAGTCTAGTTAGTCCAGTGTATCATTCAGGGCCATTGTTTGCTTATTGATTTTCTGCCTAGATGATCTGTCCATTGCTGTAAGTTGAGTATTAATGTCACCTACAATTACTGAATTATTATCAATAAGATTGCTTACATTTGTGATTAACTGATTTATAAATTTAGATCCTTTCAAGTTGGGGACATAAATATTTACAGTTGTTAGCTCTTCTTGATGGATAGACTGCTTAATTACAGTAGAATGCCCTTCTTCATCTCTTGTTACAGTCTTTAGTTTAAAATCTAGTTTGTCTGATACAAGTATGGCTACTAAAGCTTTCTTTTGACTTCCAGGAGCATGATAGATGGTTTTCCATCCCCTCACTTTCAATCTGAAGGTGCCTCTGGTCTAAAATGAGTCTCTTGTAGACAGCATACAGATGGATATTGGTTTTGTTGTTGTTGTTGTTGTTGTTGTTTGTTTGTTTGTTTTTATTCATTCTGATATCCTATGTCTTTTGATTGGGGCATTTAGTCCACTTACATTCAGACTGATTATTGAAAAATACGGATTTAGTGTCATTGTGTTATTTGTAGGTTTCATGTTTGTGGTGATACCTCTGGTCCTTTATAGTCTTTGTAGCATTCCACTCACAGAGTCCCCCTTAGGATCTCCTGCAAAGCTGGTTTAGTGGTGATGAAGTCCTTCAGCTTTTGTTGGTCTGGGAAATCCTTTATGTTTATTCTGAAAGACAGCTTTGCTGGATAAAGGAGTCTTGGCTGCATATTTTATATTTCAGCACATTGAATATTTCCTGCCACTCCCTTCTGGCCTGTCAAGTTTTAATGGACAGATCTGCTGTTGCCCTTATGTGTCTACCCTTGTAGGTCAAGAACCATTTGTGTCTAGCTACTTAAACAATTCTTTATCTTTGTATTTTGCCAGTTTCACTATAATGTGCCTCAGTGAAGACCTATTCTTGTTGATTCTGAAGGGAGTTTTCAGTGACTCCTGGAATTGGATGTCTGCTTCTTTTCCCAGATTAGGGGAGTTCTCAGCTATAATTTGTTCAAATAAACCTTCTGCCCCTTTCTCTCTCTCTTTTTCTTACGAAACTCCTATGATATGGATAGATATTACATTTCATTGAATCACTTAGGTCTCTAATTCTCTCCCCGTGGTCTACTATTTTCTTATGTCTTTTTTCTTGGCTTCATCATATTCCATAATTTATCTTCTATTTCACTTATTCTCTCCTCTCCTATTCTTCTTGTCACCATATCTAGTTTATTTTGCACCTCATTTACAGCATTCTTAATTTGTTGTGACTGTTAGTTCCTTGATCTCTACAGCAATAGATTCTCTGCTGTCTTCTATGCTTTTTTCAATCCAAGCTATTAATCTTATGACTATTATTCTAAATTCTTGCTCAGATATATTGTTTATATCTGTTTTAAGCAATTCTCTGTCATTTCTTCTTGGAATTTCTTCTTTGAATTCTGTCTCATCATTTTGGCTAATTTTCTGTCTTTCACATATTTTAATAGGTTGTTATGTGTCCTACACCTGTGAGTACTACTATATTAAAAAAGGGTCATACACTGTCCTGGGCCTGGCCCTTTAGGAAGTGTTTTTGGAATGTGTTGTGTGCTCTCTGTTGTTGTGACTCTGGTTGCTTTATCTTCCTGTTTGTAGTGGTGGTTCAGACCTTCCACCAGGTGTGCTTTGATTTGTTCATTGAAATAACCCTGGAAAAAATTTAAGAGGGTGGTGGTGGAAGAAGCCTTATCTCATACAAAGAGAGAAATAACAAGGGTAGAGAAAAATGATCAGATGGAGATTCAGAGAAACTATATGGCTTAATCCAGAGAGAGAGAGAGAGAGAGAGAGGAAAATAAAATAGAAGGAGATACAGAAGAGGTATAAAAAGAATAGATTAAAAATGCTATTGTCTGATGGTGCCTTGGAACCAGTGGCTGTGCTGGTCTGGAGGAGGGGCCCTCTGGTTCAGTCAGTGTCAGTCTCGCTCTGGTAGATACGAAGTTACCAGGCACAGAGGGGTAGGATTTGGTGTACGTGGGTCCTGCCTCTATTGCGGGGGGGTGGGGAGGGGAGCTGTCTTGTTCCCTGAAGCCCCACCGTGTTGGTGATGGGGAGAAAACTGGTAATGCCCCAGTCTCCCCTCCCTGGCTGAGTGTCCCAAACCACTGTTCAGGCAGTCCTCAGCATCGTACAGGTGCGAACAGCTGGTTTGTCCTACTCCACAGTCTCGAGCGTCTCTGAGGTACTTGGCTGGGATTCAAACCCTGATGTCTTAAAGGATCTTGCTCCACGTGCCCTATGGTGCCACTCTGCCCACTTGACACAAGGGCTCTGGCTGGTGCCTGTAGAGTCTTTTGTCCTTGAAGTGACACCTTCAAGGCCCCACGGCACTTGAGGAAGGGGACTGCTCTCCCAATGTACCTCTGAGTTCACTACTTAGCCAGGGATGGCTACCCTCCCTGCCAGGGGCCAGGGGTAAGCACTGCACCAGCAGCCGGCTCTTCCACCAATTCTTTACCACAACTCAAAGAACGTTTAGTAGCTCAATATTTCACTCAAAAGTGAATTCCTGAATTAGAAATTGGAGGCTCTTTGCAATGGTCCTCACTTCACTTTCCAGCTTAATCTTTCATTTTATCTTTGTATATGTCATTCCTTTGCCATCCTGGAAAATGAGTTTACTCAACTGCTATACCTTATGGTTTCCCTTGTTTCGATCTTTATTCATCCCATCCTTTACCTAGAACGTTCTATCCAAATCCAGTTCATTTTCAAACTAGGTCAAATGGAATCTATAAGCTTTTCTTTGTAATCCCAATATAGGTTTTCACCCCTTACTCAGCACTCCCAAAGCATTTGGTTGTATAATCTAATTTATTCTATTTTAAAAAATCTATCTATCTGTCTACCTATTGGTCTACATATGTTTGAGCATATTTTGTATTTTCTCTGCTAGAAGTAAGACTGCTGATGGCTGTTACTTTATTTTTGTGTTTGCTATACCATCCTCCCACTATCACATTTTGCCAGGCACAACTCCATTTACTCAGTTGTTACATATTTATCAAGTGACTATGTACATAGGTGCTGTTGCAGGCACCAGTAGTGGACAAGACAGATATAATTCCTAACCTCATAAAGCTAATTTTCTAGTGAAGGGGAGGAAGACCATAAACAAACAAGAAAATAAACAATAACTGAGAGGGAGGGAAACCATAAGAGACTCTTAAATACAGAGAACAAACTGAGGGTTGATGGGGGTGGGGTTGATTAAGGAGGGAACCTGTTGATACGAGTGAGCACTGGGCTTTATATGTAAGTGATGAATCGCTGGGTTCTAATCCTGAAACCAATATCACACTTTATGTTAACTAACTTGAGAATAAAACCCATGAATCCTCTTTTAGAGACTAACACTTACCTGAATATCAAGGAGCTAGACATACAAAGGTTAAGAGGTAGAACATTTCACACAGAAGGAATGACAGGAATAAGATTTAACAGATGGCAGTGTGGCTGTGCACAGTGGGTGGAGAAGGAATGACAGACGGAAAGAAGTGGGCAGAGGCTAGGGGAGGCAGGGTCTTGTCATTGGTGGATGGAGGTGGGGAGAAAGAAGAAGGAAGAGGTAAAGAAAGAAGAGAGGGAAGAACAGAAGTAGGGATGGAAGATAGGAAATAGTAAAATTGTGAAATCATTATCTTTTAGTTGTATTACGAGGATAATTTTATAAGATAACAGAATCAGCTTTTTTAATAGAAAAAGACTTAGTAGTCAAAGACAAATACCACATGATTTCACTCATATGTAGAATTGAAGAAACAAAACAAAGAAAAAAAAGAGACAAACTGAAAAACAGTCTCTTAAATACAGAGAACAAATCAGTGCTGAGAGAGAAGAGGTGGGGGGGAGATGGATGAAGGTAAAGGGGATCAGGAGTACACTTACCATGATGAACACTGAGTAATGTATACAGTTGTTGAATCATTATATTGTACACCTACAACTAATATAACACTGTGTGTTAATTACCCTTAAATTTAAAACATATATACATTTTAATGTTTTATTTATTTCTGAGAGAAAGACAGCATGAGCAGGGTATGGCCAGAAAGGGAGGGAGACACAGAATTCAAAACAGCCTCCAGACCCTGAGCTAGCTGTCAGCATAGAGTCTCTTGCGGGGCTCAAACTCACAAACCATGAGATCATGGCCTGAGCCAAAGTCGGACGCCCGACCAACTGAGCCACCCAGGTGCCCCTAAAAATATATTTAAAATACTAAAAAGTGAAAAGAGAAAGGCTTGGGAAGAATTTAAAGGAAACAGTAAATAAAATGAAATTCTAAAGTCTTTTAAAATATTATGGTTGGATTAATAATTCCATGCCTACATCTTAAAATGTTTATCACTTTTACTGCTTTTCTAACATTTTATTTCACTTTCAAATATCTTTTTCCCCCACTTACCCTACGACCCAGTAAGCCATAACTGGTGGTGCTTTCCTCTGATCCGTCCACTTTTCAGGTGAGCATTCAAACAACACACCATGTTCTTTCACAGGGTTAAGAGAAGATACAGAATTTGCAGAAGCTGAATGGTCTCCACCATTTAGTGCTTTCTTTTTCTGTAAATTAAATAGGTATTAATAGTATTCACTGGTATTAATAATGTTACTTTAAAATGTTCTCATATAGAGATTTGAATTGCCTGAACCTAATACTTAAGTGTCTGGAATGACACTCTTCTCATCAGTGGGAAAATTTCTATTCTTCCTCATACTGAGTATAAGTATCATCTCCTAAAAAAGACTTTATAGATAATGTGTCGTTGAAATCTTCCATAAAACATTTTGCTCACAGCCCTATTATTATTTATATTAATTATGTTAGCAGTTTATAGGTCTGTCTTCTCTAATAAATTATATGCTTTTTCCTAGGGCAAAGACAATATGATATTCATATTTGTATGTTTTGAAGCAGCAGGGCCAGGTACATAGTAGGTGCTTAATAAATAGATTACTAATAAATAGGTTACTAAATTAATAGATGATTTTGTAATATACTTAATTTTTTAATATTTTTTATTTATTACTGATAGAGAGAGAGAGAAAGTGTGAGCAGGGGAGGATCAGAGAGAGAGGGAGACACAGAACTTGAAATAGGCTCCAGGCTCTGAGACGGCTGCCAGCACAGAGCCTGATGCAGGAGTAGAATCCAAAAACCGTGAGATCATGACCTGAGCCAAAGAAGGACATTTAACTGACTAAGCCATCCAGGTGCCCCTTGTAATATACTTACAAGAGTACTGTCTCTTCTTTTCTTAAAGTTTATTTACTTATTTTTTAGAGAGAAAGCAAGAGTGCATGCATGAGCCGAGTAAGGGTGGAGAGAGAGGGAGAGAGAATCCCAAGCAGGGTCAAGGCTGTCAAGAAGTGGCTGTTTAACCGATAGAGGTACTCAGGCACTCCTTGTCTCTTCTTTCATGCATACTCTACATGTCCCACTGATTAAATCAATAGTGAAACAATGACTCATTTGGGGGGAAAAAAAGATTTTTTGTAAGGCTCGGGCTAAGACAGTTGAGTGGTCCTTGCTTCTTCTCTTTCTCTCAAAATCCTTATCTAATCTGTCAACAGATCCTTTTGGCTCACCCTCCAAAATATATCTAGAATCCAGAAGCCACTATCATTTCTTGCTTTGAGAATTTCTATACCCTCCTAATGGAAATTCTTGGTCCCTGCCTCTACCCTCACTAGCCCACAGAGCTTGTTCTTGGCACAGTAGTAGCTTGAATGATCCTTTCAAAAATTTAGGATGATGTCCTTTCTCTGCTCAGAACAGAGTTTTTCATCTTCAGAACAAACCCCAAAGTCCTTAAATATATCAGGCCATGTGCGATCTGGCCCTGCTAACCTTTGCCATCTCGACTCCTACCACCCTCCTCCCCAAGGGCTCCAGCATTCTCAACCACTCCTACTTCTGTGGCTTTGTACTTGCATTTGAACTTGTTTCCTCTGTCTGGAATCCCTAACTTCAGATTGCCACATAACGTGCTTCCTCACTTTATTCAGGTCTTTGCTCAAATATTACCCTATCTTATTATTCCTCTTAAAAACTTATTCTACCTGACAGATTATACTACTTGCCAATTAATTAGTCTTCCCCATTAGATACAGGCTGTGGTAGAGTAGGCAGTTAGTTAGACATGAGCAGGAGGCAAAGGCGGTGATAAATGGGTAACACATTAGAAGCCTTAGTGCAAAACATCCTGACTTGGTGGTTTTTTCATATCCAGGCCTTAAATTAAGGGATCCAACACCCAGAGGCTGACAGACCAAGAGCCACAGGTGCAGAACGTGTGCTCTCCTCTTCCACCTCCCTCTGCCCCAGGGTAACCTACAGCTTCATTATAATATATTTACATTGTGGTTTTAACTCCCACACCCCCCAACAGGGAGGAAGATGGCCATGACAGTTGTGGCAAGAACCCTTTAGGGTCCCAAACTGCCCCTCCCAACCAGTACAAGTTCCTTAGATTGTCCTAGCTATGACCCATAACCTATGCAAACATAAAAAGAAAAGACACCCCTAGCCTCAGTGCAGCTGACACCCCTGGGCCTGACTACTCTCCCACCATTACAATGTACTGTTCTTAATAAACTGTTTTATGCTTTCCTATTTGCTGTCTTTATTTAAGCACAGATCCTCATATAAATCCTCTCATGAGGAATCATGAGAAACTGTGACCTCCATTCACACCAGGTAGACTCTTCCACTGATAATAGCTTCATGAAGAAAGGGACTTTGTTCACTGCTGTATCCCCAGCACCAGAATAGTGTCTAGTGCACAGTAGATACCTCAATAGTTCAGTAATAAGGAAAAGGCTAATTTACATTACTAAGTATTACTGATTAAGTTAATGAGACATTCCCTTATAGAATCGAACAGATATGTTAAAAGGAAAGGGGGAGCATAAGACCACAAATCACAGAGATATATAGGGTCAGACATAACATTTCAGTGAATACTAATTTCTGATAGTTCAAAGAAATCCTGTAAGACACAAAATTTATTGCTAAATAAGTTCTAAGACATAATTCAGCCCATTTACTTTATAGTAAGGAAATAGGAAGAGTTGAGCTCAGTCCAGGATTCCTTATTCTCAACCCAATGTTCTTCCACCTTTAAAGCCAAGTTCTTCACAAATTTAGCATTCTTAAAACAAATATGGCTATATCCATTACTATCATCTTCAGAGAGAGTTTTGTGGTTTTTTACTTTTTATTTTTTGGCTGTACGATGTTTGACCACTGACAAGTGAACTTCTGTATGTTTATCTTTTTCAAGAAATCAATACTTACTTTTCCCTCCCATTAAGATAATCTAATTGATTTTTAAATTATATACAACATTACTGCTCATCCAGAGGTATAATATTAAATGAAGCTTCATCCTGGATTAAAAAGCAAGGAAGAGGGAGGAGGGGCAAGATGGCAGAGAAGTAAGGAGCATTTCGCTTGCACCCATCTCTCAAACAGAGAAGGCCTGAAGTCATAGGACACTGAGCCACAGGAGTCTGGGAAGACAAAGAGATAGAATACACTGGGAAGAAAACCTCATAAGTGTGGCTACCTCAAGCAACAAGTCAAAGTACACATGGTGGAGAGTCCCAAATACCACTACGAGTAGGGAAACAAAATAACCAAAGTCTCAACAAGAGAAACCAAGAGACACATTCAAACAACACCTCCTGAATAGACAGGCCCTGGACAGTCAAAGAGCCCTCTTTAATATAGCAGCACCCTCAGGGGCAGAGTGCAAAACAAGCTTTTAAAATTAACAAGAGATAGGGGCGCCTGGGTGGCTTAGTCGGTTAAGCGTCCAACTTTCGCTTAGGTCATGATCTCGCGGTTCGTGGGTTCGAGCCCCGCATCGGGCTCTGTGCTGACTGCCAGCTCAGAGCCTGGAGCCTGTTTCAGTCTGTGACTCCCTCTCTCTCTGACCCTCCCCTGCTCACGCTGTCTTTCTCTCTCTCTCCTAGAAATAAATAAAAATCTTTAAAAAAAAAAATTAACAAGAGATACAAAGCTAATCAAAATGACGAAACAGAAAAACCCTCCTTCAAAGAAATTCCAGGAAGAAATGATAGCCAAAGAACTGCTCAAAACAGATATAAGCAACACCACTGAACAAGAATTTAGAACAATAGTCAAAATTAATTGCTAGGCTTGAAAAAAGCATGGAAGACATCAGAGAAACTATTGCTACAAAGACTATGGAGCTTAAAAATAGTTGTGATGATTTAAAAAATGCTATAAATGAGATACATAATAAAATGGGAGGCGTCCAATGCATGGACTAAAGAGGTAGAAATGAGAATAAGTGATTTAGAAGACACAATTATAGAAAAAGAGGAAGGTGAGAAAAAGAGATAAACTGATCCAGGAACATGAAAGGAGAGTTCAAGAGCTCAGCGATACAATAATATGAAACAATATCCATATCATAGAAATTCTTGAGGAGAAAGAGAGAGGGAAAGGTGCTGAAGGAGTCCTGGAACAAATTATAGCAGAGAATATCTACAACCTGGGGAGGGAAGTAGACAGTGAAATTCAAGAGGCAAAGAGAACTCCGCTCAGATGTAACCTGAATCGATCTGTGCACGACATATCATGGTAAAACTTGCAAAATAAAAGGACAGAGAATTCTGAAAGCAGCTAGGGAGAAAAGGACCCTAACATACAAAGGGAAACCTATCAGAGTTATGACAGACCTATCTACTTAAACTTGGCAGGCCAGAAAGGAATGGCAGGAAATCTTCAATGTGATGAACAGAAAAAATATGCAGCCAGGATCCTCTATCCAGTAAGCCTGTCATTCAGAATAAAAGGACAGATAAAAGTCTTTCCAAATAAACAAAAATTGAAAGAATTCGTCACCACTAAACCAGCCCTACAAGAAATCCTGAGAGAGACTCTCTGAGGGAAATGATGCAAGGAATCCAAGATACCAGAGACACCACCACAAGCATGAATCTCACAAAGGATAGAATGACTCTAAACCCATATATTTCAACAATAACACTGAACGTAAATGGGCTGAATGCTCCAATCAAAAGACATAGGGTAGCAGAATGGGTAAAAAAACAAAATCCATCTATTTGCTGTCTAGAAGAAACTCATTTTAGACTGGAGGACTCCTTCAGATTGAAAGTAAGGGGATGGAGAAATATCTATCGTGCTACTGGAAGTCAAAAGAAACTTGGAGTAGCTATACTTATATCAGACAAACTGGACTTAAAGTAGACAGTAACATGGGATGAAGAAGGGCATTATATAATAATTACAGGGTCTATCCATCAGGAAGAATTAACAATTATAAATGTCTACGCACCGAATATGGGCGCACCTAAATATATAAAACAATTAATCACAAACAGAAACAATCTTATGAATAAGAATGTGTTAATAGCAGGGGACTTTAATACTCCACTTAGTGCAATGGATATGTCAATAGACAACATCTCTAAAGAAACAAAGGACGTGAATGACACATTGGACAAGATGGATTTGACAGATATATTTAGAACTCTACATCTTGAGACTATAGAATTCACTTTCTTCTCAAGTGTGCACGGGACATTCTCCAAGATAGATCACATCCTGGGACATAAAGCAGCCCGCAATAAATATAAAAGAATAGAGATCATATCATGCACACTTTCAGATCACAATGCTATGAAACTTGAAATCAATCAAAGGGAGAAGTCTGGAAAACCTCCAAAAACATGGAGGTTTAAGAACACCGTACTAAAGAACGAATGGGTCAATCAGGCAATTAAAGAAGAAATTTAAAAATATATGGAAAGAAATGAAAACAAAAATACAACAATCCAAACTCTATGGGATACGGGAAAGGCAAGTACAAAATAGAACAGCGCACCTAAAGGAACTAGAGGGAGAGCAACAGGAGCACTCCAAACCCAGTAGAAGAGAAATAATAAAAATCAGGGCAGAAATAAACAATATAGAATCAAAAAAAAAAAAAAACCATGAAAAGATCAATGAAACCAAGATTTGGTTTTTTGAAAAAATAAACAAAATTGACAAACCTCTAGCCAGGCATCTCAAAAAGAAAAGAGAGAGCACTCAAATAGACAAAATCATAAATGAAAGTGGACTGATTAAAACCAACCCCTCAGAAATACAAGCAATTATCAGGGAATACCAGGAAAAATTATATGCCAACAAACTAGACAACTTAGAATAAATGGACAAATTCCTAAACACACACTCACTACCAAATTTCACATGGGAAGAGATAGAAAACCTGAACAGACCCATAACTAGTGAGGAAATTGAGCAAGTTATCAAAAATCTCCCAACGAATAAGAGCCCTGGGCCAGATGGCTTCCCTGGAGAATTCTGTCAGACATTTAAAACAGAATTAATACCCATTCTTCTCAAACTATTGTAAAAAATAGAAATCGAAAGAAAACTTCCAGACTCTTTTTATGAAACCAGCATCACTTTGATTCCCAAGCCAGATGGAGACCCAGCAAAAAAGAACTACAGGCCAATATCCTTGATGAATACAGATGCAAAAATCCTTAACAATATACTTGCAAATTGAATCCAATGGCACATAAAAAGAATTATCCACCATGATCAAGTGGAATTCATTCCAGGGTTACAGGGTTGGTTCAATATTTGCAAGTCAATCAGTGTGATACATCACATTAGCAAAAGAAAAGATAAAAACCGTATGATCCTGTCGACAGAGGCAGAAAAAGTATTTGACAAAATACAGCATCAATTCTTAATAAAGACCCTTGAGAAAGTCAAGATAGAAGGAACTTACTAAGGAGAGGGGGCAAGATGGCGGAGAAGTAAGGAGCTCCATTTGCACTCGCGCACATACATCACATAGAAAAGATCTGAAGCCATTGGAAACCTTACAAAACCTGAGAGACTGAGAGAAAAAGGACGCAGAATCCACTGAGAGAGCCTTCTAACGTGAGTGCGAACCAGGAAAGATAAAATCGGGCCGGGATCGGAGACTCCAGGGTGGGAGGCGATCCCCCTCTACCCTCTACGGGGAGTGAGAGGAGAAAAGGAGAGAGTCCAAAACAGAAAAACCTCCGTTCAGGGGGGAAAAACCTCTGCTCGGGGCATAGAAAGACCGTACTTGCCAAATACCTGCATACCAGATCCCCTAACGGGAACTGGTCCCGGGGCGGGGGGGGGGAGCTGAGCACACAAACTGCTTCTTTGTATCGCTCCTGGTGGCTGGACTTCAGAGAGGTGACACACCTGCCACCATTGTAGCTCCCGGGCGGCTGGGGACCCTGAAAGAGCCACACGGACACCAGGCGTCCGCGCTCCTGGCTGGCTGGAACTCGAGAGGGAAGGCATAGAACTAAAAACTGGGAAATTAGCCTGTGAGTTCGTGTTTGGGGTGACAAGCCATAGAGGGACCCGGTTTTCCTCACTCCAGCGGTCTCGGGCTCACAGAACCCGGCAGGCAAGCCCCCACCCATGCGCACCAGCCCCACCGAGAGAAGGAAGCAGCAATTCTGATTCCACCCCCAGAGCGCAGCAGGGAGCCTGGAATTGCCTGAGGGGGTTGCCTGGGGCGCTGTGTCTAAGGCAATATCAGCGGGCCGTGCGGACTGGGATTTGGAGATTGGAACTGGCCTAAGTTGAAGAGTGCAACCAACTTCGGCTGCGCCCCCGGTACGGGGAGCATACACGCCCAAAAAGCGAAGTGCAGCGCCAGGTTCAGGAAGGGACTGGAGCACCATCACTCTTCCTCCCCACAACCGCCAAGGCAGAGCTCACGCCTGAGGTACTGGATCACCCCACGCCCATCCCTGCCTGAGAGCTGCCCTCCTCCCTTTTTTGTTTTCCTTTTTTCCCATTTTTTTTCTCTTTTTTTCATCTTCGTTCTCTTTTCTCTCTTTTTTCGCCAGAACACTGACCTGATTAACTCTGGTCGCCAGCTTGCTTCAAGAATCACAACGAGTTCCTTCTGTAAATGTAAATTCTACACCTACCGACATTTTCATCTCTTCCTCTCAGGAGTAATTAGACTATATAGTTTTTCTGGATAATTCCAGCACCCTTCTCTCACCTATCCAACCATATTCTACCATTTACGTCTTTGAAAAAAGCTTCTTATCCCTTCTGCCTGTTCATTCTATTTCCAATGTTGTCTCATCCTGCCCTGCCTTCTCTCTTTCTCTATGCTCTTCAACCAGCACTGCATACACACGGTTATTTAACTGTAGCTGGAAAATCCAGGTATATGCTTTCAACCGTTCTTTGTCCATCGGTTTTCTTCTTTTTTCCTTTTCTTTTCCCCTTTTTGACCCTTTTATGTATTTTATACTCCCTATAAGTCGCCGTCCCTCCTCCGTCTTTTCTATTAACTTTTTCGTTTTCCCTTTCGCTTTGCATGTTAGCTGAATTAGCCTGTGCGTTTGTGTGCTCCTGCTCCCTGTGTGTTTGTCTGTCTGTTTTCTTTTCCAGGGCTACCTCAAGAAACAAGCTAGAGTACACAAGGTGGAGAGTCCCAAATATCACTACGAATAGGAAAATAAAATAACTAAGGTCCCAACAGGAGAAACCAAGAGATACCATTCAAAAATCACTCTCTGAAAGGATAGGCCCTGGAAAGTCAAAGAGTCTTCTTGGATATAGCAGCACTCATAGAAACAGAGAGCATAACAGGTCTTTAAAACCAACAAGAGCCGGAAAGCTAACTAAAATGACGAAACGAAAGAGCTCTCCTCCAAAGAAACTCCAAGAAGAAATGACAGCTAATGAACTGCTCAAAACAGATATCAGCAGTATAACTGAACAAGATTTTAGAATAATAATGGTAAAATTAATACCTGGGCTTGAAAAAAACAGGGGACATCAAAGAAACTATGGCTACAGACAGAATGGAAAATAAAAATAGGCATGAAGAATTAAAAAATGCGATAAATGAGATACATAATAAATTAGAGGCCTCCAATGCACGGAATGAAGAGGCAGAAAGGAGAATAAGTGATTTAGAAGACACCATTACAGAAAAACAAGAAGCTGACAAAAAAAGAGACAAATTGATCCAGGAACAGGAAAGAAGAATTCGAGAGCTCAGCGATACGGTCAAACGTAACAATATCCGTATCACAGGAATCCCAGAAGACAAAGAGAGAGGGAAAGGTGCTGAAGGAGTCCTGGAACAAATTATAGCAGAGAACTTCCCCGACCTGGGGAAGGAAGTCAATGTGGAAATACAAGAGGCTCAGAGGACTCCCCTCAGATGTAACTTGAATCGATCTTCTGCACGACATATCATAGTAAAAATGGCAAAATACAAGGACAAAGAGAGAATTTTGAAAGCAGCTAGGGAGAAAAGGGCCCTCACATACAAAGGGAAACCTATCAGAGTGGTGACAGACCTATCTACTGAAACGTGGCAGGACAGAAAGGAATGGCAGGAGATCTTCAATGTGATGAACAGTAAAAATATGCAGCCAAGAATCCTCTATCCAGCAAGCCTGTCATTCAAAATAGAAGGAGAGATAAAAACCTTTCCAAATAAACAGAAATTGAAAGAATTTGTCACCACGAAGCCAGCCCTACAAGAAATCCTGAGGGGGATGCTCTGAAGCAAAGGTTGCAAGAAACAAGAAAAGTAGAGACACCACCACAAACATGAACCCTACAAAAAGATACAAGGACTCTAAACCCACACATTTCAATAATAACACCGAATGTAAATGGGCTGAATGCTCCAATCAAAAGACATAGGGTAGCAGAATGGATTAAAAAACAAAATCCATCTATATGCTGTCTACAAGAAACTCATTTTAGACAGGAAGATACCTTCAGATTAAAAGTAAGGGGATGGAGAAATATATATCATGCTACAGAAAATCAAAAGAAAGCCGGAGTAGCGATACTTATATCAGACAAACTGGACTTTAAATTAAAGACAATCACAAGAGATGAAGAAGGGCACTACATAATAATTACAGGGTCCATCCATCAGGAAGAACTAACAATCATAAATGTCTATGCACCGAATATGGGAGCACCTAAATATCTAAAACAATTAATCACAAACAGAAACAAGCTTATAGATAAGAATGTGCTAATAGCAGGGGACTTTAATACTCCACTTACAGCAATGGATAGGTCAACCAGACAGAAAATCACTAAAGAAATAATGGACTTGAAAGACACATTGGACCAGATGGACCTGACGGATATATTTAGAACTTTACATCCTGAGGCCAGAGAATTTACTTTCTTCTCAAGTGCGCATGGCACATTCTCCAAGATAGATCACATACTGGGACATAAAGCAGCCCTCAATAAATATAAAAGAATAGAGATCATACCATGCACACTGTCAGATCATAATGCTTTGAAAGTTGAAATCAATTACAGGAAGAAGTCTGGAAAACCTCCAGAAACATGGAGGTTAAAGAACACCCTTCTAAAGAATGAATGGGCCAATCAGTCAATTAGAGGTGAAATTAAAAAATATATGGAAACAAATGAAAATGAAATCAGAAGAATTCAAAATCTATGGGATGTGGCAGTCCTAAGAGGAAAGTACATTACTCTCCAGGCCTATTTCAAGAGATTAGAAAAAGCGCAAGTCGAAAATCTAACAGCTCACCTAAAGGAACTAGAGGCAGAGCAACAAAAATGCCCTAAACCCAGTAGAAGAAGAGAAATGGTAAAAATTAGAGCAGAAATAAACAACATAGAGACCAAAGAAACAATTGAACAGATCCATGAAACCAAGAGTTGGTTTTTTGAAAAAGTAAACAAAATTGACAAACCTCTAGCCAGACTTATCCAAAAGAAAAGAGAGAGCACCCAAATAGACAAAATTATGAATGAAAATGGACTTATTACAACCAACCCCTCAGAAATACAAGCAATTATCAGGGAATACTATGAAAAATTATATGCCAACAAATTGGACAACTTAGAAGAAATGGACAAGTTCCTAAATGCACACTCAATACCAAAATTCACACAGGAAGAAACAGAAAACCTGAACAGACCCATAACGAGTGAAGAAATTGAATCAGTGATCAAAAATCTCCCAACAAATAAGTGCCCTGGACCTGATGGCTTCCCTGGGGAATTCTACCAGACATTTAAAACAGAATTAATCCCAATTCTTCTCCAGCTATTCCAAAAAATAGAAATCGAAGGAAAACTCCCGGACTCATTTTATGAAGCCAGCATCACTCTGATTCCCAAGCCAGACAGAGATCCAGCAAAAAAAGAGAACTACAGGCCAATATCCTTGATGAATACATATGCAAAAATTCTTAACAAGATCCTTGCAAATAGAATCCAGCAGCAGATAAAAAGAATCATCCACCAAGATCAAGTGGGATTCATTCCTGGGTTACAGGGCTACATCAACATTCGCAAATCAATCAATGTGATACATCATATCAATAAAAGAAAAAAAACCATATGATCCTGTCAATAGATGCAGAAAAAGCATTTGACAAAATACAGCACCCCTTCTTAATAAAGACTCTAGAGAAAGTTGGGATAGAAGGAACCTACTTAAACATCATCAAAGCCATCTATGAGAAGCCTTCAGCTAACATCACCCTCAACGGGGAAAAACTCAGAGCTTTCCCCCTGAGATCAGGAACACGACAGGGATGTCCACTCTCACCACTGTTGTTTAACATAGTGCTGGGAGTCCTAGCATCAGCCATTAGACAACAAAAGGAAATCAAAGGCATCAGAATTGGCAAAGAGGAAGTCAAACTTTCTCTCTTTGTAGATGACATGATACTCTACATCGAAAACCCGACAGACTCCACCAGAAGCCTATTAGAACTGATCCAAGAATTCAGCCAAGTTGCAGGGTATAAAATCAACGTACAGAAATCGGTTGCATTTTTATACACCAACAATGAAGCAACAGAAAGAGAAATCAAGAAACTGATCCCATTCACAATTGCACAAAAAACCATAAAATACCTCGGAATAAACCTAACCAAGGATACAAGAGATCTGTATGATGAAAACTATAGAAAACTTATGAAGGAAATTGAAGAAGACACAAAGAAACGGAAAAACATTCCATGCTCATGGATAGGAAGAATAAATATAGTTAAGATGTCATTACTACCTAAGGCACTCTACACATTCAATGCAATTCCAATCAAAATTGCACCAGCATACTTCTCAAAACTAGAACAAACTACCCTAAAATTTGTATGGAACCACAAAAGACCCCGAATAGCCAAAGTAATACTGAAGAAGAAAACCAAAATGGGAGGCACCAACATCCCAGACTTAAGCCTCTACTACAAAGCTGTCATCATCAAGACAGTATGGTATTGGCACAAAAACAGACACATAGACCAATGGAATAGAACTAAGAACTCAGAATTCGACCCAAAAGTATACAGCCAACTGATCTTTGACAAAGCAGGAAAGAATATCCAATGGAAAAAAGACAGCCTTTTTAACAGATGGTGTTAGGAGAACTGGACAGCAACATGCAGAAGAATGAAACTAGATCATTTTCTCACACCATGCACAAAAATAAACTCAAAATGGATAAAGGACCTGAACGTGAGACAGGAAACTATCAAAACTCTAGAGGAGAAAGCAGGAAACAGCCTCCTTGACCTCCACCGCAGCAACTTCTTACTTGACACATCCCCAAAAGCAAGGGAATCAACAGCAAAAATAAACTGTTGGGACTTCATCAAGATTAAAAGCTTCTGCACAGCCAAGGAAACAACCCAGAAAACTAATAGGAAACCAACGGAATGGGAAAAGATAGTTGCAAATGACATATCAGATAAAGGGTTAATATCCAGAATCTATAAGGAACTCACCAAACTACACACCCGAAAAACAAACAACCCAGTGAAGAAATGGGCAGAAGATATGAACAGACACTTCTCCAAAGAGGACATCCAGATGGCCAACAGACACATGAAACGATGCTCAGCATCCTCCTCATCAGGGAAATACAAATCAAAACCACACTGAGATACCACCTCATGCCGGTCAGAGTGGCTAAAATGAGCAAATCAGAGAACTCTAGATGCTGGCGAGGATGTGGAAAAACGGGCACCCTCCTACACTGTTGGTGAGAATGTAAACTGGTACAGCCCCTCTGGAAAACAGTGTGGAGGTTCCTCAGGAAACTAACAGTAGAACTCCCCTATGACCCAGCAATAGCACTGCTAGGAATTTACCCAAGGAATACAGAAATGCTGATGCATAGGAGCACACGTATCCCAATGTTTATAGTAGCACTCTCTACAATAGCTAAAACATGGAAAGAGCCTAAGTGTCCATCGACAGATGAATGGATCAAGAAGATGTGGTTTATCTATACCATGGAATACTACATGGCAATGATAAACAATGAAATCTGGCCATGTGTAGCACCATGGATGGACCTTGAGGGTGTTATGCTGAGCGAAATAAGTCAGGCAGAGAAGGACAAATATCATATGTTTGCACGTATAGGAGGATTAGGAAGAACTTGACAGAGGAACAAGGGGGAGAAGCAAGGGGGAAATGGTTGGGGAAAGGGAGAGAGGCAAATCATGAGAGATTCTTGAATGCTGACAAAAACTGAGAACTGATGGATGTGGGAGGGGAGGGATGGGCATGGAGGAGGACACTTGTGGGCATGAGCACTGAGTGTTATGTGGAAACTAATTTGACAATAAACTATTTGTAAAAAAAAAAAAAGGAGGAACTTATTTAAACATCATAAGCCATCTATGAGAAGCCCTCAGCCAACATCGTCCTCAACGGGGAAAAACTGAGAGCTTTCCCCCTGAGATCAGGAACATGACAGGGATGTCCACTCTCACCACTGTTGTTTAACATAGTGCTGGAAGTCCTAACATCAGCAATCCGACAACAGAGGAAATAAAAGGCATCAGAATTGGTAAAGAAGTCAAACTCTCACTTTTTGCAGACGACATGATACTCTACATAGAAAACCTGACAGACTCCACTAGAATCCTACTAGAGCTGATCCATGAATTCAGCAAAGTTGCAGGGTACAAAATCTATGTACAGAAATCGGTTGCATTTTTATACACCAACAATGAAGCACGAGAAAGAGAAATCAAGAAACTGATCCCATTCACAATCGCACAAAAAGCCATAAGATACCTAGGAATAAACCTAACCAAGGATATAAGAGATCTGTATGCTGAAAACTATAGAAAACTTATGAAGGAAATTGAAGAAGACACACACAAAAATGGAAAAACATTCCATGCTCATGGATCGGAAGATCAAATAGTTAAAATGTCAATACTACCCAAAGCAATCTACACATTCAATGCAATCCCCATCAAAATTGCACCACATACTTCTCAAAACTAGAACAAACTGTCCCAAAATTTGTATGGAACCACAAAAGACCCCGAATAGCCAAAATAATATTGAAGAAGAAAACCAAAATGAAGGAATCACCATGTCAGACTTTAGCCTCTATTACAAAGCTGTAATCATCAAGACAGTATGGTATTGGCACAAAAACAGACCAATGGAATAGAAAAGAGAACTCAGAATTGGACCCACAAATGTATGGCCAACTAATCTTTGACAAAGTGGACAAGAGCATCCAATAGAAAAAAGACAGCCTGTTTTACAAATGGTGCTGGGAGAACAGGACAGCAACATGCAGAAGAATGAAACTATATCATTTTCTCACACCATACATCAAAACAAACTTAAAATGGATAAAGGACCTGAATGTGAGACAGGAAACCATCAAAACCGAAGAGGAGAAAGCCGGAAGCAACCACCTTGACCTCCACCGCAGCAATTTCTTACTTGACACAATCAAAGGCAAGGGAATCAAGAGCAAAAATGAATTACAGGGACCTCTTCAAGATAAAAAGCTTCGACAAAGGAAACAATCCATAAAACTAATAGGTAACCAACAGAATGGGCAAAGATAGTTGTAAATGAAATATCAGATAAAGGGCTCTTATCCAATATCTATAAGGAACTCATCAAACTCCAAACCCGAAAAACAAATAATCCAGTGAAGACATGGGCAGAAGACATGAAGAGACACTTCTTCAAAGAGGACATCCAGATGGCCAACAGACACATGAAACGATGCTCAGCGTCCCTCATCATCATGGAAATGCAGATCAAAACCACAGAGATACCACCTCATGCTCGTCAGAATGGCCAAAATGAATGAATCAGGAGACTATAGATGCTGTTGAGGATGTGGAGAAATGGGCATACTCCTACACTGCTGGTGGGAATGTAAGCTGGTGCAACCCCTCTGGAAAACAGTGTGGAGGTTCTTCAAAAAATTAACAGTACTCCCCTATGACCCAGCAATAGCACTGTTAGGAATTTACCCAAGTGATACAGGAGTGCTGATGCATAGGGGCACGTGGACCCCAATGTTCATAGCAGCACTCTCCACAATAGCCAAAACATAGAAAGAGCCTAAGTGTCCATCAACTGATGAATTGATCAAGAAGATGTGGTGTATCTATAAATGGAATACTACATGGTAATGAGAAAGAATGAAATCTAGCCATGTGTAGCAACATGGATGGAAGTAGAGGGTGTTATGCTGAGAGAAGTAAGTCAGGTGGAGAAGGACAAATACCATATGTTTGCACATATAGGTGGGTTAGGAGGAAGTTAATGGAGGATGATGTGGGAGAAGAAGGGGAAAAACAGTTGGGGGGATGGAGGGAGGCAAACCATGAGAGACTCTTGAATGCTGAGAACAAACAGGTCTGAGTGGGGTGGGAGAGAGGGGAAAGGGGGTGATGGGCATGGAGAAGGGCAGTTGTTGGGATGAGCACTGGGTGTTATATGGAAACCAACTTGACAATAAACTATTTAAGGAAAAAAAATAAAGTAAAAAGCGAGCAAGAAATGAATCAAGTGGCTGAAACATTTGCAACAGTATTGTGTCTACTGCTGTATTTTATCCTATTATATTACAAAATATCTTATATTATTGATGGAATATTTAAAGAATTATCACAATTACCAACTGGTAGATACTATTGGCAAGTAATGGCTGACTCACAAATATCAAATATGGAGGCTAATTTACATTACAAACTACCAAATTCTACTTTGCAATAGAAAAACACAGGTCCACCATTTTCTGAAATAGTAATCCTGGACATCAAACTCAGTATTATCAAACAAAGATTTGAAGTTAAATATTGTGAGTATAATCCTTTGGGCACTCAAGTTAGATTGGGTGACTTAAAAAAATTTTAAATAAAAACTGTCATTATTGGAGATACTAATTAAAGACCTTTTAGGAGCATATTTAGAGATCTGGGAACAGAAAACTATATTTATGGCAGTATCCTACCTCTTCTACCAATGTCTGTTGGAAAATTGCACGAATGGAGAGACAACACTGATGGAAATTCTTTATTAGTTGAGGGTGGATAGATCCACTTAGCTGTGCCACCTCTTCATGGGTAGGAGTAATAAAGATCCCTTGCACAGTTTCTAAGGCAACATAGTGGAAAAGTGTGTTCTCAGGACCAGATGTTAATCTTGAAAAGAAGAGAAAAGATATTTAAGTAAACTTAAAAATATTCTTTCATTATGAATGTTTGTAGACTTGTAAGCTTTTATCTACAATATAATATTAGGAGTGTAATTAAGGCAGGGAAACTAGTCCCATTTCTTCCCTAGCTAAAGTACAAGGTAGGATTATTATCAATTCCTTAATGGAGGCAAATACTACATGACAACTTAATTGTTCCTTTGCTAAACAACCCAGATTGGCTAGACCCTTCTTTTTCCATGGCTGGTAACAAATAACTCAGCCGCTGTCGGGCCCAGATAGCTACACGTCGTAAATAAGGTATGAGTCTAGAGTGGACCACATACAAGAACACCTTCCAACGAAATGAACACATTTAATTTAGTAGCATATAACAGTCAGACTGATGATCCTGAAGAAAGATAAAATTATTATTATTGACTATAAAGCAGGGTTAATAATCTAGAATACTATGGCAATTAATGGTAGTATTCTACTACTCATCATCACAGTCTTCCTTCCCTTCCATGTTCTCTTACTATTTTCATTTCTCCATTCTTCGTCTAAATCTTTCTTCCCCTATTTCTATCTCAGACAGGCCAGTAGAATCTACAAATATGTATTTCTACCAGTGGTAAGAAGAGCTAAAGAATAACAGTGACAGCAACAACAAAATACTAATAGTTATCACATACTGAATGTCCTCTCTGTGCCAGAGAGGGAGGGATGGTGTTTTAAAATACCTTAGTCTTAATTCTCATAATGGCCCTGTGAGATATTAAAGAGTATTACTCCCCTCATTTTAACCATGGGGAAACCAGTGTTCAGAGATCTCAGATTAACTTGCTTGAGGTCACACAGCTAAGTGGCTAAGCTAAGCTAACTCTGAAGCTTACTCCACTATACCTTGTTTTTTCCTTTCCACTGATGACTTCTGATTGGCAACCTTTAAACATAGAGACAGCATTTCTCCATTTGTATCTCAAACACTCAAGCTGTCCCCCCAGTTTATTTTTTTTCCAGCCATAAGCACAGAAACAGAGAAAAGGCATATTTTAGCTCTTAGCCTAGATACTGCCTTTGATCATCCATGCTAGTTAAATTCCTGTTAAACTGTTAATTAGGCAGCATGATCAGAATAATTTCTCCTTCTTATTAGTGATTTATGGCCTTGGTTCTCTTTTCAGACCAGGGATAGACAGGGAAGGAGATCATCTGCAAATTTTTCTCATAGTTTACTAGAAGGTGGCTGGCTCATTAACAACTCAACTGGTGGCTGATACTTTTTGATTAATAACTCAAATAGTCAAGAAGAAAGGAGTTATGATTATTCAAAAAGGAAAAAAATGAAAACATATATTTTAGTTTAGAGGTCTTCAAAATTAAGAAAAGTACAGAAGAGAAACAATTCCTTAAAAAGAGCAATTAATAAGATTCCTTTTTTTTTAGGTTTTAGAATCTTTATTTTTTAGTGATTATTTTTGAGACAGAGAGCATGAGCATGAGCATGAGTGGGGTGGTGGTGGGGCAGGCACAGAGAGAGGGAGACACAGAATCTGAAGCAGGCTCTAGGCTCTGAGCTGTCAGCACAGAGCCCGATGTGGGGCTTGAACTCACAAACTGTGAGACCATGACCTCAGCCGAAGTTGGACGTTTAACTGCCTGAGCCACCCAGGTGCCCCAAAGATTCCTTTCTAGGGAGGTTTACAATTAATATTTTTGTTGTCTTTTTTAACGTTCTCTCAAAAAAAAATTAAAACCCACAACACAGTGAGTAAATTTAGCTCTTGAAAATCATAAAGTCACTCAGAGTATATTAACTCAGTATATATACTGCAAGTTTAAAAATCATCAAACAATTACCCAATGCGAAGACAAGATATTTGTGAAAGCACAGATTAAGTCAGATTTATTATTGGAAAAGGTCACTGCTGCAGCAGAAAATGGATTCATGGTAGGCTGGGAGTTGAAAGACTGTTGCAGTAAAGCCGGGTAAGACAATGGGGGCCTGATCTACAGTAGGAACAACAGGGGCTGAATGGATTACATAATTATTAGAATGTAGAATAGCTAGGACTCAGTTACTAAATGAACTGTTTTGTGGATGTTATTTTTAATATGTTATACATTTTTATTTTGTAAAAGTATGCACATACAAATTAGGATAATCTATACTGTTTATGTCACACTTTTAAATTAACTACATAGTATGAACATCTTTCATGTCAATAAAGAAAATAAATATGCATCTGTAGCATCTTTTTAAAAATTAAAAAAAAATCTTTATTTATTTTGAGAGAGATACAGAACGAGAGTGAAAGCACATGAGTCGGAGAGGAGCAGGGGCAGAGGGAGAGAGAGAGATACTACCAAGCAGGCTCCATCCTAAGCACGGAGCCCCAGGTAGGGCTTGATCTCATGACCTTGAGATCATGACCTAAGCCAATAGCAAGAAACAGATGCTTAACCCATTAAGTCACCCAGGGACCTCTATAACATATTTTTAAATAGAGAGCCTATGATTTACATCATATATGAATTTATGTTTAAGCCTGAACTGAACTTGGAAAACATTTCCTTTTACCAGAGATAAGGCCAAAATAACACACACATTTAAAAAATAAGATGTGGAGGTAACAAAATTTCAGAGTGGTAGTTGTTAAATGGGAGACGACGGTTTGGGAAAGTATTTCATAGCTCCACAAAAGGTTTGATGTAGATTTGTTTAAAAAACATTTTTAACTATTAAAAACTTAATCATGGTTTTTGAAGACATTAAATACCAAATTTAACACATTAGATTCCCACTGCATTATTTTATGCAGACAAGTTGCCGTTTTTTTTCTAATGTCAGGGAAAAAAAGCTATTTCTGACAACTCTATGACATATATATATATATATGCGAACTTATAAAATGTTTTGGAGTGCCTGGACGGCAGCTGACTTTGATTTCAGCTCAGGTCATTATCTCACGGTTTGTAAGTTTGAGACCTGCGTCCAGCTCTATGCTGATGGTGTGGAGCCTGCTTGGGATTCTCCCTCCTTCCCTCCCTCCTCCTTCCTTCCTTCCTCCCTCCCTCCCTCCCTTCCTCTCTTTCTCAAAGATAAATAAACATAAAAAATAAGCATTCATAACCTCTAAAAAAATGTTTCATGATTAAGAAAGTAATAGTGCCGAACTTTTTGTGATTTGTAGTTCTGTGTCTGCTTGTTCAAATAAAAGTGTGCAATTGAGTTTGTTATACTAACTGATCCCACACATGATATCATAATTAAACATCAGGCAGAGCTCAGAAAGACCTGTTCGTCACCACATAATAGATGCAAAAGAAGTGAACATGTAACATTTTGTATTTTAATAATTATAGAGTTTAATAATTATAGACATTTTATATTTTAACAAAATCTTACAGGTATGCTCCTTTCACTCAGTTCCTTTTACTTCAAAATTCCCTACTTAATTTAAGTTTGAGGTTTCATCTCTTTCCTAAAATGGGTGTGATAGGCTCAGTTCCTGCCCTTGGACTCTGAGGGAGATGCAGTGAGGAAGTTTACTAGGGAGAACTCTGGGGAGCAACACCTATGCGGGGAAGTGAGAAAGAAGCAGGACTGAGCAGAGGGAGAAGCTGAACCACACTGCAGTTGAAGCAAGATCTCAGCAGATATGACTTGGAACTCTGAGGCTTGGAGGGCCTTTTAGAGTTGTCTTAAATTTAGGCCAAGTCATTGTATTCAACTTATCTATTAGTTGTTAGATGTGGGCTATTCCCAGGAAGAATTTGTCATCGTGGCTGAATTAATAAACTTCGAAGCAGAGCAAGGCCAGGGAGGGACTCAGCTGTGAGGAGTTAGCAGCCATTATCCCCAAACACTGGGAAGGAGTACCCTGGGCTACGGAGTATCTATGCAGCAGACCACAGCATCCACCAGAGTCTAAAAACAGTAGAGCCTATAATTTAAAAATTAGACATACAAAAGGGAGGTTATCTGTGGGTAGGAGATAAAGGGGGACTTTCACATTTTGATACACTACTCTGTTTTTTTTTATCTCTTATAATAGAAGTACAGGTTCCCTTTTGTATAATGAAAAACATTAGTGAATTAGCATAGACATTTCCTTTAATATGTAAGAATATCATAATTACATTTTTGAATTAAATCTCTATATGTTATGGATTCATACTTTCTTTTTGTAAAATTTCCTCAGACATGATGTTTAAAAAAAAAAAAGAATATTATAAGGAAGTTTCTTACTTCATTGTATTATATATTTCCAGTTCTTTTTCTGAAAAGTCCTTTTTCAAGTTCCCCAAATGAAATGGATTTGGTAGAGCAGACTTCTTTTTGGTGACCTGAAAAATGCAGTTAGGTAGATCAGTTTGTATCTAAGAATGGAATCAAACAGCAAAAATAGTATGAAAACTGAAAATCCTTCTAAGAGAATTATTTGCTATTTTGCAATGCTTCCTTTAACTATGTTTGATGTTAACTTTTATATCTTCTGGCTTATTCTTTGCTAACAGAGACCTCAGGCCATGTCATAGAAGGACATGATAGTTCTTCTGAAAATCTACCAGAGCCGTTATCAAGTTTCATAATACTTTTTTTGCCTATTTTTTTCTTTTCTTTATCTTAGAGAAAAAGGGAGTATGAGAGGGAAAGAGGGGCAGAAGGAGAAAGAGAGAGAAATCTCAAGAAGTCTCCAAGCTCAGTATGGAGCCCAATGTGGGGCTTGATCCCACAACCCTGGGGTCATGACGTGTACCAAAACCAAGAGTCAGACACTTAACCAAATGAGCCACCCACGTGCCACAAATTTGTTTACATTTTATATGTAAATGTACTTGTCTTCCTCTCTAGACTCTGCACTCCACAGCAGGGGCTGTGTCTTATCCAACTTCGTATCTTCTCTGTGTAGCATGGCCCTTAGCACATGATAGGTGTTCAAATTTGTTGAATGGCTCAATCGTAGAGATTATTTAATTTCTCTTCAGAGTTATTCATGGCTCCTTAAATCTATTACTTCTTAAACTATGTTTCCTACCAATTTCACCAACTGGGATAATGAATATAGAGTACGAATGCGAGTATTTTCTAAATATATCCACTTAAGACACCAAGAGTGCAGTACTGTTTGGAATTAGAAGATGGAATCAATGGCTATTTATGCCATGACACTCAGACTCTCACATTTTATTTGTGCCCCTTCTCAGATTCCACCTTCTTCATGCCTTGCCTGACATCACCTCCATCAATCCAAATGACAAATTTCAAAAGTGTTCTGAAAGTGGAGCATCACTAGAATAGTAGAAAACCTCCCAGGGAGATAACTTTGATGATCATTTGGATATATTATTATATCCAAAATCATGGGAAAATGATAAAAAAATAAACAATCTGGAAAATGAACACTCTCTGCTTTATAATCACATTTTAAACTCTTGACACAGAGATCAGACCCTTATAAATGCAAATAAAAACAAAACAAAACAAAAAAACCTGTAAAAACCTATAGAGTAACATGTATACACACAAATACTTAGGAAAATATTTTTTTAAGTTTCTGATTCTCTTTTTGTTTCTGTTGAATATTTTATTGGTTATTTAGTCAGATCAGCCTTCTAATCCCCCCCTTCCCCCCCCCCACACACAGCTAGGATGTTCTCTGTTAACGTTGTGAATACAGAAGAAAGATGAACAGGGAAAGCAGTATTAAAGAATTTCCCTACTTGTAAGTAACATCAAGCAGCTGTCCTGGATGCTACTATTTTATTACTTAATATTCTTTTGTTGGTTCTAAGTCACTGATCTGCTAACAATAACCAAAACAACCACTAGATCAAATGAAGAATTATTTGCCATTAAAAATTTTCTTGCAATCATAAGAACTTGAAAGACAGCTTAGCTTCCAAATGTACTCAGGTGAACACATACCTTAAGCAAGGCCCCACTTTCTTCTGAACCATCAGAGCCCTGAGATTCTCTTTGTTGTTTCCGTACTGCATCCGGTGTAGTGTGGGGGCTCAGGCCAACACCTTCTCCACCTTCACAACCATTGTCTGATCCTCCACTGCTTCGGGAAGGACTGGGCTTACGTGTCTTTAAGGAATAGTCACCAAAAAGAATTCTTCTGCATGTTGGAGAGGTTGCTACTTTGGAAGTACCTGGTAGCCTACTGAGGATAGGTGAGGTTGTCAAACTATCTAATTTTTCATGTGATCCAGTAAGGAACCAGTCAGCACAGGACAAACAGGGGCTTGGAGAAGATGTTAGTTGTTCATTTATGCGACAATCTATTCCTTCCAGCTGGTGAAGAGTTGTTTTGACCTGATCCACATATATACAGTCTGGTCCAGGATTCCCAATAGCTTTAGATGCACAGCCTCCAGCTTCTAATAGTACACTTAACATATAATGCTTCTAAAAGAGAAAAATATTAATAGAGGTTTAGCTACATGAAAATGTTTCTGTGGAGTGTGAAAATATAAATTAATAAATACTAAAAACATGGTGTAATCATATGACTATTAAAAATTCCCTCTATTTCTTAGGTATTCTCAATGCTTCTTGATCATCCTTGAAAACGAATCTCATATTGCCTCTTCCTGGTATACCATCAAACACTGCTTTCTGATACATGGAATTCCCTAAGGTGGCTTTCAAAGAGCCACAGTGATAGGAAGTCCTTTCATCTACAATCACATGTTTTTTCTGATTCTATATTCTTTTTATGTTTCTATATCCTAAGACAAACCAGAGGATAAAACCGCTGAGAACAAAAGATCTTAAGAACATGATAAAAACTTATTATAGGCTTCATTAATATTTCTCCACAAGTATTAAATGGATATAAAAGAAAAGGAATAAGGGACATATAACATTTTCTTGAATACTGATATCTAACATGCTCATAATTTTAAATTATCAGTTTGGGTATTTATTTAGATAGTAAATGGTCAAAAAAAAAAAACCCACAACACACACACACACACACACACACACACAGAGAAAACAAAGTAAACTTACCAAGCCAACAATTAGCAAAAAATATCTTCCTTCAGGTTCCTGAAAGACTTCAGTGTTTGAGTCTGTAGAAGGTTGGAGGTGATGTCGGGGAAACACTTCTCTCCATATAACCAACTGACCGATTCTTTGTTTTGCTGCTAATGGCAGTAGGCAGTAGTGGCGACAGTATATGGCAATATCAATAAGGTCATCCTTAGGTAAATGACTGCAGATCAAATAACCCTTGAATTTGACCACAAAGAACAAAAGTCAACTATGCCATAATATATTTCTAAGAGTTTTATAGGTACTTCAGTTAGCTTAAAATATTCCAGTTTCAAACAGAATAAAGACATAGCAAAAATAAATGGTCTTTTTCTGAGGTCAGTTAGAGAGCAAATATTTGTGATAAGCTAAGTCTACAACAGACTTTAGCACAAAGCAAGATGATCTGAGTAGTATAAGCCTGAGTGTTTGGCAAAGTTAGAAAAGAACTGAATTCTGAGGATGGGAAGTGGAAAAGAGAAGTTATGGGGAGGACAGACTTTTCACTCTGTACCATTCTGTACTGTTTGATTCTTTTTTAGATATGTTTTAAATTGTGTTTAAAAATCTTGAAGTACCAAAACTTCAAAATGAACTTAAATTCATTTGATGCTTAGTTTCCTTTGCATGGAGGTTAACAAAATGTCAGAAGATTTGCTAAAAAGATACATGGTTATGTCTGGGGATGAGAAAAAAAAGTGCACTGCTGCAAAAAGAAATCAAGAAAGTGTTGCTCTTCTCTCATCTGAACTTGGTTCCTCGAGTACTGTTTCTCCTTTATACATCTGCAAATGCTTGAGAATGTAATAAAATCAGAAATATTTATTGTATTTGTAAATATGTAGGTACTGGTTCTTTTTAAGACCTTAATTTTATGGTAACTATATTCAATTGAAAAGAGATAAATGTATTTTTCATGTTTGTAGAAGTTTAAGAAAATTTACTTTAGGTCTGTTCATACAGCAGTTGGACATTTATAAAAATTTCAACTTTCAACTTACCTTGTAAAATAGTGAAGATCCTAAAATTGTATACAGCCGCCTCATGTCATAGTAGTCCTCAGACTGGAGGAGCAAAACCACAGTGGATTTATAGTCTTTGTTTTCTTTGATTAAAAAAATCCTAGTTAAGCTCTAATGACTAAAAATGGCAACTATATTCTTTAGTAACTGAATTTTTCTTAGTGCCTTCTTTAGAAATGAATATGCTAGGGTATTAAGGTGAAAGGTAATGTGCATATATTTTTGACCGAAAACAATCTTATTTTTTATTCTTATAAGATATTGTTTTTTAGGGACATTAAGAAGGATAGAACATAAGTGGGGCACCTGGGTGGCTCAGTCGGTTAAGCATCCAGCTATTGATTGCAGCTCAGATCATGATCTCATGGCCTATGGATTTGAGCCCAATGTCAGGCTCTGTGCCGACAGCTCAGAACCTGAAGCCTACTTCGGATTCTGTGTCTCCCTCTTTCTCTGCTCTCTCTCTCTCAAAAATAAATAAACATTAAAATAAATAAATAAATAAAAATTAAAATAATAAATAAATATGAGGTTTTTTTAAGGCAAGCAAAATAGAAATGTTTTATTCATGTCCAATGCTACCTATTTCAAGATTACATACCCATTGAAAAATATTTAGAATAATGGCTGATTTACAATATATGAAATCAACATTACACCTAAAAGCCACTGGTTTTCTTACCAGTTCTGCAAAATCTGCAGACTCCAAGTCACTTAATGCTGTGTCTAGTTCCATCTAGGTGGGAAAAAAAAAATAACCACTTAACTCACTTATTGTTTAGTAATGGCCTCGTAAAAGTGCTTAATAATTTCTTGAATAATTGAGTAAGTATCTTTCTCCTTTGTGATATTTAAGAAATGTTCAAAAATAGAACATGTTGTTTTAAGCTTTGCAATTGCAGGGAAAAACATTATTCAACATATTGTCATTTTCCAATTAAATCTTATTACAAAATGAGCTTCACTCTGTGTTCAATGCAAAATAACTTATGAGGTTAAAAAACTGCTTTCTAGTTCCTAGTTAGAAAATTTCTGAACCTATTAAAATTCTTACAGGAAAATAATCTCAACGTACCCAATCTATTTTGAGGGTTTTACCCTCTTCTATTGCTGCATATTTCTCAACAGATCCCTGGAAAATAAACATTCTTCCCTGTTTCTTTCCTATGCTCTATATAAAAGGACTTTTAATCTTTATTTATGGATTAAAACATGAAGACAAGTGTTCCCCTGGAACCTGGCACAGTTTAGCTTCCCTACAGAGTTATTAGAAAAATCTTACTTAGGATTTAGCTTTTGTTTCTATGGAAATTGCCCAAACTCTTTTATGTGTTTGTTCTTCCATAAAACATTCAGAATTTAAGAACAGAATAAATGTAATCTGTGGTTTAATCTATAATGCTTATATATAAATTGAAAACTATTGGCAATTAAAGCTTGTAGCATATATGCAATTTGTGGTAAAGAATCCTTTTTTTTTTTCTTTTCCTTTTTCTTTTTAAAGGCCAAGGCACTCTCTGCAGGACTATTTCACAAACTGTGTCTTACTGAGATGACAAAAGCTTTGGAAACATTAGTCATGCCTTTCAATGCTTTTCAGTCACTATGACTTATTACTCATTTGTGACCTGCATTTTTCTGTATCTAGCAAATATTTCATGTACTCCTTTTTGTGACTGTAGTTTCTCTTATAAAAACTAATGGACAAAAAGAAAAGTAACCGCTTGTGAATTTTGATCTCACAAATATTAATGTTTATAGGCTGCTATTCCTGCTACTGCACTCTGCAGGCTAATATACAAGGTTACTGTAATTGTTTCTTCACATTCCTTAAGAGAACAGGCAAAGTATCTGTTCTCTTAATTATTCCATTGTACCTTAAGGAAAATGACGTTAAAAAAAGAACATGTGACAAATTAACAAAAGCAAGTCACACCATATAATTACGATTTCTGAGAAGTATTACAAATTTAGAAAACGCTTAAGTGTTTAAGTTAGATGAGAGAGCTAATTTCTGTTTAGAAAGAAATATTTGTCCTTCTAAGTTCACTATACTGGATCACCTATTTCATCAATCAATGGCTTCAACTCTTACCCACAATCCTGAAAATAACAAAAAGGTTAAAGAAAAGAGAGAAGATAAAAAATTACAAGGCAACTGGTTCTGATTTTTATTTATGACACCCAGGATTACCTTGATTTCCTGTGGAAGTATGAGCCACCGAACTCCGGGGAGGCTGTCTAAAAGCACTGAACTGGAAGCATCATATTGTTGTGCATTCAAACTGGTACTGGAAGGTAGTTTAGCAGGCTGGAGTGCTCTTTGAAAGAACAAGCTGAAAAAATGATCCAAACGAGGAACATTCTCAACCTGGCAAAAGGCACTGAAGAAACAACAGCTGTAAGTCAGAAAAACATATGGAAATGGTGGTCATCTTTTATATGTTCCTAAGAGACTGGATCTTTCCTAAATATATAGGCTCTCTTCCTTCCTCCTTTCCCTTATGAAGAATTACTGCTATAATGTTATTGCACCAAAACCTACTTTCAAATGCACTGAGTAGATGGTATTATGGAAGAACTACAGGGTTAACACAAGCAGTAAATCTACAATAGCATAGGCTTAAGTACCCTTTTTGTAAAAATAAGTAAGTTGCTTTTACCTTATCTCTTAATTATTAAACCTCTCAATATCTTTCAGGCAAGATGAAAAAATAAAGAGATTTTGAGCTTTGTAATAGAACATATCTGGCTCTGAATCTTATAATTGCTTTTACCAGGGAAAGTTCTTTGAACTTTTGTTTCCAACTCTAAAAATGGGGATAATACAATCTGACTTGCATGCAAAGTAGCTAGTACAAAATAAGTATTTATTATTCTTATTACTTACTGAACACAGTAAACACATAATTAGCCTAAGTTATTTCTCCCCTCTTCACTAATGTAGGCAACACTACTGAAGAACTCAAAAGAGAGCAGAGGGAGAAAGAGACAGACTAAACACTTGGCTTTAGTTATGTAAAAATAATAAGAGCATTGCCTACAACCATTCACTGGAATAACCTGCTTGATAACACAATAACTAGTACATGTACCATTAATACATCAGAATAATATTCATGGATTCATTCAACAAACTGCTTCAGTGCCAGCTATGTTCCAGGCACTATTCTCATTGCTGGAGGTACAGCAGTAAAATTATCAAGACAAAAGACAAGGTCTCTGCTCCCATGGAGTTCGTGTTCTAGTGGATAAAGACAACTAATGAACAATGAGTAAACACATGAACTTGTACAAAGCACTATACAGAGAATAAGATCATGTGAATGGGTGATGTGACTGATTGGTTACTTTAGATCAAAAGTTGGGAAAGAATCTTTGAGAATGGGCATTTAGCTGAGACCCAACATCAAGAAGATCTGGTGAGAGAAAAGAGTGCAAAAGTCCTAGGGTGGAAACAAGTGTGACCAGGGTGTCCACAGAACAGCACAGAGGAATAAATGTGATTTGAGATCTGAAATCAGAAAGGTATGTAGGAGCCAGATTATAATATAAAACTACTTTAACTGCATTTGGAAACTTATTAAAGTTCCAAGAATGGAGGCAATGAAAATTTATTAAAGTGGCAAGAATGGAGAGATGGTTGTAGCTGGACAAGGTGATAGTGAAGATGGAGAAGTGAATGGATTTGAGATAGGTTTTGGAGACAGACTGTTTAGAGCTTGCTGATAGTTTGGCTGAGATTAGTATAGGAAATATATCTTTAATATGATCACAACACTAAACTTTTTTTTTTGAGAGAGAGCATGAGCAGGGTAAGGGTAAAGGGCGAGGAAGAGAAAGAATCTTAGCAGGCTCCACATCTAGCCCGGAGCCCAATGCAGGGCTTGATCTCATGACCATGAGATCATGACCTGAGCAGAAATCAAGAGTCAGACACTTAATCCACTGAACCATCAAGGTGCCCCTTAACTTTGTTAATATATAGTTTAGTGATTAATACATAATCACTTTTCTGTGGCTCGCAGGAACTAACCAGTTCACAACTTAAAAAAATAAATTAGGTCTTTGAACTTTTTAGTCTCTTCATAATTTTTCATAATGGGCCTTTAATATCTTTAGTAATTAGAAAAAACCTTATTAAAAATTACTGCAAAATGACTAATAACAACACCTTGGATACATACTGCTTTTTGGTCTTAAGAACTCAACGGATCTTCATATTTACTATCTTAGTTTGCTTTTCCAATTCTCACTAGAACAAGAAGAAACTAAAAATGCTGCCATTTTGGTGATATTTTCAAGTAAATGGAAGCAAAATTTCAAAACGAAATTCACAGAAATGAAGAGTCTCTCTGCTCCCAACCTAGTCCATTGGAATTTGCAGAATAGCCCCAAATGATTGTCTTAAGGTATAGAATTCATCACAGGAATTTAATCTTTATTTATCTGTTTTTATGAAAACATAAAGCTTCAGTTAAGGCAAAACATAGCAAGGTTTGCTCACCCAGTGTAAATTTAAGGAAGTAGTTTACAACCATATCCTTACTGTTCATTGGTTAAAAGTTTCCGTATTAGTAAAAGGTAAAAACAATGGCTGCCTGGGCTTTTGTAGTTTACACATTTGGAAAAGGCTCATTAGTAATTGGGTTTGAGAGGGATGTATCTCCTAAGAAGCTTTTTGAGGAGAATTCTGATGGCACAATCACAGAAAATTCTTTCAGGCTGCTTTGAGAACAGTGACAACAAAGATTCATAACAGATAAACAGAGAGATGATACCACTATGGTTTGGAAAGACATATAAACTGTTTTGGATTTTTATACTGATATAATCTTAAGGCTTTGAAAGCAAAGGTATCATTTTAGCTCTCTGAAGTACTGGGATTCAGAAAAATCCCATAAACAGAAAAATCTATTTTTCATCCATAATTTTATGTATTCAAATGTTGAAGTTACCCCAAATTGCCTCCTTCAGATCAAGAAAGATGCATCATATTTTACTGTAATGTTGAAAAAGTAAGAAGCAGGAAAACAGGCATAACAATAACCTACATATATTTTAAAAAGGAATATATGTATTGTATTCATATTGAATAGGAAATATATAACACATGTGAAACAAAATAATACATTCTTTATTGTGTCATTTATTTATTTTAATAGTGCATTTTTTTACTAAAATTGTTTTTTAAGAAAGAACAATCAAATTTTAGGATACTAATTAGACAATGGTCTTATAATCAGAGAAAAACACAATTTAAAATCTTCTTACTCTTTTCTGTATTTGTTTTGAAGAAATGCCCTTACATTTGCTTCTTCCGTAATATGTCAAATCAGAATATAATTATGGTTTCATCACTATTTTACTTTATTTCACTAAACTAACATGAGACCAAAAAAGAAAAAGCAATGAATGGATCAAGTGAAAAAGTGCCCAGAACTATAAAATATAGCCAGTAATAAAAGATGAGAAAATTAAAGGAAAAAAGAAAAAAAAAACCCAAATACCTAACTTGCCAAGCAAGGAAAAGTATTAAATGCAAATGGTGATTTGGAATCATGTACTTAAAACTTAAGGTTCATTTTTTAGGAGCCCTGGTATCTTTTTTTTTATATTATTTTTTATTAAGGTTTTATTTTAATTCCACTATAGTTAATATTCTGTTATATTAATTTCAGATATGCAATATAGTGATTCAACACCTCCCTACATCACCCAGTGCTTATCACAGCAAGTACACTCCTCAATCCCATTCACCTATTTTTCCCATCCTCCCACCACCTCCCCATAGATAACCAACAGTTTGTTCTCTATGGCTAAAAGGTTTTTTTTTTAAATAAACAAAAAAACTTGTGATTCAATTCATACTTACCTATCTAAAGAACCATACATAAATGTTAAGGTTTGGACAACATCTTTTATCATACTCCTTAGCTGAGGGAGAGGAACTCTAAAAAGAGTAAAAACACATTTGTTCATTTATAACATAACCAAGTGATACATATCTAAATGAGGCAGAACATCGTTATATTTTATATGTAAAGAATGTGAAAAGTCTGTGTGTCAACTGTGAGTATAGCTGCATGAAAAGGTTCACTGAATTAGCAATTGAAGACTCTGATATCTAGACCTGGAGTTCTAGCATGGGTCAAGTAGGGATTTTTATATCACTACCTACATGGAAATTATTTATGCCTCCTTAGGGTTCGGTTTCCTCATGTATAAAATGGGGGAATAATCACTAAGTCCTTCTCAGGTTCATTTTGAGGATTAAATTAATGCATATAAAGTACTGCAGTACCTGGGCCTATAGAAAAAAGTGCTACGTTCCAACACCTTCCAGTATTACCCAGATCTCAACTGAATCTCCAGCTCCTGTGACAAAAGACGTCCCTAAACAAATGGGAGAAAGGAAAGAAGTAGAGGAAAGAAATGGACTTACCAGTGTTTTCATGGTAGCCTGATAAAAATTCTACAAACTAGGTCTGATTATTCCTATTATAGCAACGGGTAAACTGAGGTCCAAGAAGTTAAGTAACTTGTACAAGAACATAAAGGGAGTAGACCTGCCTGTGGACATCAATCTTCTTAGCTCTGAAGTTACTCTTTCTACTACCTCACAATGACTTCCTGGTTGGGTTCCCACTATTCACTACAGCCAACACAGGAAGATGATCCCCCCTCTGAAAACACATATTCCTGGATTATACATCTGACCTGATCTCCTGTGAGGGAGCACTTTTCTCATCTTGCTCGTAAAAGGCATAGTGGCAAAGAAGGAAATGCACAGACCATGGTATTTAAGACAAATGAGATAAAAATCCCAGGCCTTCCATCAATTACAAACCACATGCACAGTGTTGGAGATACAAAGACCTATTAATTGACACTGAGGAGGTGCTTGTGCATGATCTCGCATACTCTATTTCTCAGTTTGAACAAAGTAGAGTAATAAGTCCTATCTTTGATCGCTATGTGAAACAAGGTTGGATGAGGAAAACAATCAGGTACAGAGTGGAATAAAGGGGATCTTCAAATTTATCAAGCCAAGTTCTCCAGGATAGGAATAACTAATATTTAGGGAAGACAACTTCTATCCCCATCACCCAGTAATAAAGATTGTGAAATTGGCTAGAGCATTCCTTATGCAGCACAACCTTGATCCAGAGCTCAGCTCCACTGGGACAGCCTTTTATTGTTTTCTTTGTTTTTTTTGTTTGTTTGTTTTTTGTTTTGTTTTGTTTTGTGTTTTTTTGTGGGTTATTTTGGATTCAGAGTAAAACCTTGCCTGGAAACTGTCTCTATCTGCATAATTAATTTGGGTGATAGCATCAGAATGTGGCTGAGCAGCGTCTGTTCAGTTTCTTAGCTGGGCCTTCCTTTTCACTGTCTGTCTACACTACCCTTTAGCTTACCATTGTATTACCTGTTTTCTTTCATTTGCTGTTTGGGCTACTATCAAAGTTTAAGTCTTATGTTTTATCCTAAAGTAATTTATAATGGGTGTTCTCCAATTCTTGTAAACCCATACTTACAAAATAACTCAGTTTTTTCATAATATGACCCATTGGCATAAAGCCATATCCTAGCAGGGTTCATCATAGTCTCTTTTGAGACAGAAAAATACAAATTAGCTGGTTAATTTGAGAGTCACCATGTAGTATATGTTACAGCATCATTGTCCTGTGTAGGTTAAACATTTTGAAACACACAGGAAATACATGGAGACAAATGAAAATGAAAACACAATGGTCCAAAATCTTGGAGATGCAGCAAAAGCTGTTCTAGGAGCAAAATTTATAGCAATACAAGTCTACTTTGATAACTAAAAAAGTATCAAATAAACAACCTAACCTCACCTCCTAAAGGAGCTAGAAAAAGGAAAACAAAGCCCAAAGTCAACAGAAGGAAAACAGTAAGATTAGAACAGAAATCAGTGAAATTATAAAAATTTTGAACCATACATTCATGACAGATTGTATCACTTTTTGTCCAAAATTAGACAGCTTTAAAGCATAATCATTTTAATATTTTTTCACTGTAGCCTCTTTTGGAACTCCTGTTTGTGGTGTGAGAACATGTATAGATTGCTCAGTACTCTTCCTCTCTAGAGGTAGAGCCTAATTGCCCTCCCCTTGAGTGTGGGCTGGACTTAGTAACTTACTGCTAACAAATAGTTATGGTGGAAGTGACTGCATCATTTATAAGACTAAGTCAGCTTCCCCTCTTTTCTTTGTTTTGGAGAAATCTATTTCTCTGTCAGCTGCTTTGGAGGAAGACAGATGACACGTGAGGACACTCCAGCAGCTCTACAGAGATCCACTTGGCAGGGAACTAAGGCCTCCAACAAAATCTATGTGTGTAAGCTATCTTGGAAGCAGATGTTCTAGCTTCAGTTAAGCCTTCAAATAACTGTGTCCTTGGCCAACATTTTGACTGCAACATCAAGACAGATCCTGAATCAGAACCACCCAGCTAAGTTGCTCATGAATTCCTGACTCACAAAAACATCTATGAGATAATAAATGTCTGCTGTTTTAAGTCCCTATATTTTGGAATAATTTGTTATCTAGGAATAGATAACTAATACTTTGTTATATAATGAAAGATATCTGGTTAACAAAATCATTAATAATACAAAATAGTTATATTCATGTTTGGAGTGGCTGTATAATGCATTTTTTTTTTTTTTGAGGTCTACTTTTTTCTTCCTTGGGAAGCATAAGGCAACAGCAAAAGAAATGGTATTTAAACTGGTATTCTCTAAAACTATCCCAGTCAAATATTATAGTATTTATTTTGATATTTGATTATTATTTGGTAGACAATATATGATGGTTCTATGGACCAAAATGTTAAAACTAAAATGTGTTAATAGTTTAATAGAGGTTGCCCAATTTTTGTTTTAAAGCAAGGAAGACTCTAAATTACAAGTTTTTTAAAAAAATCATTGAACAGGGACATAAGACTAGTCTGACAATAATTAAAAACTTCTCCTTTGGGCAGTTATCCATATTCCTACCCCAATTCCCCCCAGCTTTTAATGTCTTATAACATTAGGGAAGCAATGTAGTTTCAGAAATAATTCAGAAAGTCTCTCCTTCAATTCCCAATTCTGCTTCTTGTTAGTTTTGTGTCTTTAGCAAGTTATTCAATCTTCTCTTGGCTTTACTTTCCTCACTTACAAAATGGCCCAGAGATCATGAAGTATATCTGGAGCTGATTTTGAAGATTAAATGAGATAAATGAATGTAAAATACTGAAAGCAGTCCCTGGGTTCACAGTCTACTCATTATAAATGTCAATCCAGCTCTTACCTCCAACTATAAAAATAATATATATATCAAAATTAAAAGTTAAGAACATGAAAATAATAATATGAGACATGTCATTAGAGAAGTCACTTTAAAGTTAAATATTCATTACAGTTGACTCTTGAACAATGCACGGATTAGGAGTCACAACACCCCAGGCAATTCAAAGTCCAAGTATAAATTTTAACTCCTCCAAAACTTAAATATAATAGCTTACTGCTGACTGGAAGCTTTGTGATAATACAAACAGCTAATTAATACATATTTTGTATGTATTATATACTGTATTCTTATGATAAAGCAAGCTAGAGGAAAGAAAATCTTATCAAGAAATTTGTAAGAAGAGAAATTGATACCATAAGTTTGTATCATCTCTTTATAAAATGAATCATCTGTCAGTATGTATGTCAGTAATATCTTATATAATACGAAACACTGTAGATATTACACATGTTGCTAAGACTAGACACCCAAAGTGAAAAGATGTTAAAAAAATTCGTATTTATTTACAGACAATTTATGTGTTGATAATGAAGAAACAGCAATATGATTGCTTTATGGTAGCCTAGTATAATTGATAGTATTACTTCATGATGGCCTAGCCTATATACTAGAGAATGAGTCATTAAATTTCTTTAGGGAACACTGTATTATATTCATAATACAATATGGAAACACTGCTACAAAAAAGCAAGGTTATAAAGCAGCAAGAAAACTAACACATTATCAATTTTATAATAAATATCAATCATCTTATGCCTCTGTAAGGAGGATTTCCCTTCCACAGAAATCTTGCACGATATTTTACAAGGTGAGTACTTAGATGACAATGATGATGACACAGTTCTTGCTGCACAATTATTAGATTTTCACACAAAGACACACACATGCACAGTTAATAAGTTCATTAACTGTATGCCATGATGATTATCTACTACTCATTAAGTAGAAGGAGATCATCATAAAGATCTTCATCTTCCTCATCTTCATACTGAGTAGGCAGAAGAGGAAAAGGAGGGGGGGTTGGTCTTGCTGTCTCAGGGATGGCAAAAACAGATGTGGGGGTGGAAAGGGAGGAAGGAGAAGCAGGCACACATGGTATAACTTTACAAAATATATTACAGTTTCTTTCTGACTTTTTTGCTTTTTTGTTTCTCCAAATATATTCCTATATGATATCAAAACTTCTTCCACCATTTGTTTTATTATCAGTGCCCATGTCAAGAAGGGTTCATGTCATAAAGAGGTCAAAAGCAGCCCTGAATAATTAGAACATTTCTGTCAGATTGTCTAGTATCAGTTTGTTTGCTGGCACTGGTTCAAAAGTACTCATCTCCAAGAGGGGGCAAGATGGTGGAGAAGCAGCGATCTCTGTACATTGCACTCGCCGCCATATCTCACATGGAGAAGGTCTGAAGCCAAAGGAATCCTTACAGAATCCAGGAGTTCGGGAGGAAAAGGAGACAGAGACCGCTGAGAAAACCTTCTAGCATGAGTGCGAACTGGGGAAAATAAAATCGGGCCAAGACCAGAGACACAGAGGGATGGGAGGGATCCCCCTCTGCAGGGAGTCTAGAAGGGAAAGAGAGTGGCTGAAACTGCTCAAGACACTATCCCCGTCGCTGGAGAAGAGAAAAACCTCCACTCGGGATACAGAGAGATCCAGTTTCCTCCTCTCCAGCTGACCCTAGGCAGGACACACTCGTCCCAGGCGACCCAGGAGAAACTGCTCCCTGCTAGCCAGTTTAACCTGGAGGGGACGCATGGCGGTGGCTGTGCCTTTGTGCTTCTGGGTCGGCTGGATCCCTAGAGGGGAGGCAAAAGGCTTAAAATTGGGAGATTTGCCCGCAAGTTTGTGTTTTGGGCAACAAGACACACAGGGACCCAGTTTCCTACTCTCCAGCTGACCCTGGGCGGGACGCACTCGTCCCAGGTGATCCCCGGATGAAACTGCTCCTCTCTCGCCAACCCAACCTGGAGGAGACGGGAGCAGCAGCTTCTGACTCAATCCCCAGGGGGAAGGCAAGAGGCTTGGGACTGCCCTGAGGGCCTCAACTGTGAGTTTATGTTTCTGGCAATTACAGTGGGGGGCACGGACTGGGATCTGGAAACGAGGCCTGGCCTGGGATATACAGCACAGCCTACCTTGGCTGTGCTCCCAGCACAGGGAGTTTACACACCCAAAAAAGTGAGTTGCAGTGCTTGGTTCAAGAAGGGACTGGAGCACCACCACTCTTCTCCCCACAACCACCAAGTCAGAACTCCTGCTGGACGCACTGGATCAAACCACACCCATCCCTGCTAGAGAGCTGCCCTTTTCCTTTTTTTAATTTATTTTTATATTTTTTATTTTATTTTATTATTTATTTTAATTTTAATTTTTTTACTGGAGTCGGGGCAAGACCAACATGGATGCACTGCCCTGATTAATTCTGGTCACCGCCTTGCTTAAACAGCCACATTTAATCCATTCTCTAGATGTAAATTCTACACCTACCTACCTTTTCATCTCCTTCTCTCTGGAGTAATCAGACTATATAGTTTCTCTGGGTAACACCATCGTCATTTCTTTCGTCTCTTCTCCAACCATATTCCACTCTTTCACTCTTTGAAAAAAGCTTCTTATTCCTTCTGACTGCTCATTTCATTTCTAATTTTGCCTCATCCCCACCCTGTCATTTCTCTCTTCCTCTATGCTCTTCAACCAGCATGGCATACACCCAGCTATTTATTTGTAGCTGGGAAATCTGGTTATATGCTTTAAACTGTTCTTTGTCTATTGGGTTTCTTTTTTTTTCCTTTCCTTTTCTTCTTTTCTTTTTTATATATTTTTATTTCTAATTATTCGCCTTCCCTCCTCCCTCTTTTCTTTTTTGTTTTCCCTTTCAGTTTGTGTGTTTCTTGGATTTGTCGGTGCGTTTGTGTGCCTTTGTTCCCTGTGTGTTTGTCTGTTTTCTTCTCCATGGCTACCTCAAGAAACAAGCCAAACTACACATGGTGGAGAGTCCCAAATACCACTATGAGTAGGAAAATAAAATAACCAAGGTATCAACAAGAGAGACCAAGAGATACCATCCAATGAACACTTTCTGAATGGATAGGCCCTGGACAAAGAGCCTTCTTTGGTACAGCAGCCTTCAAAGGTGCAGAGTGCATAACAACCTTTTTAAACTACCAAGAGACAGAAAGCTAACCAAAATGATGAAACGAAAGAGCTCCCTTCCAAAGAAATTCCAGGAAGAACTGACAGCTAAAGAACTGCTCAAATCAGATATAAGCAACATCACTGAGCAAGAATTTAGAACAATAATCATAAAACTAATCGCTGGGCTTGAAAAAAGCCTGGAGGACATCAGAGAAACTATGGCTACAAACACTACGGAGCTTAAAAATAGTTATGATGAATTTTAAAATGCAATAAATGAGATACATAATAAACTGGAGGCATCCAATGCATGGATTGAAGAGGCAGAAAGGAGAATAAGTGATTTAGAAGACATAATTATAGAAAAAGAAGAAACTGAGAAAAAAAGAGATAAACTGATCCAGAAACATGAATTCGAGAGCTCAGCGATACAAGCAAATGGAACAATATCCATATTTAGGAATCCCAGAAGAGAAAGAGAGAGGGAAAGGTGCTGAAGGAGTCCTGGAACAAATTATAGCAGAGAACTTCCCCAACTTGGGGAGGGAAGTAAACGTTGAAATTCAGTGGCACAGAGAACTCCCCTCAGACGTAACTTGAAACAATTTTCTGCATGACATATTATAGAGAAATGGCAAAATATAAGGACAAAGAGAGAATTCTCAAAGCACCTAGGGAAAAAAGGGTCCTAACATACAAAGGGAAACCTATCAGAGTGGTGACAGACCTATCTACTGAAACTTGGCAGGTCAGGAAGGAATGGCAGGAAATCTTCAATGTGATGAACAGAAAAAATATGCAGACAAGAATCCTCTATCCAGCAAGCCTGGCATTCAGAATAGAAGAAAAGATAAAAGTTTTTCCAAATAAACAAGAATTGAAAGAATTTGTCACCACTAAACCAACCCTACAAGAAATCCTGAGGTGGACTCTCTGAGGAAAATGTTGCAAGGAATGCAAATGCTAGAGACACACCACAAGCATGAATCCCACAAATGACACAATGACTCTAAACCCATATTTTTCAATAATAACACTGAGTGTAAATGGACTAAATGCCCAATCAAAAGACAGAGAGTAGCAGAATGGATAAAAAAACAAAATCCACCTATTTGCTGTCTACAAGAAATTCATTTTAGACAGGAGGACACTCAAATTGAAAGTAAGGGGACGGAGAAATATCTATCATGCTAAAGAAGTAAAAAAAAAGCTGGAGTAGCTATACTTATATCAGACAAACTGGACTTTAAAGTAAAGACAGTAACAAGGGATGAAGAAGGGCATTATATAATAATTACAGGGTCCATCCATCAGGAAGAGCTATCAATTATAAAAGTCTACTAACCAAAAATGGGAGCACCTAAATACATAAAACAATTCATCACGAACAGAAACAGTCTTATCAATAAGAACGTGCTAATAGCAGGGGACTTTAATACTCCACATACAGCAATGGATAGATCAACCAGACAGAAAATCAATAAAGACACAATGGATTTGAATGACACATTGGACCAGATGGATTTGACAGATATATTTAGAACTCTACATCCTGAGGCTATGGAATTCACATTCTTCTCAAGTGAGCATGGCACATTCTCCAAGATAGATCACATACTAGGACATAAAGCAGCCCTCAATAAATATAAAGGAATTGAGATCATACCATGCACACTTTCAGATCACAATGCTATGAAACTCGAAATCAATCACAGGAAGAAGTCTGGAACACCCCCAAAAACATGGAGGTTAGAGAACACCCTACTAAAGAATGAATGGGCCAATCAGGCAATTAGAGAAGGAATTAAAAAATATATGGAAACAAATGAAAATGAGAATACAACAATCCAAACTCTATGAAGGCAGTAAAAGCAGTCCTAAGAGGAAGGTACACTGCACACCAGTGTATTTCAAGTAATTAGAAAAAGTGCAAGTTCAAAATCTAACGGCGCACCTAAAGCAAATAGAGGGAGAGCAACAAGAGCACCCCAAACCCAGTAGAAGAAAGTAATAATAAAAATCAGGGCAGAAATAAATATAGAAACCAAAGAAACAGTTGAACAGATCAATGAAACCAAGAGTTGGCTTTTTGAAAAAATAAACAAAATTGACAAACCTCTAGCCAGGCTTCTCAAAAAAAAAAGAGAGAGCACCCAAATAGACAAAATCATGAATGAAAATGGACTTACTACAACCAACACCACGGAAATACAAGCAATTATCAGGGAATACTATGAAAAACTATAAGCCAATAAACTGGACAACTTAGAAGAAATGGACAAATTCCTAAACACACACTCACTACCAAATTCACACGAGAAGAGATAGAAAACCTGGACAGACCCATAACAAGTGAGAAAATCGAATCAGTTATAAAAAATCTCCCAACAAATAAGAGCCCTGGGCCAGACGGCTTCACTGGAGAATTTATCAGACATTTAATAGAGAATTAATACCCATTCTTCTCAAACTATTCCAAAAAATAGAAATCGAAGGAAAACTTCCAGACTCCTTTTATGAAGCCAGCATCACTTTGATTCTCAAGCCAGACAGAGACCCAGGAAAAAAGGAGAACTACAGGCCAATATCCTTAATGAATACAGATGCAAAATGCCTCAACAAGATACTTGAAAAATGAATTCAACAGCACATAAAAAGAATTATCCACCATGATCAAGTGGGATTCATTCCACGGTTACAGGGCTGGTTCAATATTCGCAAATCAATCAATGTGATATAATAAATCAACAAAAGAAAAGATAAAAATCATACGATCCTGTCAATAGATGCAGAAAAAGCATTTGACAAAATACAGCATCCCTTCTTAATAAAGACCCTTGAGAAAGTCGAGATAGAAGGAACTTATTTAAACTTCATAAAAGCCATCTATGAGGAGCCCTCAGCTAACATCATCCTCAGCGGGGAAAAACTGAGAGTTTTCCCCCGAGATCAGGAACACGATAGGGATGTCCACTCTCACCACTATTGTTTAACATAGTGCTGGAAGTCCTATCATCAGCAATCCGACTACAAAAGGAAATAAAAGGCATCAGAATTGGCAAAGAGGAAGTCAAACTTTCACTTTTTGCAGACGACATGATACTCTACATAGAGAACCTGACAGACTCCACCAGAAGCCTATTAGAACTGATCCAAGAATTCAGCAAAGTTTCAGGATACAAAATTAATGTACAGAAATTGGTTTCATTTTTATACACCAATAATGAAGCACCAGAAAAACAAATGAAGAAACTCATCCCATTCACAATTGCACAAAAAACCATAAGATACTTAGGAATAAACCTAACCAAGGATACAAGAGATCTGTATGATGAAAACTATAGAAAACTTATGAAGGAAATTAAAGTAGACACAAAGAAATGGAAAAACATTCCATGCTCATGGATTGGAAGAATAAACATAGTTAAAATGTCATTACTACCCAAAGCAATCTACACATTCAATGCAATTCCAATCAAAATTACACCAGCATACTTCTCAAAACTAGAACAAACTATCCTAAAATTTGTATGGAACCACAAAAAACCCCAAATAGCCAAAGTAATATTGAAGAAGAAAACCAAAACAGGAGGCATTACCATCCCGGACTTAAGCCTCTACTACAAAGCTGTCATCATCAAGACATATGGTATTGGCACAAAAACAGACACATAGACCAATGGAATAGAATAGAGAACTCAGATTTGGACCCAAAAGTATACAGCCAACTAATCTTTGACAAAGCAGGAAAGAATATCCAATGGAAAAAAGACAGCCTTTTAACAGATGGTGTTGGGAGAACTGGACAGCAACATGCAGAAGAATGAAACTAGATCATTTTCTCACACCATGCACTCAAAATATACTCAAAATGGATAAAGGACCTGAACGTGAGACAGGAAACTATCAAAACCCTAGAGGAGAAAGCAGGAAACAACCTCCTTGACCTCTACCGCAGCAACTTCTTACCTGACACATCCCCAAAGGCAAGGGAATCAAGAACAAAAATAAACTATTGAGACCTCATCAAGATTAAAAGCTTCTGCACAGCAAAGGAAACAATCCATAAAATTAATAGGCAACCAACAGAATGGGAAAAGATTGTTGCAAATGACATATCAGAGTTAGTATCCAAACTCTATAAGGAACTCACCAAACTCCACACCCGAAAAAAAAACAACCCAGTGAAGAAATGGGCAGAAGATATGAACAGACACTTCTCCAAAGAGGACATCCAGATGGCCGACAGACAAATGAAACGATGCTCAGCATCCCTCCTCATCAGGAAATACAAATCAAAACCACACTGAGATACCACCTCACACCGATCAGAGTGGCTAAAATGAGCAAATCAGAGGACTCTAGATGCTGGTGAGGATGTGGAGAAATGGGCACCCTCCTACGCTGTTGGTGGGAATGTAAACTGGTGCAGCCCCTCTGGAAAACAGTGTGGAGGTTCCTCAAAAAATTAACAACAGAACTCCCCTATGACCCAGCAATAGCACTGCTAAGAATTTACCCAAGGGAAACAGGAGTGCTGATGCACAGGAGCATCAGCATGGGCATGGAGGAGGGCACTTGTGGGGATGAGCACTGGGTGTTGTATGGAAACCAACTTGACAATAAACTATGTAAAAAAAAATAAATATGGCCATTAATGCCAAAACAAACAAACAACCCAAAAAACAAAAGTACTCATCTCCATCAAGTCATCATCTCTCCCTTCCTCTGGTGTGGTATCTATTAGCTCTTAAATTTCTCTCTAAGATCTCTATCTTGAAGCCCTTCACCTCCCCTGCCCTACCCCCTTTTTACCATATCCAGAATATGTTTCATGATTTCCCTGATTGGCTCTGTCTTTAATACTGTGAAGTTATGATATCTGGACACCATTTCCTCCAGCAGGAATTTATGTTTCAGGCTTGAGGGCTTTCATGGCTTTTTCTATAAGAACATTGGCATCTTCAGTGGTGTATTCCTTCCAGACTTCATGATGTTCTCTCTGCTGGGGTCCCCTTCCATAGCAATGACAATCCTTTCCATAGAGTACCATGTGTAATGAAGTCTAAAGGCCCTTGTGACCACCGATCTAGAGGCTAAATTGGAGATATTGTGTTTGGGGGTAAGCAGGCTGACATCTTGGGTACTGAACTCATGAACTTTGGTTCTAAGTGGCATTGTCCAATATCAAATCAACTTTCAAAGGCAGTCCCTTACTGGTGAAGTACTTCCTGACTTCAGGGACAAAGCATCAATGGACCCAATCCATAAAAAGGGTTCTCATTGCCCAGGCCTTCTTGTTGTACAGTCAAAAAGACCGGCTTCTGGTATTTATCTTTTCCCTTCAAGATTTGGGGTTCAGCAGCTTTATACATAAGGGCAGTCTTGATCATAAACCTGACTGTTTACACAAAACAGAATAAGCATATTCCTTCCCACCTTTAATTCCGGTGCTCACTTTTCTTCTTTACTAATACCCTATTCAACATTTTTCTTTCTCCCAGAATAGGGCACTTTTGGCTGTGTTAAAAACCTTGAGGGCCGCCTGGGTCGCTCAGTTGGTTGAGCGTCTGACTTCAGTTCGGGTCATGATCTCGGTGTTCATGAGTTCGTTCAAACCCTGCATCAGGTTTGCTGCTATCAGTGCAGGACCTGCTTCAGATCCTCTGTCCCCCTTTGTCTGCCCCTCCCAATTTGCATGCTCTCAAAAATAAACAAACATTAAAAAAAAAACCCAAAAACAACCTTGAGACAGATATCCTTCCTCTTCACTGCTTTTTTTAATGGCATCTGGGAAATCATTTGCAGTCTCTTAGCAGAATCTGCTTCTCCTGTTATCTTGACATTTTTAAAGCTAAACCCCCTTCTAAAATTGTCAAACCATCGTTTGTGCTGGCATTAAATTCTCCTGCTTTAGATCCTTCACTTTTCCTTTGCCTTAAGTTGTAATATCATGACTGTTTTTTCTTAAATCATATTAATATATAGGGATGCCTTCCTTCTAGCAATCCTGCACCTACATAAAAGCTGCATTTTCAATACAAGAAAAAAAGATCTTTCACAAAAATTGAGATGTTTTTGCACCTGGTGGCCTAACTGTAGTGATGGCTTCAGGAATTTCCTTTCCTTTTTTTTACAATGGTTCTCATGTAGGATTTATTTACCCTGAAATTGTGGCCAACTTCAGCTGCAGATCTCAATCTACAGTACATATCAAGCAATTTTTTTTTTCTTGTAACGTCCTAACTTTTCTCTGCTTCTTGGGAGCACTTCCAGCATTACTAGTGGCACTTCATATGGGTCCCATGGTGCTATTCAAGGTTTATGCTATTGCTGTGAAGAGCTCCATGTAAGTGTTTGTTTAAGTTTTGATAAATTTTAACTTTTAATAATAGATCTATGTATATTTTATGGTACTAAATGATAAAACAGACTAGTATCTACACATATTTTATGCATTCATGACATCCGTAACTTTTTCTCATTTTTTAAATATTTCTAGACTGTGTAGTTGATCTTCTAGCTTTTTCATAGTCACAAATCTCCAAAAAACTTTCCAATACATTTATTGAAAAAAGCTGCATATAAATGAATTAGCACAATTGAAATCCATGTTGTTCAAGGATCAACTGTATTTTGTCAAAGGTGCTCAACATCAGGGCCAAGCACCTTTTTCCTTGACCTTTAATTCTCCAAAACCTCCAACAGTAAAAAGCCGAACACACAAAATCCAATCCACGATCTTGTCAAAAGTGTGAGCAGAGAAGGTAATCTCTCAGCCACCTTTGTACTGGCCACATCTCAGAAGAAAGTGTATTGAAAGCCCTTCTCCTTACTAATTGGTCTAGCTGGGTGTTCCCAGCACCTTTCTAGTTTTAATATCAAATTAACATAGGTAGCTATTGCACTGGTGGAACAGATCTTTAAAACATAAGACTGTTTTTTTGAATTAAACTTTTTAAAAATGCTTATTCATTTTGAGAGAGAGAGAGAGAGAGAGAAAGAGGGAGAACACAAGCAGGGGAGGGTCAGAGAGAGGGAGACACAGAATCCAAAGCAGCCTCCAGGCTCTGAGCTGTCAGCACAGAGCTCAATGTGGGGCTCGAACCCACAAACCATGAGATCATGACTTGAGCCAAAGTTGGATGACTGAGGCACCAAAGTGCCCCAACATGACTGTTTAAAGGAGGTTGGCTTTTAACAAAAACATCATACTTTTAATGAAACAGACTTTGTTAGCAGTATGTTTGAAATGATTTTAAGGTGAACAAAGATCTCAACTTACTCTTCAGCAGGCAGGCCAATTAACAATAATTTGTCAGATTCTTTCCAATAAGCCACGTGGATTTGTTTCCCATTTAAAAGAAGGGATGAGCTAAGAAAAAAAAAAAGAGTTGAATAAAGTTAGAATATCTTTAAATGTCAAAAAATTATAAACACGTCACTCATAAAAGATTACACATGGTATGACTTAAGAACCACATGCTTAATAAACAAGTTTCTTGGCATGTATCTGTCACACAGAGAAGGCAAGGAATTGCATAACAACAATAATGCATTCAGAAATACTTTTTAAATACCTATAAAAAGCTTTAGGTCAAACAAAAATAGACATGTCACAGTAAAAAGTATTGAAATTCGTTTGCTAACATTAAGTGACGATATGCTATTTTTTTTAGAAAGCTTCCATTACAGTGCTAATTTAACAAATCTTTTCTGATTGCCTATTTATTAGGAGAAATAGCCTATTTATTAAGAGAATTTATTAAGAGAACAAATAGTCTATTTATTAAGAAAAATTATTAAGATAAATTACCTATTTATTAAGAAAAATTACAAAGAAAGGAAGACATGATTCCAGCTCACAAATGATAATTTAATATGGGGCATAGGTACATAACAAGTAACCAAAATATAAGTCAGATTTAAACATGTACTCAAGGAAACCTTTGGGATAATGTATATATTCACTGTGGTAATGGTTTCGGGGTCATATACCTCTGTCAAAACTGATAAAATTGTACATTTTACATATATGCAATTTACTGTACTTCAATCAAGTTAGAAAACATATTAAACGTGTTCTAAAAAGAGATATAATAAAGAACTATGAAAACAGAGTATTATGATTCCTTCTTGTAATGAGGGTAGATGATGTGAAGAAAATATATTTAGTGTTTGTTTTTTCTTTAAAGTTTATTTATTTCTTCTTGAGAGGGAGAGAGCATGTACACGTGTGTGAGCAGGGAAGGGGCAGAGAGAGAGGGAGAAAGAGAATCTCAAGCAGGCTCCGTGCTGTCAGCACAGAACCTGACATGGGGTTTGATCTCACAAAATTACCTGAGCCGAAATCAAGAGTCAGAAGCTTAACTGACTGAGTTACCCAGATGTACCCCCTCCATTTTTTTTCTTTAAATGAGAATACACAAATCAGTTTTCATCGGGTGAATCCTTAGAATACAATGTATATTCTATGCTGCAATAGATAAGTGTGTGGGATTTTAAACATGAATTGCTAAATAGATTTCTTCAAAAGGAATATTACTTTTGCCTTAATAAAGTTTAAAAATATATATGCTTTTTGACAAACATTAGATTCTTTTTATACTCAGACATTAATATCACTATAGTTTTAAAACCGTGTATGTAAAACATACATATTGCTAAGGAACCCTGAAATAATTATCATTTTCATATTTACTGTTTCACAAAAAAGTTTTTCTACTTACATTTATTGTTTTCCACATGTTTAATCCATATCTTAACATTAATAACAAGATCTGAACATCAAGTAAAATAACATCTGTCCTTTAGAGTAAAAAGAAAAAAATCAAATCCACATGAAGAAACTTAAAATTTCTTTCCAATATGATTAAAAAGGAGGCCTGAACCTTGAAAACATTATCCTAAGAAGCCAGTCACAAATAAGCATGTATTATGATTTCATTCACATGAAATGTCCAGCATAGGTTTTTATTTGGGTGTGGTGAAAATATTCTAAAATTGACTCTGGTAATGGTTGCAAATACCTGCAAATATACAACCACTGAATTGTATACTTTAAACGGGAAAATTGTATGATATCTCAATAAAGCTGTTAAAAAATAAATAAAAGGAGTGCACCTGGGTGCCTCAGTCAGTTAAGCAACTGACTCTTGATTTCAGCTCAGGTTGTGATCTCATGGTCATGGGATTTAGCCCTGAACTAGGCGCCATGATGAACATGGAGCCTGCTTGGCTCCCTCTCTCTTTGTCTCTGTCCCTCCCTGTGTGCACTCTCTTTCTAGAAAGGAAGGAAGGAAAGAAAGAAAGAAAGGAAGGAAGGAAGGAAGGAAGGAAGGAAAGAAGGAAGGAAGGAAGGAAGGAAGAAGGAAGGAAGGAAGGAAGGAAGGAAGGAAGGAAGGAAGGAAGGAAAGAAACATTTAAAAAATAAAAATAAAAAATAAAAGGAGGCCTGCAACATGTTTTTTCACATCATTATTTTAATTATTTTCTTTAATTCTTAATACAAATTGTTATTATTTTTCTTACAGTCAAATGCATACTATTTATTTTTTAATCTTTTTAACATTTTCCTCAGGCATTATCATCATTATATTTTTAAAATTTTTGTTAAGTTTTATTTAAATTCCAGTTAGTTGGGGCTTCTGGGTGGCTCAGTTGGTTAAGTGTCTGCCTCTTGATTCAGATCAGGTCATGATCTCATTGTTCAGGGGATCGAGCAATGTGTCAGGCTCTGTGCTCATAGCAGAGACTACCTAGGATTCTTGTCTCTCCCTCTCTCTCTGCCCCTCCCCAACTTGTGCTTTCTCTCTCTCAAAAATAAATAACTTTATTTATAAAGATATAAAATAAATTTTAAAAATCCTTTAAATTCCAGTTAAACATACAGTGTAATATTAGTTTCAGGTGTACAATATAATGATTCAACACTTCCATACATCACCCAGTGCTCATCACAGCAAGTGCATTCCTTAATCCTGATCACCTATTTACCTATTTCCCCCGCCAACTTTCCACCTGGTAGCCAACAGTTGTTCTCTATAGTTAAAAGTCTGTTTCTTAGTTTGCCTCCCTCTCTGTTTTATTTTTTCTTTGCTAACTTGTTTTGTTTCTTAAATTCCAAATATGAGAGAAATCACTTGATATTTGTCTTTCTCTGACTTATTTAGCTTAGCAAATACTCCCTAGTTCTATCTGTGTCATTACAAAGGTAAAGACTCCACTAAAAAAGAGAACATTAGGCCAATATCCCTGATGAACATATATGCAAAAATTCTCTATACACTACTAACAAACTGAATCCAACAACACATTTAAAAAAAATCATTCATGGCATGCTTGGGTGGCTCTGTTGGTTGAGAGTATGACTTTGGCTGAGATCATGATATCCTGGTTCATCAGTTCAAGAGCCATATTGGGCTTACCAATGTCAGCATGGAGCCCACTTGGGATCCTCTGTCTCCCTGTTTCTTTCTGCCCTTCCCCCCAGCCCCCCCTCAAAAATAAATAAACATTACAAAATACTCATTTACCATAATCAAGTGGGATTTATTCCTGAGTTGCAAGGGAGGTTCAATATTTGCAAATCAATCAATGTCATAACATCATATTAATAAAAATTTTAAAATATCATTTCAATAGAGAAGGAAAAAGCATTTGACAAAGTACACATTCACTCATGATAAAAACCCTCAACAAAGGTTTAGAGAGAACATACCTCAACATAATTAAGGCCTTATATGAAAAACCCACAGATAATATTAGCCTCAATGGGGAAAAACTGAGAGCTTTGCCTCTATCATCAGGATAAGATAAGGACGTCCACTCTCACCATTGTTATTTAACATAGTACTGGAAGTCCTAGCCTCAGTAATCAGACAATGAAAAGAAATTTAAGACATCCATATCGACAAGTGAGAAGTAAAACTTTATTTGCAAATGACATGATACGCTGTACAGAAACCTCCCCCCCAAATACCAAAAAACCTGCTAGAAGTGACACACGAATTGGGTAAAGTCACAGGATACAAAATCAATATACAGAAATCTGTTGCATTTCTATACACCAAAAATGAAGCAGCAGAAAAATTAAGAGGAATATCCCATTTATAATTGCACCAAAAATAAAAAGATATCTAGGAATAAACCTAACCAAAAAGCTGAAAGTCCTGTATTCTGAAAACCATAAAACACTGATGAAAGAAATTGAAGACACAAAATAATGGAAAGGCATTCCATGCTCATGGGTTGGAAGAACAAATATTGTTAAAATGTCTATACCATCCAAAGCAATCTATACATTTAATGCAATTCTTATCAAAATACCACCTGCATTTTTCAGAGGTACGACAAATCCTAAAATCTGTATGGAACCACAAAAGACTCTGAATAGCCAAAATAATCTTGAAAAAGAAAAACAAAGCTAGAGACATCACAATTCTAGACTTTACGTTTTATTACAAAGCTATAGTGATCAAGACAGTTTGATACAGGCACAAAACAGACACACAGACCGATGGAACAGAATAGAAAACCCAGAAATGAACTTGTACCTATATGGTCAATTAATCTTCAACAAAGAGAAAAGACAGAATATCCAATGGGAAAAAAGACCATCTCTTCAACAAATGGTATTGGGAAAACTGGACAGCAACACAGAGAAGAATGAAACTGGACCACTTTCTTATACCATACACAAAAATAAACTCAAGATGGATGAAAGATCTAAATGTGAGACAGGAGACCATTGAAATCCTAAAAGGGAACACACAGGCAGTAACTTCTTTGCCATTGGCTGTAGCAACTTACTTCTAGATATGTCTCCCAATTGGGGTGCCTGGGTGGCTCAGTCGGTTAAGTGTCCGACTTCGGCCCAGGTCATGATCTCACGGTTTGTGGGCTCGGGCCCCAGGTTGGGCTCTGTGCTGACAGCCAGCTCAGAGCCTGGAGCCTGTTTCAGATTCTGTGTCTCCCTCTCTCTCTGACCCTCCCCTGCTCATGCTGTCTTTCTTTCTCTCAGAAATAAATAAAACATTTTTAAAAAGTAGATATGTCTCCTAAGGCAAGGGAAACAAAAGCAAAAATAAACTACTGGAACATCATCAAAATAAACTTCTGCACAGTGCAGGAAAACAGTCAACAAAACTAAAAGGCAATCTAAGGAATGGGAGGAGATACTTGCAAATGACATATATGATAAAGGGTTAGTATCCAAAATACATAAAGAACTTGTAAAACTCAACACCCAAAATCCAAATAATCCAACTAAAAAATGGGCAGAAGACAGAATAGATATTTTCCCAAATAAGACAAAAAGATGGCTAACAGACACATGAAAAGATGTTCAACATCACTTATTATCAGGAAAGTGCAAGTTAATATTACAATGAGCTATTACCTCATACCTGTCAGAATGGCTAAAATCAATAGTACAAGACACAATAGGTGCTGATAGAGAAAAGGGAACCCTCTTGCATTGCTGGGAGGATGGCAAACTGGTGGAGGTACTCTGGAAAACAGTATGAAAGTTCCTCAAAAAGTTAAAAATGGAACTACCCTACCATCTAGCAATTGCACTACTATTTTCCCAAAGATTATAAAAACACTAGTTCAAAAGGATATATACACCTCAATGTTTATAATAATGTTATCTACAAGCAACATTATCCACAATAATTAAATTATGGTAAAAGCCTAAATGTCCACTTACTGATGAATGGATAAAGAGGTGGTATGTATATACAATGGAATATTACTCAGCCATAAAAAGGCAATCTTGCCATTTGCAATGACATGTATGGAGCTAGAGTATTATGATAAGTAAAATAAGCCAGAGAAAGACAAATGCCATATGATTTCTCTCAACACATTTTTTTGAATGAAAATTTACACTAAATATAGCCTCAGTTACGAGTGTCTGGAAATGAGTCCCAGAGTTAAACCCGACTTTTATTTAGAAAACAAGGAAATTCTTTTTGTTATTGTCTTGCAGATCTTATCTTTTAGAATCTTAGAGGTGTCATTTTTATCAAAAGATGGGAAAAGTTAAAGCCTTAGAAAATCCAACTTTATATTTCTAAAACTTTTGAAATATTAAGGAAGAAAAATGGTTTGTAATCCCCAGATTTATTTTATTAAAAAAACAAACTACAACTCAACAAAGTTTTGAGCCTACTCCTCCCATAAGTCAACTGTGGCATTTCAAAGTCAGGGCTTACTAAATTGACACTGAATGGGATATATGGCTCTATAACTGAGTATATGGTATATTTTATTTTTCAAAAAATTATTTCGTATCAGTCTTGTTTATCCATCGAGTGAACTTGCACAGATGATACAAGGAGCATTCTGGCTCTTCTTCTCAAAGTGTATGTGGATTGTGTTTTTTTCTGTCATTGCTGTAGAAAAGACTATTTTGAACTACCTGAAAAATTCAGTGTTCAGTCATTCTTATTAACCACAGGAGTATTGGCTAGCAAGTTAATGATCAAGACAAAAACATGAAAAAGCCCAGACTCAAAATGATGCCATGCTTAAGAAATACCACCTTCATGAATAAATGCTAAATTACAGGTCATTAGTCCAAATTTGTTATTTAAAGTATGCCAAACACCCAGACTTAACAGTGTATTGAGAACCTATACCTTATAGGTGACCTTTAGAAATAACTTAGGCAATAAGTGTGCATCAACGGACGAATGGATCAAGAAGATGTGGTTTATCTATACCATGGAATACTACATGGCAATGAGAAACAATGAAATCTGGCCATGTGTAGCAACATGGATGGACCCTGAGGGTGTTATGTCAGGCAGAGAAGGATAAATATCATATGTGTGCACGTATAGGAGGATTAGGAGGAGCTTAACAGAGGACCAAGGGGGGAGAAGAAGGGGGGAAATGGTGGGGGAAAGGGAGAGAGGCAAACCATGAGAGACTCTTGCATGCTGACAAAAACTGAGGACTGATGGATGTGGGGGGGCGGGGGGGATGGGCATGGAGGAGGGCACTTGTGGGGATGAGCACTAGGTGTTATGTGGAAACTAATTTGACAATAAACTATTTGTAAAAAAAAAAAAAGAAATAACTTAGGCAAGAAACAAAATATCTGCAGGCATCATAACTGCTATATAGATTTCTACATTAGAGATACAAATATATTTGTATAATAGATACTTGTAGTAGTATTTTGTCAGAACCAAGGTACAGAACTTGAAAGAAACAGAAAAAAGCTAAATAAAAATCAATTCTTACCTAGTAACTTGTGTCCCAGTTACATTTTCCAACATGTCACAGAGTGTGAGAAATATCCCTCTCACACTTTTCAGTTTCTGAGATGCAACAGAAACTGGACAATGATAAAGAATTTCTTGCTGTTAAATGAAAAGAAATGGAAGTGATCAACCCTCCAAATTTCCCAACCATTACTTTTGTCATGGAAAGTTCAGACTTTGTACTATTAAGAAAAGAACAAAAAATGAATCCTTTCAGCTTCAGGGGAGGTTTTATTCAAACAAACACAAGGAGGGAAGTTATGTCTGGAATTTTAACACATTACCTAGTATCTAAAACACTACACTTGAAAGTCAGTTACAAACTGTCAAAATTGGTCATAATACCAAAATGTATACTGAGTAGGACACTGAATAGTGTTAGAATAATTTTAATTAATTTCATTGTTTTAAACTTTAACCTCCTTTACAATAAATTCTAAGAATAATATTTTATTATATTTCATTACTCAAATTTTCTTATCTCCTGGAGTAGCATATTTGTACAGATACCACATGTAACTTCTAAGAGTCTTTAAATTTAATTATTTGTATTACTGACATTTAAATGATAATCATCATCTTTGGTGAAATCATTAAATCTCTATCTAAACATAAGACAGTACTACAATTAAATTTACAAAGTAAGAATACAAAATCAAAGTAGTGCAGATAAAGAGAAAGTAGTATTATGATATAATATCTTATCTATCTTAAATTTAAAAGGGTTTTGTTCACCACAAATTAATCTGAATTCAAACCTTAAAAGGAAGCACATTTAAATTATGGAAAAAACTAGATCTATAAGGTAATTCACAAAATGCTTAATAATTTTTTTGTTTTCAAGAAAAGCATGTTCCCAGGAAACAAATAGTTTTTATAAAATAAAATAAATTTCAAAATCAGGATATGCATTGTACTAGATCTTTTACACAAAGGGATGAATCATTCTGTATCTCCCTTTTTTTGCTGTTAAAGTAACATGCTGCTTTTCTCACAAGGAAAATTAAAAGCAGGAAAATTTTAAAATAAAAATTTTGGATGGAAACCATAGAGAATTCAAAGTAGCTCCCAGTTATGCTATTTAATATTTAATACCTCTATTAATCCAGTCACTATTGAAAGCCCAAATTCCTAACATAGATCTTTTCCTTGGCTCTCTCTCTAAAGAGTGTTCTATATCTTGTTTTGATCTCTCTTTACAAGAAATAATTGTGTGACTTAGAGTCCATGTCTTGGCAACTTTTACGTCAAGACAAATATAATGACAAACTGGACACATCTTTTTTAATACTTACTGAGCACATTCAATATATGCAAATTGCTATAGAATATGTTGGTCGAATACACTCTGCCTAACCCTCAAATTTTCTTGCAACATTTCTAGTGTAAAACAGTTACAAAAATCCTATCTTTAGAAATTAAGCCAAACATAGTTCAGATCTTCTGTTATGCTTACTAAGTAAAGTTTAACCTTGACTAGTAAAAATACTTATTCCATTCGGCCAAATACCAAACACCACTTTAAACAAAAATCCATATACTCCTTGATTAGGTTTTTGAAATTTTCTAATCTTATAGCTTGGAGAAGACAAGTTATTAAACATGTAATTCACATGAAAACTAAATGATCCTATGACATTTTATTGTAAACGAAGTCATACCAGTAAAAAAGGTCATTTGAAAAAGTCTCTATTCCAACCTCTGTAGCAACCAGCCTGGAAGGCCTCACTATTAAGGACCTGGCAAACTCAACAGTTTCTAACCAGTTTAATTAGCTGTATTTTAGGCACTTGTTAGCGGCATGCATTTGCAGCAGCTTCCACTCTGATCAGTAAGAATAAAAAGCCTCTCCTAATTACAGTGTTGATAAAGGGCTGTCAATAGACAGAAACCTGTTCATTTGAGAAACATCTACACACTTTCCCATGGAAAGAAAAGCAAAGATGACAAAAGGTCTCAGCGGTATTCTACTCCAAGATGACCTAGAAAGTTTCAGGGTGTTACCATCCCAGGATTTTGTTGTGTGTTTTATATGATACATAGTTAAATTTCTCATTTGTTTTAAAAGTATAACAGATAGCAATACATGTAAGAAATCAGAATAATTAACTTTGGATCTGTTTTCAGAACATAGAAAATTACAAAAAATACACGTAGGTAAATCCTTTCTCATTTCAGTTATTGATTAAGTTTTGATATACAAAGAAGCAACATTTTTGAAAAAAATTAAAACAAACAAAGAAGCAAGACGAGGAAACACACTCCTTGGATAAAATGGCTTTGGCAGTGAGAATATAGGTTGCAAGGACTTCAAAAGCAAAGAAATGTAAATTAGGTGAAACCTTTTTAGATCTCACTTGTGCTTGAAAAATGGTAAACTAGATGCTTTGAGAGGTCCTTATGTTGTAAAACAAGTAGGGTTATTGCTAGAACATAACTTGTATAACTGCTAGATATATAAGAAGGACATCTCCATATACTTTCATTCCTCTTCCCCAGAACTGCAAAGAAATTGGGAGCGGTGAGTGGTTAGCCAAAGGACAGAGGCAAGGTTGTTTTGAGGGTTGATACCTACAATACTGTCAGTGAGAACATTGAATATTGGGCCAGTGGCTAGGTAGGTAAGCTGAACCTAGTACCATTGTGTTAAACCTGGATTCATGAGTAAGGCTGAAGTACCCTTGGTCAGTGGCAGAATCAGAAGCAGCAAATTCTCTCTGGAGGAAGACATTCCCATTTTTAAACCACAGGACTCCCAGAGATAAAATCAGACAGTAAGTTTAGTCAGTGATCACCAAGGACACAAGAAAGCAAACCACAAGTATGAGGACTTAGGGTTGGTAGAATGGGCAGATAAAGGATACAGAAGAACACAGAATATGCATGAAATACTTAGAGAAATAAAGTATGGAATCACTAAGACAAGCAAACAACAAAAGACTACCAGGAATACCATGGCAGATTTGAAATAATACATTAAAAGAGTTTTCAGGACTTCTTGAAAATAAAAATATGATTATTTAAACAGAAAACACAATAGAGAAATTAAAAACAGTCCGGACACTGTAGAAGCAAGAAATTGAACAAAGAAATAAGATTCCTTAGAAAGGAATGACTGACAGCAGACTTCTTAATAGCAGTTATTAAAGTCAGAAGCCAAAGGAATACTATCTTCAAACAGATTAAATAACTTTCTACCTGAATGACATAAGCAATAGCACATGTTAACTTCATCTTCTTCTCGGCCACACAGTAAAACTACATTTCCTTACCTCATTGCATTGGGAGAGACCATATAACTAGTTCTGGACACTGGAACAGAGGCAAAAGTGATGTTCCAATTATTAACCTAAGACTCTGAAATGTCCCATGAGATATTAAATGTTTTTTCTCTTTTCTTATTGGTGAACTAGGTGTAAGTGATCTAGGGCTCTGAAGCCTTTGGAAATCATGAAACCACTAGAGGAAGGGCTCTGACCACTGAGCAACATAAGCAGGAGCATTATATTGAAGAAATAAACTATTATGTTAAGCCACTAAGACATCAGGGTTGTTAATGGCAATTGGCCTCTTTTGACTAACACAATGTAGAATTATAAAGTACCTTTCAAGAAGAGGTTAAAGCAACATCATCAGATAAGTAACAACAAAAAGAATTTATCATCAAGAGACTTTCACTAAAAAAAAAAAATGCATTGGGGTGCCTGGGTGGCTTAGTCAGTTAAGCATCGGACTTTCACTTAGGTCATGATCTCACGGTTCATGGGTTCGAGCCCCGCGTCCGGCTCTGTGCTGACTGCCAGCTCAGAGCCTGGAGCCTGTTTCAGAGTCTGTGACTCCCTCTCTCTCTGACCCTCCCCTGCTCACGCTGTCTCTCTCTCTCTCTCTAGAAATAAATAAAACATTAAAAAAAAAATAAAAAATAAATGCCTAAAATATATGTCTTAAGAAGAAGAAAAATGATCAAATAAGGACAGTCAGAGATAAGAAAGATAGTAAAGAAAGTGGTAAGAATTTAGGAAAATTTAAAGAAGGTTCATTTGTATGAAGTGTAATGCATAAAATATGCATTTAATAATGTATTGCTTATATATTTTATAATGTATACAATGTAATAAATAATTAATAGTAGTAACACTAGTATATTTACACCCAATTTCTGGAATTTTAAAAAAGTGATAGCACTGAAATACTGAGGAAAATAGCATGTATGTGAAGAGGAGAAATTGGAATAAAGGTGTACCAAGGGCCTTGAGTTATTTAAAAAATTTTTTTAAATGTTTTTTTTATTTTTGAGAGAGAGACAGAGAAGACACCATGAGTAGGGGAGGGTCAGAGAGAAAGGGAGATACAGAATCTGAAGCAGGTTCCAGGCTCTGAGATGTCAGCACAGAGCCTGACGCAGGGCTCAAACCCACAAACTGTGAGATCATGTCCTGAGCTGAAGTAGGACGCTTAACTGAGCCACTCAAGAACCCCTTGAATTATTTTAAAAAAGAGTTAAGATACTGTTTTAGAGTCTGCTAAGATAAATATGATAAAAATTTAAGAGCGATCACTAAAAATAAATAAAGACTACCGCAACCAACAATAGGTAAGAAAAATGTTTTGGAAAAAGTAGTTCAAATAGAAATTTTTAAAGATGGAAGAGGGGTGCCGGGGTGGCTCAGTGGGTTAAGCGTCCGACTTCAATCATGATCTCACAGTTCTTGGGTTCAAGCCCTGCATCAGGCTATTTGCTGACAGCAAGCTCAAAGCCTGGAGCCTGTCTTTGGAGTTTGTGCCTTCTTCTCTCTCTGACCCTCCCCTGCTCACACTGTCTCTCTCTCTCTCTCTCTCTCAAGTAAAACATTTACAAAAAAATAAAGAAGATGGAAGAAACAAATTTAAATATTTCAGTAATCTGTATAAATGGATTCATTAGGCTTGACAATTAGACTTATGTCTTGTGTAAGAGACATACCAAAACCATAAAGACACAGAATGACTGAAAAAAGTGCTTAGTATTCACTTGGAAGATTATAATAGGTTCTTCTTTCCCTTTGCGCTTTTGAGAAGGCACTCACCTCTTCCTTTGATGTTTCCGAGTCAAGCTGTAGTGTGAGATACATAACGATATGAGGAGTGTTGAGGATATTTTGCTGGACACCTTCAACCTCTTCTCCCCATAGAAGTTTGACTAAATCACTTGTGTTCGACTGTGCCTTTTTCTCTTTTGGTTGAGTTGCTTCCTTTTTCACAGCGTATGCATTCTCAAATGTCAATTTTACCTTTAACAATTAAAACAATGTGTTTATTTTTTCAACAAGGAAAAGTCAGCTGTAGTTTTCACAAAAAAGGGCCTGCACATGCATATATATTCAGGTACACACAGTATATCTAAAAATCATCCTAGAATGTGAGCTCTTTATGGCAGGAACTATGTAGTTTATTTATATTTCTACCTCTGGCTGGTAGCCTAGCACAATTTATTACAAATATTTATTGAATAAGAATTTATGTGTACAAAAATTCACTTATTTAATTACTGTATTCTAAGTTACTGACAACAAAAGAAAATGCCATGGAAAAACAAGAATTTGTATGATCTCATAATTTCAAAAAGAGCAACACTATTACAATGAATGCTGATAGCACTGATTCATCTGAGGAAGGGAAAAGGAAGATTCAGGATTAAAAGGAACTTCATAAAGCCAGATTAGCTTTCCTTTCAAGTGAGGTGATATTCAAACATTTTCTTAGACATTCTTTGAGGTCCTTTAAAATAAAGACCAAGGAAAACTATCAATGTGCGGGACCTTGAATCATGACCTTGAGGAGATTATCAGTTTTATCAAGATAGTTTTTTTTTTCATGGTTGACAAGACTGGTAAGAGTCCAGAATGTGGCATTTTCCAGTTGTTGAAAGGAAGCTTCCACTTCTCAATTAGCTTTCCTTGAAAAAGATGTATGTAGATGCTTAATTGGCCAAAGATAACTCATTCATTTTAAATATTTTTTAATGTTTTATTTCTGAGAGACAGAGAGAGAGAGAGAGAGCATGAGCGGGGGAGGGTCTGAGAGAGAGGGAGACACAGAATCTGAAGCAGGCACCAGGCTCTGAGCTGGCTGTCAGCACAGAGCCCGACCCGGGGCTTGAACCCATAAACCGTGAGATCATGGCCTGAGCTGAAGCCAGATGCTTAACCTACTGAGCCACCCAGGCGCCCCTTATTCATGTTAAAGAAGCACCAGGGTGTATCTTGACTAAAAGAAGTTTTCACTAGATATAGCTAATTTGGTGTAGTAAGGACATCATCATAAACTATATAACCACAAAGTATTTCTGTGTTTAAAACCTTACCAGTATAGATGAGTAAAACAGGATATTCTAATTGTAATAATCCATAAAGTTTCAAATTTAATCATTAAAGTGTAATGACTCTTTTAAAATTAGATTACATTTGAAGTCAGAAAATAAATTCATGCTTGATCAAGAAAAAAGAAGTCTGCTCAAATATGTATTTTAAATGATCAAAGTGCAACCTTTAAAAGAAATCATGTACAACTTAAATATATACAATTTTTATTGGTCAATCAAATCTAAATAAAGCAGGGGGGATGTCTAGCCAATATTTAAAAGCAGATAAAATTGTACACAATAAGTTATATTTTGAGAGAAAATCTTTAAAAGCTGTTATGAAGATAGTAATAAATAATCCCTAATTTTTAATAATTTATTGTAAGAGGTACCATTTTTAAGGCCAACTTTAAATATGTGATGAATACTAACATATGTAGTCACTTTTTAAAAATGAGCTTTATATATTTATATTTTTTATCAAAAATATTAAGCATATGTTTTTAACGATTCATTGATAATCCCACCAGCCCATCCAACTGTTGTTAATATTAGACTATAAAATAAATTTGTCCTGATAAATAAAACCTTCCAAAGAAAAAATATCTAAATATCCTTTTTTGTTGGCAAGAAGGGACTATTTATGGTTGTATTCAATTTTGATTACCTGTAGCTGTCTGTGACATTTCAGGGGCACTAAATTATCTCTGTCTACCTAAAGTGAATTGAGTTAAAGAAACATCTTTTCTAAACTAAATCTCAGATTTATGTTATTAACAAGTAGAAAAGAGACATGAGGTCTAAATTCATCAATATGTATATATTCAAAGTAAAGAGAAACTAGGTCAAGATCAGCAGTAATCTGTATAGAAAGTAGGAGGGGGTAAATTCTGCATAAAATATTTTTGAGGCCTGATAATCATGCTTTTCTTCACAAAACATGTAATAGTATTCCAAACAGAAAAGATCAACCTTTACTAAATTTTTCATGTTCGATATAAACCTAATATTGAAAATGGGCTTTTGATATTATAACACTATGCCCAAAAAAACGCTGAGTAGAACACTGGGATATTGGGGAGGGGAGGATTAGGCAAACTAAATAAAAATGTGAAAAATTAGAGATCCTATATGGGAACAATCAAGCATTATCTGATGAAACTTAATATAAGATTATGGTGAGAGACAGCTGAAGAGATATTGTCTTAAGAAAGATCTTAGAAGGATGTGAAAAAGAATATTTGCTGTGAGGTTTTGACCCAAACAAGCAACAGGTAAGTATTAGGTAGCCAGAAAGAGTATGTTTTTAGAGTTCTATCTGTACTAGTGGGCAGTGCTCAACATATGTATACGTAAGTAGAAATATAAGCATAAGCATTGACATATAAAATCCTTGAACAAGGATCTCATGAAGTGAATGGCTTGGTGGTTGAGGGTCCTTTTATCTGAAAACGAGAATTTAAGTGTGTCCAAAAGAAAATATATGGGAGTCTTTGGTGGTGTTCTTGAAAATATGAGAAATCCTAAGAATCTGTGGGAATCTGGCACCCAGACCTTATGACAGGATAGATGGGAGATTTGAGACTGTCCCCATCAGTGGACTTTGGCGAGGAGCCATATATGTAAGTGTAGTGGAGGAAGAGAAATCTGACTGCAGGGAGCATAAGATGAGTGACATCCTAGGGAAGTAGGTGTCACAGAGACAGTCTGGGTCTGTTGGGAGTGTCTGTGAGAGATAATGCATACCAGTGGTGAACAGGGAGAATGGTGGTCTTCAGAGAAAGAAACATATTTTAGAACAGGGAGGGTATCTTTTCCAGCTGAGATTCTTGTGGGTGGAGAGGTCAAAAGACCATAACTAACAAAAATGACAACAGGAAATGAGGTGGTAAATTCAAAATAAAAATTCACTAATTTTACTTGAGGCACCACCAACAACCTAAAATTTGACTAGTTTGCTATGCTTAGTGAAAAATGACATACTTGAAAACTAATGTTATACCTGGCAAACAACTGCACTTTTTGTTGGTGTAAAGACGTTTTCCACTCACCATGTCAAAAACTCAAACAAATATACAGACCGCAGAACCATCCATTAAAATTCTTTAAGGAGCCATTTTAGCCACCATTCTTCTGATTTAAGTAAAGTTAGCTTCAAACGCAAAGATAATTACACTTTAGCCATTTTGCAAAGCATATATGTTAGGTAGCTCTAAAATGTCATGATCTCTGGTTGCCTTGATAAAATGAAAATGGGTGAGACAAATAACTAAATTAAGAATTAAGTGCTATTTTTAACAAGAGGTTGGTATACATAAATATTAAGGATATGTGTTTTATAGAAAAAAATCTTTATTAAGAAACATCTAATATAAAATAGTTTCTATGAAACTTCTTATAAAGGGGTTTTTCTTTTCTGTTGTTCCTTCCTAGATGCTAACCTGTGACATGTTTTATCATTCCTTGTTGTGGGTCTCTCCCGAAACATTTTTTGGTGTGTGTGTGCAATTTGCCCATCCTTCCTTCCTTTCCCTCCAGTTCAGGAGATGATGTGCCTTTCCTCAGGGTCTGGCATGCTTTCTATAACTCATCACTTCCAATATCTTGTTTTCTTAATTACCACCTCGCTACTTCTATCTTCAACCCGGAATGTAACCAGCAATGTCTCTTCAACCTCTGTCAAATAGCCAAATTCTTTCTCTCCATGCCATCCTCTTCGCAGATGGGAACCAAGGAGGTTGTCAGAATCTGAAGCAGCTCCAAGAGCTGACCAATCTCTCACCTCTACCTCATGGCCCTCGCAGTCTCTCTCACAACATCTGGCTACTATCTGCATGTCTGATCCTTTCTGCTTTGTCTGACAGATGCTTTGAATACTCCTCCATCAAAATTCTGAAGGCATTGAGTCTATCTGAGTCAGCAAATTCTCTCTCCTTGATCCTCTTCTCTTTTGGGCAATTTCACTGAGTTACTCAAGACAAAACCTGGAAGGCACCTTGGACTTCCCTTTAGTCTGCAGGAAGTACAGTCTTCTTCGATTCACATCATTTTAAACCTGATCTACTCCTTCCTCCATATCCACAGCCAACACCTTGCTCAGGCCTTTATCACCTCTCTTCCGATTGCTATGAAGCCAGCCTGGTTCCTCAAACTCCGATCCCATTCAGAGTGAAATATTCCTAAAGTGCAAATCTGATAAAGTCAGTCCTCCACTTTAAATTATCAAGCCTGGGTAGCTCTCAGTCAGTTAAGCATCTGACTTCAGCTCAGGTCATGATCTCACTGTTTATGAGTTCAGTCAAACCCTCCATAGGGCTCTCAGCTGTCAGGGTGCAACCTGATTCAGAAAATATGTATCCAACTCTCTGCCCCTCCCTGTTCATGCTCTTTCTCTCTCAGAAATAAAAAACATTAAAACATTAAAAAATAAAATATCAACACAGGTGGTTAATTCTGGGTTCTGAGAATAGAGAAGATTTCACATTTTTTTAAACTTTATTTCCTCATTCTGAGTGAGAGAGAGCACTAGCATGCTAGCTGGGGAGAGGCAGAAAGGGAGAAAGAGAATCCCGAGCAGGCTCTGGGCTATGAGTGCAGAGTGTGACTCGGGGCTTCATTTCATGAACTGTGAGATCATGAAGCGAGCCAAAATCAAAAGCTGGACACTTAACCAACTGAACCACTCAGGTGCCCCTAAATATATATATATGTATGTATATGTTATACAATACATACATATATATATATATTTTTTTAATTTTGACAGTCTATTTCCTAATTTTTCCACAGCATATGTGACTATCACTTTTGTATAACATAGAAATAATAAATAATAAAATAAATTAAAACATTCCACTCAACTATCATTTCCTTTAAGAAAACTTTTCCCCCTCTCCTGGACCTAAGATGTACTTGAGAGGTATGAGTCCAGGACTAATGTTCCACAGGCTGATCTCCTAGAAAAGGAGTTGGCTTCCTCCAGAGTTCTAGGAAAATGAACTGTGGCCCAGTGATTAGTGCTAACATCCCTGCTCATCTGCAAAATTTGGACCCAAGATCTCTGATCAAATCAGGAGTGGGTGGTATACTACCTGCACAATTATGTGCGTGTTGAATAAATGAGTGCACAGAGCTGTGGCAAGATCTGTGAGATCAAATTCACAAAAGCAGATAATTAGAAGGGTACTTGCACCTTTGTTTTCCTTTCAAATACCTAAAACCTCTTTTTTTCAAACCTACAACTTCTTAATTTAACACATTTCAAGCCTACAGAAAAATTGCAAGAATATAATAATTACCCATGTATTATTCCTCATCCAGTTTCACCAATCCTTAACATTTTGTCACATTTGCTTCTCTTCTCTGTCACATTTCCCTCTCCTTCCTTCCTCATTCCCACTCTATGTATTAAAAAAAATTGACTGGGACACCTGGGTGGCTCAGTCAGTTGAACATCCACCTTTAGCTCAGGTTCGTGTGTTCAAGTCCCACATCGGGCCCACCGCTATCAGTGCAGGGCCCACTTCAGTACCTCTGTCCCCCTCTCTCTGTTCCTTCCCTCTGTGCACTCTCTCAAAAATAAATATTTTTTAAAAATTGACTGAATCACTTCAGAACTATTTGCAGACATTTTAATGCTTCATTGCTAAATACTTGGGCATGTATGCCCTCTGGACGGAGGCATTCTCCTACACAACCAAATATAATTATCACATTTGGGAATCTGAATATTAAATACAATACTGTTTTCAAAGTCTGTGTCCAAATTTCCCCAACTGTCCCAATATGGCTGTTCCCCATTGCAATCCAGGATCAATGAAGGATTAGCCACGGTATTTGGTTTTATGTCACTTCAGTCTGCCTTAGTCTAGAACAGTTCTCCAGCCTTTTTTTCCTTTCATGATAGTTAAATTTTTGGAGACTCTAAGACAACTCTTTTTGCACAATGTTAAAACTTGGCTTTGAAAGAAAATGATTTGGGCTTTTTACATCTCACCTAGCATACAGGCTTCACCTCTGCATCTCATTCTGGTATTTGTAATCTATTTATAACAGAACTTATTTAAAAACCAAATGCAGAATTGCAGAGTCGGACCTGTGCTCAGATATATTTGCTCAAATCTCCTCTGATTATAGATGAGAAAACCGAAACCCAGAAGAGTCTGGCAACTTGCTCAGGGCAGGGTTTTAAAATGGAGATCTGACCTCATCCTACCACATTACCACATTGTAGGTATCTCCTAGGCCATCTTCTGTCAGACGACACAAAACTTTCAGACCATTTTATACCCTGAGTAGCAGCTGAAAATGTTGCTGATATTTCCAAATATAAATGTTAAAAAGTCTCCTATGCATTCCTCTTATCGCTTAAACAACTGTTTCAGATGCCATAGATACAAAGCAGGTAAAACAACTTTCTCTGGAACAAGTTCACCTCAGTTAGTTCTGACCCAGCAGGAGTGAAGAACCAACCCCCCACCCCCCTCCACCCCAGGTTTTGTTACAAAGGGAAGGACTGTGCACTGGAGCCAGTTTCAATTCCTTGAGTTATTAATTCTACTACCTTGGAGAAATCATTAAATCTCTCTTAGATTCTTCTTCTTCACATATAATATAGAAATACTATTACTGGCATCTTAAAGACTGTTATATGGAATAATAAAGAATAAAATTACTAAAGGAAATGAAATTAACAAAATACCAACATATGCCTGAAATGTACAAAGACTACTTCCTTTCCCAATTCTACTCCTACCCTCTCTGAACCTCCTAGTTTACATGGCTGGTAGTTAGAAGCTTATAGTTTTCCCTACATTCAACATTAATGATGTATGAAAAATGTGGCTTACCAATTAAACGTTATTTCTAGTTAAAAGAATTTTAACTATGTTCTAAATCATTATTAAAGGCATATCACCCTAAATGCTGGTGCCTGCTTTTGAGTATGACACAGCTATATACCAATTCTGCGTAAAACAAACAAATGCATACAGGTTTATATTCAAAAAGTTAAACTAGAATAAAATATTCCAAAATATTAATGGTAGATATTCTCAGATGGTGGGATTTTAAAAGATTTTGTCCTTTACGTCTTCATATTTTCCAGTTTTTACAATGAACATGTATTGGCTTTATAATAAGAATAATTTATTTTCTTAAATAATAAAAAGATGTTAATAATATACATCTTCAGACAGGATTATATTTTCAAATTATATAGTGTCAAAACCACTTTGAACTTACATTAGGAAAGGTAAAAATGTGCTAGAGTACTGGGGTATAACATATTCACTCAATATGATAAATTCAAACAATTCAACACAGTTTTCCTTCCATTTTCAAAACAAACTGCTGTTTCTTCATTCAGGCACAAGATGTACATATTGGCACATAAAAGCTGCTTGTGTGTGTGAGTGTGTGTGTGTGTGTGTGTGTTTAAATCCAGAACCACATTTAATGCAGCAAGATGCTCATGCTGTAAAAGGCAAACTGGGCAAACAGCAGATACAGGACTCCTACTTCACACTTAATAAGGACATGTAAATGGTGGGTGGAATTGGACCAAAATATTTAAATCATTATTTCTTCCTCTTTTTATCTTGTGGTGTGCACAGCTGACTTCGCAAATGCTAATTAAACATAAGTATAATGGGACTCACTGTAAACATAGTTTTTCTTTTTTGGAAGATGGAAGAGACATGGTTGCACTGTGGTAATACTGGCAGACGCCTGCAGGTGACTGAGGCAAGAAAGGAGGAGCTCTTACTCAGGGCTGACATATAGACAGTTTACTTGGGTGAGGCTGTTTCAGTTGTTAAAATACTGTAATTCTTCATTACTGATTGGTAAGTAGCTGCTATCTGAGCCCCCTGAGGAACCCTAGTACCATGGCTGACCTCTCCACATCTGGCAACCAAAGGTGACAGCAGTATACTCTATTTCTGCATTATGGCTGGTGTCTGCCTGATTGTTAATATTTCGACCACTACCTGGTCTCCATCGATATCTCTCTATCCATTTCTAAACACTGCTGGTCACTAGCTACCATAGTTATTCTAGCACTTTCATTTTGCATTTCCAAAGATAGATACTTTTATAGAGCATCCATAAGTGTGTCTGGTGTATGCGTGCTTTAAGAGAAAAAAGTGAGCATAAGGAAAATGTTATTTCTTAGAAAATAAAGAATTGCATCATGGATCTTATTACTTCAGGATCTTAAATCGGATTCAGGACAATTCTGATTTATCAGGGAATCTGTTCTTTATCCTGACCAATCCAGAAAGTTGCTTCATTCTCTCATAGTCTAATAGAACATCTAACTTATCTAAAGCGTATCATCCTCCCTATCCCTCAAAAGAGAGAAAGCTAATTTATTTATTTATTTTTTTAAAAAAGTTTATTTATTTTTGAGAGGGAGAAAGAGAGAGAGAGAGAGAATCCCAAGCCAGGGAGGGACAGAGAGAGGGAGAGAGAGAATCCCAAACAGGCTCCACAGCGTCAGCATAGAGAGCAATGCAGGGGGTCAAATTCACAAACAGTGAGATCAAACCCTAAGCCAAAACCAAGAGATAGACACTTAGCTGACTGAGCCATCCAGGTGCCCCAGCTAATTCCTGAGACTAACAAGAGCAGACAGAGCATTCACAAACAAAAGTATAGCACTTTTAAAATATATCTAATGACCTAAAAATGTCATCTATGATACAAAATGTCAATGCTTAGACTATCAAAATAACTATTACGCAAGAGATATATTTTTACCTACAAGGAATGAAAAATAATTTACTAAATAGCTAAATATTAAGAGCTTGGGAATAAGGTTAAACTATATAACAGAAAAAATCAACAAAATAGTGTAGTTTTAAAAAAAAATAAACAAAACCACACTTAAAAAAACTTAATAGTGATTTTAATAAATCAGAGAAAGAAATTCCATGACTGTTAAAACGACTTTTCTAGGAACTGGATTTTCATCAACATATATGGTAGTTATAATGACAGGTTAGTCATTATAGATCTTTTTATTATTGTCACTTTATTATTATTCCTGCTTTACTTAGGAGAAGTTTTTTTGTTTAATTTTTTTTAAGTTTATATATTTATTGTGAGAGAGAACAAGCAAGCACAAGCCGGGGAGGGGCAGAGAGTGTGGGAAATAGAGAATCCCAAGCAGGCTCAATGCTCAGCACTGAGCCCAAAGTAGGGCTTGAACCGGCAAACCATGAGATCATAACCTGGGCTGCAATCAAGAGTCAGACAAGATGCTTAACCGATTGAACCACCCAGGTGCCCCAGGGGGGAGTTTTATTTGTAGATATATCTCCTCTTTTCAGAATAATCTCAAAAGCTAAAAATGTTAACAAGAGCTAAGTTTTTTAAAATAGTCAAGTATATAGGGGCGCCTGGGTGACTCAGTCGGTTGGGCTTCTGACTTCGGCTCAGGTCATGATCTCACGGTTTGTGAGTTCAAGCCCCACATTGGGCCCTGTGCTAAAAGCTCAAAACCTGAAGTCTGCTTCAGATTTTATATCTCCCTCTCTGTCTGCCCCTTTCCTGCTCATGGTCTGTCTCTTTCTCTTTCAAAAATAAACATTAAAAAAAAAACCCGAAACCCTTAAATAGTCAAGTATGTAGTGTAACCCACATTATACATGGTAAATTTCAGGATCTTAAAAAAAGAAAACACTGCAAGATATCCTTAGTTTTCGTAAGGACATTTCATCATAAAGGACATTTCATCATGTCAGGACATTTCATCATAAAATATAGAAAAAGACTGTCCAGGGGTGCCTGGGTGGCTTAGTTGGTTAAGCGTCCGACTTTCGCTTAGGTCATGATCTCACGGTTCGTGGGTTCGAGCCCCGCGTCGGGCTCTGTGCTGACTGCCAGCTCAGAGCCTGGAGCCTGTTTCAGAGTCTGTCACTCCCTCTCTCTCTAACCCTCCCTGCTCACGCTGTCTCTCTCTCTCTCCTAGAAATAAAACATTAACAAAAGAATCAAAAAAAAAAAAAAAAAAAAAAAAAAAGAAAGAAAAAGACTGTCCATACTTGCATAGGTCCAGGAATGCAAGACAGAACCCTCTCTATGTTCTCAGAAGTCACATCCACATCATTCACGGCAACAAGGACATCACCTGAAAACAGAGTTACAAAGGTGGTTGGATAAGTATCCAAAAACCAAAAAGATCTAAAATTAGAACATAAAAAGCATCTATTCTGACCTCTTCAAAGTAGTATGGAACTCATTATATATTATTATATATTTCATTAGCAGCAGAGATAAGCTCCCACTCTACTCTTTTCTGACATTATAATACAGCTCAGCATAGTGTCATAACTAACTACAACCTATGGATATTTAAAGAGATGAACAGTCTCATATCAGATATAATTTGAGAGCATTATGTAAACTCAAAGGACAAGTACTGCACTTATTATAACGGACTCTACTCACTTAACCCACAGCAAAGAAATTTAGCTACAATTTTAACTGAATCCATGTGGCATATCATAACTCAGTATGTTGCAGTATTCACTGTTATTATTGCTCTTGTGCCTTTGTTTCAAAGGCCCCAACCATAACAAAACACACAGCATGCTTTGGTAACAATCTCCTTCTCCATGGCTTTTCTTTAAATGTGTATGTTTATCAAATTTGGTGGCTTTCATAAAATAAAGATCAATGTTAAAATCAAAATTTACTTTTACAACAAAATTAGAGATAATATCAAAATACCAATGGGCTTTATTAGTAGAAATATATGTATATCAATATTATTTTTATCACTCCTAATCAAACATATCATTAGAAATGGACCAAATAATTATTATTCATCTAAGATATTTATTGAGCACCTACTATGTGGCAATTACTGTTCTAGGCACTGCGGATAGAGAAATGAACAAAACAGACAAACATCTCTATCCTCGTGGAGCTTCATATCCTTTGGGGAAGACAGATAATAAACATGTATATAGATAATAGTGTTCGCAAACAATTCTCTATCAGTTTCTCTTTTGCACATCTTGCAAGCTAAGGCATTGAAAGTCCTTGCTTGCTCTGAATTATTTTTCAAGCATGTTTATGTAGTGAACAACAGAAATAGTGTTATAGGGAGTAATCATCTGAAAACATGTCTAACAAAAGTCTAAAAGAAGGAGCCATACATGTATCATCATAACAGATATGAAAATTAATTTTAGAGTGACTGTAGTATACAAAATATTTTTAAATGTTAAGTAGAAAAATTTCTTTCTTTCTTTTTAATTTTTGAGAGAGAGAAAGAGAGAACAGGGGAGGGGCAGAGAGAGAGAGACAGGGGGAAACAGAATCTGAAGCAGGCTCTAGGCTCTGAGTTGTCAGCACAGAGCCCGACGCAGGTGTCAAACTCATGAACCAAGAGATCATGACCTGAGCTGAAGTTGGATATTTAACTGACTGAGCCACCCAGGTGCACTGAAAAATTTCTCATGTTTCTGTAACAGAAGAGTTATATCCACTTCTCACTCTCATAGATATTTGTTTTACTCAAGTTTTGTCAGCATTCCTGTGACTCAGAAATGGCAGGCTTCCTGGACATCATACCACTGCAGTGGGCAGTATACACTCTGGGAAAGTTCTTTCTCAACAAGGACACAGGAGTCATTAGTATGCATTGTTAAAGGCTGAAAGTAAACGAAGCACATTAATTGGTTTGTACCGCTAGGTAAGAAATGGTCTGTGAATTGCTGATGCAAAATTTTATCAAGATAAATTCAAAGTCTAATAAAATATAAAGAGGTGAAATCAGTATATCACAGTGTTTAAATCTGTTCCTCAATGTAAAATTTGAGAAAATCCATCAATTTCTCAGCACCTACTTAATATCAAATGTGTAGTGAGGGGTACCAAGGCCTATGAAAAAATATATGCCAAAGTTTGCTACTGTTCTATTTATACTATATATAATATGAATATACAGGTTAAGAAATTATTTTTAATATAAAAGTATTACCCATAAATGCAGAAAAAAGAAAAGATACACATAAAATTTTTGCCTTTGGGTATATGTGCTTTTTCTTTTTTTTTTTGCTTACTTATATATTCTAAACTATCTACATTAAATAAATACTACTATCACAAAGAGAAAAAAATTAAAACTCATTATTTTACGTAAAAAACCCCACTGTGGTAGGTAGGTTAGTGGTCTCCCAAAGTTGTCCATATCCTAATCGCCGAAATCTGTGAATGTTGCCTTACGTGGCAAAAGGGACTTTGCAGATGTAATCAAGTTAAGGATGTTGACATTGGGAGGTTACCTAAGTGGGCCCAATGTAATCAGAGGGTATTTATAAGGAAGAAGGCAGGAGGGTCAGAGTCAGAGAGAGACTTGAGGATACTACGATGCTGGCTTCGAAGATGGAGGAAAGGACCACAAGGCAAGGAATTCAAGAGGCCTCTGAAACCCAGCCGAGAAAAGGGATTCAAGAGAATTCAGAGGAATGCAGCCCTATGGATACTTTGATTTTAATGCAAGAGGGCACATCTTAGACTTCTGACTTCCAGAATAGCAAGATGATAAATTCGTGTTGTTGTAAACCACTGAGTCTATGGTAATTTGTCACAGTACAAATTACCTGCTTAACAATACAAAATGAAAATGAATACACCTGCCTAACAATACAAATCAGTCTTGGCTAAGCACCAAGTGAGAATCAGGAACTATGAATAATAAAGGACAGACCTGGATACAAAAGTACATAGAGGAAGCTGGAGAAAAAAATAAATCTTGTTGGAAGGAGGGATTTATGCACAAAAAGACTGGGAAATATGTATGTGCCAGTGGTGTGGGATCAGATTGTGAATTTAAATTGGTTATTTAAATTAAGCTGAATATGAGTTCAGGGAGAAGAGAATCTGGCTTTTGAAACATAGTTACCATACTGCCATTTTACATCTTCAAGTTAATTTATTTACCATGATGACACGTACTGAAAAATTCTTAAATTTTAAGAGAATTAATTTAACTATGTATTTTTTGAGTTTCAATACCAATCCCTCATTTATAATGTGCAGACATAAGCAGAAAATTAAGATCTCTCCTATCATTCTAAAAATCTTGAGTAATGGTGACTCATATACTGTGACTATTGTTGAAAACATTTGATTAAGTAAAATATCACATTCCCTGATCAGGCTGGAAAAGAAACTAGTATAAGGTTTTTATTTCTCATTAAAATAGAAAATAATACTACAGAAATGCTGGAAAAGGTATTGATGACCCCGGCACTATAACCAAAATTATTTTTAGGTCTCTACCTAAAAGCAAATTATTTTTAGTCTTTACCTATATTGACACAAATTATAGCGGAATTTCATCCTTTTAAACCTCTCAAGTAGTAAGAATTTTAAAGTTAATGTATTGGTTTTATGTTTTAAATATTTTAATGTTTATTTATTTTTGAGACAGAGAGATAGCATGAGCAGTTGTGGGGCAGGGAGCAGAAAGAGAGGAGACACAGAATCTGAAGCAGGCTCTAGGCTCCAAGATATCAGCACAAAGCCGGACACGGGGCTCAAACTCATGAACTGTGAGATTTGTGACCTGAGCTGAAGTTGGCACTTAACCAACTGAGCCACCCAGCTGCCCTGCACTGTTTTACCGACTTAGCCACCTAGGTGCCCCACGCTGTTTTTGGATTATAATTTTAGTAGTCAAATAATACATACATTTATTAAATTATAATTCAAAAAACCATACTGCAGTCTGACATTTTCATGTTTATTTTTTATTACTAAAAAATGTTTAAATAAATGTTTTTCTTACTTTTTTTACAACTTTTCATATGTTTATTATTTTTGAGACACAGAGAAGGAGAACATGAGCGGGGGAAGGGGAGAGAGACACACACACAGAATCGGAGCAGGCTCCAAGCTCTGAGCTGTCAACACAGAGCCCAACATGGGGCTACAACTCACGAACCAAGAGATCATGACCTGAGCTGAAATCGAACACTTCACCAGCTGAGCCACCCACGTACCCCTTATACAAATGTTTTCACGCACGTAGTTTTTCCTTCTTTTACACCTGGGGACAGCAAACATTTTCTGTAAGCGGCAAGATAAGTAAATACTTCTTTAGGCTCTGCAGGCCATATGGTTTTTATTGTAGCAACTCTTCAAATTTGCAACTGTAGCTTGAAAGCAGCAATAAACAATAAACAAATGTGGCTGTGTTCCAATACAATTTTGTTAATTAAAATTAATATCTGAATTTCATAAAATTTTCATATGTAATAAAATATTGTTCTTTTGATTTAATCATAGAAAAGGTAAAAACCATTTTCAGCTGGCAGACTACAAAAATGGGTGGTAGGCCTAATATGACATGAAAGGCCATGGTTTACAGATCTGTTTTAGATTATTTTTTGTGGATAAATGTCTCCAAATGGATTAAATGGGTTAAAAAGTACATTGTTATAGCTTAATCCTTATTTCCAAATTACATTTTGAAGGGATTAAATAATTTCTTTTCTTTTTAGTTCAAAGAGAAATCCTTTGGCACTTTCCCACCCATTCAAGTGAACACTACAGCAAGTAAAAGAACTCTGTGAATGGAAATCGAACTTGTAGGTCCCAGCTTTATCACCGACTGCCCTCTGCTCCTGGGTAAATCATATAATCCCTCTGGTACTTATCTGTAGAAGGAATTAATTGCACCAGCTCTCTAGGAAGGCCTAAAAACTCTAAAATTCAATCTTTCCAATGAACTCACTGCTTCCATTTTATTTCTTTACTGCTGAGTCAAGTACCACAGGTAAAATAAGGGAAAGAAATGTGAGGAAGGAAAGACAAACAGAGTTCCCTTCAGTGAGAAAATTGAAATGTTGCAAGCATTTCAGAAGGGGAAAATAAAAATGTGTGTCTAATAACAACAAGCAAAATATTAAAGGATAAAACCAGCTATTAGGTACTCATAAAAAACAAATCCATCTTTTTTTAAAATGTCTTTATTTCATTTTCAGAGACAGAGACAGAGAGCGAGCGGGGGAGGGGCAGAGAAAGAGAGAGACACAGAATCTGAAGCAGGCTCCAGGCTCTGAGCTGTCAGCAGATAGCCTGACGTGGGGCTCAAACCCAAGGACTGTGAGATCATAACTGGAGCCGAAGTTTGACGCTTAACCTACTGAGCCACCCAGGCGCCCCTCAAATCCATCTTTTTAAAAAGGCACATTAGGGGTACCTGGGTGGCTCATTTGGCTACGTGTCTGACTTGATTTCCACTCTGGTCATGATCTCATAGTTCATAAGGTCAAGCCCTACATGGGGCTCTGACAGTGCAGAGCTTGCTTGGAATTTTCTCTCTCTCTCTCCGCCCCTCCTCCCCTGCTCACGTTCATGTACACACTCTCTTTCTCTCTCTCTCTCAAAATAAATAAATAAAGATTTTTAAAAATCTGCTTGGTTGTTTTTTTTTTTAAGTACTTCAGATGTTTTAACCAGAATGTCCATCAACAGTGAAATGGAAAAATAATAGTGTACATTCATACAATGGAATACTACATAGCAACAACTTTGATATTTCTCACAGATTGTAAAATAAAGAAAATAAACAAAATGGAATACACAGTGTATACTTCTATTTATATGAAATTCAAGAAGAGGTAAAATAAAACAATAAAAAAAGAGGAGGAGGCAGAATCAACTCTGTTGATAGAAAACTGGACTTTCAGATTACCTTTGGGAGGGGGTATTAACTGGGAGGAGGCACCTTGGAGCTTCCTGGGTACTGGAAATGTTCCATATCTTGATCTAGATGGTAGTTACACAGGTATAGACATATGACAAAATTCGATGAATGTACACTTAAGATTTGTCCATCTTATGAATGTATGTTATACCTCAAAAAGATTTTTAAAAAGTGAAAAAAAACCCAGAAACTTTAAAAAATTTAAAAGAGAAATAGCACAAACATGTCATACAAAAAAAAGCTATTCAGTGATCACAGGTGAGAACATTAGAAGTTACATAATAAGAGCTTAAAATAAAAATTTTAGGGGCACCTGGCTGGCTCAGTCAGAAGAGCATTTGACCCTTGATCTCCAGGTTGTAAATTTGAATCCCACATTGGGTGAGAGATTACTTAAAAATAAAATCTTCAAAATAAAAAAAATAAATAAAAATAAAAACTTTGTGTTAATGTTGAACTAAAACATTCTATATGGGTATGTGTATCTAGAACATTACTGTGTGATTTCTCTAACCCCATCCTTCCCAATTCTAAAAAAACACCTAGTTAAAATGAGCAAAAATGGGTCATCTTAAAGAAAAAAAATCACCAAGGTGACATGCAGTTTCTAGGATATAGGTGAAAAGAGGATTTGCTTTGGTCTGGGGATGGAGGCTGGATATTGGTAGTCCAGAAGCAACCAGCTGTCAAACTTTAGGAAAAACTCAGAAATAAAAATAAAAAATAAAGATGCAAATCGGTAGTAAGAAGAGCAAAAATGGCACTGAAAATTTCAGCAACCCCCCTAAAATCCCAGTACAGAATCAGAATAGAATAGAGTTCTGCTGTCTTGAAAGGAAAGAATGCAAAGAGTCCCTGGTCTCAAGGTGTTGGCCAACAGATTTTAGTCAAAGGAAGTCATCCTCCAGATAGACAACGACAGAAGTCACCCCAGCAAACTGCATTACCATGACAAAGTTTTCATGATCCTCCTGCCTACAGGGTTACCTCACAGCTCACCCGTAGACTTCAGTGTGAAATGAAATTATGAAGGAAACAAGTGAGAAAATCTCATCTTGTAAGATTATCAAACTCACCATGACATTAAAATAGTCCATTATTTATTCCCAAAGTATGCAACTTTAAAAATATACAACATAATCATAAAATTAAAAACCTGAAAAAGGAGAGAAAACAAATCACCCATGTCTCTGCACTAACCCAACACTATTAGCAGTTTGCTGTATTTATATTTACATCTAATTGTTTTCCCTACGCGTATTTTTTACACAGTTTATGCATTTATTCAATAAATGTTTTGGGGGGCTTATTTATCAATCAAGCGTTTTGCTATGCACCAAAGATCAAATAACCATTTTATTCTGACAAATGTTTTTTTTTAACTTATTAGTAAGTCAGAAATGCTTCCATTATGAAACTGAAACCATGAGCCTCATTTTCCTAACTTTTTATTGCCATTCCATAAACATGCAGAAAAGTGCACAAATTGTAGAAGTATAACAATAAATTACCAAAAAATGAACACATTCATGTAACCACACTCAGGGTCAGAAAGTACACTTCTAGACCTGAACGTGAGACAGGAAACCATCAAAACCCTAGAGGAGAAAGCCGGAAACAACCTCCTTAACCTCAACCGCAGCAATTTCATACTTGACACATCCCCAAAGGCAAGGGAATCGAGAGCAAAAATGAACTATTGGGACCTCATCAAGATATAAAGCTTCTGCACGGCAAAGGAAACAATCCATAAAACTAATAGGCAACTGACAGAATGGGAAAAGATAGTTGCAAATGACATATCAGATAAAGGGCTAGTATCCAAAACCTATCCACACCCGAAAAACAAACAATCCAGTGAAGAAATGGGCAGAAGATATGAACAGACACTTCTGCAAAGAAGACATCCAGATGGCCAACCGACAAATGAAACGATGCTCAGCATCCCTCCTCATCAGGGAAATACAAATCAAAACCACACTGAGATATTACCTCACACCAGTCAGAGTGGCTAAAATGAGCAAATCAGAGAACTCTAGATGCTGGCGAGGATGTGGAGAAATGGGCACCCTCCTGCATTGTTGGTGGGAATGTAAACTTGTGCAGCCCCTCTGGAAAACAGTATGGAGGTTCCTCAAAAAATTAACACTAGAACTCCTCTATGACCCAGCAATAGCACTGCTAGGAATATACCCAAGGGATACAGGAGTGCTGATGCATAGGAGCACATGTACCCCAATGTTCACAGCAGCACTCTCAACAATAGCCAAAACATGGAAAAAGCCTAAGTGTCCATCAACAGACAAATGGATCAAGAAAATGTGGTTTATCTATACGAAGGAATACTATATGGTAATGAGAAAGAATGAAATCTGGCCATGTGTAGCAACATGGATGGAACTTGAGGGCGTTATGCTGAGCAACATAAGTCAGGCAGAGAAGGACATATACCATGCTTGCATGTATAGGAGGATTAGGAGGAACTTTACGGAGGACTGTGGGAGAGAAGGGAGAAAATAGAGGGGGGAGGGAGAGAGGCAAACTATGAGAGACTCTTGAATGCTGAGAACAAACTGAGGACTGATAGGTGGGGTGGGGAGGGGGAGGTGATGGGCATGGAGGAGGGCACTTGTGGGGATGAGTACTGGGTGTTCTATGGAAACCAACTTGATAATAAACTATTTGTACAAAAAAATAAAAATAAAAAAGAAAGTACACTTCTAGCATCCTATGTATCTTTACATTATTTTAAACATAAACAACAATACTACCTAGTAGTTTCTTCCTGTCTACAGTTCATTCTCTTTCCTCCCAATACAGTTAGTGCAGAAAGATCAGGCCTAGAGGCAAGGTCTAGGTATTAGCATTCCTAGAGGGTTCAGAAAACTGGAGTGAAGACCATGGGAAAGGAAACATGGAAGAGAATGCTCACTGATCAAATCACCTTTCTACTAGGTTTCAAGAGGAATGAGTAAAAAGGATTTTATAGATGTGTCTATAAATCAGACCAATTAGGTACTGAACAGAGGCCCCAGATAAAAATAGACAGTACATTAGCTGGAGTTACCCATCACATGGTACCTAAAATTAAGGTGGTTGGCAATCCAAGCAGGATTTCATAAGCATGAATTATGGCCTCCTTTGATAGAATGAAAAGAATAAAACTTAGAGATATTTTACAAAACAGAAAGTTGAGAACTTGAGAGAATATAAGCATGCATTAGCTTCTCTTCCAGCTTTCCGTTGCTGCATAATGAATGACCCCAAAACTAAGTGGTTTAAAACAACAACCACCATTTATTATCTTTCCCAGCTCTGGGGTTGACTGGGCTTAGTTGAGGTTCTCACTCAGGGATCCTCACATAGTTGCAGCCACATGGTGGTTGGGGCAGGAGTTATCTGGAAGGCTTCTTCACTTGTGTGTGGTAGCTGATACTGCAGGGTGGTTGAGGCCTCAGCTGGGGTGATTAGCTAGAGTACTGCTCATGGCCTCTTCGTGTACACTGGCTTTGCTCACAGAATGGTAACTGGATGCCAAGAATACCAGGCAGAAGCTGCATCACCTTTTATGACCCTACTTCTGAAATCACATAATACTCTTTGAGCTGTAGTCAGAGGCCCATGGCAGAGGCCAGGGGGTATGGGAAGTGACACAAACACTGTAACTCTCCATGGCGGGGAGTATCAACATTACACTGTAAGAAGAGAACATGGAGATCTTGTTGCAACCATTTGGAACACACACTGCACAGATGCTCTTCCTACATGATTCATCCTTGTAAACCTCCATGACGGCACTTATCTTACTATGTGAAACTATCTGCCTGTTTCTGACCCATCTCTTCCACCACACTATGAGCTTCTTAAGATGAGTAACTGGACCATTAGAGTAATCTTCATATTCCTGACACTTAACAGATGCTCGAAAATTTTATTGAATCAATGAATGAGCAAATGCAACTCAGACTTAGAGAAATACGTTGTAGGGGTGCCTGGGTGGCTCAGTCAGTTAAGCATCTGACTTCGGCTCAGGTCATGATCTGAACCCATGATCAGGTTCATGGCTTCAAATTCTGCATCAGCCTTTGTGCTGACAGCTTAAAGCCCGGAGCCTGTTTTGGATTCTGTCTCCCTTTCTCTCTGCTCCTCCCCAACTCTCGTGCTGTCTCTGTCTCTGTCTCTCTCTCTCTCTCTCTGTCTCTCTCAAAAGTAAACATTAAAAATAGTTTTTTAAAAATATTTTTTAAAAAATGTTTCTAAAGTATTTATAAAAGTTCCTTTATATAAATCTTATAGGCTGAGTCAACTTAAAAGACTGTTAGCTTTCAGATTTGTTAATAACTTTTAAGTTTCATTAATAACATATTTTCACATCTGACTAATATAGCTTTCCCTAAGTAATAAAGTTGCTACTGGTGCAAGAATTATATCCAACAGCTAAAAATGTATTAGCAATACAAAATGTTCACTTTAATATATATCCAGAATAACTATTGGATTTATTTTTTCCCCTTGAAATTGCTGAGATATTTTATGACAAGCACCCTTTTTAAAGGAAATTTATGTATAACATCACTGTGGCTAAATATGCCAAATGAAACAGTTTAAAACCACTTTAAGAACTTAGTGTACTCAAGTGGAAACATACAATTTAAAAGTATTTTTATTCATAAATTACATATTTTTATTTTTATATTATGCGATTGGGTATAAGTCATTGAAATCTAAATTATCACTATAAAATCAACTTATTTTCTTTTTCTTGTCAGCAAATATAACCAAGATGAAATAAAATTATATAATTCAAAACTCAAAAATTAGATAAGCCATTCCTTGGCTTAAACAAGGCACACACAAATTCAACTCACCAAAGTACTTATTTAAAGAACACTATGCCTTGCAGTACACCACGCTTAAGCAATTTCACTACTGTCCCAAATATCATGGAGTAGTCCTTAATCTGTTGAGACTCTGGATATAATTCTGTTTTGATCACATGTCTCAAAAGGCATTATTAATCCTGAATCTCTGCAAACAAGAACTGATGTTCACCAACAACACTTACCAATTAATATCTGACCACTCTTCATAGCAGATCCTCCTGGCAATAGGCCATGGACCACAAGTCTCTCTCCACTGCCCTGTTTTCCAGTTTTTTTCCAGCTCCACTTGGTCTGATGAATAATCCCAACCAGTACTTCCAGAAGCTTCAGCTGCTCTTTGGCTTTGGTCACAGTTAACTTTTTGGGGTTTACATAAATATTCACATCTTTGTACCGCTGTTGGACGACCACTCCTGTTTTCTGGTTGGACTGATGCTTTAGAATGGACACTGGCTCACTGTCATTGCTATTTTTTTTATTATAGCGCTTGGGTAAAAGACTTTTACTTTTTAAAATTTTGGTAAACCGCTTGAGTTTAGGTTCATACTTTCTTCCTTCTTTGTAATCATCCTCTTCAATTATAATCTCATTTTCACTGAACCTGACATGATTCACAGTAGGAGTCTCAGGAAGGAGGCTTTCTTCTTCATCCTCACTCAATTCCAAATAAAATAATTCTCCATTTTTCTGCACACTGTCCAGCCATTCCGGTTCAACATCACTATGGAAAAGAGAAAAGATAATCTGAATAGCAGCCAACATAAGAAAAATAGTTACATCTTTTCGGCACAGTCGGTACAGAGAAGTGGGAGGTGGTGAAAATTCTTTGATTCTTTCAAAGTCTCCTTACTATTTATAATTTATTGTAAACATCAACATTATTTCCTAGAACACTTTTTGTAGAATCTTGAAGAAATGGGGCTGGAGAACAGGAAATATAAAAGGCATAGTGATAGAAAAGAAAACAAAGAGGAAATGGCCTCCTTCTAGAATCAAAGGGTATTTTTTATTATTATTTTAATTCAGCCCCTGTATGGTCATTGTTCACTTCAGACAATCTCAATGGACAATAATTTACATTAATAGTTGATTGTGCAATTATATCCAGACATAACCCATTTGGAAACTGGACATAGAAACATCCTATTGGCATAAAAATTATTCATCATAGTTGTCATGTTAAATGAAAGCTAAAGCCTACCACTATTAATAAGATTTCTTTATACAATAAATTTCCAAAAAAAGAAATATTCAACTCGCCATAAAATATTTGCTGAAAATGACCAGTTTATAATCACAGTTAATAACAATCACTTCCATTGCTTATAATTTCCATAAAATTCCTTTTTATGAATAATCGTAGTAAGAAAAGTAAACCACATATTACATAATTTGTCATGTGATTGTTTAAAAAGTTTTAACTAGGAAGTAGGTCACTGGAAAAAAAATAAGTATTGCTATTAAAATAACTGAAAAAATATTAAAAACAAAATGCTCATCTTAAGGTAACAAACCTAATGATGAACTCCAACCTCCCTGTTCAATAGTATAAACACCTTACCTTTCAAACTGCTACTTTTTAAAGAAAAACTGGTTACAGTGGAAAATATAATATGTAAAGAGAGTCTTTCAGAAACACCAGCTGTAATATCCTAATGTAAAAGGGTATAATTTGTGTTCTAATCATTCCAACAGACAGATGACATTTCTATTTTCTGCAGTGTTTATTAGCAACTCTGGTTCTTTTAAAAGTCAACTATCTCTCTAAGAACTGTGAAAATTAATCCCCCCAAAATGCACTCCTCTATTACTCAACTCTGGAACTAACCACTGATCTCGTTTGTGGTAGGTAATTAATACATAATTTTCAATTATACAATAATGGCTAAAAAGGCATAACTAGTCCTAAATATCAAATGTGCCGCATCATTTTGGTACCACTTAGCACCAGGTACTAATCATTTATCAGTTGATTTAATCACATCTATCTGTATCTACATAAATTAGTATTTAATAACTCTGCAATTCTACTCTGAAGAATCTAAATAAATGTCTCCAACCATAAAAAATTTAGATAACCATGTATCACAATTAAAAATGGCACAATGTACAGATCATGATTATATACAATTACTTATGAAGATATGTATCAATTTAAAAAAGGAATGAAATTATTTGCTTTATAATCTCACTCCTTTAATCTGGCATATTATTTGTGTTAGAGTATGTGACCCCAAAGAAATACTTTTCCCCCTATGCTAAACATGAAGATGTTTCATCTTAATCTCTAAAACCGAATGTCAAACCACTTTTAGGCTATAACTTAAAGATCTCTGTAGGTGGGGGGCAGGGGACACAGGGCATTTAATCATGAGCAAATGAACAGTGTCAAGTGCTTGTAAGGTACTAGGATTATAAGGATTAAAACATCAGTTCCATCCCTTGTCTTGTGGGAAAGAGAAAGTGAAAAAGAATTCACAATAATACACAAGGTAAATTCAAGATAGTGGTCACCTAGTTTAGCCTGGGAAAGAGGGTGAGGTCATGAGAATTTCTAGTAGAGGAAACACAGAAGTTAAGTCCTAAAAGAGTTAAGTGGTTGGAGAGGGTATATGGTGTGAGTGAAGGGGATGAGGAAAAGAAAATTCCAAGCAGAGGTAAAAGCATAAGCAGAGGGGGCGCCTGGGTGGCTTAGTTGGTGAAGCATCCGACTTTCGCTTAGGTCATGATCTCTCGGTTCGTGGGTTCGAGCCCCGCGTCCGGCTCTGTGCGGACTGCCGGCTCGGAGCCTGGAGCCTGTTTCAGTCTGTGACTCTCTCTCTGACCCTCCCCTGCTCACGCTGTCTTTCTCTCTCTCCTAGAAATAAATAAAAAACATTAAAAAATTAAAAAAAAAAAAAAGCATAAGCAGAGGTCTTGAGGGACAGTCTCCATGGCCTATGTGGACAACCAAAGCTAGTTGATGGTTGCCAAAGTAAGGATAGAGGGAACGTACCTCAACGTCATAAAGGCCTCATATTAAAAACTCACACTAATATCATCCTCAATGGGGAAAAACAGAGCTTTTTCTCTATGGTCAGGAACAAAACAGGGATGTCCACTCTCACCATTGTTATTTTACAAAGTACTGGAAATCCTATCCTCAGTAATCAGACAATAAAAAGAAATAAAAGGCATCTAAATCAGCAGAGAAGTCAAACTTTCACTATCTGCAGACTACATGATACTTTGTAGAAAACTTGAAAGACTCCACCAAATATTGTTAGAATTGATTACAGCAATGTCATAGGATATGAAATCAATGTACAGAAAGCTGTTGCATTTCTATATACCAATAATGAAGTAGCAAAAAGAGAAATCAAGAAATTGATCCCATTTACAACTGCACCAAAACCCATAAGGCACCTAGGAATAAACCTAACCAAAGAGATAAAAGATCTGATCTGTATGCTTAAAACTATGGAAAGTTTATGAGAGAAATTGAAGAAGACACAAAAAATTGGAAAGACATTCCATGCTCATGGATTGGAAGAACAAATATTGTTTGAATGTCTGTACCACCCAAAGCAATCTATATATTTAATGCAATTCCTATCAAAATACCACCAGCATTTTTCACAGAGCTAAAACAAACAATTCTAAACTTTGTATGGAACCACAAAAGATTACCCAAATAGCCAAAGCAAACTTGAAAAAGCAAAGCAAAGTGGAAGGCATCAAAATTCCATACTTCAAGTTTTATTACAAGGCTGTAGTGATCAAGACAGTATGATACTGGCATAAAAACACAGAGATTAATGGAACAGAATAGAAAACCCAGAAATGGACCCACTATTTTATGGTCAACGAATCTTTGACAAAGCAGGAAAGAATATTCAATAGAAAAAAGACAGTCTTGTCAACAAATGGTGTTGGGATAACTGGACAGCAACATGGAAAGACTGAAACCGTACCACTTTCTCACACCATACATAAAAATAAATTCAAAATGGATAAAACACCTCAATGTGAGACAGGAAACCACCAAATTCCTAAAGGAGAACACAAACAGTAACCTCTTTGACCTGTGCCATAACAACTTTCTCCTGAGGCAAACAAAACAAAAGCAAAAATGAACTATTGGGACGTCATCTAGATAAAAAGCTTCTTCACAGCAGAAGAAACAATCAACAAAACTAAATGGTACCCTTCAGAATGTGAGAAGATATTTATTTGCAAATGACATATCAGTTAAAAGGTTAGTATCCAAAATCTATAAAGAACCTATCAAACTCAACACCCAAAAAACAAATAATCCAGTTAAAAGTAGGCAGAAGACATGAATAGACAGTTTTCCAAGGAAGACATACAGATGACCAACAGACACATGAAAAGATGCTGGATATCACTCATCATCAGGGAAATACAAATCAAAACTACAATGAAATAATCACTTCACACTTGTCAGAATGGCTGCAGTTAACAACACATGAAACAGATATTGGTGAGGATATGGAGAAAGGGAACCCTCTTACACTGCTGGTGGGAATGTAAACTGCTGCAGCCACTCTGAAAAACAGTATGAAAGTTAAAAACAGAATTATCCTACAATCCAGCAACTGCACTAATAGGTATTTACCCAAAGGATACAAAAATACAGTTTTGAAGGGATATATGCACCTTGATGTTTAGAGCAGCATTATCAACAATAGCCAGGGGCGCCTGGGTGGCTCAGTCGGTTAGGCGTCTGACTTCGGCTCAGGTCATGATCTCATGGTTCCGTGTATTTGAGCCCCATGTCGGTCTCTGTGCTGACAGCTAGTTCAGAGCCTGAAAGCTGTTTCAGATTCTATGTCTCCTTCTCTCTCTGACTCTCTCCTGCTCACGCTGTCTCTCTCTCTCCTTCTCAGAAATAAATTTAAAAAACCATTTAAAAAAACAACAGCCAAATTATGGAAAGAGCCCAAATGCCCATCAACCAATAAATGGATAAAGAAAATGTGGTATAAGTATGTATATACATAAGTATATATATAAGTATATATATATATATATTATTCAGCCATCAAAAAATGAAATTTTGCCATTTGCAATGATGTCAATGGAGCTAGGTATTATGCGACGCAAAACAAGTCAGTCAGAGAAAGACAAATACCGTATGGCTTCACTCATATGTGGAATTTAAGAAATAAAACAGATGAACATGGGGAGTGGAGAAGAGAGAGGGAAATCATAAAACAGACTCTTCAATATAGAGAACAAACAGGGTTGCTGGAGGAAAGGTGGGTGGGGGGTGGGCTAAACTTGTGATGGATATTAAGGAGAGAAGTTGTGATAAGAACTGGGTGTTGTAAGTGATGAATCACTAAATTCTACTCCTGAAACTACTATCACATATGCTGTGTGTTAACTAACTGAAACTGTAATAAAATCTTGTACACAAAACAAAGCTAGTCTACAGTTGCAAAAGGTGGGGCATGACAGGAAAAGTAGTCAAGTCCTAATTTTGCAAGGCCTTTTAGACCATGGCAAAGGGTTTGGGTTTTGTAACATAAGGAAGAGGGCATCAATGAAGAGTTTTAGATAGAGATTTAGGTGTCAGATTTCCCTAGATAGATCTACTTTGACAATAAAATGAAAGAAGAATTTGAGTAGACAAGACTCAACTCAAGAGAATAGTTAGGGGGCTATTTTAGTAGTCCAGGCCGAGATGGTACCTAAAGCAATGGCAGAAAACATGAAAAGAATAACATTTGAGAAATTCTTAAAAATCATTGGACTTTGAGACTGATTAAATGAGATGATGTGAGGATTAGTAGAGGCAAGATGGCGGAGAAATAGGGAGCTCTGTGCATTTTGCTTGCCCCCTGTCTCTGAAACAGAGAAGGCCTGAAGCCATAGGACACCGAATTGCAGGAGTTTGGGAGGAAAATAGAGTACGATGGAAGGCAACCTCATAAGTGTGTGAGTGCGAACTGGGGAAGATAAAAACAGGTCAGGACCCGGAGACACGGAGGGAAGGGAGGGAACCCCCTTCGCGTGGAGCCACAGTGAGTCAAGGGGAAAAGAAAGACTGGCTGAAACTGCTCATAGAACTAACTGTCCCTGGAGAAGAGGAAAAACCTCGGCTTGGGACAGAGAGTGATCCTAGTTCTAGCTGCGGTGCTGACTTTGGGCTGGGTGCCCCGGTCCCAGGCAGCGCCAGGAGAAACTGCTCTACTGCCCTCCCGGCTCGACCTCCTCTGGCGGGGAGGCGCCCAAGCTGGGATTGCCCCACTGCTCTCCCAGCTCCATCGAGGGGGGGTGGGGGGGAGGGAAGTAGTTGGCCTGAGACTGAGCTGCTGCTCTCCCTGCTCAAAACCGGCAGGGAAGCGCCCGACCTGTGGGATTGTGTTTCGGGTGGCATCAATAAAGCACAGACTGGGATCTGGAAATGAGGCAGAGCTTGGGACATAGAACACAGCCCACTTTGGCTACACTTGCGGCAAAGATTGGACCCTAATGAGTGATTTGCAGCGCTTGGTACCAGAGGAAACTGGGACTGCCATTTTTCTCCACACAACCACCAAGGCAAGACCTCAGAGAGCAGCAAGTGGGACTGCAGTGGAGGCTACGACCTGTCCTACAAAAAACCAAGCCCATCCCCGCAACAGAGCTGCTTTTTTTTTTTTTTTCTTCTTATGGAGACTGGGGCAAGACCAACATGGATACACTGCCATGATTAATTCTAGATCAATTCTTTCTATTCAGATATATTTTCCCTAGTCTCATTTGTATCCCTCGCCTCTGTTGGACTGGGCACTCTGGTCATTGGTTTGCTCAAACAGTCACATTTAATCTATTCTCTAGACGTATATTATACACCTCCACTGCTACCTTTCTATCTTTTTCTCTCTGGAGTAATCAGACTATAGAGTTTCTCGGTGTAACATTATCTCTGTTTCTTTCTCCTCGCCTCCTACCATATTCTCCTCTTTCTCTAAATTAAGGCTCTTAGTCTCTGTCTGGTCATTGTCCAATTTCGCTTTCTCCCTGCCCTGTCATTTCTCTCTTTGTATATATTCTTCCATCAGCACTACATACACTTTGCTCTTTATTTGTAGCTGGGAATTCTAGTTCTTTGCTTTTAGACCGTCCTTTGTCTTTTGTCTTTTTTTTTGCTTTTCTCTTTTCTTTTCTTTGTTTTTTTTTTTTTGTTTCTGTTTCTTTTTCTTATTTTCTTTTTCCCTTTCAGTTTGCTCATTTGTTTGATTTGTCTGTGTGTTTGTGTGCCTTTGTTCCCTGTGTGTTTGTCTATCTGTTTTCTTTTCCAGGGATACTTCAAGAAATAAGACAAAGTACACATGATGGAGAGTCCCAAACACCACTACGAGTAGGGAAATAAAATAACCAAACAACAAGAGAGACCAAGAGACAACATTAAAAGAACACTTCCTGAATGGACAGGCACTGGACAGTCAATGAGCCTTCTTTATTTTTATTTTTATTTTTTTAATAGTTTATTGTCAAGTTGGTTTCCATATAACACACAGTGCTCATCCCCACAAGTGCCCTCTTCCATGCCCATCACTCCCTTTCCCCCCTACCCCATCTGCCCTCAGCTTGTTCTCGTCATTCAATAGTCTCTCATGGTTTGCCTCCCTCCCTCTCTCACACGATTTTTCCCCTTCTTCTCCCCCATGGTCCTTCGTTAAGGTCCTCCTAATCTTCCCATACGTGCAAACATATGGTATCTGTCCTTCTCTGTCTGACTTATCTCGCTCAGCATAACACCCTCAAGGTCCATCCATGTTGCTACACATGACCAGATTTCATTCTTTCTCATTGCCATGTAGTATTCTATTGTATAGATAAACTACATCTTCTTGATCCATTCATCAGTTGATGGACACTTCGGCTCTTTCCATGCTTTGGCTATTGTTGAGAGTCAATAAGCCTTCTTTAATACAGCAGTACTCACAGGTACAGAGTGCATAACAAGCTTTTAAAACTTACAAGAGATAGAAAGCTAGCCAAAATGATGAAACAGAAGAACTCTAAAGAAACTCCAGGAAGAAATGACAGCTAAAGAGCTGCTCAAAACATATATAAGCAACATAATTGAACAAGAATTTAGAACAATGGTTATAAGATTAATCTCTGGACTTGAAAAAGGCATGGAAAACATCAGAGAAGCTACTGCTACAGAGACTATGGAGCTTAAAAATAGTTGTGATGAATTAAAAAATGCTAAAAATGAGGTGCATAATAAAATAGAGGTGTCCAATGCACAGAGTGAAGAGGCAGAGAGAATAGGTCAATTAGAAGACACAATTATAGAAAAAGAGGAAGCTGAGAAAAAGAGAGATAAACTGATCCAGGAGCACAAAAGGAGAGTTCGAGAACTGAGTGATACAATTAAATGGAACAATATTCGTATCATAGGAACTCCATAAGAGGAAGAGGGAGGTAAAGGCACTGAAGGAGTACTTGAACAAATTATAGCTGAGAACTTCCACAATCTGGGGAAGGAAACACGTTGAAATCCAAGAAGCACAGAAAACTCCCATCAGATGTATCTTGAATAAATCTTCTGCATGACATATCATAGTGAAACTGGCAAAGTATAAGGACAATGAGAGAATTCTGAAACCAACTAGGGAGAAAAGGGCCCTAACATACAAAGGGAGCTCTATTAGAGTAGTTACTGAAACTTGGCAGGCCAGAAAAGAATGGCAGCAAATCTTCAATGTGATGAACAGAAAAAAGTATGCAGCCAAGAATCCTCTATCGAGCAAGCCTATCATTCAGAATAGAGGGAGAGATGAAAGTCTTCCCAAATAAAGAAAAATTGAAAGAATTCATCATCAATAAACCAGCCCTACAAGAAATCCTAAGAGGGATTCTATGAGTGAAATGTTGCAAAGAACACAAGGTACCAGAGACACCACCACAAGCATGAATCCTACAAAGAACACAATAACTCTAAACCCATATTTTTAATAATTAACACTGAATATAAATGGACTAAATGCTCTAATCAAAAGACACAGGGTAGCAGAATGGATACAAAAACAAAACCCATTTATTTGCTGTCTACAAGAAACTCATTTTAGGACTGAGGACACCTTCAGATTGAAAGTAAGGGGATGGAGAAACATCTATCATGCTACTGCAAGTCAAAAGAAACCTGGAGTAGCCATGCTTATATCAGACAAACTGGACTTTAAAGTAAAGGCAGTAATAAGGGATGAAGAGGGACATTACATAATAATTACAGGGTCTTTCCATCAGGAAGAGCTAACAATTATAAATGTCTACACACTGAATACGGGAGCACCCAAAGACATAAAACAACTAACCATAAACAAAAACAATCTTATGGATAAGAATGTGCTAACAGCAGGGGACTTTCATACTCTACTTCCAGCAATGGATAGTAAAACTAGACAGAAAATTACTAAAGAAACAATGGAGTTGAAAGACACATTGGATCAGATGGATTTGACATATATACTTACAACCCTACATCCTGAGGCTTTGGAATTAATTCACTTTCTTCTCAAGTGTTCATGGCACATTCTCTAAGATAGATCACATACTGGGTAATAAAGCAGTCAATAAATATGAAAGAATCAAGATCATACACCAAGCACACTTTCAGATCACAATGCTATGGAACGTGAAATCAATCACAGGAAAAGGTCTGGAAAACCTCCAAAAACATGAAGGTTAAAGAACACCCTACTAAAGACCAAATGGACCAATCAGGCAAATTAGAAGAAATTTAAAAATATATGGAAACAAATGAAAATGAAAATACAACTATCCAAACTTTTTGGGATGCGGCAAAGGCAATCCTAGGAGGAAAGTACATTACACTCCAGGCCTATTTCAAGAAACTAGAAAAAGCACAAATACAAAATCTAAGAGTGCACCTAAAGGAACTAGAAGAAGAGCAACAAGAGCACCCCAAACCCAGCAGAAGAGAAATAATAAAAATCAGGGCAGAAATAAACAATACAGAATTAAAAAGAACAGTAAACAAATCAATGAAACCAAGAGTTGGATTTTTCGAAAAAATAAACAAAATTGACAAACCAGCCTTCTTAAAAAGAAAAGAGCATACAAATAGACAAAATCATGAATGAAAATGGACTGATTACAACCAATCCCTCAGAAATACAACAATCATCAGGAATACTATGAAAAATTATATGCCAACAAACTAGACAACCTAGAAGAAATGGACAAATTCCTAAACACACACACACTACCAAAATTCACATGGGAAGAGAGAAAATCTGAACAGACCCAAAACTAGTAAAAAAATTGAATCAGTTATCAAAAATCTCCCAACAAATAAGAGCCCTGGGCCAGATGGCTTCCCTGGGGAACTCTACCAGACATTTAAAGCAGAGTTCATACCCATTCTTCTCAAGCTGTTCCAAAAAACTGAAATGGAAGGAAAACTTCCGGACTCACTCTATAAAGCCAGCATCACTGATTCCCAACCCAGACAGGGAACCAGCAAAAAAGAGAACTACGGGCCAATATGAATGAATACGGATGCAAAAATCCTTAACAAGATACCTGCAAATCATATGCAACAGCACATAAAAAGAATTATCCACCATGATCAAGTGGGATTCATTCCTGGGTTACACAGCTGGTTCAAAATTCACAAATCAATCAATGTGATACATCACATTAACAAGATAAAACACATTAATAAGAAAAGATAAAAACCATATGATCCTGTCAACAGATGTAGAAAAAACACTGGACAAAATACAGCATCCTTTCATAATAAAGACCCTCAAGAAAGTCGGGATAGAAGGAACTTATTTCAACATCATAAAAGCCATCTATGAGAAGCCTTCAGCTAACATCATCCTCAATGGGGAAAAACTGAGAGCTTTCCCCGAGATGAGGAACACGACAGGGATGTCCACTCTCACCACTGTTGTTTAACATAGTGCTGGAAGTCCTAGCATCAGCCATCAGACAACAAAATGAAATCAAAGGCATCAAAATCGGCAAAGAAGAAGTCGAACTTTCACTTTTCGCAGACGACATGATACTCTACATAGACAATCCGACAGATTCCACCAGAAGCCTACTAGAACTTACTCATGAATTCAGCAATGTTGCAGGGTACAAAATCAACGTATAGAAATCAGTTGCATTTTAATACACCAATAATGAAGCAAAAGAAAGAGAAATCAAGTAACTGATCCCATTCACAATTGCACAAAAAACCACAAAATACCTAGGAATAAACCTAACCAAAGATATAAGAGATCTGTATGCTGAAAACTATAGAAAACTTATGAAGGAAATTGAAAAAGACACCAAGAAATGGAAAAACATTCCATGCTCATGGATCGGAAGAATAAATATTGTTAAAATGTCAATACTACCCAAGGCAATCTACACATTCAATGCAATCCCAATCAAAATTGCACCAGTATTCTTCTCAAAGCTAGAACAAATTATCTTAAAATTGGTATAGAACCACAAAAGACCCCAAATAGCCAAAGTAATATGAAGAAGAAAACCAAAACGGAGGCATCAGCATCCCAGACTTTAGCCTCTACTACAAATCTGTAATCATCAAGACAGTATGGTATTGGCACAAAAACAGACACATAGACCAATGGAATAGAAATAGAGAGCTCAGAATTGGACCCACAAATGTAGGGCCAACTAATCTTTGACAAAGCAGGGAAGAGTATCCAAGAGAAACAAGACAGCCTGTTTAACAGATGGTGCTGGGAGAAGTGGACAGCAATGTGAAGAAGAGTGAAACTAGATCACTTTCTCACACAATACACAAAAATAAACTCAAAATGGATAAAGGACCTGAATGTGAGACAGGAAACCATCAAAACCCTAGAGGGGAAAGCAGGAAACAACCTCCTTGGCCTCAACCACAGCAATTTCTTACTTGAAACATTCACAAAGGCAAGGGAATCAAGAGCAAAAATGAACTACTGGGGCCTCATCAAGATATAAAGCTTCTGCATGGCAAGGGAAACAATCAATAAAACTAATAGGCACTGACGGAATGGGAAAAGATAGTTGCAAATGACATATCAGATAAAGGGCTAGTATCCAAAACCTATAAGGATAGGTTTTGGATACCAAACTCCACACCCGAAAAACAAACAATCCAGTGAAGAAATGGGCAGAAGACATGAACATACACTTCTCCAAAGAGGACATCCAGATGGACAACCGACACACGAAAAAGATGCTCAGGATCCTTCATCATCAGGGAAATGCAGATCAAAACTACAGAGATACCACCTCACACCAGTCAGAGTGGCTAAAATGAGCAAATCAGTGGACTCTAGATGCTGGCGAGGATGTGGAGAAACGGTCACCCTCCTTCAGTTGGTGGGAATGTAAACTGGTGCAGCCCCTCTGGAAAACAGTGTGGAGGTTCCTCAAAAAATTAACACTAGAACTCCCCTATGACCCAGCAATAGCACTGCTAGGAATTTATCCAAGGGATACAGGAGTGATGATGCATAGGGGCACATGTACCCCAATGTTCATAGCAGCACTCTCAACAATAGCCAAAACATGGAAAGAGCCTAAGTGTCCATCAATGGATCAATGGATCAAGAAGATGCAGTTTATCTATACATAGGAATACTACATGGCAATGAGAAAGAATGAAATCTGGCCATGTGTAGCAATGTGGACGGAACTTGAGGGTGTTATGCTGAGCGAAAGACGTCAGGCAAAGAAAGACAGATACCATATGATTTCACTCATAGGAGGATCAGGAGCAACTTAATGGAAGACCATGGGGCAGGAGAAGGGAAAAATAGTTGGGGAGAGGGAGCGAGGCAAACCATGAGAGACTCCTGAATGCTGAGAACAAACTGAGGGCTGATGAGGGTTGGGGGTAGGGGAAGAGGGGTGATGGGCGTGGGGGGGCACTTGTTGGCATGAGCACTGGGTGTTAGATGGAATCCAACTTGACAATAAACTATGAAAGAAAATAAATGAGATGATAAGAGAAGGAATTAATGTTAACTAGATTTCTAGTTGGTGACTGTACTTCCATGCATCCTTTTATACACACATATGCACATACTCATTTTATATAAATGGGAAAATAACTGTAATACATGTTATCTTCCCTTCCTACTTTTTACAGACATAAACAAATAGCCATGATATGCATGTTCTTAAAATCATAAAATCATATAAAAATATACACTGGATTATTCTGTCACTGTTTTTGAAAAACTATAATTATTATATATATATAATTGCAGTTATATATATTTTCAGAAGTGTATATACATATGTACATGTATATATACATACATACCTTTATTATTTATCACTGAACAAATACAGTTTAGAAACTTCTAATGGCTGCAATAATAGTCTCAAGGATGTAGCACTTCCAGTCATTCACCTCCTGATTAGCTTTGTGTTCTGTTTTTGTTTTGACCTTATGGATGATGATAAGCTATCTATGTATCTGTGTATCTATGTATCTATCTATGTATATATCTATCTATATGTTTTTTCCCAAAGACTACACCAATTCACATTTCCACCAGAAATGAATGAGATCCATTTTCCTCACCTCTAAATTTAAATGATACTTCATTTTAAGAGGAAGAAGAAATTAAAAGAAGGGAGATGAGAGGAACAGGTATTAAGATAGAGAAATGAAAGTACAAGGCTCTGAGAAAAGAAGGTAACATGTATAGTAGAAGGAAAATGAACTGAGAAGTCACAAAGACCTGGATTTAAATTTGGTTCTACTGACATTTTTACTTTTCTAAGCTTTACTTTTTCTCTTCTCGAAAACAGATTATAGCAATGTCACATGGCTGTTACCAACAGTAAATTAAAAAATGTGTTAGGATGATGTCAAATAAAAACCCGTTCCTTTCCTCTTGCCCAGCGAGTCAAAAATGTAGAGAAACTTACAACTTTATTAGATTCAGCACTCATACTTCTGCACTCTTCCAACCCCTGGCAACAAATGAAATTGTCTCCAGTGACCTCTATTTGTTGGGTTCCAGGCTAAGTGCTGTTGGCATAAGGAGCAAAAGATGGCTATGGCTCCCATAGTTCAGTATTCCTGGAAAGTTTCTTATTCCTACTCTGGATGATTAATTTATTTAAATGCATCAAGAGCATAACTGATTAATGAGTTAGAAAGCTTAACAGAGTTGTAAAGACTGTACTCCAAACTAGTTCTAACAGGAGGGGGTATATTAAAAACAACTATAAGAAAAACCCAACATTTCACTGCAACTATTATTCATAATAAAATTAAAGAAATTAATATTATATGTTGATACTCTTTACTCTAGGAGATGGAGCTTAATCTTTCCTCCCCTTTAATGTGAACTGGACTTAGTGACATGCTTCCAAAGAAGAGAGTATGGAAAGTAAAAAATAATAACTTCAAGGTGACGAAAACTTGCAGACATTAACGTAATCAAGCGATCCAGGTTATGAAAAACAAGGAACAACTAAGAAGCTGTCACACCAAAAGAAACTAGGGACACTTAATGACTAAATGCAATATGATATCTTGGATTAGATCCTAGAACAGAAAACGGACCGAAGTAGAGAAATGGTGAAATCCAAATAAAGTCTAGAGTTTATTTAACAGTACTGTACTAATGTTAATTTCTTAGTTTTGGCAAACATACCGTAGTTGTGTAAGACATTAACATCAGGGGAAACTGGGTGAAGGATATATGTGAACTCTGTACTATGTCTGCAACTTTTCCGTAAATCTAATCTTATTCCAAGATAAAATGTTTATTCTTAAAAAGGCATTAACTCTAGCTGCTTTAATTCAGATTTTTGTAAGAATGCTTCAATCTCTTTTCTGAGATCCTATGGTACAAGCTGCAAAGTTGCCATTGTGTAAATGTCTTTCAATGAGATTCCTTTGTTTATTCTACTTTTTTCTAAACAGAAATAACTGTATATTCAGTCTGCTTGCAAAGTTTGAGAACACTTTAATTGGTTTTCAAGGCTCTAACTGAGGTAGTAAACATAAGCAGAGTCCTTCTTCCCAAAGAAAGATTTGTTAATTTGCAAATAAGCAAGTTCGCTTACATAAACTGTATTATAACTATATTAAAGAAAATGAACTTCAGACAATGTAAATAAGTTTCTCAATTCATACTCAAGAATTCTACACTAATACTAATTTTTTTCTTCTAAATTGTTGAATCTCTTAGGCCTTTATATTATCAGTATTTTTCATCAATTGAAATAGTATTAGAATTTTCTTGGCTATCACAAGAAAAGTTATGAATAGCCAGACCTATTGGTTCATTTCCTTACAGAAAACAGACTTTTGCTACTACTCCAAACCTGTTAGAGAATACTTTTTGTTTTTCCTTTTTAGTAGGCAAAAGCACACCAAAATGGACAACACACATAGTTATATGGTGCTGATATGTACAGCAAGACAATTCTAGGGATGGAGAAAAACCACACACAATAAAAACATCATGACAAATGAATACGGTTTCTCTCTGGTGTTTGTTCAGTACTGGTCTGTCCAATGCTTTTCTGTGCTCTGTCTACAACTAATATCTAATTTTCACCCCTGAATTCTTTTGATTGTTTTCTAAAAGAAAGCCACTATTTTAATGGTTAAAATCTATGCTAGGTGTCATAGCAGCTTGAAGGGTGGGGAACCTGGGATGGGCTGGTGTTCTTTCTAGCCTAGCCACAGTCACCACTGGAGCAAATGTGAAACATGTTAGAGAGAAGGAAAGGATCAATCAGTAAACTTGTCACTGTGTGCTCACTGCACGAAATAAATTTTTACATCAAGAACACATCTCCATTGGAACTATGCTAATGACCCTGTTCCAAGGACCACATTCCCTACTTCCAACCCATTCAGCTTCATGGAGCATGTTACATATCACTAAGTTAGAGATAAGATCTGACCCTGGCAGAACTGAAATAATAGACCAGCAAAAACATTTTTTGATAGGGCATTTTTGTACTTTAAAGATCTCAAATGGACAGAAGGCTCATCACCTAGCTTAAATGCAAGTGCCAAAAATGAGGAACAAAAACTGCTCTAAGAAAGTTGAGTTTGGAGAAATTAAGTCTAACGGGTATCAAAAAAGGTTGTAGGAGAAGTGAGCACTTAAGTAGGACACTGAATGATTTTGACAAGATAGGAAGGGTCTTTCAGAGAAAACAAAGTAGGTAAAAGTGTAGGTGTGAAAGTATATAACAGGTATAAGAGTGGGTGTATATGTCAGTGTAGTAATGTTATGTACTGAATGTCTGTGTCCCCTCAAAATGTATATGTTGAAACCCTACCACTCAGTGTGATGGTATAGAGATGGGAACCTTTGGGAAGTAATAAGGATTAGATGAGGCCATGAGGATGGAAGCCTTATGAATGCGATATGCCCTCATAAGAGTCTTGAGAAAGCCTGTTCATTTCCTCTGCTCTCTGCCTTGTGAGGATACAAATAGAAGTCACCAATCTACAACTTGAGAGGAGGGTTCTCACCAAAACCTGACCATACTGGAAAGGTGATCTTGGACTTCCAGCCTCCAGAACTGTAAGAAATAAATTTCTATTGTTTATAAGCTACTCAGTCTATGCTGTTTTTAAAACAGCAGCCCCAGGTAAGACAAGTTAGGAATACAGGTAGCTTTTAAGAAGGAAGATCATCAAAAATGAGATCAGAGAGGCTTGGGACAGATCTAAAACAGCTTTATAAGCAACTGTGGAATTTATTTGGGAGACCACCAAGCTTTTGAGTACTATAGAAAAATGATTTAGTACACTCTTTTTTTAAGAACCATTTTAGGTTCACAGCAAAACTGAGCTAAAGGTACAGAGATTTCCACTATAGTCCCTTTCTCCTACACGCATAGCCTCCTCCATTATCAACATCCTCCACCAGAAGGATACATTTGTTACAACAGATAAACCTATACTCTACTCCTACATTATAATGATCCCAAATCCATAGTTTACATTACAGTTCACTCTTGGTGGTGACATGTCTCATGTATCATCTGCCACTATAGTATCATGCAAAGTAGTATCACTGCCCTAACACAATTAGCCCTATTACTTTAAATTTTAAAATAAAAGCCAGAATAAATGAAGTTCCATAAAGCTTTTCATGTTAAAGAAAAGCACATAGGGGCCTTCTTACTTCTTTTGTGCATATTTCAAATTTTTAATCAAAAATTTGATTAAAGAGGAAAAGCATGTCTCTACTAGGTCATCTACTCAAAGATTTCATAGAAATCCTTGCACATTCAGCCTTTAGTTTTCTCTTTAATCACACTGCCTTTAGAATACAAAGCATTCTCCATCCTGCAGATATGGAGGACACTGGGAAACTTCTGACGAAGATGAGAAAATTTGTTACAAGAGGCAACTCTGGAGCACCTCGGTGGCTCAGCTGGTTGAGCATTTTACTGTTGACGTTGGCTCAGGTCATGATCTCACGGTTGTAAGACTGAGCCCCACATCAGGTTCTACACTGACAGTGCAGAGCCTGCCAATCTCCCTCACTCTCTGCCTCTTCCCTGCTTTCTCGCTCTCCCCCCCTTTCTCTATCCCTCCCCCACTCCCAGGTGTGCATGCACTCTCTCTCAGTAAATAAACTTTAAAAAAAAAGAGACAGTTCATAAAATCATAAGTTATAACCAAGATTCTTCTAATTCTGAATCCCTCAAGACCAGGGAATGCCTGATGAAATGAAAATGTTAACACTTTTAGGCAAGCAAAATAAACTCGCAAAAGGGAATTTGCATTCCTCTTAGAGAATCTACTCCTGTATGCATCAAATCACCACATTGTGTATCTTAAATATATTCAATTTTCATTTGTCAATTATACTTCCATAATGCTGGGTGGGGGGTGGAGGAAATGAAACTCAGCTAGGATTAATCCTCTTCCAAATCAGATACATGTTACCTCTGCCTTCAACCTCCTCTATGTCCTCCTGTCAATCCCTTATTACCAACTGTTCACAATTTTCCTGTTCCTAGGATTTAAGTAAACCTTCTCTCAGTCAACAAAATTCAGAGTTAAGTAAACATTCTCGTTCCATTTTAACACGTGAAAATTGATGCTTAAAGTCAGGTGACATGGAAGGCCACATGGTTAGTGGCAGGGATGAAGAGAACACAGGCTGTCTGACAATTACTCTTACTCCAGTACTCATTATGCTGCATCAGGATGACTATTTCAGGCAGCATTATAAAGAAATGCCATTGTAATTAAGGTGGCTGAATTCTTTGCACAATAAAATCATCAGCAATCAAGCCTGGCATTATTAGTTTTTTTTTAAATCCCAGCCTTGTCCTGTTGATCACAGGGATGACCTAGTTAAACATACGGGTATCTGTTTCATTTTATTTAGCTTCACTGGTAGTATTCATGCATGTGTTTAATTCTATTTTTGATCCAAACTGCCAAAATGTATCTTTTTGTAGTAGGTTCTCTACGAGAAAAATGATTTAGAACTGTGTTTTAGAAAACAAACTCTGGCAGCTATATGGAAAAAGACTGGAAATAAAAGAAATTAGAGGCATCCAAATCAGTTAGAAGGCTACTCCATTCATGTATGGTAGAGGCAAGCCCTTTAAGTCAGGCAAAACCTCTAAAAAAAGAAACAAGAAGGAGTGGATATTAGAAAAGGAAGTCAACAGGACTTATTAGATGTAAAGACATAAACAAGGAAAGAGTGATGACAGTAAAGAAGATGGGCAACACTAGAAGAAAAACAAGGAAGATAATGAACTTTCTTCAAACATGCTGAGCTGGAAGTAGAGAGAAAGGGTAGCAAAGACCTGCCATTTCTCTTCCTTAATTTAGTTATATACTATTTGAATTTTTAATATATTTAATTTGATAAAAGAGAAATTAAAAGAAAAAAGAAGTCAGGGTTCAGAGCAGGAGAAGGAAAAGGAGTTATCCTAAACTAGATGTTAATACAGAATATAGCATCATAACTTTGAAATATTTTGATTCTTCAAATATAACATTCCCAATTTAAAACCCAGGAAAAAAATAAATTTTGGTATATTCATACATTAGAATACTGTTCAGAAATTTAAAAAAAAGAGAATGAACTACATGTAGGCAACAACATGGAAAATTTTTAAAATAATTATCATGATTTAAAGAAGTTGGACAAAGAGAGTCTATATTGTTTGATTCCATTTTTATAAAACTCTAGAAAATACAAACTGATCTATACTGACAGAAAGCAGGTAAGTGGTTTGCGAGGCATGAAGAGTATACGAGCAGTCTGGAGATGCATGGGGAAACTTTTGGATGACATAGTTATGTTCATTATCTTGACAAATGTATACATATAAAAGTTACCAAACTGTACACTTTATTTTTATTTTTATTCTAGAGAGAGAGTGAGAGAGCGCTCAACTGGGATAGAGGGATAGAGGGAAAGACAGAGTATCTTAAGCAGGCTCCATGCTCAGCACAGAGCCTGAACTGGTGCTCAATCACATGACCCTAGCATCATGACCTGAGCAGAAATCAAGAATTTGACTCTGAACCAACTGAGCCACCCAGGCACCCTTGTACACTTTAAATACATGCAGTGTGTTGTACGTTTAAAAAAAAATGTCAGAAAAAAAACTGTAAAGGACATATTTCCCTTCTTCTCCAGTTATTCTTATTTTCAGTGGAAGTTCCTAGGCTTTTTATAGCTAAATTCTCTTTTTAAATTATCCCTTTTTCTATAAGTGAAGCTTTTAAAAATAACCAGTAACAACAAAAAATTCACTTTGAAAAAACAAAAATCTAAGTTACAAAATTGAGATCTCTGACCAATCTAAACAAATGTTGCTTCAAAAAGCTGGATAACTGGAAAACCACAGCAAAAAATGCCAACCACAAACCCAAACTCTAACCTTAATCATGACCTTAAATTTAACTCTACCACTAACCAGTATCCCCTAAATTCTAACCACTAACTCTAACCCCAAACTTAACCTCTGGAGACATCTCTGACCTGCAGGATATGAAGCACCCTAACCCTAGCTCTAAACCTAATTCTAACCCAAACCCAAACCCTAACCCTAACCCTAACCTTAAACCCATTCCTCTGAAGAGATCTCTGACATTCAGGATAATAGGCACATACCCTCACTCTGGCCTTAACCCTAACTCTATTCTAGTCCTAAACTGAACCCTAATCCTAGATCTGAGGGGAAAAAAAGAGTTGGTATATATTTACATACATACATACACACAATGGAATATTATTACTCAGCCATAAAAAAGAATGAAATCTTATCTTTTGCAATGACATGGATGGAACTAGAGAGTATTATTCTAAGTGAAGTAAGTCAGAGAAAGACAAATACCATAACATTTCACTCTTATGTGGAATTTAAGAAACAAAACAAATAAGGAAATGGAAAAGAAGGAAGGAAACAGAATTTGTAGTATTTCTGAAAATGAGTGTGTAGAGATCAAAACAGTTAAAAGAAAAGAAAACCACAGCAAAGGAACTTGGCATTACTGAAAGTAAATGTATGACTTCCATTATTTCAATACCGAAAGTAGTCACTGATTTCCTCAACCCAACTCATCCACCAGTATTATCTCTGAAGTATCCCCAGGGACTCACCAATGTGTATTCTAATCTAAAATTGTCCTCTTATGTCTTCAACAAACCTACTAAAAGTACTTCACTAGTAGGTACCCTAAAGTAATTTTATCCCCCAAATGATCAACTTACTCTGTACAATCACATGCAGCTCAAACTGTTTTTTGGTTAGAAAGCATGTATGAAATAATAATTACCAGAAAGACTATATAGGTAATTAACTATTTCAACAATGACAGTTCAGAATAAACAACTATCATAAACTTTCTTTTTAAAAATTTTTTAATGTTTATTATTTATTTTTGGGAGAGAGAGAGACAGAGAGAGACAGAGTACAAGCAGTGGAGGGGCAGACAGAGAGAGACACACACAGAACCCAAAGCAGGCTCTAGGCTTTGAGCTGTCAGCTCAAAGCCCGAAGGAGGGCTCGAACTCAGGAACTGTGAGATCATTTACCTGAGCGGAAGTCGGACGATTTAACCGACTGAGCCACCCAGGCGCCCCTAGCATAACTTCTTTAATAACCTCCATGTAGGCAATGAAAAACAATAGGCAATTCATATCTCTTAGCTTCAATGAGAAAGATTAAGTTCACATTCCTCTGCCTTGATCAAAAAGAGATCTTGTCCTTGGGGTGCCTGGGTGGCTCAGTCGGTTAAAGCCTCGGACTTCAGCTCAGCTCATGACCTGGAGATTCCTGAGTTCGAGCCCTGTATAGTGCTGACAGTTCAGAGCCTGGATCCTGCTTCAGATTCCATGTCTCCCTCTCTCTCTCTCTGCCCCTCCCCCTGCTCCTGCTCTGTCTCTCTCTCAAAAATAAATAAACATTAAAAAAAAGAAAAAAAAAAAAAAGAAGTGATCTTGTCCAAATTGGGAAGATCACCTCTGTATTGCTGACTCTGCAGGTTAGATAGGTAAATAGGAGCAGAACAGAAGCCTACATGGTCAGATCAGCAAATCAATTCTCAAGTCCTACTCATCAAGAAGGGACAGACATAAAATTTGAATCTTGATAAGACTTAAAATGTAGACCAACAAACATTTTATAATAGGGATTTACTGTACTTTTACTATTAGGAAGATAAAGACACTGGAACATCTGGACTGATGAGTAAATGACTATTGTAGAAAGCTTAATGATTATTTAAATATATATGAAATATATACATATGAAATACATACTTACATGTATTTTGATTTACAAAATGCTATGAAATAGCAAGCACTCCTAACACAAGGCCCTCAAATTAGTCATTTCCTGGAACTTAAGTGAGAGCTAGTTCATTTGCTTTCATTCCATTAAAATCAAAATTCGAAATGAAGACTCCTAAATCTCTACACTGGTAACACTCAGCTCTGAGACCATGGGGAAATCATAGATTCTCTCTGGGCTGAAAGTGTGTGATTCTAAGATGTAGAGAAACCAAGAGCTTGAGTCACAAGATCTATGACTCTCACAGCAAGACCAAATAAGGTTTCCCATAATCTATACTTCATTCCAGTGCCTCTCTCGAAAGCCATAATTTTGTAAATATTTTTTAAATGGCCGCAGCTGTTGATTACACAAAATACTTGATACTGTAAAATCTGTTCAAGTCTTCAAGAATATAATCTGTCTTTATCAAGCCTCCAGTGTATATTAAGCAGCCATTAGTGACTGCTCTTTCCCTATGCTTTAAGAACAATGGTAAAAATTTTTTTACATACCCATAGGTGAAAATAATTGTCAAGTAACTTTTACTCTTAAATACACATTAAATACTTGTAACCGTTATTCCTAAATACAGTTAAAATGTCATCCTAAAACTGAATGTGCATGGTAGTCTATTATGGGATTGGTTAATGTTTTGGCACCTAAACCTTTTCACTGTTAGTCATTCATTTTAAAGCTACCACTAATTGATTTTTCCAAAAAGGTCTTAATCCACAGCAGTAAAGGATAGATTCCTTCAAAATTGAAGAGGCACTGGGTCTTATGAATCAAAATAATTTTTCCTTATTATTAAAGATTAAAAAGTGGAAAAGAATATTTAGGTATTTTGTATTTTAAAAATTACGTTATGACATTAAGTAGAAAGCAAGAAAATCATGAGAATGTGTAGGAAAATATAGCAGAAATATTTCTCAGCATTTCCCAAAATGTTGAGAGGTTAGTCCTTGACGGTGAAGATTATCGGTGGAATTTTCTTTCTTTTATATATATCAATTTTCATAACGGGAAAAAATCTAAATAATTTAAATAATTGACTCATAAAACGCGTAGGGTATTCCTCCACTAAAGTCACAAAGATCATAACACCAGAGAAGACACTGACATAGGAACAAAGAGTTTTGTGAATATTCTAACAGATATACCCTTAAATATTAGAACCCTCCACAAAGAGAAGAACCTCCTTATCTGATAATAATAAAAAACTTAGAATAGCAAAGAACCGCATGTCATTTCGCCTCACAATACCTCACAATTGGAACGTGGCTCAAATAAATCCCACTAATTATAGAGCCTCAAACACTCAATCCCAACTACTCCAGCACTCTGGCAGCCTCCCCCTCCCCACCGCCCCGCCAAGTGTACGCTATTTGGATTGAAAGCATGGACTTAATTGTCCCTCTTCAAGAATCTTACTCATAATCACTACTCGTTGAGGAATATGAACCCGAGTCGCTGACCCGATCTTCATAATCGCAATTCTCATCTTCTTGTGACGAGGGATCTCCAGGGACCTCATCTGGGCTCTGACGCGAGCCACGCGAAACCGGAGACGCCATCATCACGGATGCAGTAGCGACCAGTAATGTAATTCAAATCTCGCAGCTACCGCACGCCATGGCCGCCATGTTGTCTCCGCCTGGAAAGGCGCAGAGCCCACGTGACCGCCAATCCTTGGCTGCAATTGGTGGCAGCTTGAGTTGCCAGGGAGACAAGGAAGCTTTCCCGAGAGAGAGAACTGAAAGACGCCAACAAGGTGAAGTTTCTAGGAGGGCGTCTCACTTGGAGGAATATAAGTAGCTAAAACTTCACCACTTAGGCTCTCCCAAACGCACTCCTTGGAGCAGTATAATTTATTAACAGCAGAGACCCATTTTTTTCTTCCCCTTTTCTTCTAGTTTGCACTTTGCCCTGTGTTTCTAAACCGAACAGCTGCCCAAAGCCTTAGAGGCACTCAACTTGGGGTTCCCATGCGGTAAAGGAAACTCCTCCGCACCTTTCCTCAGGGCCTCTGCATCTGTGCTGGGAAGAGAGCTTTTAAGCAAATCCACTAGGTGTTAATGTAAATAGGCTCCATTGTTTCTTTGGTTTTCTTATTGTTTCACAATTGCAAACATTTTTATAGTTTTCCAAGCAGATATTGTAAATTGCTTAAAATAGGAGGCAATGTGAAATCAACTGCGCGTTCATTTAGTAATTGTATAATTTGATTAAGTGTTATCACTGAAGTTGGAAGTGTATACTGGTAAATTTTATCGGTATTTTACGAATACCTACAAGTATTTTTTTTCTAAGTACAAAATAATAGCCTTTATTGAGAATCAGCCATTTCTCAAATTACTTGTTCTATTGAGATACTATGCTGGGTATTCACATACTATGAAGTAAATATCCTTATACTAAAATAAGAAAACTGAAGGTGGGTTATTCATCTTAATGATCACATGGGTAGAAGGCAGCAAAGCCACATAAGAATTGAACCTAGGTTATTAACTACTAGATTATATTTCCTCCTCAGGATCTAGTAATTCAACTATTACAGATCTAAGAAAATAAAGGATGCAAAAAATTTTATGAAGTTTGTGAAAGTGGAAAGCTGAAAGCAATCTAAATATTCAACAATAGGGGAAAAGTTAAATAATATACTTTTCTACATGAAATATAAATATTATGATAGAAGTATTTTCAAAGAATAATTCATGGGAAATATTCATGTTATAGCAAGTTAAAGGATATAATATTTTATGATTTCAATGGATGGATGCTGGAGATTCAACTTAAATTTCATGGGCAGATGGTGGAGACTGAAATGGGCAATTTTTAACAGTGGTAAATATCATGATAAATAGAGTTCTAAGGAATTACCCAAAGGAAGATAGACTGGGGCATGGAGAGCCATAGCAAATTTCTTACAGTAAGTCTGAACTTCTCTTATTTTATGAGGTATTATGTTCCAAACAGAAAAGGGTAGAGGTAAGTAAGTCTTCCCATGGCCCAAAGTGGTTATATGCATGCAGAATTCAAAAGAGTCTGAGCAGTAGCAGGCCAATAGTATTTAAACTTTCAAGCTGCAATTTAGTTCCATTTGTCACATTAAACTCTGTACATTCAAATAGCCTAAGTTTTAAGGTTTTGCTGTACTAATTTCTAAATGTGCTTTTTCATAGTTGTATCCCAGCTATTGAATATTGTTTTTTAGCTTAATTTGAATTTATAAAATTGTTTTTATCTTAAATGAGAGCTATAGAGCACAGAGCTTATACCTGTTTATTTAAAATTATAATTTAAAAAAGTTTAAGTCATTCCTGGAAATTCACATCCGTTTTTTTCCTTAGGAGAGGTCTATATATGACTCAGATTGGAGAACAAGGGACTAATCCATAAAGGGATATTGGGGCAAAGGAGGTCCTTGAGGTGGCAGGAGAATCTGGCACCTATAGCACAGATGGAAGGACATGACCTTACTGACATATCTTCCTCCAACGTGGATCGTAAAGGAAGGTGCAGGTGCGGATGCTGATTTGCCAGTTTTAGTCAGGAAGTTGAAACATTCTCCATTACATAATGGTGTTTATTTTCTCAGGTAAGTAGAAGGCAATCTTGCCAGGTGAAAATGAGGGAAGGTAATGGAGTTAGAAGTTTTTGAAGAGAATGGATCCCAGAAGGGAGGGAAACAAATATTTCCATCAACACTGAGGTCCAAAAACTGTACTTGAAATCAGAGAAACAATATTATAAAAAAAAGTTGGAATCACTGCAATAGTTATACTATGTTTCATGTTAAAATATACATACTTAACTCTCACCACAATCTCAAATGTTAAGAATTTTAACATTTTAAAAGCATCTTATTTGGAAGTAAAAAAAAAAAAAAGACATTCTAAATAGTAACAAAAAACCCCCACATTTTCTTCTATAAATGACACTCTTTTCTTTATAAACACCTAATGATTTCATGCACTGCTCAAAAATGTTCCATGCCACCCCATTAGAGAATAAACTCCAAACTATGTAGTCTCTTTAAAAAAAAAAAAAAAAAAAAAAAAAAAAAAGATTCCAATTCTACAAACAATTGTGCACCACTTAGAAATTAGATGCTTTATTTCCTGCATTAATCAAGTTAATCAAATGTGCCCAACTTGCCAGATCAAAAGATCCTCTCGGGTTCTTGTTAAATATAGAGATTTTGAGACCTGTCCCACTTCTGAAAAATCAGAATCTCCAGGGAAGTTGGCTTGGAAATCTCTATTTTAAATAAATGGTCCCACCCCTCAATGATCCATAGATTAAGGTAAACTTGGGAAACACTGCCCCAAGCCTCCCCTCAGTTCTAATGCTTATTATCTGCAAGCTCACTGATCATTTCCACAATGGGCTAGAACTTACTGGACCTCCTGATTTTGAGTCTGGCAGACAGACCTCTCCCTTGCTCCAGAACCTACCATCTATAGAATCTTGAGCAAATCAACCTCTCTGAGCCTCACTTTCCTTATTGGTAAATTCAGATATTGATATGTACTTCATAGGACTGTTTAGAGGTCTAATAAGTCAATGTATGTAAGATACATAGCACATAAAGTGTCAATAAAACTTAAGCTATTTTATAGATCATTTATTTACTCATGCAGTTCTTGCATTGCAAAAGCCTATGTTTTCCTTCAAGATCCAATTCTAATAATACCTTTTGCAAGAAGCCTTCACACACTCTTTTTCTATCTCAGTGACAATTCCTCTTTCCACCTTCCCCTTATATCCAATAAAGTTTTGTTATAACAAGTATCAGTCTTCTTAGTATCTAAATTATTTAGGAATCTTTGCTACCAAATGACAAATTCCTGGAAGATACGACTGGGTCTTTTTTGTTTTTGTTTTTGTTTTTTTTTTCAATCTTTCATTTTACGTAATGTTGAATAGGAGCAAGAAGTGCCATATAAAGGTATCTTTTAAGAAATATTCTTCACTCTAGATATGTCTCTCTCAGTTAACTTCCTTGGTTAGTCTATTTCCATATGTTAGATTAATAGACAAAATCTGCACCCCCAAAGGGTTATCACTTTCCTTATCTTTCACAAAAGAAAAAATAATAGCAATTATTTTATATTCTTATTTAAATTTTCAGGGTGTGACATAAACTAATCAGATTTCCTGCTTTATGTCATATTTGTACTAAATTAATATTTTACAACCTTAGATTTACTAGAGGGAATGAAGAATGGAAAAAATTAACATGCAATTTTCAGGGCCTTTTAAAAAATACTGACTTTGTTTTATATTTAGCAATTGCTGGAAGACTTAAAAGAGACTGGGGTATATTCTCAATTTTTATTTTCTACTATACAGATGGCCAGCCATCTCTAAGAACTAAATATGTTTAGTTTAATATATATATGACATAAAGTCCTTATTTTCATAGTTGACTCTCTCAATTAGGCAAACAACAAAATTCTGACATAAAATACCCCAGATAAGAACATAATTAAATATTTAGCATTTTTAGCACGTCCAAGAGTTCTTTGGCTAGTAGTAATGGAAGGTAGCAATGAGAAGTAAATGAAAACAGGGCCACTTGACGTCATGTCTATTAAAAAATTTTAAACTGCAAGGTTAAAATTCACAGAACTTTGCATTGTTAGATACTAATATCCTCTTAATTATAAACATGAAAATAATTCATGAGCTGTGTGGTAATCCTGACAACCCCAACCATTTTAAAAATCATGAATAAATAATTTGGTAGACCAGCAAAACAGCATTTTAAAAACTGAGGCATCATAATGTGGGATTTTTAGAATTTGAGATAGTCATAAATGAATAACATTTCAGCAATTCTATGTTTATAGAATTGGATTATCTAAAATTCTAATTTTCCTATATAAAAATTGAATTACCAGTTAAAATGTATAGACCTTGTTCCATAGAAATCATGCATTCTCTATTTGAATAATAATGAAATACAGATGAGAACACAGAGGTAAACATAAAAGTAACTGAAGTAGATGGCACAAAGCTCAAGCCCAAAACCCTTAATTTACTCCTATTTATCCTCATTTTATACTTTCATTTACAAATTATAAAAAGTTGATGAAACGTTCTACTGCCATAAATCAGTAGCCGCCAATCAGAAGGAAGGGAGGCCTCCTTAAAACAGAAATACAATAGCAGCAGAAATTGTTGATGGCTGACAATCTGCCAATGAAGAGGAAATCAGAAACAAAAAGCAGACACAGGAATTACCAAAAAAAACCAAAAACAAAACCAAAAATTCATAGCTTATAACTGAGTATCAATTGCCCTCAACAGCACCTAAAATTAAAAAAAAGAAGAAGAGGGGCGCCTGGGTGGCTTAGTCGGTTAAGGGTCCGACTTTCGCTTAGGTCATGATCTCGCGGTTCATGGGTTCGAGCCCCGCGTCGGGCTCTGTGCTGACTGCCAACTCAGAGCCTGAGCCTGTTTCAGTCTGTGACTCCCTCTCTCTCTGACCCTCCCCTGCTCACGCTCTCTCTCTCTCTCTCCTAGAAATAAATAAAACATAAAAAAAAAATTTAAAAAAAAAAAAGAAGAAACAAAGAAAATTACTGCATTGTCGAGCCCTACAGTAATTTGATAAGACTGTGAAAATGCTTGATAATCCCTAAGTGCCACGCATCCTCCAATCACATTCTCATCCTGATTTTGGCACTAATAACTAAGTGAATGTGGATAAAATCAGTTTCATCATCTGAAGCCTACAATAATAATCCCACCTAAGGATTATTGTAAAGGGTTGCTAAGAACAAAATACCATTGGAATCTAATGCCCCACACTTAAAGAAATAGAAGACTGTGTGCTATATGCTATATTTAAATGTTTTTGATTTGGAAGCACCTGGGCAGCTCAGTTGGTTAAGTATCTGACTCCTGATTTTGGCTCAGGTCACAATCTCAAGGTTAGCGAGATCAAGTCCCATGTTGGGCTCTGTGCTGACAACAAGGAGCCTGCCTGAGATTTTCTCTCCTCCCCCCTACTCTCTCTGCCTCATGCGTGCCACTCTCTGTCTCAGTAAATTTGAAAAAAAAAAAAAAAGGTTTTTTATTTCAGTATTTTCTTTAATTTTTACTTTTTGAGCTTTAAAGATATTTTATTCATTAGGAATATTATCTAACAGGGCATACCTTTACCCCTGAGGCTTCTGGATATTTGAGATATTTTAAATATGCCATTTTGCTATTGGCAAAAGTATGAAGTTCAGGTTATCAAACATTTTGAGAGACTCACTCCTTGCTCTTTTTTTTTTTTTTTTTTTTTTGCTGGCTTAGATGTCAGAACCCACTAGCACTCTAGCCTGGACCATCCCCATATACTAGCCGTTAGGCTTTGGCCAAAATTCAGCTGAATTTTCTCAGAGTCTTTAGGAATAGCTATTGTTCTGTGTTTTGTTTTGATTTTTTTAGGACACTTATTAACATAATCCTTTATATTTCACAGAACTTTAGTTTTTTTAGAGCAGTTACATATCTGAAATTCACACCACCACCCTATGAGGTGGTTATTATCCCTTTATATTACAGGAAGAACAGAAAAATATAGACAAGTTAAAAATCTTGCAAGTCACACAACTAGGACATAACAGGAATAGGACTCCAAGGGAATGGTTAAACTGAAATAGCCTTGTGCATAGGTTTTTTATTTTGTAAGTCAGCCAAAATTCTTACGAGCCCTAATATAATTATTTGGGTACTTCTTGTAATCAATATGACACAAATATATGTTAATTCACTTAAGAAAAAGTAACTGAGAAACAATCGTGAAGCTTTTCCTTGACTCTGACAACCTGTTAACTTTTAATCAAAAGGCAGGATGGCTCCCCCTCCTCTGTTGTTATTTTAGTCTTGACCATATTTTGTAGCTAACACCTCACTCATGCAGAGAAAAATTTGCAACTTTGCTTCACTTTGGGTTTGGCTGAAGTATCTCTTTCAAAAGCACAGCGATTTAATGCTTTACATTTTGAAAACCATACTCACAACAGAAAATACACAGTAATTAAAGAACACTCAGAATATTTATCACTTAAAATAATATGTAAAAACAAGATAGAATCGTCTTGCTATTTCTCTTGTCTATCAATTTCCTATGGCTCAAGGCTATTGGTCTCTTTAATGCAATTGCCAGAATTTTGAGGATATCTTACAAGGGACGTTTTAAAGAAAACCATAAAAATTTTATAAAACTGATATAAAAAATAGGCCATGCTCTGGAGTAGTCAATAAGGGCTATAGTGAGTAGATAAACATGATTTAAAAGTTATCTGGTTTCTCTAAGTTCTATTAAACTATGTCTAAATTTATATATACAAGCAAAAGACTTGATGAAATAGGAGCTTGTGTGGTAATATAGCTTCATTAAATGAAAGAGAAACCTCTACAGATTTCTCAAAATTTTTAATAAATGTTTGAAAACATTAAGTAATAAATAACCACTAATGAAAATGACACATCACAAAATCAAAAAGACTTCCATACCATATTAAAAATAAAGCACCGTTAGCCATGATACTGACAAACACATTTATAGTTTCAGATTCCATTGGTTCCTATAGCATGTGGGAGCAGTTATTTGTAATTCAGATAGAGTAGTAGAGTAGTTTTTCATATACTGAACAGGTTTGTTCCAGAAACACTCCACTATTTACTTCTGAGATAATCATTTCAGTCTTGATGACTATAGTTTAAACATATTCTTTTGCCCTGGTTCATTCAGACACGTTTGTGCTTTGGATCTGAACCCTGGTAGTACTAATCAGTTTGGAATTTTTTGGCACCTGACATTTAAAGTATGAAATTCTGTTGCAGTAGAGTCTTAAGCATTTAAAACAAAAACCTGTCCCAGCTTTGTCAAAGTCATGCTGTGAATGCGTTTCTAGTTAATGTTTTGGGGGATTACTGCTGGACTGTAATTTTATCAAATGCAAGGGGATTTGTCCTTGGGAAGTTAGCAGAATCCCCTTTTAGCTACTCATTTGACAATATTTTATAGTATATGGCAGGGGCTCTCTTCAGGGGAGGGGTGAAGGAAATCAACTGTGGAAAATTGCAGGTTTCAGAGGATGGCTTTTAAATCGAAGAGACCCAATTTCTTCCTTGCACAATGTCTTTCTTTTTAACTCACACTTCCAACAGAACAGGATTTGTACAGCTCATATGGTTTTGTACAAAGACTTAAAAGGGTCACTTGAAACGTTTACAGATGAGAGAATTCACATAAACCTCCCCCTGACAGATATGTACTAAGGGCCACTTACTCTTTCTCACCACAAATGTATTCAAGAGATACTTTTGATGTATTTCCCCCATATTTTGTCTTAAGAAGGCCTGGCTTTCCTAGACTTAAAGCAGCATTAGCTGCCTAACATTTCATCCATCCTCTCTAAACCTTAAAATGGAAAGAAAATTCGCTCTTCATGTGGATTCTTATTTCTTTTCCATAAACCCATCAGAGTTATCATGTAACTTAATGTTCGTTGGTCTATTTTGCATAAAGTATAAGGTTGGACGAAGGTATCAGCAGTAAATTAATACACTAGCAGTTTACGGAAAGTTGGGGTTCTCCTCCTTCTTAGAGGAACTCTTAAATTTCCTTTGTGTAGTTGTGCGTGTAAACGGACGCGCGCGCGCGTGGCATGTATGTGCGTGCGCGTGTGCCTGCGTGTGTGTGTGTGTGTGTGTGTGTGTGTGTGTGTGTGTGTTAGGATTCAGATTTGTTAAAAAGTGACTCATTCTAACTCCAATCACAACCAAAGTCCAAACAAAACTCTCAGCTATTTTTTCCTGGAGAAAGGCTAGAGGTGTTTAAAGAACAGCTTTGCTTAATTGTTTTTCTCTAAGTTAGAAAGTGGTGTTTCCTGGAGGAGGGTGGATAACCCGGTACGGGGGCCAGACTCCCAGCGGCAAGACCGAGTGGATCCGGAGCATCCAATTCTGGAAAGGGTGGGGCGCAGGTCCCAACGCCCTCCCGCGGCCAACACCACAACGGGGAGAATCCCGGGACTCCTCACGCTGCACCCCCGCAGAAAAGTTGCCCCTCCCCTTGCCGTAATCCCCGCGACCAGAGGGCGGTCTTTCCCGGGCCCCCCGGCCCAGCACTGACCTGTGTAAGAGGACGCGCTGCACGGAGTCCAGGTCCTCCAGGTTCCGGGGGGCAGGTTTGGGGATGCTGGACCTGCCCACCTGAAACATGCCCACTTGAGCCTCGCTGCAAAAGCGTACAATAGGTCACAGGCGGAATGCGGAAGGGGCGGCCAGGGCTCTCCCGCGGCACGCACGGCGCCGCCTGCCTCGGGCACAGCTGGGGCCGCGGCTGCGGAACCCCGAACTGAAAGAAAAGGCTGTCAGCTTTGGACGCTTAAAAACCTGAGACTGAAGGGCAGCGGTGTGCAGCGACGGCTGTCCCCGTCCTTCGCCCTCTTGCTAACCCGCCTGGATCTTGGAGCCCCGAGGCGGGCTGCGCGGCCACCCTGGAGCGGGAGGCAGCCACCGCCGCCGGGGCTGGTCAAGCCCTCAGTCCCCCTCTTCCACGTCCCTTCCAACTTGTGGGACCACGCTTCAAGGTCCCTTGCGCGCGCGAGGAGCCGTCCAGTGCCTCCGGCCCGGCGGTCCAAGGCTGCGCTCTTTCGCCGCCTAGTGCTTTTCACTCTCCCTTCCTGGACAGTAAGGCTGTCCTGGGCGAGGGACACCGGTGTCCAGGCACCGCCCCCAGAAAAGGAAGCTACCACCTGCAGCTTGGAGGACTGTGAGCAAAGGAGGAATGGAGGAGGCAATGAAAAGAGAGGCTCCTGCGGCTCTGGCTGTCCAAGGAGGACTGGAAAGGGCGTATGAAAGAGAGGTGAATTAGGTTTCAGTGGTTGGTGGGAATTTATATTCTGCCTAAGAAGCCACATATATTCATAAGTTTTGGTAAACGTATATTGGTTACCTGTGATGTACCAGGCTGAGTTCTAGTCTCCAGAAATAAAAGGATGAATAAAAGGTGGCTGCCGACCCGTCTAATGTCCGTATTCTCTTTTGGGATCTGTGTGTTTTAAAAATACACTTCACCCTAGAAGATAACATAGGGGGGAAATGTAGGTGGCCTTGGAAATGGCGATTTTTAAATGCAACACCAAAAGCATGTGCCATGAAAAAAAATTGATAAATTGGACTTCATTAAAATGAAAAACTCTGCAAAATAAGCTGTCAAGATAATGAGAGGAGAAGCCACAGACTGGGAGGAAATATTTGCTAAAGACATATCAGAAATAAGACTGTTATCCAAAAAACACAAAGAACTCTTAAAATTCAACAATAAGAAAAGGGACAAACTCATTTAAAAAGTGGCAAAAGACCTGACATGCACTTCACCAGTGAAGGCACACAGATGGCAAATAAACGTATGAAAAGATGCTCCACAGCATGTCATTAGGAAATTGCAAATTATCACAATAATGAGATACCAGTATACACCTATTACAATGGCTAACATCCAAAACACTGTCAACACCATACTAATGAGGATGTGTAGCAACAGGAGTGTTCATTCACTGGTGGTGGGAATACAAGGTGGGATAGCCACTCTGGAAGGGAGTTTGGAAGTTTCTTTCAAAACTAAATATATTTGTACCATATAATCCAGGGATCACATTCTTCAGTATATACCCAAATGAATTGAAAACCTATGTTCACAAAACAGCTTGTACATAGATGCTTATAGCAACTTTATTCATAATTGCCAAAACTGGGAAGCAACCAAAATGTCCTTCAGTTGGTGAATGGATAAACTGTGGAACATCCAGACAATGGAATATAATTCATTGCTGAAAAGGAAATAAGTTATCATGCCATGAAAAGACATGGAGGAATCTTTTATTTTTTAATTTTTTTTAACGTTTTATTTTATTTTTTGAGAGACAGAGCATGAGCAGGGGAGGAGCAGAGAGAGAGGGATACACAGAATTCAAAACAGGCTCCAGGTTCTGAGCTGTTAGGCTCAGCGCTTGAACCCATGAACATGATATCATGACCTGAGCCAAAGCTGGACACTCAACCAGCTGAGCTACCCAGGTATCCCAAGACATGAAGGAATCTTAAATACATATTACTAAGTGAAAAAAACAAATTTGAAAAGGCAACATACTGAACAATTTGAAAGACAACATATATAGTTGATGCCAACTATATAGCATTCTGGAAAAGGCAAAGCTATGGAGAAAGGAAAAAGATCAGTGACGTTTATGGCAGCTTTATTCATAATTGTCAAAACTGAGACTCAGTGATTTCCAAGGAGGATAGGGGGAGATGAATAGGCAGAACACAGAGGATTTTTAGGTCAGTGAAATTATTCTGTTTGATACCATAGTGGTGGATAAATGACTGCTGATAGATTATAGATTACAGGATTAATTATAAGTAGTAATAGATTAGTTTTAAGATATAGGGTTATTGGTTGGAACTTGGCTATTCATTGTAGGATTTCCAAATGTCACTATATGTAGGGCTTTTCTCTTGGGTTAGTTTCTTGAACCCTGGCTGCTAGTGTTCTGGGAACCAAGTGGATAAAGAAGATGAGGATTGGGGATGTCATCTCTTAATAAATATAGACTTTCACTTAATCCTTCTGTCTTATTTCACCTCTGCTCTATACTCTGCCTGGTCCAAGAGTTTCAAGAATCTAGAAATATCTTTTGATTCAGAAATTAATCTTTTTTAAAAAGGTTTATTTGTTTATGAGAGAGAGAGAGAGAGAGAGAAAGTGAGCAGGGGAGGGATAGAAAGAGAGGAGGACAGAAGATCTGAACTTGGCTTCGTGCCGATAGCACAAGCCCAGTGTGGGGATTGAATTCACGAACTACGAGATCATGACCTGAGCCAAAGCTGGATTCTCAACTGACTGAGCCACCCAGGTGCCTTAATTCAGAAATTAATCTTTTTTTAAATAGTTTATTTATTTTTGAAACAGAGAGAGACAGAGCACAAGTAGGGGACAGGCAGAGAGAGAGGGAGACGCAGAATCTGAAACAGGCTCCAGGCTCTGAGCTGTCAACACAGAACCCCATGCAGAACTTGAACCCACAAACTGTGAGATCATGACCTGAGCCGAAGTCGGCGCTTAACCTACTGAGCCACCTAGACGCCCCCAGAAATTAATCTTAAAGAAATAATAAAAACTTAAGACCATATGTTCATTACTGTATGTTATCAAAACAAATATATAAAAGGTATAAATATCCAAAATTAGTGTAATACTTAAATAGGTTAAAGTCTGTTCACACAGTGAACTGATATGTGTTTACTAAAATGAAATTTAAATAGAATGCTTAATGGCATGAAAAAATATTTTTGATTTAAACTTTAGCAAATATTCAGGAGGTAAAACCATATATTCAGACTTTGTTAACTATATAAAAATTAGGAAATTGGATGGATATTCACCAAATCTTAAAAATGATTACATTTGGAAGTAGAATTGTGATTTTAACTTTCTCCTTAACTTATCTCTATTTTTCAAAGTTTTATACAATAAATATATATTAATTTCAGAATCAGGATGTATTCCCACATAAATATGTAAAAGGAATCATTTGAAGAAAAGTTGTAAACTGAATTCTACAGGTGAAAATTTTCAATGATCTCTTTTAGATTTCCATTCTCAGATATACATAAGTGGTTTTGTGGAATATTGTACTATTTAAGGATACATGGAAAACCTGCTTTTTAAAAAGGCCCATTACAAATCTCTTATATAGGGAATCATTATTGTGTAACTGTATTGAATAATTACTGCTTTATCTTAAATTTTTAGTAATTTACCTTTTGTTTGTAATTATTAGATAACTTTTCCTTCTGACATCAAATTTTGTGAGAAGTCTATGGTGTTATAGATTACTATTCAGTTATGTTTTCATAATAAATCTGGGTTTACATATGTTATACTGTCATAAAGTGAGATATATCTGTAGCTACTTGTTTGCTCTTAAGAGCAAAAAGCTCTCTGACTGATGGCAGAAGAGGAAGTTAGAGAGTTCCACATGAGAAGAACTGTCCAAGATATTGTTCATTTAGAGAGGGAGGGTCAATTCATGAAGGAGAGTGGGGGGCCTCTAGAAGCACAAAGTGGCCCTGGCTGACTGCCAGCAGGGAAATGGGAACCTTGGCCCTACAACTACAAGCAACTAAACTCTGCCAATAACTTGAATTAACTTGGAACAGGATGTTTTCCCAGACCTTCCAGATAAGATTTTACCCAAAAGAAACCCTGATTTTGCTTTTGTGAGACCATAAACAGAGAACCTGGTTGAGCCCTCCTGGACTTCTGACCTATAGCATGGTGAGCTAATAAATGAATTTTGTTTAGGGACACCAAGTTTATGGTAATTTTTAAATGTAGGAACTGTTTGCATAATAGAAAACTAATGTTTTCAAGGTTGGTTATGGGAAGTTGTCTATGGAACCCATGGCTCCTGTGGGTGGAAGTATCTCTAGCAGTGCTTGGCCACTCAGATGCAGGCATGCTCTCCAAGACACCACACTCTCCTGGCTTTGGTCTTGTATGGTCAGGTTCCTCTGCTTTCTCATAAACTCTCAAGATTGGAGTGCTCCTCTTAAGACATACAATGAATGCCTTCAAATGTCTGAAAGGCCATCATGTGAAACAGTGATTGTTTTATCAAGTACAGCTTCTGAGGTTAGAATTAGGACAAGGAGACTTTTTTATATGAAAACAGATTTATACTTAATACATACTGCAAGTTGGGATTCTTGGGAAGCAGACTCTGAGACGGAGATTTCCATGTAGGAAGTTTACTGGGACGTGCTGTTGGGATCAACAGCTGTGGGGAGAGTGAAGGGAGAAGAACTGGGTAGAGAAGCTGAACTGCAGGGCAGCCTTAACAAGGGCCACACTCAATCCTATGGGCTCGATATCGGATTATCCTGCAGAGTTGTCCTGAGTTTAGGCAAACGGATAGGCTTTTTTTTGTATCTTCTTATCATTTCAGAAAAGAGATATGTTGTTGGGCAAAGTGACTCTCCAGCTGATGGCAGTTTCTGAAGAGGGACTCAGCTGAAAGCCTCAACAGTCAGCATTCCCAGCAGGGTGGAGAATGAATGCCTCCCTCCTAAAAGGGGCAGAGAGGGTGTGGAGTAAGGATTGTGGTAGTACATCACAGCATAATACAGGAGGGTGACAGGGACCTCCATCACTGGAGGGGTTATCAACAGAGGTTGCAGGATCCTAGCAAGATGTTACACAGTTGGAATCTGATATTTAACAGAAAAATAAAGTGGAGTGTGAGAGCTTGGAGAGCGTCTGAATCCCTTTCCTTTGTCTTTTCTAGTATATCTGGTTGGTTCAGTTGTCCATGCCAACACTGCCTCAACCTTGCAGCTTTCAGAGGGTAACCATTTGTGTACTCTCTGACTTAGGAAAAAGACATACCATGGGTGAAAGTATGAAGCAGAGTCTTGCTTCTACGCCCGCAGACAATACATACATAGGATGTCTAGATGTTTTAAACTATAGAAGTATCTTGATCTTCACCTGGAGAGATTAGCTTTGTTCAGCTTTTCTAATTGGCAGAACAGGTTCCTCTATTTCCATTTACACCTTATCATTTAGGAGGGGCTTTTAGCTTAAAGGTAGATTGAAATTATTTTCAATTATCAGGGCAGTTTTATTTGTTGAGTAGGTACTCCTTTATGAAGAACTTGAGAACCTATATTGCACTAGAAAGTGGAACAAAAAATAAACTTTGAAAGCCCTTGACTACAGAAGACACAAGAAGGATGAATAACAGAGGAGAGGGAGGCTGGATAGGAGTAAGGAAGAAAAATAGGGCTTCTGGGTATACACCAGCCTATGCTGGATGGTAAAAAAAAATGTTCTGTACCCATTGGACTCTACGTGTGTTTATGATTGAATTGTAAGATTGTCTTTTCTGCTGTGCTCTTCCAAATATTTACGGGGTAGAATGGCAAAGTTATAACAATTTAGCATTTTTGACTTTTTCTTATTTATTTAACAAATATTTAATGAGTACTCCTAAATGAATATTACTGTGTTGTCATTTAAAAATTCTTTAAAAACTCTCTATCACTTGGTTCCTTTTCTATCTTCCTAACTACTGGAGGCATAGTATTTGATGCTCGGACTCTCAGAGGGCCAGCCAGGCATCCTGGCTGCTTTTTTTAGGAACTGGCTCTTAGCTCAAACCTACCATGCTGCTGTGCCCTGTCTCAGGCTGTTCCCACTGCTCTACTACTCCTAGTAGGAGCCTCTATTTGCACCTCCACTATGTGACATTCTACTGATATACACTTGCCATCCCCTGAGCCACTGAAGCCACAGTTAGGCTTTTTTATCCAACACATTTAATAAATGTGTGGAAAGATAGACAGAATGATAGTCAGGTAGATAAAGTTTCATTTGTCTGAATGCAAATCCTTTTTGTGTGCAAATCCTTAGAACAAAATAGGTGGAAAGAGGTCCTTCTCTCACCTGCTCCTCTCCCTGGGGTCTGGCATATACTTCTTTCTTTAGGAGCTGGGGATTATTTGAGTGGTAGAAAAATTGTTAGTGATACCCCCACCTTCTTGAGTTGGAAGTTACAACTCAGTCTTGGAATACAGGAAAGAGTTTTGAACATGTTCTTGGGTTCTGTGTGTTTTTGTGAGCTGCTAACAGTAATGATGTTGTTTAATAATGGACTGTACATCCTTCATTCCACCCTTAAAGGGCTCCACAGAGATGAAGGTAAAGTTAGCCATAAGAACGTATAAGAACCTGTGTGGGAAGGGAAAATAGACAGGGAAGTACTATAAAGCCTCTGTGCTTTTGTGAAGTACCTTTCAGTCAGTCATGGTCCAAATATAAGTAATGACAGGGTAAAGTGGTAAAAATAAAGATGATGTGTCCACATAACTTAGAATTAAGGAAATAAGGCAATAGCCTCACAGAAAGTCAGTGGTTATCACATCTGACTCATGTTTATTTGGGGGGCACATTTATGAGTAAAGACAGATAAAAACAATACACTGAGTTGAAGAGACAGAGTTAGAATTTGGAGAGATGAGAGTGGGGCAGAGTACCTGAAAAGAGACAGATACATGGGGAGGAGAGGGCTGTGTTGCTATTACCAATGCAGTCTCTCATTGTCCTCCATGTACAGGGGCCAGTTTATTTAAAAAAAAATTTTTTTTTTAATTCTTTATTTTTGAGAGACAGAGTGTGAGCGGGGGAGGAACAGAGAGAGGGAGACACAGAATCCGAAGACACAGAATCCAGGCTCTAAGCTGATATATCAGCACAGAGCCCAACACTGTGCTCAAACTCACAAACTGCGAGATCATGACCTGAGCCAAAGTCAGACACTCAGCCAACTGAGACACCCAGAAGCCCCATGCAAGGGACTAGTTTATAAACCAACAGACATTCATTGATGATTCATATTTATTTTCTCATTCTTTCATTATTTCCTCACTTAGCTGACATTCTTCTGTAAAAATGAGCTCCCTCTATGACCTTTGTCCTCATGGATTTAAAAAAATTAATGTGTTATAATCTATTCTATAATTACTCTTTTTAACAATTTTGTTTGAGAGAGAGAAAGCAGAGGGGTGGACAGAGAGAGAGGGAGAAAAAGAGAGAATCTTAAGCAGGCTCTATGTTCAGCACAGAGCTGGATGTGGGGTCTAATCCCATGACTCTAGGGTCATGATCTAAGCCAAAATCAGGAATTGGATGCTCACCCAACTGAGCCACCCAAGTGCCCCTGTACTTACTCTTTTTGATGTTCAAATTGTTCTAGCTCCTGTGTTTATTTGAATGTATCAGTTTTTCAGGCTTCCCTTACTTTCTGACACACTAAGACATTCCAGACTCACCTGTGTTTTCCTGCCCTAAACTTATAATCAGCCCTTTAACAAAGTGGTTTTTTTTTTTTTTTTTTTTTTAAGTGGGGAGTGACATTTAGGCAGCAAGATCTGGGTGTTGGGAGACAGTTCTCCATGGTTCTCTCATGTTTCTGTACATCTTGTGAGTGATGCAGTAACTGTCTTTTGTTCTAGACTCTTTTTTCTAGACTCTTTTTTCAAGGATGTTTGTCTAGTAAACAGCCTTAAAAGGTAGAGATAATGTCTCCCTCCAGAGCAAAAGACAAGTTTGTTTACTGTCCAATATAATAAAACTAATGTCTTCCTCTGGGGTAAATTATGTAGAATGGGAAGGCTGTTCCCATTCTACAAGACAGCCTTTTCATTCTATAGGATTTGGATTCCTGAGGTTCAAGGTCATTTTGCAAGAGTCCATTGCATGTACAGACATCACCTGGTTCTTTTCATGTTGCCCTGCGGGAATTAGGGCTGGGGAGATGGCACAAATGCTGATACTCTGGTGATTGCTATTTCTGTGATAAATCCTCCTGCTAGCTCAGGAGTTCCTTGTGTTCTGCTAGCATTCATGAAAATATGGCAGGCTACCTTATTAAGTTGTAAGTAGGATAAAATCTCAGACCCTGTATAGTTCTTGACATGGGGAATAAGAACTAGTATGCCTATGTCACTGCCACGAGTATGTCGTTGCTTCTATGCCCTTTCAATGACAGAACATAATATATTTAAAAAATAAGTTGATATATTAATACCTATTATTCCAAAAGAGTGCCACAAGGCTCTTCCTCTTCTTCCTCTAACCCATATTTACATTTTTCTTCTTCCACAGAGAGAGAACTTCAGTTCCCAGAATATCAATATATTCACTCTTTTATTCTCTCCTACAATTAGGATATGATGTAAATTCAGATTAAAATTATTATGCCAACTAAAACCAAGTCTTCTAAACATTTCTTTTTGTCCTTGGAGTATGTCACTAAGGATACATTCAGATTGCTATATTTTATTTTATTTTTTAAAATTAAAAAAATTATTTGAGAGAGAGAGAGAGAGAGAGAGATGCAAGCATGGGAGAGGAGCAGAGCGAGAGAGAGAGAATCTCAAATAAGTTCCACGCTCAGCATGGAGCCCAATGTGCTGGATCCTGCGACCCTGGGATTATAACCTGAGCCAAAATCAAGAGTTGGATGCTCGACCTACTGAGTCACGCAGGTGCTCCAGATTACTATATTTTAAAAATACTTTAATTCTCTTTTTCTGTGATTATGTTATCAAGTCAATGTATAATTAGGTTAATTTGTTTTTATTAAAATACAACTTTAGAACTACTCGGTTGTATGGATGTTCAAATGTTTATTCAACCAGCCTCCTGTGGATGGGCATTTAGAGTATTCCAAATATTTTGTTATTACCAGTAATGCCACATTGAATAAACTTTTTTTGTGTGTGTGTGAGGGATGTATCTTCAGGGTAATTCCTAGAAGTGAGAATGCTGGAACAAAAAATAAATGCACATACAGTTTTGGTAGACAATGCCAATCCCCACACAACGGATTATACCATTTTGTATTACCACCTGAAAAGTTTGTATATGATTGTTTCTTCATAGCTTCAAGTGTGTATTGAAAAGCTCGTGGGACATCAGGGTGGCTCAGTCAGTTGAGCATCTGACTCTTGATTTGGGCTCAGGTCATGATCTCATGGTTCATGAGATCGAGCCCTGCATGGGGCTCACCCTGGGCATGGAGTCTGCTTGGAATTCTCTCTGTCTCTCTCTGACGATACTTTGCCTACATTCTCTCTCTCTCTCTCTCTCTAAATAAATAAACTCTAAAATATAAAGAAAAAGGAAAGCTTCTGAATTTTTGCCAATATGAAAGGTAAAATTGGCATCAGTATTGTGCATTTATTTTTTTTTCTTTTTATTTTTTAAAATGTTTTATTTATTTCTAGGAGAGAGAGACAGCGTGAGCAGGGGAGGGTCAGAGAGAGAGGGAGTCACAGACTGAAACAGGCTCCAGGCTCTGAGCTGGCAGTCAGCACGGAGCCCGACGTGGGGCTCGACCCCACGAACCGTGAGATCATGACCTAAGCGAAAGTCGGACGCTTAACCGACTAAGCCACCCAGGTGCCCCAGTATTGTGCATTTATTTTATTATAGGTGAAAATTATGTATTTTTAAGTATATTTAAGGGTATATATCTTTTCTTTGGGTTTTCTCTCCCTTTTAGTTTTTAAAAACTTATTTCCCTCATGGTCTTATTGAGGTAAAATAGATGTATTATAAACTGCACGCATTTAAAATACCTGATTTGTTGAGTTTTAACATATGTATAATGAATATTCTAATTACCCCCAAAAGTTTTGTCTTTGTAATCCATCTTTTTGTCATCCATTATTCCCATCCCTGGGCAAGCACTGCCTCCCTTCCATAACTTACAGATTCTTATTCTACAATATTTCCCATTTATTTTGAGGTTTCTGTGCCCTGGCTAGTGGGGACATAAACTCTCTCCAGTGCTGTAACAGCTCTGAGGATTGTTCCACCTGCTCATTACCAGTGGTTCTTTCTCTGGCCTCGGGAGTTTCCCTCACATGCATGTTATTCCTAGTACTTAGTTAAGACTCAAGAGGAATCCTCTTTAGATCCCTGGACTTGTCTATCTACACAGCCCTCTCCTCTCCATGCATCTTCTCCTCTTTGGTACTCTGCCCCATCTTTACCTCACCAAATTCTAACTGTCTTCTCAACTCAGTGGAGACCGCTTGGCTTTGCTTGGGCTCCTCCTCTCTTTGTTGTGGCCTGGAAACTCTCTTCAGGCAGTAAACTGGGGCCATCAAAGGCATGACTTCATTTGTTTTGCTTCTCTCAGGGATCATGCCTTATGTTGCTTGCGGTCCAGTGTCTGAAAACCATTCTTTCATGTGTTTTGTCTGGTTTTCAGCTGTTTCAGATATGATAGTAATCTAGTCTCTGCTACTCCATTATGGCCATAGTCATAAAGTTTCCCTTATTTTTATGAATTTTTTACATATTGGAGAGATGAGATCTTTATATATGCTATCTTTTCAAATATTTCTCCTAGTTTGTCATTTATCATTTGGTTTTCTTTATGGTGGTTTATTTTTCATGAAAAAAGCTTTTTATTTTAATGCAGTCAAATTTATTTAACATTTTCTTTTGTTGCATCTGGATTTCAGATCACTTTTACATCTTTTTTAATTAATTTTTTTTAGGGGCTCCTGGGTGGCTCAGTCGGTTAAGCATCTGACTTAGGCTCCGGTCATGATCTCAGGATTCATGGGTCTGAGTCCTGCATTGGGCTCCCTGCTGTCAGCACAGAGCCCACTTTGGATTTTCTGTCCCTCTCTTTTTCTGCTCCTCCCCCCATTCATTCTCCCTCTCTCCCTCTCAAAATAAATAAATAAACTTAAAACATTGTTTTACTTAGAGAGAGAGTGAAGGGGAGAGAGAGAGAGAGAGAGAGAGGGAGAGAGAGAGAGAGAGAGAGAAAGGGGCAGAGACAGAGGGAGAGACAGGAGACAGAATCCCAAGCAGGCTCTGTGCTGACAGTGTGGAACCTGATGTGGAACCTGACGTCACAAACCCTAAGACCTGAGCAGAAATCAAGAGTCTGACACTTAACCCATTGAGCCACCCAAGTGCCATCAGGTCACTTTTAGACAGCTTTTCCTACACTCAGATTATAAAAGATTTCCCCTTATTTTTCTACTGCTTGTATGGTTTCTTTTCTTTTCTTTTTTTTTAATATATGAGTTTATTTTGGTATATGGTGAGAAGGATATATCTAATTTTTATCTTCTTTCAAATGATTATACATTTGAATAATCAAATGGACAACATTTATTAAAAATCTCATCCTTTCCTTGTCATGTGAGATGCTACCTATGTTACGGTAACAAAATAACTTTCATATATACTTGGGTCTATTTCTGGAATTTCTGTTTTGTTCTACTGGTCTACTTCTCACTAACACCATGCTCTTTTCATTCTAAAACCTTTTATTATATTTTAATTTCTGGTAGAGCTATTCTCTTCTTATGGCTGTTACTTTTCAGAATTTCCTAGATATTCTTTTTCCACATGAGCTTTAACATCATATTTTCTAGCTAAAAAACAAAACAAAACAAAAACAACAAAAAAACCCTGGAATTTTTATTGTGATCATATTATAGTTAAATATTAACTTAGGGAGAAGTAATATCTTTATTATGATGAACCATCTTTTTCATTTTACCTAATAGGTCTTTCTATAAGTTCAGGCCTGTTTTTGTGTTCTTTAGGAGAATTTAAAAGTTTTTTTACATAAATTTATTCCTAGGTATTTTATATATTTTTTATTGCTTTATAAATGATATTTATTTTCCCATTATGCTAAAAGAGACTTTGAAAAGATTTTATACTTATTATGGGTCTCCCCACCCCTAAAATAAATAAATATGATTTGCACACTTTGCCTTATAGCCAGTACCTTACTTAATAGCGGAACACCAGAGCCATCCCCACAAAGACCTGGAACAAAGCAAAGATGCTCTTTTAACTGGTTATTCTTTGTCTATATAAAGTCTATTGATTTTTGTATGTTAGTATTATATCTTTCTGTATTATTGAGTACTTTTTAAAAAGATTTTTTTAAATGCTTATTTATTTTGAGAGAGAAACAGAGTATGAGTGGGGTAAGGGCAGGGAGAGAAGGAGACAGAATCTAAAGCAGGCTCCAGGCTCTGAACACTCAGCACAGAGCTTGATGGGCTTGAACTCTTGAACTGTGAGATCATGACTTGAGCTAAAGTTGAACATTTAACTGACTGAGCCACATAGGCGACCTGAGTACTTTTTTGTTTTTGTGTTTGTTTGAGTTAGCTTTACTAGTGATTCTACTGGGCTAGCAGGTATACTATTATATCATCTGCATATAGAAAGCATTTTACTACTGCTATTCTGAGTAGTATGGTTGCTTGTTTTCTATTGCCGAATTTCATTGCAATATGATGTTAAGTAGTAGTGGAGATTGTGGGCATCCTTGTTTTGTTCTTGTTTTTTGCTTTTGTTTTTGTTTTCATTTTTCTCAGAGTGCCTTCGGTGTTGCCTTACTAAACAGTGTTGCCTTACTAAATAAGGTACAGGCTTTAAGACTAATTCTGTAAAATTGTATCATATTTATTTGGAGGGGTAGTGTAAGGTATATTAGTTTGTTAGAGCTCTCACAATGGAATACTGCAGACTGGTAAGCTTAAACAACAGAAATTTATTTTCTCACAATTCTGGAAGCTGGAAGTCTGAGTTTAAAGTGTTGGCAGTTTGGGTTTCTTTTGAGGCCTCTCCTCTACTTGCAGATGTCTAACCATTCACTGTCCTCCAGTGGTCATTCTGTCTCTGTGTGTGTCCTAATTCTAATGAGAACATAGTGGATTAGGACCCACCCTAATGATCCATTTTAACTTAATTATATCTTTAAAAGTCCTATTTTGAGATACACTCCTTGGGGTTTAGGCTTCAACATATGAATTTTATGGGGGGGGGACACAATTCAGCTCATAACAGACCTTATCTGGAATGGGTGTAAAATTTTGTCAGACTTTTTTTTTTTTATAAGTTCTTTTAATATTTTGGTTATTAACTCCTTATTGCATTATGTCATTTTCTTTTTTTTTTTTAATGTTTTATTTATTTTTAGGAGAGAGAGAGAGACAGCGTGAGCAGGGGAGGGTCAGAGAGAGAGGAAATCACAGACTGAAACAGGCTCCAGGCTCTGAGCTGGCAGTCAGCACACAGCCCGACGCGGGGCCCGAACCCACGAACCGCGAGATCATGACCTAAGCGAAAGTCGGACGCTTAACCGACTAAGCCACCCAGGCGCCCTGAATTTTGTCAGACTTTTTAACATGAATGAAGATATTCATAATTTTTGTCCTTACTTACATTATTATAATAAATTATAGCAATGAATTTCCTAATACTGAATTATTCTTACATTCTAAAGTAAATCTCATTTGATCTCATGTATTATTTCTTTGATGTTTTGGATTCTGTGTGCAAATATTTTATTGAGGATTTTTGCATTAAAATTACTACGTAAGGTTGGTCTGCAATTTTTTTTTGTCTTATATTTACATGTGTACATATCAATGCTATACTTGCTTTGCAAAAGGATTTGGGAGTTTTGCTTCTTTCCCTAAGCACTAGAGCAACATATATGCCATTGGGATTATCTGATTTTTCATGTTTTCAGGAGAATTTGCCTGTGAAATCATATGCACTTGGTGTTTTCATTTGGGGTGTTTCCTTAATAATGTTTACTGTTTTCTTCTATACATCTTTTTAAACTTTCTGTCTTTACTGGGATCAACTGGGTAAACTGCATTTTCCTAGAAAATTATTCAGTTCATATAGTTCACATTCATTTGCAAAGTTATCTCTTATGATTTTAAAATTAACCTGTTTTAATGGTCATTTTTTTGTCATAATTTCTTACTTTTGAAAGCCTAGTTACATTTATTGACATGTCTTAAGCATTGGTGATATTATTTCAATCCTAAAATCCCTACCGTAAAACATACCACAGGGGGTGGTGGAAGAAGGTGCAGAATAGCCATTCCTGAAAGGTGCATCCTTCTTTCTACATGATTTTCATCAGTTTTACCTGAAGAAGCCTCATGGTTATTTTGCACTTAAAAATAAAGTTATAGCAATCAAAAACAACTTTGGGGCAAAATAAAACATTAGAGAGCTTTGAAACACATGGAAATAGCTGACAAACTGCAGAGCACAGATCTTTTGGTATAGAAAGGTCTGCTTAGTAAAATATGGATCATCCAGACATGGGGCTCAGTTCAAATGCTGCATTTGAAATGTCCTAACCAGAAATGTAGTGAGTAAATTAGTGACTGTCTTTATAAAACTGAAACATTGAAGTATCACTATTTATAGTGAACTTAATTAGCATGGTTTGGGAATAAATATAATTATAACATTAGAAAAAAGAGAGTCTGAAAAGCAATATAACTTTTTAAGAGTTATTTTGATAAACAGTCATTGAAATCATTAGTCATTATGTGAATTGAGTCTGTATTTCAATGTTATTGCCCTAATGGATAAGAAACGCTAAAATTATCATATGTAAGTAATTTGTTTTGGTAGAGATATTGATGATTCATCCAACATATTGCTCCTTTAGACACAACATTTTTTTGTCTGGTTATCACATCCTTTAAAGTTTTAACTTAGAACCTTGATTTATACTTCCAATTGTTCTTGGATAAATTTCCAATTTCCTATTTCATTTGAAAGATCTTAAATCTGGTTCTCACAAATCTCTCCAAATCTTTTATTTTTCCTCCCTTCCCTCAAGAACCTTGTGTTTAGCTATGTTGAGGTGCTTTTACTTTCTAGAATCTGACCTATTCTATCTTATCCCCAGGCCTTTGTAAAAGCTGTTTCTTCACCTTAAGTATTCTTAAAACCTTTTGTTTTCCACCTCATTTTCTCTTACAAAGGAGTCTCAGCTTAAATTTCACTTATTTGGGAAGGTCTTCTCTGTCTCTTAGATTTAGGTCAGCCATTAGGTTCCCTTGCTCTGTGATCCCAAAGTACCCTGTTTTTTTTTTTTCTTAATTACAATAGCCTACATTATAACTGCTTGATTCATTGTATGTCTTCTGAACTCTCAAGCTCAAAGACAGCAGGCACTGCTCTTTTATTCCCTCCTATCTCTTCAGCATATGGCAAGCTTCCTGTAAGTACTGCCTGAATGGATGAGAGAATAAATAGATGTACAAACTACCACAGTAAATATATTCCTTTAAAGGTATGTCAAATCTGCTATTAAAAATTATTTTTTCATTGTGAAGGCTCATTTATTTGTATTGTATCTGTCACTCTGCAATGAATATGAAAGAACTCTGTGGCACAGGCATAAAGTAATGCCTACCAGCTGTCGCAAGTTACTTGTGAAACAGCATGTCTATAGCATAAACGTAGTTAATTTAATCCTTTAGCTTCTGAGAATTGGCATAGGAAAGTTGTAAAAATATTATACTTTATCTTTATAACCTTAAAACCTGCTTAGTATCTGTCCAATAAAGAAGGTATTTTACATAAAAAGAGAATGAGTATGGAGCAACTTGAAGATTTGGGAGAGGATTTTCAGGAGCTGTTGACTTGTTTAAAGATTGACTATGATATTTAAATTAAGTTCTTAACTTTTTCCTTTAGAAGAATGTAGACATTTGAAGTGATATTATTTACAACTTTATTTTAGCAATTTAACAGTATTTTTAGCCTTAGCGGTCTTATTTTAGTAACATTGCAGTTTGAGCTAGTCTGTGGTATTTGGAAAAAAGATCAGATTTACGATGGTGACATATATGGTGTGAAAGCACTCACATGATTTTAAAAGATGACTTAAGACCTATGCATAATCAGCCTAAACCTGTATTAAATTAAGAAAAAAAATTCTTTCACTGTTTTAAAAAGCAAAAGAGCTCCACCTGGTGTTGAACAAAACTATTGAACAATTTTTGTTTGAGGATTTAGAATTTTTCATTTTCTACAAATTGTGATTCAGAATGTTTGCTCAGTATTCTATTCTATTTATACTAATGCTAAATATTGTTCCTAAACTAATTCATTTCTGATAAAAATGGGCTTACCTCTAATGTTTCTTTTTTTAAGTTTATTTATTTTAAGACAGAGAGAGAGAGAGAGAAAGAGAGGGAGAAAGTGAGTGGGGGAGGGACAGGGAGAGAGGGAGAGAAAGAATCCCCAGCAAGCTCCATGCTGTCAACACAGAGCCCAATGTGGGCTTGAACCCATGAACCATGAGATCATGACCTGAGCTGAAACCAAGAGTCAGATGCTTAACTAACTGAGCTACCAGGCACCCTTTACCTTTAATGTTTTAAAAAGCTTTAGAAAAGGTTTTTTTTTATCATGCCTGTCCTTCATATCTATCTGTGGTGAAACGGTAAGAATGCTCCTCACAGAGGGTGGAGCCCAGCAGCTATGATTTAAATTCCATCTGCCTCTTGGTTTGCTCCAAGTTACTTCCCATTGGTTGCTCCTTCCAAAACTGAATACAGTGATGTACTGAGGCCCATTCTTAGTTCTGGAGGACAGGTTGACTCCTTTATTGGCCCACTTTGGCTCTAGTACTTCCTTAGGGTTTTGCCAAACCTTCCTTAGACTGCACAGCAGTCTCAGATGTGTCCATTCAACCATTCAACCATCACTCAATCTTATCCTTTAAATTTTTGTTTTAAATGTTTATTTTTGAGAGAGACAGAGCATGAGTGGGGGAGGGGCAGAAAGAGAAGGAGACACAGAATCTGAAGCAGGCTCCAGGCTCTGAACTGTCAGCACAAAGCCCAACATGGTGCTCGAACTAAGGAACCATGAGATCATGACTTGAGCCAAAGTTGGACCCTTATCCGACTGAGCTACATAGGCGCTCCCCCAATCCTATTCTTTCAGATTAGACTTGCATACAGTCTGACAGCTCTCCCAACTTTACCCATATATATACCCATATATATATACACATATATATATATATATGCATGGTGACATGAATACTAGAGTCAGGTTAATTAACATGTCAGTTAATTACCTCATACAGTTACAATTTTGTGTGTGTGTGTGTGTGTGTGAGGAATGCCCTTGAAATATGTTCTCTTAGCATATTTCCAGTAATCAATACAGTAACATTAAGTATAGCCATCTGCCTGTACGTTAGCTCTCTGGCTTATTCATCTTACATAACTGCAAATTTGTATGCTTTGACCAATGTCTTCCTATATCGTCAGCCCCCAATAACTACTCTTCTACTCTCTGCTTCTACTTTAAAAAATTATTGAAGTATAATCGAAATACATTATATTAGCTTCAGTATATATCAATATATGCAATATATTGATTAGAAAATTCTATGCATTACTCTGTGCTTACCACGGTAAGTATAGTCACCATCTGTCACCATACAATGCTATTAAAGTATTATTGAGTATATTTCCTGTTGTATTTTCTCAGTAACTTGTTTATTTTATACTTGGAAATTTATACCTCTTAATCCCCTTCATCTATTTTGCCTATCCTCCTACCCACCTCCTGTCTAGCAACCACCAGTTCTCTGTATTTAAGAGTCTGTTTGTTCATTTGCTTTGTTTTTTAACTTCCACATAAAGTGAGCTTATATGGTATTTATCTTTTTCTGCCTTATTTCACTTAGTATAATGCTCTCTAGGGCCATCCTAGAGATGTTGTCATACATGGCGAGATAGTATTCTTTTTTTTTTATGGCTGAGTCATATTCCATTGTGTGTGTGTGTGTGTTTGTGTGTATGTGTGTGTGTGTGCGCCACATCTTATTTATCTATTCATCTATCAAAAATACTTTGAAGATACTTCAGTTGCTTCCATACAGATAATGCTGCAATAAAGATAGAAGGGCATATATCTTTTTGAATTAGTGTTTTTGTTTCCTTTGAGTAAATACCCAGTAGTGGAATTACTGAATCATATACTATTTCTATATTTAATTTTTTGAGGAACCACCATACTATTTTCCACAATGGTTGCACCAATTTACATTCCTACTCATAGTTCGTGAGAGTTCCCATTTCTCTACATCCTCACCAACTCCTGTTGTCTCTATGTTGTTGATTTTAGCCATTCTGACTGGTGTTAGGTGATATATCATTGCAGTTTTAATGTGCATTTCCCTGATGATTAGTGATGTTGAACAACTTTTCATGTGTCTGTTGGGCATCTGAATGTATTTTTTGGACAAATACTTATTCATGTCTTCTGCCCATTTTAAAATCAGATTGTTTGGTTTTGGTGTTAAATTGTATAAGTTCTTTATATTTTAGATGTTAACCCTTGTTGGATACATCATCTGCAAATATCTTTTCCCACTTAGTAGGGTGTCTTTTTATTTTGTTGACAGTATTCTTTGCTGTACAGAAGGTTTTTATTTTGATGTACATCCAGTAGTCTATTTTTGCTTTTGTTTCTTTTGCCTAGGGAGACGTATCCATAAATATGTGGTAAAGGTTGATGTCCAAGCAGTTATTGCGTATGTTTTCTTTTAGGAGTTTTATGGTTTCAGGTCTCACATTTAGGTCTTTTTTTTTTTTAAGAATTTTTAATGTTTTATTTATTTCTGAGACACAGAGAGAGAGGAAGCGTGAGCAGGGGAGGGTCAGAGAGAGAGAGGGAGACACAGAATCTGAAGCAGGCTCCAGGCTCTGAGCTAGCTGTCAGCACAGAGCCCGACGCAGGGCTTGAACCCACAAACCATGAGATTATGACCTGAGTCAAAGTTGGACGCTCAACTGACTGAGCCACCCCGGCGCCCCACATTTAGGTCTTTAATCCATTTTGAGCTTGTGTGTGTATGTGTGTGTATGTGTTAAAAGAAAGTGGTCCGGTTTCATTGTTTTGCATCTAGCTGTACAGTTTTCCCAGCAACATTAACTGAAGAGACTATTTTCTCATTGTAAATTATTGTCTCCTTTGTTCTGGATAAATTGACCATATACCTGTGGGTTTATTTCTAGACTGTTCTATTGATCTATGTGTCAATTTCTGTGCCAGTATCATGCTGTTTTAATTACAATACCTTTGTAGTATAGTTTGAAATCTTGGATTGTGATACTTCCAGCTTTGTTCTTCTTTCTCAATATTGCTTTGGCTATATTGCTTTGAGGTCTTTTGTGGTTTCCATACATATTTTAGGATTATTTGTTTTAGTTCTGTGAAAAATGCTATTGGTATTTGGTAAGAATTGCACTGAATCTATAGATTGCTTTGGGTAGTATGGACATTTAAACAATATTAATTCTTTGAATCCATGAACATGATATATCTTTCTATTTGTTTGTGATGTCTTCAGTTACTTTCATCAATGTCTATCCTTTCATTTTTTAAATGTTTATTTTTGAGAGAGAGAGAAAGAGAGAGAGAGTGAGGGAGAGGCAGAGAGAGAGAGGAAGACACAGAATCTGAAGCAGGCTCCAGGCTCTGAGCTGTCAGCATAGAGCCCAATGTAGGGCTTGAACCTATGAAGTGTGAGATTATGACCTGAGCTGAAGTCAAACACTTAACCAACTGAGCCACCCAGTTGCCCCTATCCTTGTACATTTAATCCTGTCTATGTATTTGTTTCTTAGAGATCCTGGACTAAAACAATACTACTCCTGGAAGTTTTATGGAAAATGTGTAAGTGGAGCCATATTTATTAATACCTAATATTATTTCTAATATTAATAATAGTATTATATAATATGAAATATTCTAAGGTATGAGTTGTCTAAAATCTGGTTCTTATCTATTAAATTATATTTTGACATCTTAAAGTCAGGTCTGGGTCTCTATTAGCTTGCCTAATTAGTGTATGTATGGAAAAGTGCATGTGTCCTTTAGGCCACTCAGCTTTGAGATTCCCTGGCCACATGTTGGATTTCTAAGTTAATGAACAATCTTATTGTTTGTATCAGTCAAAAGGGCATCTGGGCAAGAGTGATGATTAATCCAAGTAAACCCAATACCTCTTCCAGAAAAATACCTTCAAAGATTTTTTTAATGTATGGAGGGAAGGACTTGAACATCATCTTTGTACCCACACAATCAATTATATTCAGTATTACATTTCAATGTTAAGTGTGATGATTCAAATGTGGATTCAGACTTGTTTGGCTTTATCACTGAAATGGGGCATACTTTATTGGAATATTCTAGAGAATAATCAATGTTATAGAGTGAAAAACATTGCAGCTCTTGATAGAAAGGCACTGGGCACTGGTAACTTACAACTCCAGGAAACTGCCCAGAGGGGTCTTGTGTCATGGCTATGTTCTTGGTTTACTTTTGACTCACTGATACTAAGTATTGATGGTGAGTATAGTGATAGTATCACTAAGAGGTAATACAACTCTAGGAAAATAAAACTTCACACTACTTTGTAGTGTGATATAATGGAAAGAACCATAGCCTGAGAGATAGAATATCCGCATTTGAGTTGGCTTCACTACATGATAACTCTCAAGGCTTGGGTAAGCCACTTGCTTTCTTTTGGCCTCAGTTTCCTTATCTGTAAGATGTGGTACAAATCTTTGACTCACATAGTCATTAGATTTAAATAATTCACACAGAAACATTTGGCAAACCAAAGCACCGTATTAAAGTTATACTATTGTTGTTTAATTGTATTTCTTTCTTTCTTTAAAGATTTTATTTTTAAGTAATTTCTACACTGAGCATGGGGCTTGAACTCACAACCTGGAGATCAGTAGTTGTATACTTTACTAAGTCAGTGGGGCACCACTGTTGAATTGTCTTTCTAATGAAAATGCCTGCTAAAGAAGATCAGTAGGTATTCTGACCTTTTATAGGAAATATGGATTTTATAGTCCATGCTAAGAGATTTCTTAAATAAAAATGTTCTTAACTATTTAAATAAAAATTTTAAATTGAAGTATAATTGACACACATAAACAGAGTTGGTCTTATTTTGCTTTGCTTCTTTCACATAAAATATATGAATTATTTAATAATGAAAAATTTTTTTATCATTGAACTACCCTTTGTAAGGCTAAGAATGTAAACAAAGTGAGTATAAATTCAAACTGAGTGAAAGATTTGTATGAAATTGAGAAATAATTCTCTCCCTTAAATTTTGAATTGTAATGATGGAAGAATGAGGATATATTTATTCCTCCTGACAACTGAAGCAAGGAATGAAAGGAGGCATTTTTATTTTTTGAAAATATGAGCAATAAAAATATTTTTGCTCTAATGTTTTTTTATTGTGCTTTTTGGGGAGGTTTTCATGAAAGTATATTGATAATGTAAGTTATCTCCACAAACTGGTTTTTAAACTGTAACTGACAATGTTATTTATTTATTTATTTATTTATTTATTTATTTATTTATTTCTGAGAGAGAGAGAGAGAGAGAGACAGCATGAGCAGGGGAGGGTCAGAGAGAGAGAGGGAGACACAGAATCCAAAACAGGCTCCAGACTCTGAGCTAGCTGTCAGTATAGACGCGGGGCTCAAACCCATGAACCGTGAGATCATGACCTCAGCCAGAGTCAGACGCTTAACCTACTGAGCCACCCAGGCGTCCCCTGACAATGTTATTCTATGATAATAAAATATTGCCTATGAATTATTTATTTGTAGTTAAAACACAATTCTACAATTTTACTTTATTCTTCGTTTTTTTCTGCAACCTAAGTGTGATAAGTGTAACATTATTATTATGAAGTAGTTTGTTCGGTTAAGCGTCCTTATTCTAGTTAACTTAAGGAAAGAATGAGAAATTAATAAGATACAGGTATCTCACACATATTCCAAGGAAAACCTGACCATCTGTGCCTTATGATGTGCAGGAACAGGCAGCTCTAGGGATCTAGGTGGCAATTTTGCATCCTCTCTTTGTTTTAAGATTCATATTTCTCAAATTAAAGTCTGGTAAATGTTGCATTCTATGCCCACCTCCTGCTCCTGAGAAGGTAAAATACCCTTCATGCAATATCAGATCCATGTACCAAAGAGGGGTGGTGCCCCCTAAAAGCAAAGAGATACTGGGAAAGAAAAAATAATACCAATGCTTGATGTATTCAACTCAAATGTTTTCCAATACATTTTTGTTTGTTTGTTTGTTTGTGGTAGTTATAATCATTTTCCTTGGTTATGGAGATAAGTATGCAGTAATCTTTTAAGTTGTGATGAACTCACATGCCCACCAACATGCTTTTTGATGCACTTGCTCCTTTTCTCTAAGCAAATGCTGCATTAGAAAGATCAGAGACTGGCTCTTGACCATTGAGGCATTGGCATTTAAAAAATTTTTGGCATGAGTGCCACTGGGCAAAGTTAAGGCAAGGTAACTGGAACATTGCAGGTTTTACACATGCTCAGGTAAATTGTGTTCCTTTGCTCCTTCCTATTTTCACCATGGCTGTTACGGACAGGGGGACAAAAGCAGAGGTGGAAGATGCTCATGGTTTCATCTCCATAGTTAGAAGTGTTTCATCTCCAGAGTTAGAAGCTCTGTACATGCATGTCCATGGAGAGTGCACAAGTGTGGCTTTTGGGACTAATTACTTGTATATTGCTGTTTTAAAAATAAGTCCTGTAGTGCCTTTAGTTTGGAGTTAGCTAGAAAGGCATTAGAAGAAAGGCAAGATATATATATATTCGGGAGTGTCAGCTGCGCCATAGCTGAAAAACTCTCAGAACAGCTCTGATTTCTATCACTCTTGTGTATGTATTATAATGATATTTATTATTTACTTAAGACAACATTTAACTAAATGTCTAGCCACTCCATTTTTGGTGAAATTTAAAGCATTATACACATTCAGATTCTATTGTTTGTGCGGTTACTTTTTAAGTAGTTATGAAAATATCATTTGCATATTCAATTTATCTTAACAAAACTGATATTCTAACAAGAAACACTAGGGGGCATTCATTGCTCTGTGCAAAGACATTTGTATGCTTTATTTTTATACTTTCCAATGCAATTTGTTCATAAGCTTGAGAAATAAAATATGAAAATTTTCATTTTCTAAAATATGTTAGCATAGGGAAAATTGAGAGTAATTACTAGCAGGGCAATTTAAAAATAATACATATTAGAATATGTAAAAGTGTTGGTTAATGAATTTGTATTTTAAAACAGTTTAGATTTTTATAAAATTAGCAAAGCCAGGAGTTTACAAAAATAGCATACCACTGAATACTAAACCAACAAACAAAGGCAAAAATAAAAAATAGATGAGTGGGCAACAGGGCACAAAAATACTCAATATATTGTAAAGCTTATAATGGAAACAAATCCTTAAATAATTTGACAATGTCTCTTAAAATATATCAACAAATAATACAAAATATCAACTTTTCAGAATTTCTAGCATAGAAAAATAAATCTGACATAACTTTAGTCTTATCTTTATTTAAATGCATATGGAATTTAAAAATATAAAATAAGTTACGATATAGAAGTAACATCAATGAGTTAAGTGAATTTATGTACTCTTTAACTGTCATTTTAATATAAAGTATCACTGAAGTTGTCTCACTCTTATTTCCATTCTAAATTTTTCTTATTTTATCTTCCTATTCTCTGGTACTTTATACCATTTAACTTGTTCATTTATGAATGCAACTATTTTAAAGGGTATATTCTGCATTCACAAGGCATTGTGGCATTGTGTTGGGTATTGCAATTCTCAAATATTGCGTGTATACTGCAGCAAAATGTGCTCAAATAATTTGAGGATAAGTACAAATCCTCACAGATTTTTGCCTTGAGATAACTGAAAAAAGCAGTGATTTCTTTTAGCCTCAATTTCTTTTGGACTAGCCATATGATTAAATATTTATTTGCTTGATTTAGACCACAGTAGGGAAAGTCACACTAACAATTTTGTATATAGGTAACTTTATAAAACTACATGGCCTAACAAAAACCCAAGGAAACAAACATTGTCTTTGCGTTTTTAGCCATAAATTTTGCATATATGTGTGAAAAATTTTTTGACCCCAAGTTTCATAACATGAATCTTAACATGTCTCACCTCTGCCTTTAGAAACCCATTTTTCAGATCAAGGAGGAGTCTATTGAAAGTAAATAAATTGAAATAATATGTAGAAAATCCCCTTAAAAGTTAAAGTGCTCCTGCTAGGAATTTACCCAAGGGATACAGAAATGCTGATGCATAGGAGCACATGCACCCCAATGTTCATAGCAGCACTCTCCACAATAGCTAAAACATGGAAAGAGCCTAAGTGTCCATCAACAGATGAATGGATCAAGAAGATGTGGTTTATCTATACCATGGAATACTACATGGCAATGAGAAACAATGAAATCTGGCCATGTGTAGCAACATGGATGGACCTTGAGGGTGTTATGCTGAGCGAAATAAGTCAGGCAGAGAAGGACAAATATCATATGTTTGCACGTATAGGAGGATTAGGAGGAACTTAACTGAGGAACAAGGGGGAGAAGAAGGGGGGAAATGGTGGGGGAAAGGGAGAGAGGCAAACCATGAGAGACTCTTGAATGCTGACAAAAACTGAGGACTGATGGATGTGGGGGGGAGGAGAGATGGGCATGGAGGAGGGCACTTGTGGGGATGAGGACTGAGTGTTATGTGGAAACTAATTTAACAATAAACTATTTGTAAAAAAAAAAAGTATAAAGTGCTCTTTAATTGCACAACATTGTCACTTTGGGGTTTCAATTCTGACTTTTATATTTATCAGCACACTGTTTTTATCTGCAAAAAGCAGGGATGATAACTCATTTTATGACTTCTTCCCTCCCTTTTTGCTTCACTGCTTTTCTGAGAAATGACAATCTAGTTGATGTATACTTTCTAGGTAGATCAGAAGGTGGAAGAGCAAGGGAAAGATAAAAGCAAGGGAAAACTATGTCAAATAAGGGAAAATTATAGAGCTATAAAAATGAATTTTTCAATTGTCTTATAATACTACCAACCTACAAGATGAGAAAAAGATGACAAAGGGACATTTCCATCTTTTAAGTCACTAACCTTAAAATATCTTGGATCTCAAATTTCTGTATTTGGGTTGTCTGTTTTTTGGACTATCCTAACATGTTTGGAACTTCCACTGGCTTCTTTCTATCAGTAGTGTTTCTGGTCTGTCTACTATATTATAAATTAGTGTAGGATTAGGAAATGCAGCAATAGATTAAGTTAAACATAATTGGAAAAGTAAATCAGTTAGCATTCCAAACTAAGAAATATGACTTTTGGATTATTCACTGTTATTTTTTCTTTTTGCATTTAGTTACCCTCTTTAGTGCAGGTAATTAGAAAGTTTAACTAATAAGTTTGCCCTCCTTTGAGTATGGCATTAGGTCTGAGGGAGTAAAGCACTCACTGTTTTTGTAAACAGTGGCTTTGTTTTAGAGTCAGTGTTTTTGTTCAAATATTGTAGATGTGTCTGGTGTAGGAGGGGGATAAGGTGTGTTCTGGGAAGTAGCTGGTGGTCACGTCAGAGTCCAGAAGGGCATATTTAGTTTAGTTTAGTTTTTTTTATTTTAGAGTTTATTTGCTTATTTTGAAAGAGGTAGTGGGGGAGGAGTGAGGGAGATAGAGAGAGGGGGAGAGAGAATCCCAAGCAAACTCCACGCTCAGTGCAGAACCTGACACAGGGCTCAATCTCAAATGGTGAGATCATGACCTGAGCCAAAATCAAGAGTTAGGCACTTAACGAATCCAGGCATCCCCAGAAGAGCATATTTAGTTTTAAAAAGTCTATTTAATTATATAATTACTTTGATGTATTCTTTTAAGTTTTATTTTAATCACTCAGTGCTCATCAAGACAAGGCACTCCTTAATCTCCAACATCTATGTCATCCATCTCCCATCTACTTTCCCTCTGGTGACCATCAGTTTGTTCTGTAGAGTGAAGTCTAGGAAACACTTCTATGTTTTCTTGTGTAGGCAATCAGTAGCCACTACCACCACTTCTATCTCCACCACAACTGCCACCAAGTGTTGGCTGCATACAATAGGCCAGGTCCGATGCCAGGCACTTTATGATGTTTCTTCAAATCCTCACAGAAACCTATGAGGCAGGTATTATTGTCTCCATTTTATAAGTAAGAAAACTGGGGCTTGGTTATCCCAAAGTTAAATAGTAAGTAGCAGAATCAACATAAAAAAAATATAAATCTTGGGTCACGCAGGTGGCTGAGTTGGTTATGTGGCCAACTCTCGATTTTGGCCTAGGTCATGATCTCAGGATTGTGAGATCAAACCCCCATTGGGCTCCATGCTGGGTGTGGAGCCTGCTTAAGATTCTTGCTCTCCCTCAGGGTGCCTCAGTGGCTCAGTCTGTTAAACTTTGGACTGTGGCTCAGGTTATGATATCATGGTTTGTGAGTTCAAGCCCCACTTTGGGCTCTGCTGTCAGCTCAGAGCCTGGAGCCTGCTTCAGGTTCTGTATCTATCTCTCTCTCTGCCTCTCCTCTGCTTATACTCTGTCTCTGTCTCTCTCTCTGAAAAAATAAATAAACATTAAAAAAAAAAAAGATTCTCTCCCTCTCCCTCTACCCTCCCCCCACTTGCTCTCTCTCTGTCTCTCAAAAAAAAAAAGTCTTAATGTCGCCTAAAAGTAGGAAGGTTTTGAAGCTAAAATCTGTCGCAAATATCTTGTCATCTGGGGAATAAAAAATCAGACATATGAAAGTTCTTAGGGACTTTTGAGAATTTTTCAAAGAAAAACCCTATTGTTTAAAACTTTTAATATGTCCTTCTATTACTTTCAAACTTTAGCTGGCATTGAAGTGTTACAAAGTACCCTTAATAGATCATTTAAATTTTTATGTTTTAAAAATATTTGTATTTTTTATTTCCTCTATAGTTACTTTCTTATCAAATTATTTATTTATTTTTATATTTTTAAATTTATTTTTTAATTAAAATTTTTAATGTTTATTATTTATTTTTGAGAGAGAGAGAGACAGAGCATGAGTGGGGGAAGGGTAGAGAGAGAGGGTGACACAGAATTCAAAGCAGGCTCCAAGCTCTGAGTTGTCAGTGTAGAACCTCATGCAGGGCTTGAACCCACAAACTGTGAGATCATGACCTGAACCAAAGTCAGATGCATAACCAACTGAGCCACCTAGGTGCCCCTTTTTAAAAAAATCAATCAATTAATTTTACAGAGAGTGTGGGAGCATGAATTGGGGAGAGGGGCTCAGGAAGAGAGAGAAAGAGAGAGGGAGAGGGAGACAGAGAGAGGGAGAATCCCAAGCAGGCTCCATGCTTAGTATGGAGCCTGATGTGGGGCTCTATCCCACAACCCTGGAATCACAACCTGAGCCAAAATCAAGCTGGAAGCTCAACTGATTGAGCCACCTAGGCACTCTTATAGTTATTATTTTTTAAAATAATTTTAAAAATGTTTACTTATTTTTAGGAGAGAGAGACAGAGCACAAGTAGGAGAGGGGCAGAGAGAGAGGAAGACACAGAATCTGAAGCAGGCTCCAGGCTTTGAGCTGTCAGCACAGAGTCCCACGTGAGGCTTGAACCCACAAACTGTGAGATCATGCCCTGAGCCAAAGTCTGACACTAAACCAACTGAGCCACCCAGGTGCCCCTAGTTATTTTTAACCAGTGAATTTGGAGACTATGTATAGAAAAATAACTTATTTAGCATAGTATAAAGTAAGTGACATATTTGGACAGTAAAAAGGAATCAAACACTAAAAACCTTTTTTTTTTAGAGAACGGGAAGTAGTTCCATAATCAGAAATAGATAACTGACAAAGAAACGAAATTTCATTTAGTTCAGAAATAAGTATACTGATGCCAGAGTACTTAATCATATGTTACTTGATTTTTTCCTATGTATTTACTTATTATGATTAATTATGCAAAATCCATACACTTAATGAATTATTCTTTAAGGTTGATGAATATTTCATGCTGTAAGCACCTTTCAGCTAAAAATCTGTATGTAGATCAGAGCCATTGGGGGAATCACTTCAATTAAGTTAATCCTTCTAATATATACATAATATATGCTCTGGGTATGATCTGGAATCCATTTTTATCATAAAAATAGCATCTGAGATTTTAAAAATAGTAAGACCATTAAAATACATTACTTATTTTTAAAACTTGGAAAATTGCATAAATCTTAGGTCTTACTTACAGATTGTCCACTTATTTGCATGGTATAAAGTTGTTTAACCAGAGAATGGGGTTTAGTCGCATGTGTTCTATGGTTCCATTCCAAATGTACAACTATTGTGAAAGAGAATTATAGGTTTATATTGCACAAAGTTACTTGGTTATTGCCTGAAACTTGATTTTGACCATCTGTAAAATATAATAAAGTGGATATTTATAAAATATGTAATAATTTAAGTGCCATATAACTGGTTTCACTATTGATTCTTACTTTTTAAAAAGTACATCTGAATAAAGCATTCTGAACCTCAAATCCCTGATAGTAACTATATTTCTTGAGCTTGAAACCATTTGTTCCTTTTTCTCTCCCACCATTCCGCTTATTTACTGTCATTTTGCATAACATTAATGATAATGTACTAATCAATTGGTAAATGTGGCATTTTCCCTCCATCCATTCTTTCCTTTCTTCCTCCCTTCCTTCTTTCCTTTTGTAATTAGATATTGAGCACCTACCATGAAGATATATACTTGGATAAGATGAAGTTCCCATCTTTCCAGGGGTCCAGGGTCTTACCATCAATGTATACTGAATTCCTCAGTTCACCTGTGGGGAGGTTGTGAAGTTTCTAGATTCTAACCAAGATTTTAATCATTTTATAGAATGATTCTTTCCAAAATCTTTTCCTCTATTTCTTCCCCCCCCTCCCCCCCCGAATCCATGCAGACACTTAAGTATGTGAGAATGGGGGAATTTTGGAGAAAGCACCCTTGGTGGAAAGGGGTTTCTATACCAGCTGCTATTCACAGCTCAAATTGCTTATTAGAGGAATAAAACATGGACACATTCATTCAGCACATTTACTGATGTTTGCAGATCATGACATTAGGTACTTTAAACACTAAAACACATCCTCTTCTTGGTGTGGACATGTTAAAGTAATTAGGTTTCTACTGACCTCACATTTGCAGTCCAGGTCTAAATTTCTAATTGTCAGTTACATAATATTATCTGTGTGCCCTACAGGCATCTCCGACTTGGTAAGATACTTAGACTTCCTCAGCTGTGTCCACCCTTTGGCCACCCATGGTGGGTTATTTCTTATCTTGTTCATTATTTTATGTAGATGGAGAATCCTCATTTCATAATTGTTTCAAATGCCTAGAATCATTCACTTTAGAAGACAGAAGGAACTCTATGAGTAGTCCAATTCTTTTACCTGAGGTAAATTTTTTTAAGTTTATTTATTTATTTTGAGAGAGAGAGAGAGAGAGAGAGAGGGAGAGAGAGAGCTTGTGAGAGTGGAAGAGGGGCAAAGAGAGGGAGAGAGAATCTCAAACAGGCTCCATGCTCAGTGCAGAGCCCAACGTGGGGCTAGTTCTCATTACTGTGAGATCATGACCTGAGCCAATATTGTGAATTGGATGCTTAATGGACTAAGTCACTCAGTCACTCCCTGGATATTATGTTATTAAAACAATGCTTTAAAATTATAAGGGGGATTTGGGGCGCCTGGGTGGCTCAGTTGGTTAAGCGTCTGACTTCAGCTCAGGTCATGATCTCATGGTTTGTGGGTTTGAGCCTGTGTCGGGCTCTGTGCTGACAGCTAGCTCAGGGTCTGTTTCAGATTCTGTATCTCCCTTCTCTCTGACCCTCCCCTGATCATGCTGTCTCTCTCAGAAATAAATAAAACCTTTTTAAAAAATTAAAAATAAAGAAATAAAATTATAAGGGGGATTTAATAATTTTTATAATGTTAATTAAAAATCATGAGACAACTTTTTAATCATTTCAATGGAAAAAAATGCATATTCAGCAAAATGTTAGGAAAGATATCTTGGTGTGGTATTGCTATCGCTAATTTTTTTCTTTCTACATTTACATTTTTCAGATTATCCTTAAGAAGCATATATTACTTTTATAATAGGAAAAAATAACATTCTAAAAATGATTATTCTGAATTTTTAAAACGTCACGCTGGACATTTTATTTTTGTCAAGGCAGTTAATTTTTAATTTTCTGCCAGTATTTTTATAAATTTATTATTATGGACACTAAACTTTTTATGGCATGGTCATTATCATTATAACATGGGAATGTACAACTTCCTTGTATGCCTTTTTATGAAAGGCAGAAAAAAATAAAGGTCTCAGATTTTAACGTTCCTTTTAATATACCTTCCTTGGTATCTTTTTATGAAAGGTAGAAAAAAAAATAAAGGTCTCGGATTTTAGTGTTTCTTTATTATAGGTGGAAAGAAGAAATTCTTGGGCTAATATATCTATAAATTTATTTTGCTTTAATAAAATGTGAAGGAGAAAAGTTCAGAGTTATAACAGATGAATTCCTTAATGCAAATTCTACCTTTTTAGACTTGACAAAAAATTTCTTGAAGTGGATTGTCATTGCAGGTATGATCACATGGGAAAGTTGTATGTACCTCCTTTAGGATATTTCATATTTAATTTTAAGTGAAAACTGCACAATACAAAACTGTATGCCCTATATAATCCCAACTATATATAAAGTGTACGTTTGCCTAAGTGTGTATGTGCGGCACATGTATGGATTTGTGTGTGTGTGTGTGTGTGTAATACAATAAATTCTTTAAAAAATTTTAATGTTTATTTTTGAAAGAGAGATACAGATGGTGAGTGGGGGCGGGAGGACATAGAGAGGGAGACCTGAATCCGAAACAGGTTCCAGGCTCTGAGCTGTCAGCATGGAGCCTGATGCAGGGCTTGAATTCATAACCTGAGCTGAAGTCAGATACTTAACTGACTGAGCCACCTAGGTGTCCCTACAATAAATTATTAACAGAGATTAAGCGTGGGTGGTAAAATTATTGTTGTATATTCTTTCTATTTTTTCCAAACACTTTGCAGTTCATTACTGGTATGATCATATAAGCACTTTTAAAATTAGTCTTTAAAAATTAATGTAACTTTTCAAAATGTGCACGTAACTTTTTTGGGATGCATGTGGCATGTGAAAAGAATCTATAATGTATTATGTAAAAAAGTGAGCTTTTGCACTTTGTAAATGGGATGCAGAAAATAATGTAGGTGGAACTCAAGGCTTTTGTAACCAGAACTAAGAATATTTGGTTATAACAATGTTTTGTAGATAAGCATTCAGTAAGTGTTCAGTGAGTGAATGATGTCCACATGCCCCTGCCTGTGTGACACGCCACCTCCTTCCAATCCTATGGGTTGGTTACTCTGCACTAACCTTTACCAGCTCCTATCATCACACTCATCTGTTTCCCTCGTAGGCTGAAAACTTCTTATGGGCAGGAGCTGCTTCAGATATATCCATTGTTTCTGGTATCCAGCCCCAAACTTAGGGCATATGGGTGTTCAACAAAGGGTTGTTGAAACAAGCCATTGTATTTATCATTGATAACGTGGTAAACAGAAGAGGATGTTTATAAATATAAACATTCTTCCTTATGACTGCTTTTTTGCTTATTTCCAATATCAAGCACTCTTCTTTGTTGGAGTAATTAGTAGGAACTGCAGAAAGGCAAGAACCATAGGACAAGATCATAATACTAGGAATTCTTTGAAAGGGTGTGTTTCTGCCAGATTTTGACTCCTCTTGATGCCAGCAGGAACATAATAAAGTCAATTGTCTATTTGGGAGTACATCTGAAAAGAATTTTCTTTACAAATTTTCCTTGGACTTGGAATTAAATTTTTTTGGTAACACTTTTTAAAAAATATTTATTTTGAGAGAAAGAAAGAGAAAAAGAAAGAAAGGGAGAGAGAGAATCCCAAGCAGGACCCACACTGACAGCTCAGAACCTGTAGTGGGGCTGGATCCCATGAGCCTTGAGACCGTTACCCAAGCTGAAAACAAGAGCCAGAAGTTCAACTGACTGAGCCATCCAGGCGCCCCTGGAATTAAATTTATAACACTTGCTTAGACTATTAAAGCAAAAATAAATGCTTTCCTGGTTGTTAACTTAAAAGTTAAGGAAAAAAAAATCAGAAAATTTTATTATGAATACAAACAAAAGTGACTGTATTTCTATGCTATGGGTTAGTTCCTATCTTCATTTAGCTCAAGGTAAAGAAGACCAAGAACATCAAAATCAATTTTTCCTCCAGCTTTCTGTTCAAAGAGAAGCAAGCAGCCCCTTTAAGGAGAAAAAGACAGCAGGCCTCCCAGCTGGTAGTGTGGAGATGGACTTCCATATTTCCTAAAGACTCGCAACTCACAGTTTTCTCCTTTTTACTTACTTAGCAGGACTTCTAGAGCTGAGAGTCTTCACAAAGTTGGCTGAGTAAATTCTGGTCCAGTCTAAGAGATTCTATCCTTCACTCTCTACAATCAAATGTATGCTTGAATTAAAACTTCTTTTTCGCTAGCTAGAAGGAAAAAAGGAAAGAAAAAAAAAAGACAAAAAGTGCATATCGGTGGAAGTAATTAAGGCTCCCAATAGATTGTACATTTTCCAGAAAGGGAATAATAGATCACCCTTTTAATCCTCGATCCATTCTTCATGGATCTTTATTTCTTTATTTCCTTCCTTCCTTTCTCATACATTAATTTATCCATTCATTCAGCTATTCATTCAGCTGTCAAATGTTTACTGAGTTCCAACTATGTACTAGGCATACTTCTAGACTCTGGGGATCCAGGTAGGGACAGGAACAAAATCTTTCCCATTGTGGAAAATACTTTATAATTAAGGACATGAACAAGAAGACATATATGTAATATATGGGGCAATAAATACTGAGAATATAGGGATAGAGACTGGTAACATAGAGGTTGTGGTCAGGGAAAGCCTTTCTCATGGGTTACTTGAATGAAATGAGGTGGTGGGACTTGTGAACATCTAGGGGAAGGATATTCCAGGAAGAGGGAACAGCCAGTATAAACACTCTGAGTTGGGATTGTGCACTGTGTTTTCAGTGGAATAAAAAGGAGACTACTGAGGATGGAAAGAGCTAAGGAGAAAGAGTGCTGCAGGAAATGAGCTCAGAGAGGTAAACATAGGGGAAGAGATCATGTGTTTGAGTGTGTATGTTCTGGGGACAACTCGGTGGCTCAATTAAGTGTCCAACTTCTGCTCAGGTCATGATCTCCCAGTTTGTCGGTTTGAGCTCTGTATGGAGCTCTGTGCTGAGAGCTCAGAGCCTAGAGCTTGCTTCAGATTCTATGCCTCACTCTCTCTCTGCACCTCCTGTGCTCACATTCTGTCTGTCTCTCTCTCTTTCAAAAATAAATTAACATTAAAAATTTTTTTTGAGTGTATATGTTCTATACCTCATTGGGTTAAATGGAAGTTGAGAAATCAGTTGTTAGTTACGGTGATAAGCATTTAACCATGATGATCTATTTAACTGAGAATAGTTTACAAGTGTACAACATATATATTTTTAAAGCTAAAGCTCTATACTTAAATCTTAAGCACAGGGCCAGATTTTGTACTTGCACAAAGAAAGAGTGTGAATGGAAGAGAGGGGCAGAGGGAGAGAGAATCTCAAGCAGACTCCATGCTCAGTGTGGAGTTTGATGCAGGGCTTGATCCCACAACCCTGGGATCATAATCTGAGCTGTAATCGAGTCAAGATGCTCAACCAACGGAGCCACTCAGGTGCCCCTCACCCCTTGTTTTACTTGCACAAAATTTTATTTATTTATTTATTAAACATTTTAAAATTTGTTTAATATTTTATTTATTTTTGAGAGAGAGAGAGAGAGAGAGAGGATGAGCAGGGGAGGGTCAGAGAGGTAGGGAGACACAGAATCCAGAGACAGGCTACCAGCTCTGAGCTGTCAGCACAGAGCCCGAAGCAAGGCTCAAACCTATGAACCATGAGATCATGACCTGAGCCGAAGTACGTCGCTCAACTGATTGAGCCACCCAGCACCCTCAAAGTTTTTTAATAAGACATTTATTTATCTGGAGACAGAGAGTGTGCACACATGAGTGGGGGAGGGGCAGAAAGAGAGGGAGACGAGAATCTCAAGCAAGCTCAGTGCTATAAGTGCAGAGCCCAATGTGGGGCTTGAACTCATGAACCATGAGATCATGAGCTGAACGAAAATCAAGAGTCAGACACTTACCTGACTGAGCCACCCAGGAATGGTATTTTAAATGTAAGATATTTGAATTACAATAAAAAAATTGAATTAGGAGACATTGTGGTAATCATTAAGTAACATCCTATTTCACAGATGAGTCAATTGTGATTTAGTAAAGATATTCATATAATATAATCATAGCTATAGCATTCTGGTCAAGTACTGTGCTGAGCACTTTATACATTTAATCCCCACACAACCATGTGGGGTGGACATTACTACCCTCATTTTAAAGATAAGTACACCCAGGCTAAGAGAACTAAAGAAACTTAGACAAGACCGAGTCCCAATAAATAGCAGATATGTGATTCGTGATTCAGAGGTAGAGGCAATCTTCCTCTTGACTGGTAGTGAGATTGCTACAAAAAGAAACTTTATGACAATTAATGTTTTTTATTTAGATACCCTCAAAATTCCAGTATCCAAACTCCTTGAGTTTTGGGACAAGGCTTTCTATTTTTCCTATGCTTGATTCCAAACCTGAGCTTTTGATCACCATACTCTTGCTTCTAAGTGATAATGTGTTCGAAGTTGATACTTGGAACAGTTGGGTCTCAAACCACAAACCAAAGCTGTTATATTCCAAGTTTGGTGTTCTTTACAGGATACCACTTCACTCTTTGATCACCCTCATGCTCAACTCTTCCAATGAGTAAGCTCTGGACCACTCAGGGAAGTGAAGTTTGAAGTCTTTCTCTATTAGTTACTGCCACAGTCCTGCCTTCCAGTCACCATTTCCTCTGAAAGAACACACCATAAGTGATTAGTTGAATTTTGGTCAAGGTCAGCTTCACCTTTTCCACTTGCCCTAAATTATTTTGGATGTTGGTCTAGGACTGTTTCCAAATTAAACTGCACAGAGATTATGGAAAATAATTCTATCAGTAAAAAAAAAATTTTTTTTTGGAGAGTTATTAACTAGGGGAGAAACTGGAGGAAAGACAGAGCACATTTAATGGAGCAGATCATACTGTTCTGCCAGAAATTCTTCCTTGTTTTTAATTCTTTTCTTTTCTCCAGAGACAGCATTTTGAAGAACATTTAGAAGGAAGACATAAAAAGGCTAACATCTTTGGAGAAGAGAAATATGTGTTATCTGAGCAGAATAACCTGGACCATCATTTGCAAATGACATAATAGTCATCAGAAATGCTGAAACCAAAGAATAGCATGTTTTCGCTTTCCAAAGTTTTCTTTGAGTTTTTGCTGTGTCTTTGTTTTGTTTGTCTTGTGGGAGAAGATCATCATGCACACATCCCAAAGGATTCAGATGAGTTGGCTTGTTCTTTCTCTGTCCACACCTGGCTAAATACTCTTTGGCACTCTGCAGCTTGGTTAGTACTTGGATTTATTGACCAACAGAGTGGGGGTGACTGTACTGAAATAATGAATTCAGTCATTTTCCAGAAAGTCAAACGAACAAGAAGATTCCAAAGAGTTAGAAATCTTGAGAATTGGAAAACTGACTTAGCACTACCACAGTTAGACATTTGTACTAAGAAAGTAGTGCAACAAGTAAACAAAGTTGTAAATACATTGAAGAGTTGTCTATAGTAGCAAAAATAAGAAACAGCTTAAACGTATATAGAAATATTTGGGGAAATTAAAAATATTTTTAAAATTAATGGTGGAATAGGATGGCTCAATATATGCAAGTCAATAAATGTGACACTCCACATTAATAAAATGAAAGATCAGAATCACAAAATCATCTCAATAGCTACAGAAAAAAAACATTTGACAGAATATAACATACTTTCATGATAACAACTCTCAGCAAGTTAGATATAGAAGAAACAACCCTCAAAATAACTAAGCCCATATGTGACAAAACCATAACAAACATCATACTATACAATGAAAGATTGAAAACTTTTCCTCTAGGAGCAGGAACAAAAAAGGGTGCTCACTCTCACTACCCCTATTAATATAGCATTGGAAATTGAGCCAGAGCAATTAATCAAGAAAAAAAGGCATATGAATTAGAAAGGAAGAAGTAAAATTGTAATTGTTTGCAGATGAGATGATCTTATATATAGAAAATCTTCTACACACAAAACTGTTAGAACTAATTGATTAATTCAGTAAAGTTGCAGGATACAAAATCACAGAAATTAGTTGCATTTCTAGACACTAACAATAAACTATCTGAAAAATAAAGAAAACAGTCCCATTCATAATAGCATCAAAACCAATAAAGTACTTAGGAATAAATTTAACTTAGGAAGTGAAAGATATGTACACTGTTGATGAAAGAAATTGAAGAAGACACAAACAATAGTTTGTTCAGTTTTTATATTCTGTGTTCTTGAATTCGGAGATTAATATTGTAAAATGTCCATACTACCCAAAGCCATTTGTATAGTCAATACAATATTAAAATTCCAGTGGCATTTTTCACAGAAATAGACAAAACAATCCTAAAATTTGTATGGAGCCACAAAAGATCCTGAGTAGCCAAAGCAATCCAAGAAAGAAGAACAAAGCTAGAGGCACTGAACTTTGTGATTTCAAACTGTGCTACAAAGCTATAGTAATCAAATCAATAAGGTACTAGCATAAAACAGAACATAGACCAATGGAACATAATTGAGGGCCCAGAAATAAACCCTCACATATATGGATAACTAATATTTGACATGGATGCCAGAATACTTAATGGAGAAAGGATAGCCCCTTCAATAAATGATATTGGTAAAACTGGAAAACCACATGCAAAAGCATGTAAAGGGATTGTTATCTTATAACACTCACAAAAGTCAACCTAAATTGGATTAAAAATTTAAACATGAAACCTGAAGCCATAAAACTCCTAGGAAAAAAACAGGGGGGAAAATCTCCTTGACATTGATCTTGGTAATGTTGTTTTGGATATAACAACAAAAACACAAGAAACAAAAGCAAAAATTCATAAGTGATACTACATTAAACAGAAAACCTTCTGTACAGCAAAGGAAACTATCAACAAAATGTAAAGGCAACCTATCAAATAGGAGAAAATATTTGCCAGTCATATATCTGATAAAGAATTAGTGTCTAAAAGATATAAAAAACTCATACAACTCAATAGCAAAAAACAACAACAACAACCTGATTTAAAAATGGACAGAGAATCTTTATATATACACATTTCCCCAAAGAATATATAGAGAAGGCCAACAGGTACATTAAAAGATGCTCAAAGTCATTAGTCATCAGGGAGATGCAAATAAAAACCACACTGAGATATCCCTCACATCTGATAGAATGACTATCATCAAAAAGGGGAGAATAAAAATGTGGAGGTGATGAAGAAAAAGGTAACCCTTATGTACTATATGTGGGAATTTTAACTGGAACAGCCACTATGGAAAATAATATGGAGGCACCTAAAAAACCAAACCAAACCAAAACTTCCCTATGAGCCAATATTTTCACTTCTATGTATATTTCCAAATTGGGATCTTGAAGAGATACCTGCACCCCCATGTTCACTGCAGCATTATTTATAAATAGCCAAGATACAGAAATAATTTAAATGTCTGTTAACAGATGAATGAATAAAAGTATGTAATTATATATGTACATACAATATATATCAGGATTTTATACATAAAATGTGTGTGTGATATAAAGATATCACATATATAATCAGGATTGAGTATAATTGAATATTATATAATCAGGAGTACATATATGATATAGCTGAATATTATTCAGTCATGAAAAAGAAATAAATCTTGCCATTTGCAACAACATGGATGGACCATGAGGGCACTATGCTAAGTGAAATACGTCAGACAGAGAAAGTAAAATACTGTATGTTATCACTTATATGTGGAATCTGAAATAGCTGAAGTCATAGAAAGAGAGTGTAGACTTACCAGGGTCTGGGTAGGGGTGGGGGAAATGGGGAGATGTTGGTCAAAGTGCAAAAACTTTAAGTTATAAGATGAGTAAGTTTTGGGATATCATGTACAACATGGTGATTATAGTTAATAATACTATTATATACTTGAAAATTGCTAAGATAGTAGATCTTAAGTATTCTCACCACAAAAAGGAAATGAAAATGGAGGAGGGCACTGTGGGGATGAGCACCGGGTGTTACATGAAAACCAACTTGACAATAAGCTATCTGTAAAAAAAAATAAAAATAATTTAAAAAAAAGGAAATGAAAATTATGTGAGAGGTGATGGAACTATTACGTGTATTGAAACAACACATTGTATACCTTTAACTTATATACTGTATCAATTATATCTCAATAAAACTGGAAAAAAGAAATTATAGTCCAAGTATTTAGTGGAATATTACCTAGCCATGAAAAACTAGTTTGGGTATATATTTGTTTGGATGGGAAATTTTGTAGTATATTAAGAGAAGAGTAGACTTTTTGTTTTTGTTTTGTTTTTGTTCCTTTTTCCCCCAAGCTTTTATTTAAATTCCAGTTCATTAACATACAGTGTAATATTAGTTTCAGGTATAAAATTTAGTGATTCATCACTTACATACAACACCCAGCTCTCATCACAAGTGCTCTCCTTAATACCAGTCACCAATTTAATACATCTCACCGCCCACTTCCCTCCAATACCCCTCAGTTTGTTTTCTATACATAAGAGTCTCTTATGGTTTGCTTTCCTCTCTTTTCTTTTTTCCTCCCTTATGTTCATCTGTTTGGTTTCTTAAATTACATGTAAGAATGCAATCATATGGTATTTGTCTTTCTCTGACTGACTTATTTCACTTAGCATTATATCCTAGCTCTATCTAGGTCATTGCAAATGGCAAGATTTCATTCTTTTATTTTTTTTAGGTTTTATTTATTTTGAGAGACAGAGAGAGAACATGAGCAGGGGAGGGGCAGACAGAGAGGGAGAAAGAGAATCCTAGCAGGCTTTACACTGCCAGTGTGGATCCAAATGTGGGGCTTGAACTTGTGAACCAGGAGATCATGACCCGAGCTGAAACCAAGAGGCAGATGCTCAATTGACTGAGCCACCAAGTGCCCAAGATTTCATTCTTTTTAAAAAATTTTTTTAAAAAATGCTTTTTTATTTTTGAGAGAGAGAGAGACAGAGACAGAGCATAAGCATGGGAGGGGCACAGAGAGAGGGAGATAGAATCCAAAGCAGGCTCCAGGCTCTGAGCTGGCAGCACAGAGCCCGACATGGGGCTCGAACTCACAAACCATGAGATCATGAACTGAGATGAAGTCAGAGGCTTAACTGACTGAGCCATCCAGGTGCCCCAAGATTTCATTCTTTTTGATGGCTGAGTAATATTCCGTCATATATATATACTATAACTTCTTTACCCATTCATGGACTGATGAATATTTGGACTTCTTCTATTATTTGGCTATTGATGCTGCTGCTATAAACATCAGGATGCATTTATCCCTTTGAATTAGTAATGTATTCCTTGGGTAAATGCCAAGTAGGGCAATTGCTGGATCATAGGGTAATTCTATTAACTTTTTGAGTAACTCTATACTCTTTTCCAGAGTGGCTGCACCAGTTTGCATTCCCACCAACAGTGTAAGAGGGTTCCCCTTTCCCCATATCCTCTCCAACATCTGTTGTTTACTGTGTTGTTAATTTTAGGTGTTTTGATAGACAGAGGTGATATATCATGGTAATTTTGATTTGTATTTCCCTGATAATTAGTGATATTGAGCATCTTTAAAAAACTTTTTAATGTTTATTTATTTATTTATTTTTAAATGTTTTATTTATTTCTAGGAGAGAGAGAGACAGCGTGAGCAGGGGAGGGTCAGAGAAAGAGGGAGTCACAGACTCTGAAACAGGCTCCAGGCTCTGAGCTGGCAGTCAGCACAGAGCCCGATGCGGGGCTCAAACCCACGAACTGTGAGATCATGACCCAAGTGAAAGTCGGACACTTAACCAACTAAGCCACCCAGGCACCCCAATGTTTATTTATTTTTGAGAGAGAGAGACAGAACATGAGCAATGGAGAGGCAGAGAGAGAGCGAAACACAGAATCCGAAGTAGGCTCCAGGCTTCCAGCGGTCAGCACAGAGCCCAACGCAGGGCTCAAACCCACGACTATGAGATCATGACCTGAGTTGAAGTTGGACACTTAACCAACTGAGCCACACAGGTGACCCATTGAGCATCTTTTCATGTACCTGTTAGGCAGCAGATTTTTATATATCATACATTTACATATGGAGTAGTTGGGGAACAAGAGCATAATTTTTCATCCTGATTATCTATGCTTTTAACTTTTTTCTACCCAAAACTTAGATTGAGAAAGGCTTAATTAGCATAAAAGCAAATAATTAAAATCATCTTTCATGAGATTTATTTGTCTCCCTTGTCCAAGTAAAACACATCTGTACATATATGTATTTGTAGAAATAACATATTGGTTTTGAGGAAAGTTCTCTAGTATCTTAGTATTTAAATAAGGGAGAGGCTTTGAATTGTAAAAGTCAATTCATGTCATTTCTCTGCTCAAAACCCTCTAAAACCTTCACGTTACTCCAAGTAAAAGCTACAGGTCTTTAAAATGGCTCACAAAGTCCCACCTAAGCCCATTCTCCATTGCTTGTCTGACTCTATTTTCTAGCACTATCCCCCAGCTCACTCAATCTGCTTCAGTCCAACTGTCCTCCTTGCTGAGAGTTCCTAGAACTCTCCAACCTTGTTCCTTCCTTAGGGCTTTTGCACTTGCTGATCCTTTTGACTGGAATGCTGTTGACCCAGATTCTGCATGGCTAACACCATCTCTTTCATGTCTTTGCTCAAACACCTTCTCAAGGTTGTCCAAATTGACCACTATATTTAAAACTTTTTTTTTTAATTTTGAGAGAGATGGCATGAGTGGCGGAGAAACAGAGAAAGAGGAGCAAGAGTCCCAAGCAGTCTCTGAGCCATCAGTGCAGAGGCTGATGTGGGGCTTGAAACTACCAAATTGCAAGATCATGACCTGAGCCAAAAGGTCATGAGCCAAACGCTTAACTGATTGAGCCACCCATGTGCTCCTGACCACTATATTTAAAATTGCATCCTATCTCATTCTTCCCAGCATTCCTGAACCCCTTTGTTCTGGTCTGATTTTTCCTATTAGACAACATGCTATTATTTAAGTAGTAGATACAGTGGTGATCATCATTGCATTCCAAATCTTATGTATTCTTTAGTTGACAGGAAATATATTGACTAACTTCAGATTGTGTTAGATTTAATATGTATTTGAGTTTCTGGGAAGATGGAAGAAAAATAGAAATAGAATATACATATTCCCAGCCATTAGAAATAAAGGAAAGAAGAGGGGAAAAAAATCAATAAAAAACCCCCAAACAAACAAGACAAGGGAAAAAAAAAAGTAACAGAAAAGCAGGATAAAATCAAAGTACAAAATAAAAAATAAATCCAAATATATGTGTTTTCCATAAATATATGTGTTTTCAATAAAAATAAGTTAGCTGAATTCTCCAGTTAAAAGCAAACTCTGTCAGCCTGGAATACACACACACACACACACACACATACACACACACACACACACACACACTCTCACACATACATACTTGAGGGTGTAAAGATACCAAAAGGTTGAAAGTAAAAGAGTATGAGAAGATAAAGAAATATGTATGAAATGAAAGCTGGTGTAGCACATTAATGTTGGACATTACAGACTTTAATATCAAAGAATGGAAAAGAAGATCAGCACATAATTAATTTTAAAAGGTTTAATTTATCATTCCAAGCTTAGATGTATTTAATAACATAACTTTAAGTATTAAAGCAAAAATTAGTAGAATTACAATTAGAAACTGATATATTTATTATGTATTCATCATTTATCAAATTGGCAAATATCACTTAACACTAGGAAAAATTTTTAATGGTTCTTTCAGTAATTTATAGATTAAGCCAAAAAATTCAGTAAAGATATAAAAGATTTAAATAACACAATTAACAAGTTAAATCCAGCGGACATATATAGAAAATGAAACCCTACATTTGGTGTATATACATTCTTCTCAAGTTCCTGTGTCATTTATAAAAACTGATTATATTCTGGGTCACAGAATAAGAATTTAAGGAATTAGTATCACATAGCTTATGTTTTTCTGACTTCAAAGACTGTTGTTAGACATCAATAAGATGATAAAACAATAAAGTAACAAAATTAACACCTTATATTTGGAAATAAAAAAACCTTTCTATGTTCCTTGATCAAAGAAAAAAATCTTGTTAGGAATGAAGAAAATTTGTTCCGGAATAAGAAAGAACTTGCAGGAAACTTATAGTCTTAAATACTTTGTATTATAAATGAAAAAAAATTAAAAAATTTTGAGTCTATCAAGATACTTTAGAAATTAGAAAAAGAAAAGGAGAATAGTATAAATAAAGTAAAAGTAAGGAAACAATAAAGATAAGTGAGAAGTTAATAAGATTAAAAATAAGATACTACAAAGATAATCAAAAAGCCTAAAGTTGACTCTTTGAAATAATAGTAAAATTATCAAGTACTCAGGAAGATTTGTATCAAAAAGAGAAAGGTCACAAAGAATGAAAAAGAGGACTAAGTACAGATATAGTGGAGATTAAAAAGATAAGAAAATCACAAACAACTTTATGCCAACAAATTTAAAAACAAAGTGGACAAATTCCTAGGAAAATGTTTAATTGACTTAAGAAGGTTTTAAAAACATGAATCATCATATAACTATTGAAGAAGTTTAATTAGTAGGTATGTATCTTTCCGCAAAGAAATCAGTTTTTCTACTGAGTAGCAAAAATTCAAGGAAGACAATTGCAATCTTAAAAAGTCATTTTGAATACTGTCTAATTCATTTTATAAGGATGGCACAATCTTGATTTACAAACCAAACAAAGGAGGAAAGAAGATTGCAGACTAATCATATTCATAAACATAGATATAAAAATTCTAAATAGATTCAATAGTATATAAAAAAGTGTAACACACAGATTATTCAGTGTTATATTTAAATATCTTTCACCACATTATGGAATAAAACATTACTCTATAAAAGAATACTACTCATCAACATGCTTGTATTAAAGTCAAGATCTATATATCAAAAAATACCTTAAGTGAAACACAAGACTTAATTTGAGAGAAGAATTTACAACATATATAACTGACAAAGAAATGTTGCATAAAACATACAAATTCCTTTTAAAAGATCAATAAGAAAAAGTAAGCAACTAAACAGAAAAATGGGTCAGCACATGACCAGCCATTGCTCAGAAGAAGAAACATAAATAACCAAAAAATTATGAAAAGATGCTTAAATCCATGAGTAGTCAGGGAGATGCAAATTAGAACCACAAAAAAATAAAATGTATTATTCCAGTGGTTGCTAAGGATGTGAATAAAGCAGAAATTCTTATATACTGATGGTTAGAGATATAAATTTGTACAGAATCTTAGAAAATAATTTAAAATTATCTAGTATTGCTGAAGATGTATAAATCTTACAAGATAGTAATTGTACTCCTACTTTTATGCCTAGGAGAAACTCTTAAATATATGAATTGGGAGAAATATACAAGAATATTTATAGCTGCATTGTTTACAATAGCTTCAATCTGGAAGCAACCCAAAGGTTCAATGTCAGGTGACTAGACAAATGAATTGTGGCAGATTCATGTTGTGAAATACTATACTGCAGTGGAAAATAAATGAAGTACAGCTACTCACATCAACATGAATACAGCTCACATACAAAACAGGGCGTGAAAGAACAAACAGTATGACTTTGTTTAAAAATGATAAAAATTAGGCAAAATTAGGGGCACCTGAGAACTCAATCAGTTAAATGTCTAACACTTGATTTTACCTCAGGTCATTATCTCACAGATTTGGGATCCAGCTCCAAATCAGGGCTTTGTGCTGGGCATGAAGCCTCCTTGGGATTCTCTATTCCTCTCTGCCTCTCTCCCACTTGCTCTCTCTCTCTCTCTGTCTCTCTTTCTCTCTCTTTTAAAATAAATAAACATTTAAAAATAGGCAGAATTGAAAAACATTTTTTAGAATAATAAAGATGCATGGTAAAGTATCAAGAAAAGTAAGTTAATGAGAAACATAGTTCAGAATCAAGAGGAGAGATGAGTTGGGGACAGGCTCTCAGGGAAACAACTCCAGGGGATATCCTTCCCACTATATTCTATGATTGCTAGAGTCATGAAGCACAGTGACCCTTGGGGTGGAGAGTACAGGGATTTCAATATCTAAGCTAAGATCAGGTTCTTAAGCTGGGTGGTTGATAGTAATATACATCCTTTTGTACGTAAAAGAAAATTAATAAAATAGAAAAAGAAGTGTAAAAAATCTGTGGATAGAGAATGTGTTCTTGTTCCAATTCCACCTCTAATATAAAACTATGTCATTTTTGGCAAGTTACTTAGTCTTACTGAGCCTCATTTTTCTCATTTTAATAAATGGTTATAAGAAATCCAGTCCTACCTATTTTATAGGATTGTGTGAGGATCAAGTGTACTTGAAAGCATTTAATATCTTATTAATGAAATGAAATATTCATATGTAATATAGTTTTTCTACATATGAACTCAAAGGTTTATCTCTCCAAGTAATATTCAAAATCCACATGATGAAAGGTGAGAATGTTCGATGTAATCGTGCAGCTCTTCTTCTGCCAGTTGAAATGTTCTGCACGGTTATTAGCCAAAGTCTGTCTAAGCTGTAGCAGCCTTGGGTTAGCTAGCCGTGGAGGAAACACCGATCTTGGAATTAGAGAACTGGGTTTTGAATCCTGGCTTTGTCGTTTGCTAACTCTGAGATGTTGGCAATTCACTTCCCACGTCTGCCCTTTGGTTTCTTTATCTGTGAAATAGTTTTATTGGCATTGTTCTGAAGAGGGAATTGCAGTATTTTCTTTAGATACTGTGGAGCTCTCCATCCTCTGAATCCACATGGGCAGCAAAGACGGCGGCGGCACAGCTTCCAAACTAGCGGTGGCTTTAACAATACATCCAACCTGATTGTTTCCTTCTGTGTTGGTTTATTCGTGAATCGGCTATTGTCCGTCTATAGACAAAGCCGGACTTAATTTCGACTTTGTGGACCCATTTGTAAGGCAGTGATCACACTCTTCTAAGAAGCTGCCACTTTCCTTTCTCTGCCCGTATTTCTCACGATTTTTACGCAGCAGCATACATACAATCCAACCAAGGTGATTCTAATTCTTTTGATTGTAATCATCTCATATAATGCTGCATAATGCAGCAACCCAGGACTGGGCAAAATTAATGAGATCTGGGATCCTTTCCCCAACTTCATGAGAGCTCTTATGGGTTAAGAGTATCAGTAGATTGCATTATTTTGATGACTAAAATCCAGAGATAATTTTTTAAAAATTAAGCTTCTTATTTTGAGATAAAAATAGATTTAGATACTGTGGTAAGAAATAATACAGAGAGATGCTATGTTATCCTTTACCCAGTTTTTCCTAATGATAACATCTTGCAAAACTATAGTATAATATTAAAAGTAATCCGCAGATCTTTTTCATATTTACTGGTATTTAGTTTTATTCAATATATTGTCACATCTGTAGGGTTGTGTAATCACACAAGAGATAAAAGTAAGATTAAAAAAAATAGTTTCATCACCACAAGGATCCCCTGTGTTGCCCTTTTACAACATTCTCCTTCCTCATTCTTAATCTTTGGCAACCACAAATCTGTTCTCCATTTCTAAAATTTTGTCATTTTGAGAAAGTTATATAAATTGGACCATACACTAAGTAATCTTTGGGGATTAGCCTTTTTACTTAGCATAATTCCTTGGAGATTCATCTATTGCTGCATGTATTAAAACTTCATTCTTTATATTGCTGAGTGCAGTTGCTAGGTCATGTGATAGTTGCATAAGTTTTATAAGAAACTGCCAAACTGTCTAGCTTTATAAGAAACTGCAAAACTGTTTTCCAGAGTGTCCATACCATTTTACATTCCCCCAGCACTGTAGGAGTGATCTAGTTTCTATGAATCTTTGCCAGCATTTAGTGTCGTCACTCACTGTTTTTTATTTTTGCCATTCTGAGAACTGTATAGTACCATCTTATTGTGGTTTTAATTTGCAATTCCTTAATGGCTAATGATGTTGATCTTCTCATGTGCTTATTATCCTTCTGCATATCCTCTTCAGTGAAATGTCTTTGGCCCATTTTCTATTGGATTTTTAAATATTATTGAGTTCTGAGAGTTCTTCATATATTCTACATATTAGTTCTTGTTCAGATATGTGGTTTACAAATATTTCCTCCCAGCTTGTAGTTACTCTTTGCATCTATTTCACACAGTCTTTTGTGGATTAAAAGTTTTCAGTTTTGATGAAGACAAATTTTCCATTTATCTTCTTATGGGTTGTGACTTTGGTGTCAGGTCTAAAAATTCTTCCTCATCCTAGATCATAAAGATTTTCTCCTATGTTTTCATTTTCTAATTTTGTAATTTTAGGTTTTACATATAAGTATATGATCCACTTTGAGTTAATTTTTGCATAAGGGATGAGGTTAGGTGTAACTTTGCTTTTTTGCCTGTGGACGTCCAATTGCTTCAGCACCATTTCTTTAAAAGGCTAACCTGTCTCTACTCAGTTAATTTTGCACCTTTGTCAAAAAGCAGCTATGTGTATTTGTATGGGTCTATTTCTGGGTTTTCTACTCTATTCTATTGATTTATGTATCTTTGTCTCTGCTAATACCACAGTGACCATAGCTACATAGAAAATTTTAATACTGGATACAGTAATTCTTCTGACTTTAATTGCTTTTTTTCCCGAAAATTGTTTTAGCTAGTCTGTGCTCTGAGTCTTTCTATAGACATTTTAGAAAAAGCTTGTTTATGTGTGTAAAAATAGTTGCTCGGATTTTGATAGAATTTGCATTACATCTATGCAACTTGAGGAGAGTTGATATTTTTACTCTGTTGATTCTTCTAATCCATGGACACAGTCTGTCTCTCCATTTATTTAAGTCTTTGATATCTTAAATTTTTTTGATTAAAACATTTTTAATGCTTATTTTTTGAGGGACAGGAGAAGGCACAAAGAAAGAGTGAGACCCAGAATCTAAAGCAGTCTCTGAAGCAGGCTCTGAGCAGTCAGCTCAGAGTCCAACGTGAGGCTCAAAATCACATACTGTGAAATCATGACCTGAGCCAAAGTTGGTATGCCTAACCGACTAAGCCACACAGGCACCCCTAGGTTTTTGATATCTTAGAGGTAACTTATGAACCATGCTAAGTGAATTCTAATACCTAGAGAACCTCACACTGGTTAAAATTAAAATACTATAGAATATGTTTAGGGCAATTCTATTACATTTTGGGATAAAACGGACTCTAAGCATATCTCTTGGACCATGAAATTGATAAAAACAGTTTGCAAGCCACTTTCCATGTTTGTAGCCTTTGGCCTTAGGTAGCATTAAGGACGGTTTTACACTAGTAGAAGTATAATGTAACACTTATTTTTAAAATTTCTCTTTACACCTACTCTTGTTTGTTTGTTTGTTTGTTTATTGGTTGATTGATTAATATGCAACATAGAGTCAAGGGTAAATAATGAAAGAACACACTGTAGGTGCTGTGGCAATGGTTTTATGCTTCTTGCCACAAGTGCTTTCTATAGACAAAGCTTTTGCTCTGTATTTGCCTTTTTGCTTCTGTATATTCCCAGAGACTATAAACTGCATGAAGATATCAATATATTTCCAGTCCTTAGCACAGACTTGGCACATAGTAGACATTCATTATATATATTTAAATCTCTAGCAAATCATACTATTTGGGAATTCATTCTTGGTTCATTTCCTCCTTCACATGCTGGATTAGGTTTTATTAAGTTCTCTGTGCTATTTGAAGCCATCTCTATCTATTACTTCTTAGATATTACATACTCTTGATTTAGTCCCTACTTGTAGATCTTTTCTTTTACTAGCCGTTTATTGTGAGTATTGTCTTAACCTTATTTTTGTAGCCACTACATTTTTCTCTTTCTCATACTTGTAGGAAAGACCTGTCATCACTTTGCCTGTTGGGCATCTTTCCTTTTTTAGGAATTGCCCTTTCCCATGACAAAGGATTACAGTGGGACTTTCATGGTTGGCACGTGAGCCAGATTAGAAAAGTTTGTCTTTCTTGAACATGATTATTGGTCTAGGAATGGATACATTGTGAAAGCAGGACTAATCAGAGTCCATTTGGGATTTTTATATGGATGCTGGGGGAGGAAGAATCACTTTTTAAAATATGGGATTATAAACTGAATTTCAAACATTTAACAAATACTTATTGAGTCCATACTCTGTGCCAAGCACTGTGTGTGGACTCTGAATGACATCAACCAGGACCTGTGTAGAGCCATCAGTACTGCCACAAGGAGAGGGGAAGGCCTACCCGAGAATGAAGCTAACACAAGAAAAAGCAGCTTGAAGGAATAGAAAAGAACAGCTACCCTTATGACCTTTTTCAAGCATCCAGAGCTAGGTGTGCCTGATGCTTATGTTGGACGCTCAGTTAATGAGGAGCTATATAATTAAAATTTTCATGCAGTCTTTATCACTGAGTAAAACATATGCCAAATCTAATCATTTTAAAATCTGAGTTTTCCAGAATTAATACCAATTCTTCTCAAGCTATTCCAAAAAATAGAAACTGAAAGAAAACTCCCGGACTCATTTTATGAAGCCAGCATCACTCTGATTCCCAAGCCAGACAGAGATCCAGCAAAAAAAGAGAATTACAGGATAATATCCTTGATGAATACAGATGCAAAAATCCTCAACAAGATACTTACAAATCGAATCCAACATCACATAAAAAGAACCATCCACCAAGATCAAGTGGGATTCATTCCTGGGTTACAGGGCTGGTTCAACATTTGCAAATCAATCAGTGTGATCTATCACATCAACAAAAGAAAAGATAAAAACCATATGATCCTGTCCATAGATGCAGAAAAAGCATTTGACAAAATACAGAATCCCTTCTTAATAAAGACTCTAGAGAAAGTCGGGATAGAAGGAACCTACTTAAACATCATAAAAGCCATCTATGAGAACCCTTCAGCTAACATCATCCTCAACGGGGAAAAACAGAGTTTTCCCCCGGAGATCAGGAACACGACAGGGATGTCCACTCTCACCACTATTGTTTAACATAGTGCTGGGAGTCCTAGCATCAGCCATCAGACAACAAAAGGAAATCAAAGGCATCAGAATTGGCAAAGAGGAAGTCAAACTTTCACTTTTTGCAGACGACATGATACTCTACATTGAAAACCCGACAGACTCCACCAGAAGCCTACTAGAACGGATCCAAGAATTCAGCCAAGTTGCAGGGTACAAAATCAATGTACAGAAATCGGTTGCATTTTTATACACCAATAATGAAGCACCAGAAAGAGAAATCAAGAAACTGATCCCATTCACAATTGCAAGAAAAACCATAAAATACCTCGGAATAAACCTGACCAAGGATATGAGAGATCTGTATGCTGAAAACTATAGAAAACTTAGGAAGGAAACTGAAGAAGACACAAAGAAATGGAAAAACATTCCATGCTCATGGATAGGAAGAATAAATATAGCTAAAATGTCATTACTACCCAAAACAATCTACACATTCAATGCAGTCCCAATCAAAATTGCACTAGCATACTTCTCAAAACTAGAACAAACTATCCTAAAATTTGTATGGAACCACAAAAGACCCCAAATAGCCAAAGTAATACTGAAAAATAAAACCAAAACGGGAGGGATCACCATCCCAGACTTTAGCCTCTACTACAAAGCTGTCATCATCAAGACAGTATGGTATTGGCACAAAAACAGACACTAGACCAATGGAACAGAATTGAGAACTCAGAAGTGGACCCAAAAGTATGCAGCCAACTAATCTTTGACAAAGTAGGAAGGAATATCCAATGGATAAAAGACAGCCTTTTTAACAGATGGTGTTGGGAGAACTGGACAGCAACATGCAGAAGGATGAAACTAAATCATTTTCTCAAACCATGCACAAAAATAAACTCAAAATGGATAAAGGACCTGAATGTGAGACAGGAAACTATCAAAACCCTAGAGGAGAAAGCAGGAAACAACCTCCTTGACCTCTACCGCAGCAACTTCTTACCCGACACATCCCCAAAGGCAAGGGAATCAAGAGCAAAAGTGAACTACTGGGGCCTCATCAAGATATAAAGCTTCTGCACGGCAAGGGAAACAATCAATAAAACTAATAGGCACTGACGGAATGGGAAAAGGTAGTTGCAAATGACATATCAGATAAAGGACTAATATCCAAAATCTATAAGGAACTCACCGAACTCCACACCCGAAAAACAAATAATCCAGTGAAGAAATGGGCAGAAGACATGAACAGACACTTCTCCGAAGAGTACATCCAGATGGCCAGCAGACACATGAAACGATGCTCAACATCCCTCCTCATCAGGGAAATACAGATCAAAGACACACTGATATACCACCTCATGCCAGTCAAAGTGGCTAAAATGAGCAAATCAGAGAACTCTAGATGCTGGCAAGGATGTGGAGAAACGGTCACCCTCCTACACTGTTGGTGGGAATGTAAGCTGGTACAGCCCTCTGGAAAACAGTGTGGAGATTCCTCAAAAAATTAACAATGGAACTCCCCTATGACCCAGCAATAGCACTGCTAGGAGTTACCTAAGGATATAGAAATGCTGATACATAGGAGCACATGTACCCCAATGTTCATAGCAGCACTCTCAACAATAGCCAAAACATGGAAAGAGCCTAAGTGTCCATCAACAAACGAATGGATCAAGAAAATGTGGTTTACCTATACTACATGACAATGAGAAAGAATGAAATCTGGCCATGTGTAGCAACATGGATGGACCTTGAGGGTGTTATGCTGAGCGAAATAAGTCAGGCAGAGAAGGACAAATATCATATGTTTGCACGTATAGGAGGATTAGGAAGAACTTAACTGAGGAACAAGGGGGAGAAGAAGGGGGGAAATAGTGGGCGAAAGGGAGAGAGGCAAACCATGAGAGACTTGAATGCTGACAAAAACTGAGGACTGATGGATGTGGGGGGTCGGGGGATGGGCATGGAGGAGGACACTTGTGGGGATGAGCACTGGGTGTTATGTGGAAACTAACTTGACAATAAACTATTGGAAAAAAAAAAGATGTGGTTCATCTATACAATGGAATACTACGTGGCAATGAGAAAGAATGCAATCTGGCCATGTGTAGCAACATGGATGGATCTTGAGGGTGTTATGCTGAGCAACATAAGTCAGGCAGAGAAGGACAAACATCATATGTTTGTACGTATAGGAGGATTAGAAGAACTTAACGAGGACCATGGGGGAGAAGAAGGGGGGAAATGGTGGGGGGAAGAGAGAGAGGCAAACTGTGAGAGACTCTTGAATGCTGAGAACAAACTGAGGACTATGGGTGTGGGGGGAGAGGGGGTAGATGGGCATGGAGGAGGGCACTTGTGGGGATGAGCACTGGGTGTTATATTGAAACCAACTTGACAATAAACTATTTGTTAAAAAGATAAAAAGATATAGCATAACATCAAAAAATTCTGAGTTTTCAGTTCTGTCTGCCAGCACTCACTTTGGTTTCTGGATGTCTACTATATACTGCCAGTTGAATATTCCAATGATCTCTGAAATAAAACATATCTGAAAGTAAACTCATTATCATAATTTATTGGGATATAAACTCTGTGAGGGCAGGGACCTCTTCTTGCTCACTCTTACATCCTAATGCCTATAACAGTGCCTAGCACATAATGGGTCAACAAATATTGTTAAAGTAATTAAATCCAGACTCCCTGAAACCCTCAGATTATATTTCCAGTTATCTCTTTAATCAGTGCTTTTCTTCACTGTAGAAATTCTCAAAGATGTTGAAATGTGGTGGTTTGGGAAATGAGTGTATCAGAATCAGCCAGGGAACTTTGTCAGCTGAGAACTACTGAATATTCGAATTATAGATAACAATAAGAAATAAATCAAGCTTTGCATGAAAAAACTCTGATTCATGTTAAGCCATTTTAGAAAGTAAAGAGTCTTATAAACATTCTAGTTTTTCAGCTTTGGAAATGTTTCAGTTATCTTTTACCATCATCTTAAGCCCTCCCAAAGCTTGGCGGCTTGAAATAATGACTATTTTACTATATTTCACGACTTTGAGATTCAGGCAGGGCTTGGCTAGGTGATTCTTCTGTTCCACGTGTTGGTCACTTGGTGGTATTTAGTTGCCTATTGAACTGGCCTGGTGTATGTATGTATATGTTGCACAGAACAGAATACTTTTTAGTACATTTTTATTCTCAACAACATGAAATGAAACTAATAATAACAATGCCCACAAAAGAAATGGAAACAGTGAAAACAAATTTTTGTTGAATTTTGTATAAATAATCATATCAGTTAAGAGAAAAAAGGAAAAAAGACACTACAGTACAATAAAAAAGGGAAAATGCACAGCTATTCAGTCAGTAGTTTTTCTGTCTAATCTACATAATTTGAACTTTTGATTACAGTGTGATATAATAATATGTAAAGTAAATAATTATTCAATAACTAATGAATGAATTTTATAACAGTTGAAAAGTCTGCAACTGGTACAATTTGGGCAATTAATAAATTGTGCCATTAATAAAATATTGTATTTTCTTTATTTGTTCTTTAGGTTTAAGACAATTAATTAAAATAGAAGAACAAATTTTAATTTGTAGAGATATTATTTAAATTGAGCCAAAGTTTTCATGTATGAATTTTCACTTACAAAATGTTAATATTACACTCTACAATTTGTGCTTTGTTTCACTGTTTTAGATTTTTACAATACAAAGAAACCTCCAAGTGTTCAGGTAGAATGATAAAATTGAAGTTCTGTTTCTTTGTCTTTGCAACTACTGTTCTATCATTGTTTATTTCTCTCCAGAGAAGGGAGAGGAGCTAGAAATAAACTTAATCGTTGATTGTGCCTATGTGAGGAAGCCTTCATAAAATCCCAGTAGTAGGGGTTTGGAGAGTTTCCAGGCTGGAAATACATCTATACCAGGAGGGTGATGCACCCCAGCTGCATCTTGCCGTTGGGACCCTCCCAGATCTTGCCCCATATCTCTCTTCACATGGCTATTTATCTATATCCTTTATCATATCCTTTAATGAACATGTTTTCCCTGAATTCTGTAAGCTGCTCTAGTGAGTTAACTGAACATAAGGAGGAGGTCATTGGTACCTTCAACTTGTAACTGCTTGGTTAGAAGCACAGAGGATGCCTGGGCTTGTGACTACTGTCTGAAGTATGTGTATGTGGAGGGCAGTCTTGTGAGACTGAGCTCTTAACTTCTGATGCTCTCTCCTGGTAGATAGAATCAGATATGAGTTAAGTTGTATGACACTCAGCTGGTGTCAGAGAAAATTGCTTGTTCTGGGGAAAAACCTCCACATATTTGGTGACCAGAAGTGTCAGAAGTGAAGTGCTCTGTGTGAGTAGTAAAGGAGATACGCAAGAAAGAAACTCCTGGTAGGGAAGAACTGGGCTTTTCCCAACACAGGTGAAAATCTGGGAAGATTTTTTTCCTTTTCTGAGAATTTGAAATGATCATGCTTTGCGGAGATTGGGTGTGTTGGGGGTTGACTGTATAACTGGGAATTCTCCACATTAACTTCCATGTAGAATATAGTGTTTATTGAAGGATAAGCAACACAATATGTTGATTTGAAGTTTATATGAGTATTATTAAAACTAAACAGTAACCATAGCAATTGTTTATACATTAGGGCGGGAGATGTCTTCAGGTAGTAATAGTTTAGCACTGACATTGATAAGAATTGCTAGTTCATTATGATAATAAAAAGCAGACATGCTTTTGTTTGTTTTATTATTCTTTTAAAATTCTGTGCATATAACAAACTCATTTATTGCCTGCACCTCAGATAGATTAGTACGCTATAGGTTTGGAGCATCCCAGATGTTTGGGGCCTTCTCAGGGATGGCTAAAAAATTGTGCTCAACTGACAGTATCAACTGGACCTCCTACTTGTGGCCTCTCCAGCATGGAAGCCTCTGGCTAGTCACACTTCTCACATAGTTGTGCGGGGTTCCCAGAGAAGAGTTTCCTAAAAGACCCAAGCAGAGCTGCAGGGCTTCTTGCATCTAACTTTGGAGGTCCGAATATTACTTCCTGTGCATTCCATTGGACAAGCAAGTCACTGATGCCAGTCCAGATACAAGAAGGAGGGAGATGAACCTCCACCTCTCAATAGGAGGAGTAGCAAAACATTTGCCACCATCTTTAATCTTCTAGAGTCAATGTAATTTTTATTTAGAGTGCATACCTCTTCTTATCATTGCTTTCGTATTTGCTCCTCTTTCTTGACTTCTTATTTAATAAGTTCCCAAGTCTGCTAGTTCTTCCTTTGCCAGGCACTTAAAATTTATGAATGAATTCTTTTTTTATTTTATTCCTTTCTCATTCTTATCTATTTCTCAAAGGCTTATTTGAATCAGTGAGCAGTATAGCATAGTATAGGCACACAGGCTCTGGAGCAATGCTGGCTAGGTTCAAATGATAAGTACCTAATCTTTTTGTGCTACAGCCCCTACATCTGTATACTGGGCATACTACTGATAGTATTTACCTTATCCAAAAAATACATATAAAGCTCTTAAAACAGGGTCTCTCACATGACATATGCTGAACAAATGATAACTATTATCATTACCATATGTCTTCAAATGGCAGCCCTTGAAACACAGATCTGAGTGCAAGTAGTTTATTTGGGAGATCATCCCAGTAAACATCAGTAAGTGAGGATGTGAAATAGAAGGGAAGGCAGCCAATAAAGGCAAGTTACCACCCTGGAAAAATAGGGCTTCATCCCACTGAAAAATGAGGAAAGCCAATGTAGAACATACATTTCACAGTGATCTCACACAAAGGGCAAGAGAACTGGGTATTTATATATCAACTGCCACCCATCATTGGATAAAGACTTCTTACAGGAGGTGTTAATTCCCTGATATTTCCTTTCTGCTGTGTGAGAAAGCCCTTAGGCAAAGAGATGCAGATATTATCAGCTGCAGGTCAGGCGAGGGGCACAGGACTGATAAAACCCTGCCCCAGGCGATATGGGAAAAGCACTGATGGCTTCTACCACCCTATATTTTTCATCTGCTCACGATTTTAAAATGGGTTCCCGTATGTGTCAACCACTCTGAAAACTGGCCAAATATAACTTGGAGAGAGAGGGGAGTAGTTTCTGTAACTGTGGAGAGAGAAAGTACTAGAGGAAGTAGAAGTAAGAGATGGGGATGTGACAATACCAATGATAATTGGCTCACATACCCACATAGATATAATTGGATATTGAAGGCCTCATATCAGTTGGACTCTCTGTGTTTACCCACTTTCTTTTTTTTTTTTAATTTTTATTTATTTCTAGGAGAGAGGGAGAGACAGCGTGAGCAGAGGAGGGTCAGAGAGAGAGGGAGTCACAGACTGAAACAGGCTCCAGGCTCTGAGCTGGCAGTCAGCACAGAGCCCGACGCGGGGCTCGAACCCACGAACTGCGAGATCATGACCTAAGCGAAAGTGGGACACTTAACCGACTAAGCCACCCAGGCGCCCCTATTCACTTTCTTTTTTTAATATTTTCTTTTATTATTCCTTTAATTAACAAGGTTGAGTTATTTGCCAAAGCATTCATGAATAATGATCATTTCCATTTTCAATGTAGAATAAGATCCTATGTGTAGTAAAGTAGGAAGAAAATACTCCTTACCATCCCAATACAGATTTATGCCTGCAAGTATCGTCTGTAAACTACACAAAGCACAAATTTTTACTCAAACTCATATTCAGTTTTCATAAATATTGAGGAAGTTATAACCTACAGCCTAATATTTCAAAACCTAATAAGAGCTTATAAAAACTCATTCAAAACTACTACCAATCGGTTACCCTATGATTGGAACATTGCGTTCAGATATTCAGGGGTCTTCCCTGAAAGGCACACAACAAAGCAATGTAAATTAGTTAAACAATGAGGCCATTGGACTGAGGTGATCCTAGTGCCATGTTGGCCTATGTAAGCAAACTGAAATCTAAGACTGTAAATACTCAAGGTTATACAATTGAAACAGTTTTTGTTCAACTCTTAAAATTTTTAATATGCCTCAGTGTGTCTTTTAAAAGTAGGATGCACACTCAGGGAAAAGTCTTGAGGGAAGGGCATTGTATTTGGCTTATATCTCTGTCTTGTATCACTCTGGGTTGATCTTGGATCTGATCTGTGACCCAAAAACACAAAGGATTTAGGGCTGGGCTGATTTTCACAGAGGAAAGCTACCATCTCCTCCTAGAGTTATTTGGAGTAAACCACACTAGGAATGTTTTTGAAGTGGTATGCTCATTTAAACAAAAATCAAAACCAGAAGAAATCATAGGAGTAGAGCATTGCAAATCATTTCTGTTTATTTAGGCAGGGTGTCACCATTGTGCTGGCGAAGGTTTCACTTTTTCAGTTTGGAATTAATCCCCTGAAATCAGAGCTAGCCTCTTTGGATGTTCAATAAGAGTGTTCAAGGAATATACTACGTATGTGGGGAAGGTATACGAAAAAACTCCAAACTCTGGCCTGGAAGAGTTTATAATTTCACAGGTCAAACTTGTATGTAATCAAAATAAATGTAGATTTATATATGTAGTAATTGCTGATGTGTATTTAGGGAGAGTGGTGAATGAGAATGGAAATGATGGGTTGAAGAAAGGGCAGTGTGTTAAAAGCTGCAAAGACACATGTTCTTGACCCAACCTCCTCTTCCCTGATTTTTCTCATTTAGGCTCCAAGGGAGGCTGTTAACTACCAGCTGATGAACAACCACAAAATACTTTAGAAAGAGCCTTGAAGAAGTGTGGACCAACAACCATTAAGTAGAACTTTCTTTTTTTTTTTTTTTTAAATGTTTTATTTATTTCTAGGAGAGAGAGAGTCAGCACGAGCAGGGGAGGGTCAGAGAGAGGGAGTCACAGACTGAAACAGGCTCCAGGCTCTGAGCTGGCAGTCAGCACAGAGCCCGACGCGGGGCTCGAACCCACGAACCGTGAGATCATGACCTAAGCGAAAGTCGGACGCTTAACCGACTAAGCCACCCGGGCACCCCTAAGTAGAACTTTCTTGAGATGATGGATAATTCTGTGCACTATTGTAGCCACTAGCCAACGAGGGTAATGAGCACTTGAAAAGTGTCAGTGGAATGGAATTATTTAATTACATTTAAATTTAAATAGCCATGTATGGCTGGTGACTACCATACTGGAAAGCACTGGTCAAGACAATACTTTCCTCTGACAGTCAGTCATCTCCTGAACAGCAGGAACTGGAGAAATAGATAAGAACAAGGGCTGATGATAGACTATGTGGCTTGGACAGTAAAAGCAAATTTGAAGGCTGCTATTTGTGTAACGAAGTCCCATTTATCAGTCAGAGCCCAGTGTGGAGATGGAAAACCACACTAGCTATTTGTTTGTCTGTTTATTTTTATTAAAGTGAAATTGTGATAACATAAAAGTAGTCATATTAAAGTGAACAATTCAGGGGCATTTAGTACAATGTGGAAACAAGGGATTGGAATTATTAAAGATTAAACTTATTAGGGACACCAGTGTGGCTCAGTTGGTTAAGTGATCAGGTCAGGTCATGATCTCGTGGTTTGTGGGTTTGAGCCCTGCATTGCGCTCTGTGCTGACAGCTCAGAGCCTGGAGCCTGCTTCAGATTCTGTGTCTCCCTCTCTCTGCCTATCCCCAGCTCATGCTCTGTCTCTCTGTCTCTCTCTGTCTTTCAAAAATAAATAAACATTTAAAAATATTAGAATTATTAAAACATAGAAACTTGCATGAGCCCTGCAGAGTGGAAATTCAGACCTCGTGGAGGGGTTACTGCTTTCTTGGTCCTGGAGCCTTTGAGTGATGCTTGAGGCTGATTCTAAATATACTGGAAAAGTGACAACTGTATTCAATGCCCGCTAATGGGAAGGAGCTGCACTGCTGGGATAAAGAGGTAATGTTGGGAAAGCAAGAATATGGAAGCCAATAGGAAGCATTCCGGAAGGACCATGCCTCTTCTCTCTCCTTTTCAGCCTTCCCTAACTTTCCCCACCCACCACCATTGGAAAAGCCTAAACAAGGAGTTAGTCAGCTGGCAAAGCTGATGTGTGGTTTGCAGAGTACCAACCCTAACATCAAAATCAGAGCACAGAAGGGTAGTTTTAGAGCTGAGATAATTATTTAATAGCTGACACAGTCCATTATTTTTTTTTAAATATTTTTATTTATTTCTAGGAGAGAGAGAGAGACAGCGCGAGCAGGGGAGGGTCAGAGAGAGAGTGAGTCACAGACTGAAACAGGCTCCAGGCTCTGAGCTGGCAGTCAGCACAGAGCCCGACGCGGGGCTCGAACCCACGAACCGTGAGATCATGACCTAAGTGAAAGTCGGACACTTAACCGAATAAGCCACCCAGGCGCCCCTGACACAGTCCATTAAAGAAAAAGACTCAAGGCTGGACTGATACAGCGTGGGCACATAGAGGAAATGTGAAGTGCCCAGATACAGTTCTCCATAACAGCTTGGAGTTTCTTGAAAGAAGGATTTCTTTCATTCTTTGCAGGGCGTAAGAAAAAGATCTCCCAGGCCAAGGCAGAATGAAGTGTAATATATTTTATTATATTTACAATTCTCCAGGTTCTTTGCATACGCTAGGCCCTCTGTCTGAAAAATTCTTCCTTCCCTTTTACCAACTGATCCCAGATCAGGGCAAGTCTAGATGAGTCAATCCTGTTGTGTTTCTTTCAGACTATTAGTTTGTTTGTAATTACAAATTTATTAGTGTGCTCACTGGGATCCTCCCAACTATAATTGTGTTTGTTTTGGAGCACTTTTATATTCTCAGTGTCTGATACAGTCCTGGCACAAAGGCAGCAACAAGAAGTTATGGCTGAAGGAATGACTGCATAGTATTACGGAATATGGATGTACCATAATATTTTAATCAGTTCATAATATATTTGATCATATTGAGGGATATGTAAATTGTTTCTACTTTTTCTGTATTAACAAATACTTGATGTTAACTTTAAAAGCCCAGTTAAAAATATGGTATTATTCTTCCTATTGGATGTCATGGATCCAAGTGTTTTGGAAACAATAATAGCACAACCTGATTGCTTTAGCAATTTCTTGAACTAGACAAGAAACAAACTAGTTATTATATACTAATAAAACGGAAACTTAATCAATAAATCAATAGTACCAAATACAATGATTTAGGTTCAACAAGGGAAGCAAATAACAAAGAAGTTAAATTTTACCTTGAATCAATAAAAATGTATATATTATTATTATTATTATTGATTCAGAGTTTGAGTAGTCATTGTCATTGAGGTTTTTGGTATGAAACTTGCTATCTTTTCATGGGATGGTTTTCCACAGAAGCTTGTAGCATTTTCAATCTTGTTAGGATTATTTTGACTAAACTAGGAAAAAAATATACGCAAGACTACATCCAAAACTGCCCACACTCATAAAAGAGTGTGGCAATAGGTATTAAATTAAAAGATGTATTTTCTTTGATCTTGATGCCTATGCTTTTGGAACTTTGTTTTAGCAATATCTATTGCATCAGTATCAAAGAACATATATACAAAGATACTAAAGTAGCATTATTTGCAGTAGTCAAAATGTTGCGAAAAACCTGTTGCACCAAAAACCATAAGATACTTAGGAATAAACCTACTATATTCTGAAACTGTAGAAAACTTATGATAGAAATTGAAGAAGACAACAAAGAAATGGAAAGCATTCCATGTTCATGGATGGAAGAACAAATATTGTTAAAATGTCCATAATACCCAAAGCAATCTACATATTCAGTGCAATGCCTATCAAAATAACACCAACATTTTTCACAGAGCTAGAACAAACAATCCTAAAATTTGTATGGAACCACAAAAGACTACTTGAATAGCCAAAGCAATCTTGAAAAAGAAAAGCAAAGTGGAGGCATCACAATTCCAGACTTCAAGCTGTATTACATAGCTGTAATCATCAAGACAGTATGGTATTGGCACAAAAGCAGACACTCAGATCAATGGAACAGAATAAAGAACCCAGAAATGGACCCACAAATGTATGACCAAATAGTCTTTGACAAAGCAGTAAAGAATATCCAATGGAAAAAAGACAGTCTCTACAGTAAATGGTATTGTGAAAACTGGACAGTGACATGAAGAATGCACCTGGACCACTTTCTTATATCATACACAAAAATAAACTCAAAATTGATGAAAGACCTAAAGGTAAGACAGGAAACCACCAAAATCCTAGAAGAGAAAACAGGCAACTACCTCTTTGACCTCAACTGAAGCAACTTCTTACTAGACACATCTTTGGAGGTAAGGGAAACAAAAGCAAAAATGAACTATCGGGACTTCATCGAGATAAAAAGCTTCTGCACAACTAGGGAAATAATTAACAAAACTAAAATGCAACCTACAGAATGGGAGAAGATATTTGCAAATTACATATCTGATAAAGGGTTAGTATCCAAAATCTATAAAGAACTTATCAAACTCAACACCCCTCAAAAAATATTCCAGTGAAGAAATGGACAAAAGACATGAACAGATAGTTTTCCAAAGAAGACATCCAGATGGCTAACAGACACACAAAAAGATGCCCAACATCACTCATCATTAGGGAAATACAAATTAAAACCACAATGAGATACCACCTCAGACCTGTCAGAACGACTAAAATTAATCAGGAAACAACAGATGTTGGCAAAGATACAGAGAAAGGAGAATCCTCTTACACTGTTGGTGGGAATGCAAATTGGTGCATCCACTCTGGAAAACTGTATGGAGGCTCCTCAAAAAGTTTATAATAGAACTACCCTATGATCCATCAGTTGCACTACCAGGTATTTATCCAAAGGATACAAAAATACTGATTTGAAGGAGCACGTGCACCCCAATGTTTACAGCAGCACTAAAAAAAATAATCAAATTATGGAAAGACCCCAAATGTCCATTGACTGAAAAAGAATGACATTTTGCCATTTGCAACAACGTTGAGGGAACTAGAGTGTATTATGCTAAGGAAAAAAAAAGTCAGTCAAAGAAAGAGAAATACGATATGATTTCACTCATATGTGGAATTTAAGAAACAAAATGATGCACATAGATGAAGGGAAGGAAAAATAAAATAAGATAAAAACAGAGAGGGAGGCAAACCACAGGAGACTTTTCACTATAGAGAACAAACTGAGGGTTGCTGGTGGGGATGTGGGAGGGGAATGGGCTAAATGAGTGACAGGCATTAAGAAGGGCACGTGTTGGGATGAGCACCAGGTAGTATCACTAAATTCTATCCCTGAAACAACCAACCAATCAAACAAACAAAAAACCTATATGTTAATCAGTAGGGAGATTGTTGGATTGTTTGTAGAGCATTTATACTACAGATTCAGTATATAGTTATTTAAAAATAAATTGAATTAATTAAATAATAAATAAATCTATTAATCCAAAAACAAAAATTTCCAAAACTTAGAAATAATATAAAAAAAGATGATTGAATGCTCTTAATATCTTTCTATAGCATTTTCTAACAAGCCAGTCTGAGGGTCATCTAGCTCTCTCTTGAGGAAGAGATATTTGACTTGACTTAATGTTTACAGTTGATTAGGGCCCAGGCATTTTACAGCTAGGTAAAATTAAAGGTTAACTTGTAGAAATCTAATAAGGTGTGATTATTTTTTCCCCTGTATTGTAAAGGAGATAACCTAAAAGGTTATATTTTATTTCCCTGTAGGACAATGACCAATTTTATATTTAATCTAGCAGTCTTATTTATAGCATTCCTTTTTTCACTGTTCATTTAAGTCCAAGTTTCTCATATTGAAATGGAATCATGTTGTCATTCTGCTCATTCCCTCATTAATGAGTCACATGAAATTTAAACATGTTCCCATTACTATTTGTGTGGGACTTTGTTTTAACCAGTTTGAGAATTAGGTTTTAATGACTGTTAAATGAGAAAAGCAAGTTGCAGAGTAATGTATATAGATTATTTATATAATGATACAAAAATCCCTATTCATATGTCTGCATGTCTGTATATGCTTGTACTAGTATGGGTGTAGGTGTGGGAAAATATAGATGAGAATGTTAACATTACTCTCGTTACCTTGGGAAGTGAAGTGCAAGGGAAATTCTTATCAATATATATACATATGTTTGCTTTATTTTGTGAATTGATTCTTAGTTTAATACTTAAATATTTAAATAGAGGAAATTGAATAGGAAAAGTATTTAAAAGATTCTGCAACAGGGGTGCCTGTGGCTCAGTTGGTTGAACATCTGACTTTGGCTCAGGTCATGATCTCATGTTCATGTCCCACATCAGCTCTGTGCTGACAGCTCAGAGCCTGGAGCCAAGACTGCTTTGGATTCTGTGACTCCCTTTCTCTCTGCCCCTCAAGCACCAGCTTGTGCTCTGTCTCTCTCTTTCAAAAATAAATAAACAAAAATATTTTTTAAAAAGTTTCTGCAATAATTTATCATCCATTTTGTATTTCCAGAGTATATACTATGTATTAAATATTAAAAGTTTATGTTTTCAAATAAAAAATAATTTCACAAAATTGTGGTACTATTGGACTAGCTGCATGCACCCATGGTTGTGTGATTATAAAATGAATTGTAAAATGAACCTGTTTTGAAATTTATTGATATGATTTTCTCTTTTGCTTTTCTGAACATATAAACTTATCTCTGGCTGGTCCAGGGATCTATTTACTTGGGGTGGGGATGGAGAGAAGGTATGAAAGAAATGTAGCTCCTGAATTCAAATTTGCTCCAAGACCATAGTATTGCAAGCCAGGTTATCAATGAGAAAGAGTTTCCCAAAATCATGTTTTCCCCCTTTATCATATTAGGAACAGATTTGGAGCACTCCATTCTAGGGTAGAGGGGGTGCCACTAGCCTGGCCATCTAGAACGTGTCATGCAGCTCTATAGTAGAAGAGTATGCTCTAAAAGGACACTAGATACTACCTATGAGACAGTTAAAATTATTGGATTGCACTAAGGTTTAAACAAGATTTGACATTAGTAATTTTTCTGCCTACTACACACAGGGTGGGGACTGATGAAGAAAAAGCATATTAACTTCAAAGTGAAGGAGCCATGTTCTCTCTGTACACTTGGGCTGATATGTGAGTTAATTTAGAATGCCTTCCCATTTTTCTGTTTTATACCTCAGATTAGGTTGTGTGGAGTATAGTAAAGTGGGAAAGGCTTGGGCTTTGGAGTCTGCCTGACCTTTTAAAATAATGTCCTTTAGTAGGTAATTTATTGTGACTTATAAGAACCTCAGATAGGGGCGCCTGGGTGGCTTAGTCGGTTAAGCGTCCGACTTTCGCTTGGGTCATGATCTCGCGGTTCGTGGGTTCGAGCCCGGCGTCGGGCTCTGTGCTGACTGCCAGCTCAGAGCCTGGAGCCTGTTTCGGAGTCTGTGATTCCCTCTCTCTCTGACCCTCCCCTGCTCACGCTGTCTCTCCCTCTCTCTCTCCTAGAAATAAATAAAACATTAAAAAAAATTAAAAAAAAAAAGAACCTCAGATATTTGTCTGTAAAATAATAATGCATATAATGTGTCTAATACTGTGCTTAGCTCAAGATAGGCTGGTAGAAACTGACCTTCCTGTCTTTTAGGGTGAGGTGTCAAACCACTCAATTCTGGTGAGAGTCTATAAAAGAGCAACTTTGCCTGTACAGTGTACATAATGTATATTGCTTATTACTGTTCCTTGGCTCAGAGAAAGCACCCACTATTTAATATTTAATAAGACATTTGTAATGGTTGCCATCTGTCTTGTTAATAGAATGTTTTCTCTCATTAGTGTAGATGAGAAACGCTGACTGTATTCTGGGGAATGGGTGTGCTCTGCTGAAATCAATGGGAATTTTGCAAAGGAAAGTCCATTGGGATTATAAATATGTGTAACTGTGGTTTTGGTGGTTTGAAAATGTACAAAGGACTCCTTTTCTGGGGCTCTATGATACTTATATTGGCATAGACAAAGGGGTGTTAAGGTTTGAAGTAATGATTTAGAAAACTGGGCAAAGTAATTTTTAATGAGTAGTTTCTCTTATATGGACTGCCCTCTACAAATATATTTCCTTTTGCCTATGTAGCTTCAAGTGTTCACATTTCTATTGCCAAATTTCCATGCTCACATTTCTGTTGACCAAATAAAGATTCACCAATGAGAGAGGATTATAGCTTTCTAAGGAATAGTGTTATGAAAACCTTAATTAGTGTTTTATGTAGTCACCGAGTCTTTTGATCGACTTCTGAGGCATGTTTGGACAAACTGGCAATGTTTAGTGAAACAATGGAAATGTTTAGTGAGCCAATCAGATTAACATCTGAATAATAATTCAATTCATAAAGGATTTATTGATTTTTGTTAAATGATCTCCAGATGTGTTTGCATTTTTTTCATAACTTATTACAACCCATATTATAATATTTATAAATAATGCAGAGAATTCTTTGGAGATGATGCTATATATAATAAGTTGATCTACACCAGATGGTATTAGGTAAGAGGCAAATACTCTTAAAGGCCTATGTGGTGTAGGATTTTAAGTAATTCTCAAGCAAGTCATAAAATACCAGATAGCTAAATTTTAAAAATGTACATCATTTCTAGAAGGAAAACTTTTGCAGATTTAATCAGACTCTCATCTCCTATGTGTGAGACAGTTTTTGCTGTTGAAGTTAGGTAATGCTACCACAATCTCAACCTTACTATTGATTCTGTAACTTGATAGCAAGTGATAAAGTTTACAAAGACCCCTTTCCTAAGCTGCTAGGTAAATATTCATAGAAAAATAAGGTCTTGTTTTTTGTGACGTACCTACATTATGTGATAAGTGAAGTTGCATTGCAAACATATTGTATATAATATTTATGTATATATATGTACATATACATAGGTTCACATACATGCACACACAAGTAGTTGTGAAGTAGTTTGAGAACAGCATAGGTGTAGAGAGAAAAGAATCTCACCTAAAAAGAAATAAAGGAACAAATGTAAGTATTCTAAATATAAAGCAACTAAAGTACATAATGTTGAGAGATTACAACCAAGAAAAAGAAGTGAGTAAGAAAAGAAAGAAAGAGAATTCCTCTTGGAATATAGCAGTTAACAGAAACCAAACTATTTTCTCTATAACTCTTCCAGACCCTCTGTAAAAGCACTAAGTGCCATTTTTGGAGATATGACTAGTTCATTCCTTGAGGCTCATTTCCTAATGAGAAATCTGATCATTATTTTAATTCTGTCACTTTTGTGATCATATTCTCATGTTATATTTACAAGATTGATATGAAGTGTGTACGTTTATGGTGCCAGGTAAATTCTACCTCAATGAATGTCATCACAAATACCACTTTTCTTTCTTTCTTTCTTTCTTTCTTTCTTTCTTTCTTTCTTTCTTTCTTTCTGCAGAAAATACTAATCCAGTGATCAAATTCTAAACTGATAAATAAAAAATAAAGTTACAAAGTTGTCCTATTGTGTATGGGTTATTCTTAACAATATCAATTTAATGCTAGATTAAGATTTTCAGGCTTCTGCTTTAGAATGAGAAAAGTAATTTCTCTGTACATGGGAGGAGGATTGTGATTTCAGGTGCCTCTGGCCCCTCCTCTTCATCCCCATTCTGATTGCCCTAGTTGGACTCCCATCATTTCTCTGCTAGACCATTTCTATATTCCACTACCTGTTTTTCGTATTGGAAAGTCATTGCTGTCTGCAATCTGTTATGTACATTACAGAAAGAATGATATATGTATTTGAATGTGCACCCGACCATTTATACCCTGAGATGGGTTCAGGTATAAATGGTATTTCCCAAGAGTTTGGGAATCAGATTACAGTTTGGGAGGGAAACTTTAATACTAGCACAGAATGATCCAATTGTAAAAATCCAAATGGCCCCCACGTGAGCCAGACTTCACTGTAACCTGATTGAATGTATCCTCTCACTTATGGAGAGCACTAGTCAGTCATGGAAGCTAGAAAAAGCAGAGTTAAAGAGGCCACTCATACTGTAAAGTAGTAATGGCCTGTTAGCCATTAGGTATTCTGGACCCAAATAAATGTGCTGTGAAATTAAGTACTACCCCTTTTCCTAAGATACCGTAATGACTCTATCTTGTGGATATGAAAGTGCAAGCTTGTATCACTTGACCTTCCCTTTCTTTTCTTTTTCTGGCTCATTCATACTAGTTTAGGCATCACTTCTTCCAGGAAGCCTTCCCCTCATAGTCTGTTGAATACCCTCTTCTTTGCTCTCATATTTCTTGGGCACTTAGCACAGATCATTGAACACAGAACATCTTAATTTTTAACAGTTCTTTATATGTTAAGGATATTAGCTTTTTATTTGTGATATATGTTGTAAATATTTTTTCTCAGTTTGTCAGTTATCATTTTACTTTGCTTTTTGTTTTTGCAATGAAGTTGTTATTTTTTATGGAGTCAAAATTTATCAATCTTTTAAAAATTACTTTTGGGTTTTTAGTTATGGTTAGAAAATTCTTATGCCAGATTAATTAAGAATTTAACCATATTTCTGGGGCGCCTGGGTGGCTTAGTCGGTTAAGCGTCCGACTTTCGCTTAGGTCATGATCTCGCGGTTCGTGGGTTCGAGCCCCGTGTCGGGCTCTGTGCTGACTGCCAGCTCCGAGCCTGGAGCCTATTTCAGTCTGTGACTCCCCCTCTCTCTGACCCTCCTGCTCAACATTGTGTGTCTCTCTATCCTAGAAAATAAATAAAAAAAAAACATTAAAAAAATAAATAAAATAAACTTTAAAAAAAAGAATTTAACCATATTTCTCTCTAGTACTTGCATAGCTTTATTTACATTGAATTCCTTATTCTATTTGGAGATGTATATGTGTGTATGTATACTGTGGTGTATGGATCTAATTTTATTTTTTCTTTTTCCTTTAGATGGCTAAACAGTTGCTCCAGTTCCAATGGTGAAAAAGTCTATTTTTGCTGTTGTGACTTGAGAGGCCAGTTTTATCATATACTAAAGTCTAATATTTTTCTCAATTTGTTATTTGAATTTTTATTCAGTTTGACAGGTCTGTTTTTACACCAATGCCACATTATTGTGATTACAGAGATTCTATAGCATTTATTTATTTATTTATTTATTTTTAGAGATAGAGGGCACAAGTGAGCCAGGGGGAGGAGAGAAAGAGAGAGAGAGAGAGAGAGAGAGAGAGAGAAGCAGAGCTCACCCAAAGCGGGCCTTATGTTTTTTCACCCAAAGTGGGGCTTGAGCTTACCCACTATGAGACTCAAACTCACGGTCTGCAAAATCATGACCTGAGCTGAAGTCAGATGCTCAACCAACTGAGCCACCCACTTGCCCTCTATAGTATTTTAATACCTGGTAGAGTTAGTCACTGTTCCTTCCATTACAGCTTTTCTTCTTCAGTGTTTTTCTGACTATTTTTATATATTTATTTTTCTACATGAAGTTCAGTATCAATTGTCTAGTCTAGTTCCATTAAAGAGCTTGTTGGTATTTTTACTGAGAGGTATTAGATTTGTAAATCAACTTAGAAACAACTGCCATCTTTAAGATGTTGAGTATTTTTATCCAAAAACAAGGAATGGTGTTCTATTTCTTCAGCTCTACTTTATGTCTTTCAGGAGTGTTTTAAAGGTTTCCTAATACAGGCTTTGCATAAATTTTTCCCAAGAATTTTCCCAAGAATTTTAACTTCTTTGCTGTTATTGTTAATGTTTTTTTTCTTTGTTTACATCTTCTAACTGGTTATTGATTGTGTAGAGGAGGGCTACTAATTTCCATATGTTAATTCACAAACTATTTTGAATAGGAAGACACAGTAGTATAAAAATAAGCTATAATTTCACTAAATATAAATAAAAAGTTGAAAACACATTTTGGGTAAACTGACAAAATTAAATTTTATCTTAAAGAAGAAATATGTGAAAATATCCAGAAAATTTCTTAAAATAAACTTTAATGGGGGGATACTTGATCAGTCACATATTAAAATATGTTATAAAGCCTTAGCAGTTAAAAATAGTCTGATGTATTAGTAGCCATATGGATTAATGAAGTAAAATTCAGATATAGACTTTTGTAGATATAGAAATGTAATTCATAATGAAGTTGTCATTAAACTTATTAAGGAAAATATAAACTAATGAATCATGTTGGGAAAACTGATGATCATTTGGAAAAAATAGCTAGATTTCTTCTCTTAGCCTTTGCCCTTCAATGAATTTAGATGCATTAAAGTTTTAATTACAAGAAATGAAGCCATAGGACTAACAGAGAAAATAGTTGAATATTTTTATGATATGGGGGTCAAGAAAACCTCAAATCTAATCCAGAAAACAAAGGAGGAAAATCAAAGATCTATAAGGCAGCAAACAAAGAAACAAAGACCAAACTTAAACAAAACCCCAAAGGGTTGAAAGGTAATTACAACCTATAAAAATATTAGCAATATATATGATAGATATGGACTAGAATCTAATTTTTTTTCTATCGAAGGTTTCTACTTATAAAATTTTTAAGATGTTTATATATTTTTGAAGGGGAGAGAGAGACAGAATGTGAGCAGGAGAGGGGCAGAGAGAGAGGGAGACACAAAATCTGAAGTAGGCTTTAGGCTCCGAGCTGTCAGCATAGAGCCCGATGTGGGGCTCGAGCTCATGAACTATGAGATCTCGAACAGACCTGAGATCATGACCTGAGCTGAAGTCAGACACCTAACTGACTGAGCCATCCAGGCACCCCAAAGGTTTTTACTTTTGAGATTATCTTCTGTGCTACAGAAGTGTTTATCTTGGAACTTAAAGTCAAGAATCTGAATTTTTTTCTCTTCATCCTGTTTATCACACTATTGAGCAATGTCTCATTGTCATGATCTAGTTTGATTTGTGAGAGGGCCTTGAAGTGAAAGGGACTTTCTCAAATGGAAAATAAAAATGAGCATTAGATAATTATGTTGCTAATTTTTAAATGGGTCTTAAACATTGATAGGAAAAAATAAATCAACGGATTGAAAAGTGGACCAAATGATAAAGATGCTATTCACAAATGGAGAATTGTAAATAGCCAATAAATATATATAACAGACATTCAACTTTGCTTGTAATCAGGGAAAAGAAAAAAATTATTAAGATGTCCTTTCTAACATTTCTAATTAAAAATGGAGAAAGAGTATAATAATGTCCATGACTGGAAATCGTGTGTAGGAAAAGGAACTTCCATGCAGTAAAAACTAGTACTTCTTAAAGAGGGTAGTTTGAAACATGTGGCAAAATGTATAATTCTGTATCTAGGAATTTATCCTAATGATATAATTTGATATCTTCACAAAAGTATGTGTTTGAGGAGTTAATAATAGCATTTTTCATAATAGTGAGAAATAGGGGGTCAGTTATGAGTGTCTGTCATAGACCATGGAACATTATTTAATATGGAACACTACGCAGCTATTAAAAATGATGATATGTAGGGGCGCCTGGGTGGCTCAGTCGGTTAAGTGTCCGACTTCGGCTCAGGTCATGGTCTCACGGTTTGTGGGTTTGAGCCCCGCGTCGGGCTCTGTGCTGACAGCTAGCCTGGAGCCTGTTTCAGATTTTGTGTCTTCCTCTCTCTCTGACCCTTCCCCTGCTCATGTTGTCTCTCTCTCTCAGAAATAAATAAAAAAGATTAAAAATTTAAAAAAATAATGATATGTAACCATAATTAGTTACAGAGAAAAATGTACCTGGCATTGTAGAGTTACAAAATAAAAAGTAGAGTATTGAGGGACTCTTTGTATAGAGACACAAAGACACCAACCTCAGGGAATCCCATCCACTTAGACTAGGATGTGAATAGTGCCTCCAGAAGAGACTAGTGTAGCAGCCCTGATAGTGTGATAACTATTTTTTGTTGTTGTTTAAAAATTTATATATGTGTAGAGAGAAAAAAGTAATATTTAAATGATGTGCTTAGAATTCTCTGGGAGAAAACAATGCTTGTTTTAGATGGGTGTGCTCCTTCATAAAGATGAGGCTCCTTTGGCACAGCTGTTACAGGTAGGAAGGGGATAAAGAGAAAGCTGAACTCTTCAGAAGAAATTGAAAGGAATTTTATAGCCAGAGAGGGTGGAGAGGGAAGACACAAGGATGTTATACAGCAGCTGGGAGGATGGAACATTTCTTCTTGGAGAAGAAATGGCTTAGAGACTTCTTCAAAAGAACAGGATGTATAAAATAAAATTTTACATTGAGTTTTTGTTTTGTTTTGTTTTAGAGAGAGAACATGAACAGGGGAGAGGAGCAGAGGGAGGGAGAGAGAGAATCTTAAGCAGGCTCCACACTGAGCAGGGTTTGACCCCATAACCCTGGGAACATGACCTGATCCTAAATCAAGAGTGGGAAGCTTTACCTACTGAGCCCAGGTGCCCCTACATTGATTACTTTTCTCTTCTTCCCCCACCGCTGTCTTAAGAGTCTGTCATTTCTGCTACATGTATAGCCTTCATTAGGAAGTATTTTGCTTAGTGAAGAAGTAGGGCAGTGGCCATCTGGGTCACTATGCATCAAAACACAGAATGGAGGTGGGGAAACACTGCAGTTAGGGTCAGTGCCAAAATATACGCGAGTTCCCCAGTCACAGGGACTGTAGCTAAAGTTTGGGTTAGATATTCACAGAAGTTGTTCATCAACATAAAAAATGATTTTTTTTTTCTGGTGGTGGAATTTGGGGTAATATTTTACTTCTGTTTTCAACATGCCTCTCAACTATTTACAATGATTATAATAGTTTTTTAAATTAGGAAAACACAACAAAATTATTTTTTTCAGATTAGCATAACAATGAGAATGTACTTAACTATATGCTTACAAAGGATTAGGATGGTAAATTTCATTTTATGTGCATTTTATCACAATTCTAGAAAAAGTCATCATTAATGACAAAAGGGCGGATATTTGCCACAAATCCTTGTGATTTAGAGGAGAAGGAAAAATAAAGATAAAAATATATAACACAATTCCTCTAGGGTAATGGAATGAATTCTGAAATTTCCTGCACTGTTTATTTTGGACTACTGATAGTAGTAGGAGAGAAAATGTACCGAGGAGGCAAGAAAATCACAATTAAAAAGTTAGCATGCTGGCAGTCATCTTGGAAGTATTAGTGTTAATGCTGGAAGTGTTAGTGGAAGTCATCTTGTGGTTTTTGTTTCACGGCTTCCACATTTTAAGTTTGCCCTTGCCACCATATTTCTAAAAATTGCCACCAGGGAGCAGGGGAATGCCAATGTTAACTGTCCAAACCGATGAGGTTTGGTTTTCCTTTCACTACACTCACAGGGGAATTACTATTCCTATTAGACAGATAAAGAAACTAAGGCACAAAATGAATAGTAGATGACCGAGCTTTATGTGATTTGCAAAGGTAGGATTTAAATTATTTTCAGTCATTCATTGGTTAGGCATTTTTATTTTTTTATTTATTTTATTTATTTATTTATTTATTTTAATTTTTTTAAAATTTATTTCTAGGAGAGAGAGAGACAGCATGAGCAGGGGAGGATCAGAGAGAGAGGGAGACACAGACTCTGAAATAGGCTCCAGGCTCTGAGCTGGCAGTCAACACAGAGCCAAATGCGGGGCTCGAACCCACGAACCGCGAGATCATGACCTAAGCGAAAGTCGGACGCTTAACGGACTAAGCCACCCAGGCGCCCCTGGTTAGGCATTTTTAGAGTTCACCTGAGTTTATAGCTATTATTTCCACATTAAAAAATGTTTTGCAACTGTCTTTTATTAAAGGAAATACATTAAGCAAATTTTAAATAACCAAACAAAAAGAAAACAGGGGCATGTTTCCTTCATGGGTGGCATGGTGGTAGAATTAGAATTAATGTGAGAAAGTCACTTTTGCTTGTTCTTTTGCCTGTTTGAAATACTTCTTTCAGAGCTTATATTTGTGAAAACCTTGGTGGATTTTGTCTTTTTAATGCATAAATCTGCATTAAAGATGGCAGTAACAGTTGATTAAGATGACTTATATCCACCAGATAAAAATTTATTTTATCAGAGTAAAGTTTCTCAAAGGACCACTGTTATGGCCAGAATTATGTCTCACCCCCCCCCCCCCAAATTCATATGTTGAAGTCTTAATTCCCAGTAGCTCAAAATGTGTATTTGGAGATCATTCTTCAAAGAGGTAACCAAGGTAAAATGAAGTCATTAGGGAGGGCCCTAACCTAATATGACTGGTGTCCTCACAAGAAGAGGAGGTTAGGAGACAGATCACACAAAAAGTTATATAAAGATATGGGGAGAAGATGGCCATCACAAATGAAAGACAAATGCCCTCAGAAGAAACCAACCCTGCCTGCACTTTGCTCTTGGACTTCTAGCCTCCAGAACTTGGAGAAATAAATTTCCATTGTTTAAGCCACCCAGTCTGTGTTACTTTTTTATGGCCGCCTGAGCAAACCTACATCAAACAAACAAAACAAACAAACAAACAAAAAATCTATATCAAAATGACACAGGAGGCTTGCAAAGAATGAGAGTCTGTCTGTGAATGACTGGAAAAAGAAAGGAAAATATTAAAGACAATGTCTACACCTGCAAATAATCTGAACCCAAGTGCTGTCAAAAGGATGGTATTGACCTGTATAATTTTCATTCTTCAGAAACTATAATCACATTACCATTTGAGCAAACCACACAGATTCTTTTCATTAGAAAAGTATGATTTTCTACTTTTTGGATTAATACTCTTACCTATACATGAATATATATCCAAAAAGGCAGTTCCACATTGACTAGAGATTCCTTTTATTGCATTTACACTTGGATCCCCAGGCCAAAACCTTGGGACTTAGATATGACTCATGGCTTAATATGTGACTTTCTTTTCTTTTTCTTCCTTCCTTCCTTCCTTCCTTCCTTCCTTCCTTCCTTCCTTCCTTCCTTCCTTCCTTTCTTTCTTTCTTTCTTTCTTTCTTTCTTTCTTTCTTTCTTTTTTACAGTTTACTTATTTTGAGAGAGAGACAGAGATAGAGAGTGAGCAAGGGAAGGGCAGTGAGAGAGAGAAAGTGAGAATCCCAAGCAGGCTGTACTGAAAGTAGAGCCTGCCTAACACAGAGCTCGAACCCACAGACTGTGAGATCATGGCCTGTGCCAAAACCAAGAGTCAGATGCCTAACTGACTAAGCCGTCCAAATGCCCCAATATGTGAATTTTTTAAAGCTCTGACTGGTAGATTTACAATTGGATTTATTTGTGTGTATCTCCAGACACAAACAGAAGATCCTAAAAGTATCTAGTCAAACAAATATTATTAATGGTCAGTTAAGGCATAATAATTCTGGTATCTTTGCTCTTTTTTATGATATGTTAATGTTCTGTTTGTACTTTTTTTTCATGTCTCTTCCTGTCTTCTATCCCCATTCCTTTCCTCTTTTCCCTTTATTTCCTTTCTTTTTCCTTATCCCATGTTTCCATGTTTCCTTTACATGCTCTGCAATTGCTGTTATTCAGTTCACAAATCCGTGAGCCAATTCCACTCTCAGTGGCAATTAAGTTAGTATTCCACATGAATCATGAGTATCTACATGTGGAAAATGATTAGTGACATTATTCTCTGATTTTTTTTTAAATTTAGAAGTGACAATGTATATAAATAAAAGTAAAGCAAAAAAAAAGTTTTCTTATAAAGCAAGCTGTGCTTTTTAGATGGCATTAATTTTTTTTTTATTTTATTTATTTCTAGGAGAGAGAGAGACAGCATGAGCAGGGGAGGGTCAGAGAGAGAGGGAGTCACAGACCCTGAAACAGGCTCCAGGCTCTGAGCTGGCAGTCAGCACAGAGCCCGACGCGGGGCTCGAACCCACAAACCGCGAGGTCATGACCTGAGCGAAAGTCGGACGCTTAACCGACTAAGCCACCCGGGTGCCCCTGGCATTAATTTTACAACAACCCAGCAGGAATGGAGGAAAGAGAGTTGCTTTTCAGCTACTTTAATGGTTTTGTAATATTCTTATAAATTTCTCTAAACAAAATTAATATGAATCCTGTTTAATATTTAATAATGTTTTGACTAGGATTTGTAGAACACCGAAGCTTTTAATCCTAAAATCATGTATTATGCACTTAATGAAGCTGTTTTGTAGCAGGCTCTATAGAGATGATCTCTAAATTGAGTACTGAGAGGAGTGACATAAGAAGGTCCAAATTTTTCTTTATGAAGAGGAAAGGAAAAAGGAGAAAAGACATTTTGAGAGCAGATGAAAGAGGGCTGGCAGTGTGACCTGTACAAGTTAATCCTTCTCCTTATTTAAAGTTGGGGACATGGAACCACAGGGTCCGAGGGGAGAAGCCAAGCCTGGCTTATAGAAGGTTCAGGGAGATAACAGCTCAGTTGCTGTGAAACAGGTTTTGTCTGCTGGGCTCTGTGTGGTACACGGAGTCTGGCCATAGGACATGGCTGAGCTCCTGACCTCAGATGGATGCATTCATCCTGGAATAGAGAGCAAACTGAGGTTAGCACACATATTTCAGCTGTGGGAAATTTGGGAAATGGAAGCAGGAACAAGAAGATGCAAGAATTCTTAAAGAGCATGCAAGGGAGATTCCCCATTGCTGGTTTGAAGATGGAAAGAGCTGAGAGTCTGGGACCTGAGAATAACTTCTAGGCTGAGAGTGACCCCTGACCAGCAGCCAGCAAGAAAATGGGAATCTCAGTCCTACATCTGTGAGGAACTGAATTTGGCCAATGGCCTCAATGAGGTTGGAAGCACATTCTTCTCAGAACCTCTGGATGAGGCTAATAGCTTGAATGTGAGACCTAAAGCAGGGAACCCATTTGGGCACTTCTAGGACTTCTGACTTACTTAACTGTGAGCATAAATGGATGTTGTTTTAAGCTGCTAAATTTGTGGTAATTTGTTATGCAGCAATAGAAAATTAATACAATGACATAGCATTGAAAACTGCTTCTTTAAGATAAATCAGCCTCAAACTAGCTCTGCCTCTTACCAGCTGTTTGACATTGGATAAATTACACAATCCTAAATCTGTTTCTTTACCTGCATAGACAGAGGAAATAATGACTACCTCCTTAAATGGTTTCTAGGTGAAGTGAATTAATGCTAATGAAAATAAGAATTTTTTTCTGCTAAGAAGCAGGTTTCTTGGCATAAATGGTTTATAAATGGTTTATTCTTTCCTTTCTCCCATTCCCTTTTCTACAGGCCATTCATGCCTTAGTCCAGCAGTTTTCAAAGTATGCAGTCCTGTGGGGGATCTTTCAGACTCTTTCAGGGAGTCCTTGAGATTTAAACTATTTTTATAATGATACTAAGATGACATTGGCCTTTTTCACTTTTATTCTTTCATGAGTCTACAGGGGAGTTTTTCAGAGACTACTTGACTTAGCACAATAGAAGGAGTGCAGAAACAGATATGAGAATCTAGTTGTCTCCTATTAATCTGGACATTAAAGAGATTTGCAAAACTATAAATGCCAATCTCTTCACAAAATATTTTTGTTTTGGAAAATAGTTATTTTTAATAAAAATATTATTTATGTTAACATGTAACAAGTTTATTATTGTCTTTTTCAAAGAATTAATCAAATTTTAAATTTCCTGGGGCGCCTGGGTGGCTTAGTCGGTTAAGCGTCCGACTTTCGCTTAGGTCATGATCTCGCGGTTCGTGGGTTCGAGCCCCGCGTCGGGCTCTGTACTGACTGCCAGCTCGGAGCCTGGAGCCTGTTTCAGTCTGTGACTCCCTCTCTCTCTGACCCTCCCCTGTTCACGCTGTCTCTCTCTCTCCTAGAAATAAATAAAACATTAAAAAAAAAAAAAAGTAAACGTTAAAAAAAATTAAAAAAAATTTTTTTAATTTCCTAAGTTTTAATTTCCAATGTGGCAAATATCAATAAACAAAAGCTCTTTGGGGTCCTTGACAATTTTTAAGAGTGCAAAAGGGTCCTGAGACCAAAATATTGTGCTTTAGCACAGAACCCAATATTTCCTCATAAATATTTATCTTCCATGAGTAGATAAAAGTGCTTAGAAAAAGAGTTCTATGGAAAAATGAATTTAGGAAACACTGCAATGTATTCACCTCTACACCCCTTTCACTGCAAATTAGATGAATTCTGGAAATACAAATAATGTTTAAATTTGCTTAATTCAGCATTTCTTCAACTTAAACTGCTCTTGACTATCAAGTTAAAAACTTAGCCAGAATTATTTTACCAGCCAGTGAGAGAGCAAGATTGAGATGTAGGCTCAGATCATGAGAGTGATTTTATTTAATTAATTATTATTTTTTAATGTTAATTTATTTTTGAGAGAGAGAAACACACACAGTGTGAGCAAGGGAGGGGCAGAGAGAGAGGGAGATACAGACTCCGAACTATCAGCACAGAGCTTGACCAGAGCTCAAATCCAGGAATAGTGAGATCTTGACCCGAGCCGAAGTCAGAGGCTTATCCAACTGAGTCACTCAGGCGCCCCTACAATGATTTTGTTTTAAGGGCACCAGAAAGGAAGAAAAGGATATTTTAATAAGAAAGATAATTTTTCCCAGGGAATTTTTATTTTTTTTAATGTTTATTTTTGAGAGAGAGGAAAAAAAAAAACAGATAATAAGCAGGGGAGGGGCAGAGAAAGAGGAAGACACAGACTTCAAAACAGGCTCCAGGCTCTGAGCTGTCAGCACAAGCCTAACACGGGGCTCGAACGCATGAAGTGTGATAACATGACCTGAGCTGAAGTCTGCCCGACTGACTGAGCCATCTAGGTGCTCTGGGAATTTTTATTTTTTAAACAGAATGCCTATCAAGAGATCAGTCTGTAGATCACAAATTGCAAGAGCTACTCTAGCGGTCATCTTCACCGTGTTTTACCCATCCTGGTCTGTCTCTGCTTCTCCATGCTTATTAATTGTTTACTTCTTTTGTGCACATATTCTACTGACCCTGCCCCCCTCCCCTCCCGTCCCCTTCCCTTCCTTCCCACCCCCGCCCCCCCACCTCTGGCCTTGTGGAAAATAAACTTTTAAAAGATGTTTTGTTTTTTTCCTGTGTTGAAAGAGCAACCACTGTTTCTAGAAAACATTTTTCAAAGCCAAATCTGTCCTCTCAGATGACAAGGAATGGCTAGAAGAAGACAAGTTAGTGATTCTCTGTTAATCCCTCATGTCCAGGTTGCATCCCTTCTTTCTTTCTTTCTTTCTTTCTTTCTTTCTTTCTTTCTTTCTTTCTTTCTTTCTTTCTTTCTTTCTTTCCTATTTATTTCAGAGAGAGAGAAAGAGAGCATGAGCAGGGGAAAGGGGTGGCACTCCACATCAGGGCTCGATCGCTCTACTCTGGGATCATGACCTTAGCCCAAATCAAGAGTTGGACACTCAACTCACTGAGCTACCCAGGTGCCCCATATCCCCTCTTTCTTGCATCTTCAGTCTGTCTGACCTCAGATTCAGAGCTGTCATACCCTGAGGAGAGGGCCCCTACGGAGACCAACACTTGGCCTCAAGCACAGGGAGCAAAAGCTGTAAGGGTGTAATGAAAGGTGTGAAATTCTTTCCCTTATTCTATTTCTGTAACAACTCAATTCTGTGACATGAAAATCTCCCTCTCTATCTTAAAATAGTCTGTAAAAAAGCCTCAAAGCTGTAAATCATTAAATGTTGCCCCCAACTGATTGCTATGGAATCTAAACATAATAGAGGAGGGTGTTGGGAATTTAGGGAAATTCTTTCATAGAAGAAAAAGAAATAGAACTAAAGCAGAGAAACCTCAGCCAGTGATTGGGGATTAAGGAACCAAAGGAGAGAAGCTGCTTTTTAAATGGAGAAAGTCTATTTTGAGAAAGCCTTCAAACCCTTGCCAACAGGGTCTTGAATGGAAAGCACTTGAGCATTAGCAGACCCTGGGCATATGCTCCTCTTTGTTATGAGTATCCTGTTCTTCCTTTCTGATCTTCCTGAGTCTCACTCTTTTTCACAGTGCCTGGTCACACAATCTCAGCTAAGATTTTGATAGTCAAGAGCAGTTTAAAATAGGGTTGATGCCTTTGGGTATTTATATTTGGAGGTTGGGAAGGAAGGTGAGAGGAACAGATTGGTGCAACCAAACCCTGACACTGGTTATGTAACACCACTGATGTCACTGCCTTGGGTTAGGGGGCCTCACTGGGGTAGCCTCTCAAATGCCGTCTCCACAGACAGAATCTACTTCTAGGTAGGGAATGAATCCTCTACTGTGGGGGTAGAGGTTTCTTTTCTTGGTTTCTTTTCATTTTTATAGTTTGACTTAGTCTGCATATGCTTCCTGACAGCGTTTTTTTTTTTTTTTAAATAAATTTTTTTAAAGTTTATTTATTTATTTATTTATTTTGAGAGAGAGAGAGAGGGAGAACAAGTGAGAGAGGGGCAGAGAGAAAGGGAGAGAAAGAATCCCAAGCAAGTTCCACACTGAAAGCATGGAGACTGCTGGAGGGCCCTATCCCATGAACCACGAAGTCATGACCTAAAACAAAATCAAGAGTTGGACGCTTAACCCATTGAGCCATCCAAGTGTCCCTGAAAGCAGGGTTTTATGTTTGTTGTGATCATTGCTGGAGCCCTGATGTGTCATAGTCCATTCTGTGTATACCTAGATGTGGCCCTCAGTAATATTGCAGGGAGAATCTCATTATAACCTTTTTCATATAGTGCTAAAAAAGGTATTGAAAAGCTAAACAATTTGTCAAGATATGTAAGGTTTGTGTTTTTCATTGCCTGCTTTCATTTAAAATTGTCATTATATATGCAAAGTGGTCAGAAACAGGTATATATGAAAGACTGAAAGTGTAGTACTTCAAGAGTGAAGCAGAAACTTGAGGAAATTCGTTCCACGTATTATTCGTGAAATATCCTGAATGAGGGTTATTAGTTTTCTTTTTTTATATATATATATATATATATATTTATTTCTAGGAGAGAAAGAGAGAGAGAGAGAGAGAGAGAGAGAGAGAGAGACAGCGTGAGCAGGGAAAGGTCAGAGAGAGAAGGAGACACAGACTCCGAAATTGGCTCCAGGCTCCGAGCTGGTAGTCAGCACAGAGCCCGACGCGGGGCTCGAACCCACGAACAGCGAGATCGTGACCTAAGCGAAAGTCGGACGCTTAACCGACTAAGCCACCCAGGCGCCTGAGGGTTATTAGTTTTCTTAACGTAAGAGTAACATGGCCAGGGGCCTTCGGGGCTGTCAGATAACTGTCCATCTTCAGCTCAGGTCATGATCTCGTAGTTCATGAGTTTGAGCCCCATGTTGCACTCTTGTGCTGACAGCTCAGAGCCTGGAGCCTGATTCAGATTCTGTGTCTCCCTCTCTCTCTGCCCCTCTCTTGCTCTCTCTCTCAAAAATAAATGAAAATTAAAAAAAAAAAGAGTAACATGCTCTTCTTATTTTGACCTTTCTGCTTGGAATTTTCGGATCAAAGACCAACTGTTTACTGATACCAAATGATTTGGTGGTCAGTGTGTATTTTCTACACATTTGTAAAAGATGTAATACTCAGAATATGTACAAAATGCAATTGTTATTTAGAAACTGATACTAGCACAAGAACTGGAATGGAATTGAATGTGCTTTAAGACCAAAAAGAAGGAATTATTGTACTGGTAGCAAAGTAAATTTTAAAATTTAGAATGGAAATAAAATGTGCTTGACTTAGTGTTTTTGTTTTTTTAAAGAATGATCTAACGGATTTGTTTGGGACTAGTCTCTTGGAAACCTGAAGGACACTCAAATTTGTCATCTTTTGTTCTTTGATTAGGACATATTTTTCTTTAGGAAATAGGATCCCCAAGTCTATTTTTCTTATTGCCTGAGAGATTTTATTCATCTCTTTTATTATCCTACAGGGTTAGGCGATTAGGTACATTTATTTTGTTTCTTTTCTGAATGGATTTAAATTCCTTTACTTAGAAGCTGTCCCTTTAGGGAATGAAGAGAGCTTATCTTTGCTGGCCATGTGGATTCCTGTGAACTCTCTCATCCAGGATGAAAGAAATTTACATTCCAGTAAAGCTAAACTATTTTGTGTTCTCCAACATTGGTGATTTTTCAGTTGCTCTCTCTTCTGTCTGGGATGTCCTTTCCTAGCTGCTAAATACTTTGTTTATTCTTCAAAACCCTTTTTATGAATCAATTCTGTTGAAGCTTTTCCTTTCCAACTTTCCTGCCCCATAATCTTAAACCAGAGTTTACTGTAGCTTTTTCTCTGGTATCTCCCCACCATAGATATAGCTTTATTATTACATTAATCACACTATATTGTGGTCGTAATGCTAACTCTCTTAATTTTATTTAGTTTTCTAGGACTAAAGTTGTTGATCTTTCCAATATATGTAAGCTCTACCCCAGGTGTCCCCATAAATCTGCTTAATAATAAATTAAATTTGATAACAACAACTAATATTTACGAGGTACTTACTACTATATTTTATCAATTCTAAGGTGCACATATTTTTCTTCCATACTTAAACATCTGAAAAATCAGAATTCATCTTAAAATTGATGAAGTCTTAGTTTTTTTTTTTTTAATGTTTTATTTATTTCTAGGAGAGAGAGAAAGAGAGAGACAGTGTGAGCAGGGGAGGGTCAGAGAGAGAGGGAGTCACAGACTCTGAAACAGGCTCCAGGCTCCGAGCTGGCAGTCAGCACAGAGCCCGACACGGGGCTCGAACCCACGAACCGCGAGATCATGACCTAAGCGAAAGTCGGACGCCTAACCAACTAAGCCACCCAGGCGCCGGACGCCTAACCAACTAAGCCACCCAGGCGCCGCTGAAGTCTTAGGTTTTGATGGAGTACAATGAATACTAGCCACTGTACTAATTTTTTAATATTACATTTCTTTTTTTTATGTTTATTTTTGAATGGGGGGAGGGGCAGAGAGAGAGAGGGATACAGAGGATCCAAAGCAGGCTCTGCTCTGAGAGTGGAGCCCTAGGTGGGGCTTGAACTCACAAACTGAGATCATGACCTGAGCTGAAGTTGGACGCTTATCTGATTGAGCCACCAGGCACCCCATTAATATTACATTTCATCCTTAATGAGCCCATGAGGTAAGTACTATTAAATACTCAGTTTATAGATGAGGAAACATGTGTAGAAGGATTAGATAACTGTCTCAAGGTCACATAGCTACTAAATGGCAGAGCAAGGACTGAAATTTAGGAATATTTGTCTTCATCACCCATAATCTTTTTTTTTTTTTAATGTTTTATTTATTTCTAGAGAGAGAGAGAGACAGCGTGAGCAGGGGAGGATCAGAGAGAGAGGGAGTCACAGACTGAAACAGGCTCCAGGCTCTGAGCTGGCAGTCAGCACAGAGCCCGATGCGGGGCTCGAACCCACGAACCGCGAGATCATGACCTAAGCGAAAGTCGGACGCTTAACCGACTAAGCCACCCAGGTGCCCCTTCATCACCCATAATCTTAAGCACTAGCTGGGGAAGAGTGGTAAGAATGGAAGAAAGCTAACATTTTAGGACCACTATTATGTGGCAGCCATGGTGCTAGGTAGTTTATATACTACTTCTCATTTTATGCTCACAAAATCTTTATGAGGTAGATACTATAGTCTTCATATTATTGATGAGGAGCCTGAGGATCATGTGAGATAGCTTGTTTGCACGGGAGAGAAGTGCTGAAGCCAGACTTTGAACACAGGCTGCTGGGTTCCAAAGTTCTTTTTTACCGCAATTTTAGCAGTGCCCATTCAGGCTAAGGGAAACCACACATTGATATAGGCAACACAAATTATATAAAAATTCATTTCCCAAACGGCAAGATTATGTAGTAATTTTTTGTATGGTGATATTAGAGTGGTCTTAGACTCTTGGCTTTCCTTGAAGATAAGAAAAATAATCACCAGGGATGACTGCTGATAATCTGAACTGTGAACTAGTCTCAGGCTGTTTTCTTGGCCTGTGTAGCAAAGATAATGCTCTTTAGTTTCCACTGCCTCATCCTGTATCCCAGCAATGAGTCTGCAAGGTGATACAGGGCTCTAATTAACTGGACCCTGACCTGTAGCTTTGCTTGTTAGAGGACAGTGACCTGGCACTTTAAACACTGTGTCACTGATACTCCATTTGTTAAGCTGTTTGACCTGGTTTTAGAGGCTTACTCATTTAGCCTGGGATAGATCATTATTTTGCCTTTCATAAAGAAATTCCCTTTCCCCACTCTTTAAAGAAAAAGCAAGATGGTTTCACAAACCAATCTTAATGAGTTCACTGTAAGAATTAAAATATGCAATCTTTAGGTATATTCATTCAATCCTTTCAAAGTATACAGCATGTGAACCTATGACAATGTTTTCATTTTTCACTTGGATAGATTTTGATATGTAACTAGAGTTAATACATTTATTTTACTATTCTGTTTTTTTAAAGTTTATTTATTTTCAAGAGAGACAGAGAGAGAGGGGTGAGCTGGGGAGGGGCAGAGAAAGGGAGAGACAGATTCCTAAGCAGGCTCCATGCTGTCAGTACAGAGCCTTACACAGGGCTGGATCACACGAACTATGCGATCCTGACCTCAGCCAAAATAAAGAGTTAGATGCTTAAATGACTGAGCCACCCAGGTGCCCCCAGAGTTAATAAATTTAAATGTAGCATTGTAGAATAGTGGTTCCCAAAATGTGTTCCCCCACATTTTACCACTAAGAGTTGATCTTTGAAAAATGGGATCCATGGTTAAATAAATTTGAGAAATGTAACAAATCTATTCCTCCCTCATAGAGTTTAAATGTTAATGTGCTAGGGGTGCCTGGGTGGCTCAGTCAGTGAAGCGTCTGACTGTTGGTTCCTGCTCAGGTCATGATCTCATGGTTCATGAATTTGAGCCCCAAGCTAGGCTCTGCACAACAGTATGGAGTCTGCTTGAGATTCTCTCTCTCTCTCTCTCTCTCTCTCTTTGCCTTTCTCTTTTTCTCTCTCTCAAAAATATGAACAAAAGTAAAAAAATAAAATAAATGTTAGTGTATTAAAGGCTCTAATAAGTCCAGATGTAAAGAACTTATTTTTTGGCAAGATGCTGGCATCTTACAGAACTAGTGTTTCCTTATACCACTTCAGGATATACTGTCTGTGGCAGAGGCTGCAATTGTCCGCCAGTACCTATTCTCTTTTTCCTTTTAGTAAGAGAACCTCTGAATTTTAGCGAGGCATGTAGTCTTTCAGCTAAATACTGTATTTTCCTGCTTCTTTATACCTGGTTGTGGCCCTGCAAAGAAGTTTTTGCTAGTAGAATGTGAGCAAAAGTGATGGGGGCAACTTGTGTGTTGCTTCTTTAAAAAGAAGTTGCTTGCCTTCTACTTTGTATCTTTCTCCATTCTTGCTGTCCGGAACACCCAATTATTTTGACCATATGGCACAAGACAACACTTTTAGGGGATGCAGAATAAAAAAACAAGGAATGTGGGTCCCGGATGGTTTTGTGGACTAGCCATCTGTATCTGAATTGCTTTATGAGAGAGAAATAAAATTCCATTTTTTTGAACCACTCTGTTTTGGATGTCTTTGTTATAGCTGTTTAATCTAAACTGTCACTAATCACTGTCTTAGAATTCTCTAAGAATTTTATGCTTGGGTTAGTATAAACCTCCTGAATTCTATTGGCTGTTCTTAATAAATGTTTTTTAATGAGAAATTCCCAACTGCTTTAGAGGAAACTAAAAATTTAGGTCAAATAACATTTAGAATGAAGCTAAGTTGTAGACCTAGCTTTGAAATACAGAATGAATGCTCGGATCATGAAACATTTGCTCAAACTGAACAAGTTTAATGATTGGACTTTCTAATGAAAGAAGATGAGGTTTTAAATGACTCATGTTATGTGCAGTATCACTAATTCTTGTAAGTGTGTTTATACATAAATGTCTCAAGCTACTGAAATCAATGAATGATTCATATTGTCTTCAAAAAGAAAACCTTTGGGGTTTTCTGTTTCTGCTCAGTATTTTAACATGTCATTATTTAGAGGCTTATTCAACATTTTTAATAGCAGACACACTGGCAACAATGTCAATTCTGACCTCAGTCAAACATAATAGGAGAGAGCAAATTGTGTTTTCCTCGGAAAAGAAAACCACAGCATATTTTCCTCCTGGAATAATTTGATTTCCTTTTGCTGTAGAGAGTCCAGAGAAAATGCCTGCAATTCTCTCATAAGCTTCACAAGTTGAAACTAAATGTCTGTGATTTTACTTCCCATGATGACTTTTCTATACTAATGCTTGGTTTTCCATTTTAGGCCCTCTGATTACTAAATGTGCTGCAAGATTTTAATGTAACTAAGCACACTTGGCTTGGCTCTGCTTCAGGGCAATGGCATCTTGCCGGCTTCTGTGATGAATGTGTCTAGAGCTTTAGCCCTGAAAACTCCAGTCTCCAAAGAATAGTTGATTTTGTCTCTGACATTTATGAAGGACACCTGTGTAATGTCTGACCGTGGCCCAAATCTCTGTATCTCCACATTTATCACAGTACCTGTGTTTATCTGCCAGCCCAGCAATGGAAAGGAACAGTTTACTAATTGGAAACTGTAGCAGGCTTTGACTTTTCATTGCATCATCTGTTAAGTAGTATGAGATTTGATTGGTGTCTAAAAATCTTTATTTAATTTACTACCAGAAACAGATCAAATTTCAGATTCCTTTTGCTAGCATTAGAATCAGGATAAATCCTTTCTAAGAGTATACAAGAATTCTAAAGAAAAGTAAAACCAAAGCTTTTTAGATTTTCCCTGTTTTATATTGGGTATTTTAGAAATGAAAAAGAATGGTTTCTTGAGAGAAAGTTAGAAACTACTTGTAGGGAAGCAAAAACAAAAAATATGATATTTGATATTTTTAGACTCCTGAAGGCTAATTTTTATCCATTTCCTGTTCTTTACTTAGATCTTTGCAGGTCATCTCACCTCTGGGACATTCTTACTCAGTGATCAGTGAAACCCAAAGCCATGTGTGGGAGTAAACTATTCTTTGAAGGATTATCACAGATTCATTATCACAAAACAAAATAGCACTTATCCTACCTTATTACATCTTTTGAGAGGAGATTTGTGAGTCCTTTGGGTGCATATGCTATGAAAATGCAAAATTGTGGTAATAGATGATGTAAAGGGAAAAGAAGGTTTCTGTAGGGTCTTATTATAAAAGAAAACAAAACATGTGTTGTATACACCATTCAGAATACAGCACACCTGCTTCTGTACCTGACAGTTGATTTTTCCTTTTTCTTATTCTTTATAAATAGACACTTCTAATTTCATCCTTCCATTCCTTTAAAAACTTTTTTAATGTTTTATTTATTTCTGAGAGAAAGAGAAAGAGAGAAAATGAGCAGGGGACGGTCAGAGAGAGAGAGAGAGGGAGATACAGAATCGGAAGCAGGCTCCAGGCTCTGAGCTAGCTGTCAGCACAGAGCCCGATGCTGGGCCCAAACCCGTGAACCGTGAGATCATGACCTGAACCAAAGTTGGACGCTTAACCAATGAGCCACCCAGGTGCCCCATCCTTCCATTCCTAAAATGAGCTCTTAGTCTACCTCAGACTGCAGAATTCTGATGGATATGGGTCATGTTTGTGAAGCCTTCTTGAAGAGCTTTAGTGTAACACTACTTGTGAGTAAATGCTTACCAAATAGGCTTTTTGGTCATGATGTCTCTTAGGTTTTAGGGAAAAACTGTTTCTTTCACTGTTTTGCAATTCCATTATATTAGTATCCAGCTGCCTCAAATCCTTTTTGAAATGCAGTAAGATTTATTCACTGAATAAAATAGAGATTCAGTCATCAGCGCAATAGTGATTTGTATTTTAACAAGGCTCCAACAAAGCAGGGTGTTAGGTTTGTGTCATTTGTGTTAGGAATCAGCGGACACCAGTGAGGTCACATTAACTCTAACAACTCAAATCTTACTAGACTTTTGAGAGCCTTAGCCTCCTGAAAACTCCCTGACAAATATATTGTTAGGTTATCTTTAGCAGGTCTCTTCAATGCATTCTTAAAGCCATTGTGCTCAATGTTGTTCCCTGTTTGAGAAAATACCTCCCTGCTCTTGTTGCCTGCTGTCACTGCCAAGCTACAAACTTGAGAGATCAGATAGAGTTGCATGTGCTGCAATTGACCCTAGCCCAGATACAAGCTGTGTTCTACACAGAATCTATTTCGTCAGTGGGCACACAAAGAGGGTTTTAGACAGCATCTTCTAAGTTCCTTAAGGAAAACAGTGGTTTCCTTTTGTGCCCTGTAGTACTCTCTCTCCTTAGAGCTCAAACATGAGTCTATGAATCTTGAGTAAGACAGCCTCCATGTTATTCCCTTCAAGTTCCAGGTGTCTTTCATAGAGTCACTTGAAAGGGCCCTGTTCCCTACAGCCACTCTGCATGCCTAGGAAGATCAATTTGAACAGACACCTGTGGGCTGCTACTACCTCATCAGACATGCCCAGACATTTCTGAATCCCAGCAGAGGTGACAACTTAGGCTGAAACCAAAGCCCTGTGCATGCTTCACAAAAATGTACACAAAATAGTATGAAACACAAAGTCTGTTAGCAAAAAATGCCGCATATTAACTTAGTTCCTGCATACATGCTTCATTTATAATCCAAATAAATTCCTAAGCCCCATATGGCCCAGTCTTGGCACAGTAACACATTAAAGAAACACAGTCTAGCAACCAAAAGTAATTAAAAAGTAATTCCCACAATTATTTAGGCCTCCTTAAGAATAAGAAATGTTACAAAACTTTGTAACACTTCTAGAAGCTTTTGTCTCCTTCCCTCTTCTCTCATGTCCCTCTCTGTCATACCTGGCTCTCTATGTCTCTTACTTTTCTTTGTCTTCTCTCTTTACTTTTCCAATTTGTCCCTCTCTCAAAATCTAGAAATTTCTGGAAAAACTGAACTCATCTGGATGGGCGAAAGTGGCAGAGAAGCTAGCACATTAAGACAAGATCTAGTCTATGAGCAGAAAGGGTGGGGATCAATCAGTTTCCTACCTATTATACATTCATCTAACATCTGTTGAGTGCCTATTATATATGGGAGGCACTATGGAGGCACTGAGGACATAAGTGAAAAAGGTAGTGTCTCCAACGTCAGGAAACTCAAGTTCAGGCATCAGACAAAGGATTGTAATCAGTGGTGCAGGCATAAGAATAGAGTTACATTTCAGTCATGGGTTATGCCAAAGTTGGGTAGGTCAATAAAGGCTTCACAGAAGAGAAGACTTTGGCTTTAAGGACAAGTCGTAGTTTTTCAAGTGGATAATTTTCTAAGCTAGAAATGGAAGAGTCATCCTAGATTCTTTCTATTCCTTTATTCTCTACAAATATCTTCAGTCTTTATGGCCTATTGAATCTATCTCCTTAATATCTTTTTTATCCATCACGTCTTGCCACCCTCATTGTTATTATGTATATTGAAATACCTTTCACTTTGAGAGTATCCAACCTAGCTTCTTGTCTATAATCTGTTATTTTTGAAAATATCTTCCATATTGCCTGTAGTCTAGATAAGTAGTTTTCAAATTTTTTTTTGTCTCAAGTACACTCTCAAAAATTATTGAGAACCTGAAAAAGCTTTTGTTTGTATGGGTGATAGAAATATTTCCACGTTAGAAATTAACGTTGAGAAATTTAAAAAGTTTCGTATATGTGCTGCTGAAGTGAGCACAAGAGAAATTTAAAAATTAATTAAGTTAAAAATTTAAAGATGAAGGGCGCCTGGGTGGCTCAGTCAGTTGAGTATCCGACTTCAGCTCAGGTCATGATCTCACAGTCCGTGGGTTTGAGCCCCGCGTCGGGCTCTGTGCTGACAGCTCAGAGCCTGGAGCCTGGTTCAGATTCTGTGTCTCCCTCTCTCTCTGCCCCTCCCCTGCTCGCTCTCTGTCTCTGTCTCTCAAAATAAAATAAAGACATAAAAAAATTTAAAGATGTAAAAATCTCATTTCATGTTATCAAAGATTTTTATTAAAAATATATTTTACAAAATCAAGAAAATTTAGTGAGAAGAGTGGCATTAAAATTTTTTTTTGCAAGTCTCTGTAATGTTCGATTTAACAGAAGACAGACACATTCACATATCTATTGCTACTTTCAATCTGCTGGGGTGTCATATGTTATGTACTCTCTTTAAGGCCTCACTGTACATTCATAAAGAGTAAGAGTAAACAATATTATTATGAAAATATTTTTGACTTTGAAAACTTCCTAAAATGGTCTTGGAGACCCTAGGGCTTCTTATGTCACCTTTCAAGAACTGTTGGTATCTTTTTAAAGTATAAATTTGATTATGTTTCCTCTCTGCTTAAAATCTTTCAGTGGCTCTCTTTTGTCTATAGAATAAAGTAAACGAAAGAGTGGGAAGACTCTAAGAGGACATCTAGATTTTTGGCTCAGGTAACTAGATAAACAAATTAGAAAAAGCATATTTTTCACAGCAATGAAGTTGATCAATTTAGTTTTTTTTAGTCATGGCTTTTGAGGTGAGTTAACTACTGTGCATAACAAATAACTAAAAAACGTAGTGGCTTAAAGCAGCATTTGTTACACAACACCAATGACGTTACCTATGAAAGAAAGAATTGAAGCTGAACCTCATTAAAATAAAAAGCTTATGCTCTGTAAGAGGCAATAACAAGAGAATTAGAAGACAAGCCACAGACTGGAAAAATATATCTGCAAAAGACACATCTGATAAAGGATGTATATCTAAAATATACAAAGAATGACTAAAGCTCAACAGTAAGAAAATAAACATTTTGTTAAAAAAAAATGGGCCAAAGACTGAAGCAGATTCCTCACCAAAAAGAATATGGAGATGGCAAATAAGCATATGAAAAGATATTCTCCCATTCTGTGTCATCAGAAAAATGAAAATGAAAAAAGCAATGAGATATCAGTACACACCTATTAGAATGGCCAAAATCCAGAACACTGACAACACTAAATGCTGACAGGATATGGAGCAACAGGAACTCTCATTTATTGCATATGGGAATGTAAAATGTTATAGCCATTTTTTTTACAAATAGTTTATTGTCAAATTAGTTTCGACATAACACACAGTGCTCATTCCTACAAGTGTCCTTCTCCATGCCCATCCCCCCCTCGCCCCCACATCCATCAGTACTCAGTTTTTGTCAGCATTCAAGAGTCTCTCATGGTTTGCTTCTCTCCCTTTTCCCCACCATTTCCCCCCTTTCTTCTCCCCCTTGTTCCTCCGTCAAGTTCCTCCTAATCCTCCTGTACATGCAAACATATGATATTTGTCCTTCTCTGCCTGACTTATTTCGCTCAGCATAACACCCTCAAGGTCCATCCATGTTGCTACACATGGCCAGATTTCACTGTTTCTCATTGTCATGTAGTATTCCATGGTATAGATAAACCACATCTTCTTGATCCATTCATCTGTCGATGGACACTTAGGCTCTTTCCATGTTTTGGCTATTGTGGAGAGTGCTGCTATGAACATTGGGGTACATGTGCTCCTATGCATCAGCATTTCTGTATCCCTTGGGTAAATTCCTAGCAGTACTATTGCTGGGTCATAGGGGAGTTCTATTGTTAGTTTCCTTAGGAACCTCCACACTGTTTTCCAGAGGGGCTGTACCAGTTTACATTCCCACCAACAGTGTAGGAGGGTGCCCGTTTCTCCACATCCTCGCCAGCATCTAGAGTTCTCTGATTGGCTCATTTTAGCCACTCTGACTGGCGTGAGGTGGTATCTCAGTGTGGTTTTGATTTGTATTTCCCTGATGAGGAGGGATGCTGAGCATCGTTTCATGTGTCTGTTGGCCATCTGGATGTCCTCTTTGGAGAAGTGTCTGTTCATATCTTCTGCCCATTTCTTCACTGGGTTGTTTGTTTTTCAGGTGTGTAGTTTGGTGAGTTCCTGGATATTAACCCTTTATCCGATATGTCGTTTGCAACTATCTTTTCCCATTTCGTTGGTTGCACATTAGTTTTCTGGGTTGTTTCCTTGGCTGTGCAGAAGATTTTAATCTTGATGAGGTCCCAACAGTTTATTATTGCTCCTGATTCCCTTGCTTTTGGGGATGTGTCAAGTAAGAAGTTGCTGTGGTGGAGGTCAAGGAGGTTGTTTCCTGCTTTCTCCTCTAGGGTGTTGATAGTTTCCTGTCTCACGTTCGGGTCCTTTATCCATTTTGAGTTTATTTTTGTGCATGGTTTGAGAAAATGATCTAGTTTCATTCTTCTGCATGTTGCTGTCCAATTCTCCCAACACCATCTGTTAAAAAGGCTGTCTTTTTTCCATTGGATATTCCTTCCTGCTTTGTCAAAGATAGTTGGCTGTATACTTTTGGGTCCACTTCTGAGTTCTCAATTCTGTTCCATTGGTCTATGTGTCTGTTTTTGTGCCAATACCATACTGTCTTGATGATGACAGCTTTGTAGTAGAGGCTAAAGTCTGGGATGGTGATCCCTCCCGTTTTGGTTTTATTTTTCAGGATTACTTTGGCTATTCGGGGTCTTTTGTGGTTCCATACAAATTTTTGGATAGTTTGTTCTAGTTTTTTTTTTTTTTTAAACCACTTTCACCAAATGGCTTTTTTTAAAAAAAATGTTTTATTTACTTCTAGGAGAGAGAGAGACAGCGCGAGCAGGGGAGGGTCAGAAAGAGAGGGAGACACAGAATCTGAAACAGGCTCCAGGCTCCGAGCTGGCAGTCAGCACAGAGCCCGACGCGGGGCTGGAACCCACGAACCGTGAGATCATGACCTAAGCGAAAGTCGGACGCTTAACCGACTAAGCCACCCAGGCGCCCCATAGTTTGTTCTAGTTTTGAGAAGTATGCTGGTGCAATTTTGATTGGAATTGCATTGAATGTGTAGAGTGCTTTAGGTAGTAATGACATCTTAACTATATTTATTCTTCCCATCCATGAGCATGGAAAGTTTTTCCATTTCTTTTTATCTTCTTCAATATCCTTCATAAGTTTTCTATAGTTTTCAGCATACAGATCTCCTATATCCTTGGCTAGGTTTATTCCGAGGTATTTTATGGGTTTTTGTGCAATTGTGAATGGGATCAGTTTCTTGATTTCCCTTTCTGTTGTTTCATTGTTGGTGTATAAAAATGCAACCGATTTCTGTACATTGATTTTGTACCCTGCAACTTGGCTGAATTCTTGGATCAGTTCTAGTAGGCTTCTGGTGGAGTCTGTTGGGTTTTCGATGTAGAGTATCATGTCATCTACGAAGAGTGAAAGTTTGACTTCCTCTTTGCCAATTCTGATGCCTTTGATTTCCTTTTGTTGTCTGATGGCTGATGCTAGGACTCCCAGCACTATGTTAAACAACAGTGGTGAGAGTGGACATCCCTGTCGTGTTCCTGATCTCAGGGGGAAAGCTCTGAGTTTTTTCCCCGTTGAGGATGATGTTCGCTGAAGGCTTCTCATAGATGGCTTTGATGATGTTTAAGTAGGTTCTTTCTATCCCAACTTTCTAGAGAGTCTTTATTAAGAAGGGATGCTGTATTTTGTCAAATGCTTTTTCTGCATCTATTGACAGGATCATATGGTTTTTATCTTTTCTTTTATTGATATGATGTATCACATTGATTGATTTGCAAATGGTGAAGCAGCCCTGTAACCCAGGAATGAATCCCACTTGATCTTGGTGGATGATTCTTTTTATCTGCTGCTGGATTTTATTTGCAAGGATCTTGTTGAGGATTTTTGCATCCGTATTCATCAAGGATATTGGCCTGTAGTTCTCTTTTTTTTGCTGGATCTCTGTCTGGCTTGGAAATCAGAGTGATGCTGGCTTCATAAAATGAGGCCGGGAGTTTTCCTTCGATTTTTATTTTTTGGAATAGCTTGAGAAGAATTGGGATTAATTCTGTTTTAAATGTCTGGTAGAATTCCCCAGGGAAGCCATCAGGTCCAGGGCTCTTATTTGTTGGGAGATTTTTGATGACCGATTCAATTTCTTCACAAGTTATGGATCTGTTCAGGTTTTCTATTTCTTCCCGTGTGAATTTTGGTAGTGAGTATGTGTTTAGGAATTTGTCCATTTCTTCTAATTGTCCAATTTGTTGGCATATAATTTTTCATAGTATTCCCTGATAATTGCTTGTATTTCTGAGGGGTTGGTTGTAATAAGTCCATTTTCATTCATAATTTTGTCTATTTGGGTGCTCTCTCTTTTCTTTTGGATAAGTCTGGCTAAAGGTTTGTCAATTTTGTTTACTTTTTCAAAAAACCAACTCTTGGTTTCATGGATCTGTTCAATTGTTTCTTTGGTCTCTATGTTGTTTATTTCTGCTCTAATTTTGCTATTTCTCTTCTTCTACTGGGTTTAGGGCATTTTTGTTGCTCTGCCTCTAGTTCCTTTAGGTGAGCTGTTAGGTTTTGGACTTGCGCTTTTTCTAATCTCTTGAAATAGGCCTGGAGAGTAATGTACTTTCCTCTTAGGACTGCCTTAGCTGCATCCCATAGATTTTGAATTGTTGTGTTTTCGTTTTCATTTGTTTCCATATATTTTTTAATTTCATCTCTAATTGCCTGATTGGCCCATTCATTCTTTAGAAGGGTGTTCTTTAACCTCCATGTTTTTGAAGGCTTTCCAGACTTCTTCCTGTGATTGATATCAAGTTTCAACGCATTATTATCTGACAGTGTGCATGGTATGATCTCAATTCTTTTATATTTATTGAGAGCTGCTTTATGTCCCAGTATGTGATCTATCTTGGAGAATGTGCCATGCGCACTTGAGAAGAAAGTAAATTCCCTGGCCTCAGGATGTAAAGTTCTAAATATATCCGTCAGGTCCATCTGGTCCAATGTATCTTTCAAGTCCATTATTTCTTTAGTGATTTTCTGTCTGGTTGACCTATCCATTGCTGTGAGCGGAGTATTAAAGTCCCCTGCTATTAGCACATTCTTATCTATAAGCTTATTTCTGTTGGTGATTAATTGTTTTAGATATTTAGGTGCTCCCATATGCGGTGCATAGACATTTATGATTGTTAGTTCTTCCTGATGGATGGACCCTGTAATTATTATGTAGTGCCCTTCTTCATCTCTTGTGATTCTCTTTAATTTAAAGTCCAGTTTGTCTGATATAAGTATCGCTACTCCGGCTTTCTTTTGATTTTCTGTAGCATGATATATATTTCTCCATCCCCTTACTTTTAATCTGAAGGTATCTTCCCATCTAAAATGAGTTTCTTGTAGACAGCATATAGATGGATTTTGTTTTTTAATCCATTCTGCTACCCTATGTATTTTGATTGGTTCATTTAGCCCATTTACATTCAGTGTTATTATTGAAATATGTGGGTTTAGAGTCTTTGTATCTTTTGTAGGGTTCATGTTTGTGGTGGTGTCTCTGGTACTTTGTTCCTTGCAACCTTTCCTTCAGAGCATCAGCCTCAGGATTTCTTGTAGGGCTGGCTTAGTGGTGGCCAATGTTTCAATTTTTGTTTATTTGAAAAGGATTTTATCTCTCTTTCTATTTTGAATGACAGGCTTGCTGGATAGAGGATTCTTAGCTGCATATTTTTACTGTTCATCACATTGAAGATCTCCTGCCATTCCTTTCTGGCCTGCCAAGTTTCAATAGACAGGTCTGTCACCACTCTGATAGGTTTCCCTTTGTATGTTAGGGCCCTTTTCTCCCTAGCTGCTTTCACAATTCTCTCTTTGTCCTTGTATTTTGCCATTTTTACTATGATATGTCATCGATTCAAGTTGCATCTGAGGGGAGTCCTCTGAGCCTCTTGTATTTCCACATTGACTTCCTTCCCCAGGTCGGGGAAGTTCTCTGCTATAATTTGTTCCAGGACTCTTACAGCACCTCTCCCTCTCTTCCTCTTCTGGGATTCCTATGATACGGATATTGTTGCGTTTGGCTGTATCGCTGAGCTCTCGAATTCTTCTTTCCTGTTCCTGGATCAGTTTGTCTCTTTGTTTGTCAGCTTCTTGTTTTTCTACAATGGTGTCTTCTAAATCACTTATTCTCCTTTTTGCCTCTTCATTCCGTGCATTGGAGGCCTCTAATTTATTATGTATCTCATTTATTGCATTTTTAATTCTTCATGCGTATTTTTATTTTCCATTCTGTCTGTAGCCATAGTTTCTTTGATGTCCCCTATGTTTTTTTCAAGCCCAGTTACTAATTTTACCATTATTATTCTAAAATCTTGTTCACTTATGCTGCTGATATCTGTTTTGAGCAGTTCATTAGCTGTCATTTCTTCTTGGTGTTTCTTTGGAGGAGAGCTCTTTCGTTTTGTCATTTTAGTTAGCTTTCCGGCTCTTGTTGGTTTTAAAGACCTGTTATGCTCTCTGTTTCTATGAGTGCTGCTATATCCAAGAAGACTCTTTGACTTTCCAGGGCCTATCCTTTCAGAGAGTGTTTTTTGAATGGTATCTCTTGGTTTCTCTTGTTGGGACCTTGGTTATTTTATTTTCCTATTCGTAGTGATATTTGGGACTCTCCACCTTGTGTACTCTAGCTTGTTTCTTGAGGTAGCCCTGGAAAAGAAAACAGACAGACAAACACACAGGGAGCAGGAGCACACAAACGCACAGGCTGATTCAACTAACATGCAAAGCGAGAGGGAAAACGAAAAAGTTAAGAGAAAAGACGGAGGAGGGATGGCGACTAATAGGGAGTATAAAATACATAAAAGGTTCAAAAGGGGGAAAAGAAATGGAAAAAAGAAGAAAACCAATGGACAAAGAACGGTTGAAAGCATATACCTGGATTTCCCAGCTACAGTTAAATAGCTGTGTGTATGCAGTTCTGGTTGAAAAGCATAGAGAAAGAGAGAGAAGGCAGGGCGGGATGAGGCGACATGGAAATAGAATGAACAGGCAGAAGGGATAAGAAGCTTTTTTCAAAGAGGTAAAGAGTAGAATATGGTTGGATAGGTGAGAGAAGGGTGCTGGAATTATCCAGAGAAACTATATAGTCTAATTACTCCTGAGAGAAAGAGCTGAAAATGTCTGTAGGTGTAGAATTTACATTTAAAGAATGGACTCATTGTGATTGTTTAAGCAAGCTGGCAACCAGAGTTAATCAGGTCAGTGTTCTGGGGAAAAAAGAGAGAAAAGAGAAAGAAGAAAAAAAAAGAAAGAGAAAAAAAAGAGAAAAAAAAGAAAAAAAGGATAGAAAAGAAAAAAAAGGAAAAAGCAAAAAAAGGAAAAGAAAGGCAAAAAAGAAAAAAAAGGGGGGGAGGAGGGCACCTCTCAGGCAGGGATGGGCGTGGTGTGATTCAATGCCTCAGGCGGGACCTCTGCCTTGGCGGTTGTGGGGAGGAGAGTGACATTGCTCCAGTCCCTTCTTGAACCAAGCGCTGCACCTCACTTTTTTAGGCGTGTAAACTCCCCGTACCGGGGGTGCAGCCGAAGTTGGTTGTACTCTTCAACCCAGGCCAGTTCCAATCTCCAAATCCCAGTCCGCACGGCCTGCTGAAATTGCCTTAGACACAGCTTCCCAGGCAACCACCTCGGGCAATTCCAGGCCCCCTGCAGAGCTCTGTGGGGGGAGTCAGAATCGCTGCTTCCTTCTCTGGGTCAGGCTGGGGAGCATGGGCGGGGGCTTGCCTGCTGGGTGCTCTGAGCCCGAGCCCACTGGAGTGAGGAAAACCGGGTCCCTCTATGGCTCGTCACCCGAAACACAAACTCACAGGCAAATTTCGCAGTTTTTAGTTTTTTGCCTTCCCTCTCGAGTTCCAGCCAGCCAGGAGCGCAGACGCCCAGTGTCCGCGCAGCTCTTTCAGGGGCTGCAGCCGCCCGGGAGCTACAATGGCGGCAGGCGCGCCGCCACTCTGGAGTCCAGCCGCCGGTAGACAGCACAAAGAAGCAGTTTGTGTGCTCAGCCCCCCCGGGATCAGTTGGCGCGAGGGGACCTGGTGTGCAGGTATTTGGCAAGTGTGGTCTTTCTATGCACCGAGCGGAGGTTTTTTCCCCCCGAGCGGAGGTTTTTCTGTTTCAGACACTCTCCTTTTACCCTCTCACTCCCAGTAGAGGGTAGAGGGGGATCGCCTCCCACCCTGGAGTCTCCGATCCCAGCCCAATTTTATTTTCCCTGGTTCGCACTCACGTTAGAAGGCTCTCTCAGTGGATTCTGCATCCTTTTTCTCCTAATCTCTCAGGTTTTGTAAGGTTTCCAATGGCTTCAGATCTTTTCTGTGTGATGTATGGGCATGAGTGCAAGTACGGAGCTCCTTACTTCTCCGCCGTCTTGCCCCCTCCGGACTGTTATAGCCACTTTGGAACACAGTTTGGTGGTCTCTTATAAAACTGAACAGTCTTAACCATAAGACCCAGCAATCGTCTTCCTTGCTATTTCAACTCAAAGGACTTGAAAACTTATGTCTACACAAAACCTGCACAAGGATGTTTCTGGCAGCTTTATTCAAAATTGTCAAAACCTGGAAGCAATCAAGATGCCCTCCAGTTGGTAAATGGACAAACTGGAGTATATCCAGACAATGGAATATTATTCAGTGCTAAAAAGAAATGAGCTATCAAGCTGCAAAAAGACATGGAGGAACTTGAATGCATATTACTAAGTGAAAGAAGCCAATATGAAAAATTTATTTACATGTTATATGATTCCAATTCTGTGTCATTCTAGAAAAGACACAACTAGGGAGACAATAAAAAGGTCAATTGCTGCCAGGGTGTATGTGTGTGTATTGGGGAAGAGATGAACAGGCAGAGCACAGAGGATTTTTAGGGCAGTAAAAAATACTCCATATGATATTATGATGATGGATATATGTCATTATACATTTGTCCAAACTCATAGAATGTACAATACCAAGAGTGAACTCTAAGGTTAACTGTGGACTTTGGGTAATTATAATGTGTCGATGTAAAGTCATACTTGGTAAGAAAGAAATATACCATCTGGTGAGTGATGTTGATAATGGGGGAGGCTGTGTGTGTGTGAGGGTAGGGGTTATGGGAAATCTCTTTACCCTTCTCTCAATTTTGTTGTAAATCTAAAACTGCTTTAAAGAACAAAGTTGTTTTTAAGAAACCAAAAATTTTAAAATTACTTCTTTCAAGATTACAGGTTGACTGGACCATGCTAAGATAATTTTAATCAATTTGCTCATGTTTTTTCTAGCAAGTCAAAGGACGGCCAGAGCCTTGACCACTATGACTTCTTTGGGTTACTTGGACATGTTTTCGAATTTCATTTTTAATTTATTAAATGTGTTTTTGAGTATTTTACTTTGTATAGTTTTCTTAGTGATTGCTCTAGCTATTACAATATACACACATAATTAACCACAACCTATTCCATGTCACTATATTACCACTTCAAATAAGGTACTGAAGCCTTATTTCCATTTAGGTCTCTTTACCTTCCTCACTTTTTAAATACAATTGTCTTAGTATTTCCTCTCTAAATATTGAGGTCTGCATCAGATGGTTTCATAGTTTTTTCTTTAACCATCAAATAATTACAAAAATTCATGAGTAGGATAGTCTCTTATATTTACTCAGATTTTCATCCATTCTGATTTTCTTTCCTTTCTGACATTCCAAGCCTTCTTCTGTTATATCTTACTGTTTAAAGAGCTTTTGAAGCCATTCTTTAAGGGTAGGTCTGCTAGTAACAAATACTTTTAATTTTTTTCTTTGTCTTTATTTCCTCTTCATCTCTGAAGGATAGTTTCCCAGATATGGAACTTGCTGTCAATAGTTCTTTTATTTCTGTGCTTGAATATGTTGTACAGTTCAATTAAAAAAACCTGCCATCATTAGAACTGGTGTTCCCCTTTAGGCATATGTGTTGTTTCTCATTGGTTGCTTTTAAGATTTTTTTCTTTGTCTTTAGTTTGCAGAAGTTAAATTATGATGTGTCTTGGTATGGATTTACTTGCACTTACATTCATTTGGGTGTGCTCAGCTTTTTGAATCTGTATTTTTGTCTTTTTTGCCAAATTTGAGAAGTTTTCAGCCATTTTTCTTTGAACACTGTTTTTAGCCCTACATTTTTTCTCCTCTACTTCTGGGACTGCAGTGATACAAATGTTAGGCCTTCTGTTAACATTTCAAGGGTCTCTGAGGCTCTGTTCATTTTTTTAAATCTATTTTTTTTCCTGTTCAGATTGAGTAAATTCTATTGATCTGTCCTCAAGTTCACTGATTCTATTCTCTGTCACCTCTACTATTCTATTGAGACCTTCCAGTAAGTTTTTGTTTGTTTGTTTGTTTGGTTATTAGATTTTTATCTCTAGAATTTCCATTTGGTTCTTTTTTTAAAAAAATAAATTCTGTCTCTTTGCTGAGATTTTTCATTTGTTTTTAGAGATTTTGTAATTGCCTGTTCAAGCATTTTTGTAATGATGGTTGTTTTAAATCCCTCTTAGATAATTACAACTTCTGATTCATTTCAGTTTTGATGTCAGATAAGTATCCTTTCTTATTAAAGTTATGATTTTCTGTTTTCTGCAATGATGAGTGCTTTTTGATTGTATCCTGGACATTTTGGATATTATGTTAGAAAAGTCTTCATTCTTTTCTTTTTTTTTTGAGACAGGGTTAGAGAGAGATAGAGAGAGGTGGAGAGAGAACAGCTTTCACACTCAGCCACTCAGTGAGAACCCGATGGATGACCTTGGGATCATGACCTGAACGAAAATTAACAGTCAGATGCTCAACCAACTGAGCCACCCAGGTACCCCAGAAGAATTTTGATTCTATTTAAGTCTTCTCTTTTAGTCACAGTCACCTTATTTAGGTGTCAGTGTGTAGGTTCTGGCTTACTTTTGTGGAATGTAGTTCCAACGACATTTTGATTTTCAGAATGTTTTCAGTGCATTCTGGTCTGCTTTGTTCTTCCTGCTGCTTGGGCTTCCATTTGGTTTCTGCCAGTGGCACTTACAGGGACAGAAAGTGGTTCCTTGGGTCTTCCATGTTACTAAGTGGTGAATGGGGGATGGTGGCCCTTTGGGATGGAGAGCATTTCACTTGGCCTGTTCTTTGGTCAAGCAGTGCCAAGTGTGCTTCATGCTTAGTCTCTGCTGGAGGCCGAGCTGGCTCCAGCAGGTCCAGGGGTCCCTGAAGGATGACGGTGTCGGCGAGAGAGAGAGTGAGAGAGTCCTGTTATTCTTTCTGATCACCAGGCATGCATCTCTGTCCTGTCGGTTTTGGTGTCTTTATTTATAGGTTAAATGATAACATGATATCAGAAAAAGGAATTTTTACAATGGATAACTCTTTGTGATAAGATGCTTTGGAAAATGTACAGAAGCAGGTTTTATAGAAATATTCTTGCAGAACCATTCCAATTATAGTAAGGTTAAGTAAATCTCATAACTAGAGAATTAGGGTATTCTTAGTAAAAGACAGGATACATATTTGTTCTAAGTTAATAACGCTAAGGTTAGGTCATAGGTTAAGTGTATAGATGGGCTAAGAGTCATTCTGTCTGACTCTCAAATGAATGTTTTTGAGTTGGTTAATACGTTGTTTGTGGAAACCTATTTGATGCTGAATGTGTGAACACCACGGAGGCCCTAAATGTGTCAGCCTTTTGTTTGTGGGTAATGCTTTAGCTAGTCTTATCTATCCTCATCCTAGCCACCTGTAAGGGAGGGTGTTTGCAGAAAGTAGGCCTTGGGGAAGGGACTGCCATACATCACCAATTAGGAGAAGGTGTAAGTATTAACTTAAGTTCTGCCCTTATCTGTACCTTGACTCTAAATTAGGCTCTTTTTCTCGGGGCCAGGCTCAGTTGTAATTCTTGTGTTCTTAACCCCCTAAGTCTTGGATCTGCAAGGCCCTTAGGAAGAGCCTTTTGACAATCATCTGTAGAGCTTTCATCTAAAACCTCTCTTGCAAAGGCAGGAATATGCTTTTCCTTATGAGATATCTGTGTTCAGAATATTGGTCTGATATGGAATATTGTGAGGCCTGGTCAATACCAGTACAACATGAGCCAGTAGTAGCAGGAGATACCAGTTTTCATTTCTCATGGAAGTAGCTGTGCAAACACTGCCATTTCCTTGCTGTGACTGCCATCCATAGAGGCTGGTGTGGCTCCCGGCAGGTGGCCCTTTGGGATGGAGAGCATTTCACTTGGCCTGTTCTTTGGTCAAGCAGTGCCAAGTGTGCTTCATGCTCAGTTTCTGCTTTTGCAGGAAGAAAGTGCCTCTTGAGGATTCCTTCTGCCACTGGTGAAAGGTCAGGAGACATCATATCTGGGTTACTCTTTGCCACTGGGTGGAGTGCCAGGAGATAACAGCAGTGTTCTGTTTACGTGTGGAGGGCTGGGACAGCCTGGGCTTGAGTTACCTTCTGCCACTAGGTGGAGGGCTGGAAGGCATCCTATTTGCATTTAATGTTCCTTCTCTGTATTCTCAGAATATCCAGTATTGGTATTTATAACATTACATAGTAATCACTGGCTTTTTTTATTCAGGCAGATACTGTTTCCCTAACATTCAACACAATGCCTAATAGTTGTAAGCATTTGACAACTGACAAATAATGAATGGTGAAATTTGATATTATGCAAAGGAGGCTAAAAACAGCAAATCTGTTATAGACTTCTGAATTGAATTATGACATGATAAGAGTTGTGTTTTAGGAAGATTATACCACTTTATGGATATAGTGAGAAATACACTCCTTTTCCAGGATAACAACTACCTTTTTTTTCCTCTTGGAAGATTTCTATTATAAGTAGTGTTTTTTCATGTACTTAAACACAATTATATAGTTTGGGCAATAAAACTCATAGATTCATAAATCTGTGAAGTTACTGAATTAATGAAAACCAGTGAACTATCATCCAAATATTTCTAGTGAGAGAGCTAATTATGTAAATGAACAATGGCCAGATCATATATGACACTAGAACTCTGACCCAAAAGTCCAGGATGCCAAACCATAACTCTGCAGTAACTGGCCCAGAATTTTCAGGACTGGTCAATGATAGCCAACAACTTTCCTATTTTTGTCACTACTTCCAAATCAAGACCAATTAGAGAAAGCCAAATATGTTCTCCAAACCATCACATGATATGCTTTGCTTCTAGGTAGCTCACCTCCAGCTTCCCTATGTCAATAACCTCCAACTGGAGCATACAGGAAGCCTTTCCATTTTTTTTTTCTTACTATAAAGCTTTCTCACTCCCCACCTGCTTTTGCATCTGCCAAACACAAGAGATGATGACTGACTCCCTTGATACAGCAAACTTTGAATAAAAAGCCTGTATTTGTTTTCATATGGGGGATCATCATATATTTCCACACCAGAGAATGAAATGGCCCACTGAAGGCTGAACTAAGGTAGTTGTGGTTGACTGTAACAAACATCATCCTGAGCAAGGGGTCAGTCTAGACAACAGGGGAAGGTGTTATATCTCAGTTGCTTTATATATTTCAGCAGAATTGGTGGTAAAAGAGTTCTAGTGCAAAATCTTAACTCAGCTGTCATGGTTCGAAATCATGTCAGTGGAATAAATCAATGGAAGCATTCTTTTATTAACCTGCTATCTGATATTTTATCCTCTGGAAGTTCTGCCTTACAGTTGGTGTTAAGTTCTGTTGATTTGTCAATTAATATGACTTTTAGATCATATTCTTCTTTCTTATCTGTCACATCGTCACTTACCCTTTTCCATGTTTTCATGATCTCATATCGAGTAATCATCTAAGGGACCCCTCTGAGACTTTTTCCATTCTAAATCATTGTGCATGCTGAGCTTATACTAATCTTCTATCATGTTAGTAATTTCCACAGCAATTTACTCTAACTGTTAACTTTAATTGGCATTTGTGCCATCCATCCCATGGCTTCCTTAACTGACCTAGCAACCTGAGTCCTCTTGCTCTACTACATGTTCTGAACTTCTATCTCAACCTTGTTTATTCCACTTTTGTGCCTTTGGTCATTTTGTGGCTTCATCTGGAATGCCTTCATCCCCCCTTTCTGTGTATCCTTGCTTAACAAGTCCTCTAATTCTTACTTTCCTCTCAGTAGTCTAATCTCTTGTACTAGGTTTTTCTATTACAAATTCTCTCGTGCTGTGAACTATGTTTCACAGTAAGATTCTAAGTTAGAGATGACCATAAGTGAAGCTGTAGGAGATTTGGGAGGTGGAAATTAAAGCAGCAGCCATTATATTTGGGAAGTTGCCATTAGTTAGAGGCAGTGAGGATAGATGTCAAGATGCCAGCAGTTTCCAGTTCATACTTGTACTTCTCCACTCTGCTTTTATTCTCCTTCCCAACCGCCTGCCCTACTGACCAACAGCACCCCAGGCCTATCGCCAGATGGTTTACTGTAAGTCCCAAGTGGCAGTAGCCCCAAAGGGTTAACAATCTCCCATAGAAGATACAGCAGCCTGCTTTACTGTATTTACTGCTTTACTGCTTTACAGTATTGCTCCAGCTGAAAATGCCTAGCTTCTAGATCCAACTATGATTTGGGTTGACCTTCTAGCATCTCACACCTGGCCATATATTCTGATTTTTTTTTCTCTCTCAATCTCACTGAATTATTATCACTTTGGGGGCAAAAAAGTCCGATTTTATGTTATTAAACATGACTCCTTATTCTATATTCATAGTATATATACTAGGTTCTGAATTTTGATATATATAATGTTTTTATTTTATTTTTGAGAGAGAAAGTGTGTGTGAGCAGAGGAGAGGCAGAGTGAGAAGCAGGCTCCTGTCTCTGAGCTGTCAGCACAGAGCCCAATGCGGGGCTCAAAATCACAAACCATGAGATCATGACCTGAGCTGAAGTTGGATGCTTAACCTACTGAGCCACCAAGGCACCCCTGAATTTTGATATTTTAAAGGAAGCTAATCTTAAAAAAAAATTTCAAGGGCGCCTAGGTGGCACAGTTGGTTTGGGTCTGACTTTGGCTCAGGTCATGATTTCATGGTTCATGAGTTTGAGCTCCCCATCGAGTTCTGTGTTGCCAGCTCAGAGTCTGGAGCCTGCTTCAGATTCTGTGTCTCTGTCTTTCTCTCTCTGCCCCTCTCTGCTCATGCTCTGTCTCTCTCAAAAATAAATAAAAACATTAAAAAAACCTCAAAACACTCTTTTACTTTCTTGTATCTGTGCAATTCAGAGCCAGGACTATGCCACAGATTTACAAAAGTCCACTTATGAACCTGAAAGCCAAGAATTTGACTATTTTCTTGTGTAACTGCTCTAGCTCAGGAACAGCTTATATGGAAAGCTATTGCTATTGCCTCAAAATTGAAGGCAGAATGCTGGAAAACTGGTTGTAGGATGATGGAAATCTTGGCTTGATATCTCTAAATATTATCTTGATATATGGGAATAAAATTTAAATTTTTCATGGAATGAATGGATTATGTGTCCTTTCAGTAATGCTATTTTTTGTGGCAAGGCTTTTAATAAAAATTGGTAAATAGGCAATATGAGGCTGTATTTTCTGGCAAGGAACCTAAGTTCATGTGTTCTGTTTTCGTAAGAGCAGATCTGTATACTTAGAAATCAACTGGGGGAGAAGAAAAGAACAGAAGGTAAATTTGCAATTCTTGCCTGAATAGATGATTACAATAACCTTTGTCTTCTAACAAAAAAGTGTGTTTTTTTGTGAAAAAGGAATATTTAACTTTCTGTATCTTCATCATCATTTCCTTGCTGCAGAGAAAGAGGGATTGTTGGAGATGACTGTTCTGATCTCTGACTAATATAGGCTTTAGATCTCTCAATACCCCCAAAGTCTTGAAATAATTTTTTAATTGAAATCAGTGACATTTTGTATGTTTGGAAAGTATGATGTCCTACACTCTATGAACATGTAGTTATTTAGGTAAGTCATTAACCCAGAGAACAGAGTTTTGAGAGTCCTGAAAAATGAAGGAAAAATAACATTCAATGCTTATTTCTGCTGAAGAGCCAAAAATTAAGTCCTCCATTAAGAGAAACCTCGGGCTGCACGTAGCCCCAGTCCTAGATAAACTAAACCTAAAACTTAACGAGCTTTTCCGCTTCTGAACAAATGCCTGCGCTACGGGAAGCTAATACCTAACCAGCTCTTTCTGCTTCTGTAACAATGCTTAAGGCTTGCTTTCCCGCCACCGGATTGCCCAAGCGACTAGCTTCATGTTCCCCCTGTCACCCCATCACCCCACCTTGGCGGAAGCCAATCCGAAAAGGCCAGCGGATGCCCCCCACCTTGCTGAGGGAAGGGCCTGGAGAGAGAGATGTTAACCTGTTAGTCGCCAAACAAGACTTCAAACTCACTCTATGATAGGCTGAATTCAAAGGGACCCCAAGTATTATAATTGGATCCCACCAAAAACCTGATGGCGGGAGCCAATCAGATACGGTATATGTTCACATTTAAATGTTAACCAATGGCAAACTTGTAACCATGGAAATCTCCTGTCCCTCCCCATGACTTGTTTACTTCTGTCTATAAAAAGGCTGCAAAGGCTTTGTTCAGGGCCTCTTAGCGTCACTGGCAACGAGTGCGCGGAGGTCCAGGTTCGAACCTGCAAATAAACAACCCTTGCCGCTTGGCTTTGACTCTGGTCTCTGGTGGTTTGATTTTGGGGGTCTTCCAATCTCTGGGCGTTTCACTGCAGAACTGTTTTCTAAGAAAAATCTTGGCTCTCCTCTGGGCAAAGGGAGCCTATCAGACAGTGATGATGTTTGCACAACATTGCACATGTAATTAATGCCACTTAATAATGGTTAAAATGGCGAATTTTATGTTAAAAATATGTTTTACTGTAAAAGAATTCCATGAAAAAGAGGACCCATCTCTTCATACAAGAGTCTTGGATAAGCTTAGGAAAGTTAATGGATTAGTGATTTATATATTAGAGGAAGGAAGTAAGACTCTACTCACAAGAAAAAAAAATGATTTATATAAAGTTTCTGGAAAAGGATTCTATGTTACTGTTTCATGAGCAAAGTTGATTTTTCGTTACTAACTTGGAAAGAGAGACCTAATTTCTTTTTATTCATTTCCATTTTCAAGAGTTTGGTGTTTAAAGATATTGTGAAATTCATTCATTTATTCATTCATTCTTTGCTCCTTAGCAAGTGCCATCTCTAATATAGGAAATGATGTATTTTATTGTAGGGAAGGATATAATCATTTGAAAAGTAATTCACATAAAAAATATCATGACATGAAAAATATGGAATCAACAATATGGTCTTAATGGTTTTGAATATGCTGAACTGTCACAATCTGAGATTTCCAGAGGAAAGATTCTTCCAAGTTTTTTTTTTATATGAAAATTTTGGTATATGCCCCTACTGATTTTCTGAACATTAATGTTTTATTCCCTCTGTTTCTGTTTTTACTGAGTAATTATTTTCATAACCTGGAGACAAACTACCTTTGCTTACATCACACAGATATTTTTTATGATGAATGAAAAATCACATATATGATGTAAAGCTTTAGGATATATTATCATATTATTTCTGCCACTTCAACTTTACCTCAAGTAATGTCTCCATTGCTCCATGTTAGACAGATGTGAAATGCATAATTTTTATATGATTAAAAGTGAGTTGCCATCTTGATTATCTAGAGATCCTCCAGTTGTTGCATCTTTTAAAAAAGATTCCATCTTGGTTTACAGGAATTAAAATAATTCTTCTTATATTTTTAGCTGGATTTAAATGTGAAGGTTTGAGACTGGTGCTGAAGATTAATATCTTTAGAAGATTTTGATTCTGCCAATTCTATAATATTGAGCTGTGTCAAAACACATAAAAGAAAGTGGAAAGATGGATAATTCCCTGTAAATATAATGATAACAGTATCTATAAGTATAAATGAGAACTGAGTGTTCCAAATATTTGAGTTCTTATAATTCAGATATTGAATATAATTCACCATTTTTCTCCAGGAATAAATAGCAGGTTTTATTATTGTTCTTCTTCCTCAAATTATGTAGGCTATTTTTAATCTTCCACTTTAATCTTCTAGGGTAGACATGGTCATACAGGAGGTACACATACACATTGCCAGCTGAATATTCAAGCTTTATTCTGCTGCCAAGATATGATTTGTTACAAACCTGCTGATATGATTTTGCATTCTCTGCAGAAATCACTCTGTGGTAAACCAGGTTTTTTTGGCCACGGCAGTATCCCCTGCTAAGAGCTAAATAAGCCATAGTATTGAGAAGCCAGGCTGGAATTTAGCTGTTTAATTGTTTTCATGTGTTTGCATTACAATGGGTATGAACCCTGACTAGTCAACACAGGAAGACTGCAGTTAGAATCAGGGTTTCATTCTCATACGCTAAAGCTAAAATGTTCCCTTAGCCTAATTTAGCAGGCTCTGTTTCTCAGGGCAATAAATTCTATTGCTTTTGAGGGAAAGCAAGTTATTTTAAGGAAAGGGGCTCTCTCTAGTTCAGTTATACTTCCACTTCCTCCTCTTTTCTCTTGGCATTTCTTAGAACCTTGCTATAATCCAAGCAAAAAAAGCTAAATCTTTTCTACCAAAAAATAGCTTTCAGACTATTCATGTGGTACACACTTTATATTCTTGCACATATCTCCCAAATCTACTTTCTGAGGTAGGGATATTATACCATATACTATTTTTCAAACAGCTTTATTGGGGTGTGATTGATAATTAAAGGACTACACATATTTAATGCATATAATTCAGTGGGTTTGAACATACCCAAATACCTGTGAAACCATCACTATAAGCAAAGTTTTTACCTTTGTTTGTTGTAGCCTTTGTTAAGCCTCAGAGAAGGAATTTATTTGCTAAAGATCCCAGAGATGATATGCGAGTCAGTAGGGATTTGAACACTGGTCTTTCTGATTTCAAAATCCATGCAGTTTCCATTGCAGTGCCTCCAAGTTATATTTTCACCTGGACTTATGTTTATGTGTTGGCATAGGACTTTCAAGAAATGTTAGTATGGAAGACCTAGATTTTCTCCATAAAAAATTAAGATGTATAAACACACTTATAAGATACAACCTTTGGAATTGGGCAGTCCAAAAAATCAATAGTATGTTCAATTCAAGTAAGTCACTTTACTCAGAGAGAGACAAGGAATTCACACTGTATGATTAAGTGTTTTCCTCAGCTATAAAGACACATGGGGTCATTGTATGCACAGTGGGAGTGGGTCAAGAAGGCCTGCTTCCCCACATTGCTACAGAATCACAAATAGATGGGTCATTTTTTATAAGGGATATGGTATCATTTTATTAATACCTCTTTAAAACAGGAGTGAGTTGGGGCGCCTGGGTGGCTTAGTCGGTTAAGCGTCCGACTTTCGCTTGGGTCATGATCTCGCGGTTCGTGGGTTCGAGCACCGCGTTGGGCTCTGTGCTGACTGCCAGCTCAGAGCCTGGAGCCTGTTTCAGTCTGTGACTCCCTCTCTCTCTGACCCTCCCCTGCTCATGCTGTCTCTCTCTCTCTCTCTTAGAAATAAATAAAACACTAAAAAAATGTTAAAAAAAAATAAAAATAAAAAAATAAAACAGGAGTGAGTTATCTATGTGTATGTATGGTATTAGATGTATTAAACTACTTATTATACTTTATTTTCATATATTTGGCTTTCTACTAACATGTATTGAGATGTGGAGGTGTTGGAATCACTGAAAATATAATCTTTCTCAAGTTTGTAGCATATTAACACACCACGAGGGGGGATAGAGTTAAATTGAAAGGAATTTTGATTTTTTTCTAATAATAGAAATAAGTTCTCTTTTTTTACATTTTTAAAGTTTATTTTCAGAGAGAGAGAGGGCACAAGTGGGAGAGGGAGAGAGAATCCCAAGCAGGCACTGCCAGTGCACAGCTTGATCCCATTAACTGTGAGATCATTACCTAAGCCAAAGTCAAGAGTCGGATGCTTAACCAACTGAGTTACCCAGGTGCCCCAGAAATAGTAATTTTCACTGGAAGATTTGGACACTGTGAAAATGTTTTGAAAAAAGGTAGAAATTAATTTTAACACCACCAACTAGATAATGACTATTGCTGTTATTTGCTGTGTTGATAAAGTTGTTTAGAATACAACTTTTTAATTGGTGCTATATGTATGAAAACTGAGTGAAGAAATAAACGTTTGATATTTACACCATTCATTGTAGAGGAATTAAGGTGTGCAACAGCAATATGTTTTAGCATTTCACAGTTGTATTTACTTTTATTTATATATAAACATTTTCAAGAAAAAAAGAAACTTTCCTTTTAAAGTATACACTGAAAACCTAATTTCATGTATCAGTCAGGATTATGTATACACAATGTTGAAGTCATGGTTAAAAAAATTACAAAAAACAAAAAACATGATTACCCAGTGTTAAATGTCGGCCCCTCCCTTTAGATCCCACTGGGAATCCTGTTTCAATGGCCAATGGTTTGTTTTACTTCCTACTTAAAAAAAGCTAGAGGAGGGGCGCCTGGGTGGCTTAGTCGGTTAAGCATCCGACTTTCGCTTAGGTCATGATCTCGCGGTTCGTGGGTTCGAGCCCCGCGTCGGGCTCTGTGCTGACTGCCAGCTCAGAGCCTGGAGCCTGTTTCAGTCTGTGACTCCCTCTCTCTCTGACCCTCCCCTGCTCACGCTGTCTCTCTCTCTCCGAGAAATAAATAAAAAAAACGTTAAAAAAAATTAAAAAAAAAAAAAAAGCTAGAGGAAAAAAAGCCATATGGAACAAAGTCTAAAAGTATTATTAAGTACCGAATTGTATTTTTGAAAAATGGTTGCAGAGTAACTCTCAGCCCCATGTACTTTTAGAACCTTGCCACTGACCCATACTGAGTCTAATTCACTCCCTTGCCTTGAATTTGGGTGGGATTGCAATTGTTTCATGGGCAGAATGTAGTTGAGGTGACTTTGCATGATACTAGCTAAGAAGAGACTATAAACTTCTATTGGGTTCTCAAGGGATGACTGCTCTAGACAAAGTCAAACCATGTAAGCTGACCAAGTTCCCTGATACTGATGTGTTGTGAGTAAGCCCAAATTGGTGACATGAAAAGAATAGAGAGAAGCATTGAATCTGCATGGAAAGAGAAAATATGTCCAGCCATCTCAGTTGCTCCAACTTCTTACTGTTCTAGTCCAGCTACTGTGTGATTACAAATGAGTGACAGTGCCAGAACCGTAAGTTGAGCCCTTTCTGAATTCCTGACCCATTATCTTGAAAGATAATAAAATGTTCTTGTCTTAAGCAACTACATTTTGGGGTGATTTATCATGCAGCAATAGATAATTGGAGTAGAATTTGATGCAGAAATGGAGTGCTGACATACCAAAAACCCTAATGTGGACAGAATCCTTTAGGAAGAGATTGTTAGTGAAATCCTGAAGCACCTAGGGAGGGTGTTACTGAAAACTGGAAGGAACTGGAGGAGTGTTAGCAGAAGCCTAAAGGGCTTCAAGAAGTGTGTCTGTGAGGGCTTAAAGCAGAGTGAGAAAAGCATAATTGGGAGTTGGAGAAAAGGAAACCCTTGTTATGTACTGGCAGCAAGTTTAGCAAAATTCTTGCCTATGTGAATGTGGAACATAGACTGTGTGCCTAATAAATTCAGTGATGTGGCTTCTTTTGTTGCTTATAATACAATGAAAATGGAGTGATAAACTAATGAACAAATTATTTAATTATGAAAGGTATTCATAGAAAATGCAAAGGATTCAGAGCAGTCTTTTCAGATAGCAAATCATTCTGAGATTTGAAAAGGGACAAAGATCTAAGGGATAGATTAGGCTAGAGTATTCTTTGTAAGACTTCAGAAAGTTCTAAGGCATCATAAAATACATGCAATACATGAAAGGCCCAATGCCAGAATCACCCAGATGAGCCTTCCCTAAATTCTTGGCCCATAGAAACCATGGAAAATAATAAAATGATTGCTATTTTAAGCCACTTCAATTTGGAGTGATTTTTTTTGGGGTCAAAATTGATAACCAGGATATATTCAAAGATAAGAATAATATATAAAGTAATTAGTACTCATCTTTAATTATGATTTAAAATTTTAATTTTAAAAATAAAATGAGTTAACCACCAGGAAGTAGGGTAAACATTATTCAAGTATGTGTATATTATTGGTGGGAATGTAAACTGGTACAGCCCCTCTGGAAAACAGTGTGGAGGTTCCTCAGGAAACTAACAATAGAACTCCCCTATGACCCAGCAATAGCACTGCTAGGAATTTACCCAAGGGATACAGAAATGCTGATGCATAGGAGCACATGTACCCCAATGTTCATAGCAGCATTCTCCACAATAGCTAAAACATGGAAAGAGCCTAAGTGTCCATCAACGGACGAATGGATCAAGAAGATGTGGTTTATCTATACCATGGAATACCACATGGCAATGAGAAACAATGAAATCTGGCCATGTGTAGCAACGTGGGTGGACCTTGAGGGTGCTATGCTGAGCGAAATAAGTCAGGCAGAGAAAGACAAATATCATATGTGTGTACGTATAGGAGGATTAGGAGGAGCTTAACAGAGGACCAAGGGGGAGAAGAAGGGCGGAAATGGTGGGGGAAAGGGGGAGAGGCAAACCATGAGAGACTCTTGAATGCTGACAAAAACTGAGGACTGATGGATGTGGCGGGGAGGAGGGATGGGCATGGAGGAGGGCACTTGTGGGGATGAGGACTGAGTGTTATGTGGAAACTAATTTGACAATAAACTATTTGTAAAAAAAATAAAAATAAAAAAAAGTATGTGTATATTAAATAAATGTAACTTATTTTACTTCAGAAGTAAAAAATTAAAGCAAAAATAAAAACCTTGTATTTAAAGATTAAACCATATTTTATGTAAATATTGAATCATACATATGTCCTGTTCTTTATTCTTTCATCATTCAAACAGACTAGAAATATTTTCAGCATTTGGCTTTTGCACTATGGGTGTTGCAATATATGATACCACTTTTAGAATGATGAATGTTACAGATAGGGGGCCCATAAAAAGCATTTTAATTAAGCACTTAATTTTCAACCAGAAGTGAAAGTTTCTATATGTAGGTAAAGTTTCTCACTTCGTGGGCTTTCATAATGACTTGTTGAGAAAACTGATCATAACTTTTACATAAAATTAAAAATGAAAGGTGACTGACCCTTTGCCTTTAATCAATGGTAGATACATATTTATTTAAAAATAGCAATTTAAATAAACTCTACTGATGAAATTTATATAGTGTATATAGTTGAACTTTGCAAAGGGGTTAATATTGTAGGATATCATAATATTCCAAATCTTCTATAGGCTTTTTTTTCACAAGCTTTTTCTCCTCTGCTTGTCTCCCATCCCCCCCATCACCTTCCTTCTCCTTTCCTTTTCTTTCTTCTCCTTCCTCATTCGTCTGTGATTTTAAAAGATACTTTTTAAAATAATAGGTCAAAATTGTTTCTTTTGTCTCTAGTCCCTTTATCATTGTATCTATATAATGCATTTAGCCTAGTTGATTGCTGTATTTAAGAAGAAAACCCTTCCTTGTGTTTAAGATGGTGACCTTGGTAATTATTCCTGATTTCAGGGAGTTCACATTTTATTATAGCAAATAGTCATGTATTTGGTTCATCAAAGTATTCTCAGATATCTACATACAAGTCAAATGAATAATTTGCTTGAGACCAAAAAGAGAGTGATTAATATTTTGGAGCGAAAGTGGGGTTTTAGCAGCAGTGTGCTAAAGTTGGCTTGCACTGCTTTGGGGATAGTTTTATAGAAGGAATGTCTTTTGAAATGGGCTTTAAAAGGTAAGTAGAAGGGCTTTTTTTTTTTTTTAGGTTGTAAAGGAGAATGGGTTGAGGAAAGGCTATCTAGGTGATAATTGTGGCTACTATTTACTGGGTACTAACTATGGCCCAGGCACTTCCTAAGGAAACACTTACACTATCGTTTATTCTTGAAAGTTCCTGTGAGGTAGATATAACTAAATTCATTCTATATAGAAAATGGAGGCTCTGAGATTTTAAATCATCTCTGTCATCTGAAAGGTTTACCGCTACATTTTACTTCCTCATAAACAAATAACTAGACATGAGGAAGTTTGGTGGGGATGGAGGTGGACTAAATTTAAAAAAACACAGTATTTTCTTCACTATTTTACATAGCCTGCTATTTTCTTCTTCTTTTTTTTTTTTTTTTAAATATTTTTATTTATTTCTAGAGAGAGAGAGAGAGACAGCATGAGCAGGGGAGGGTCAGAGAGAGAGGGAGTCACAGACTGAAACAGGCTCCAGGCTCTGGCTGGCAGTCAGCACAGAGCCCGACGCGGGGCTCGAACCCACGAACCGCGAGATCATGACCTGAGCGAAAGTCGGACGCTTAACCAACTAAGCCACCCAGGCGCCCCATAGCCTGCTATTTTCTAACGTTATGTATTCCTCTGGCTGGGGCAAACTTATTCTCTGGGCAAATTCATTAGTAAATCCTCAATATTATAGAATTTGATGGCCCTTTAAGATATTTTGTATTAAGGTATTTGTATTTTGTATCAAGATATTTTATTCAGAACATTAAATACCAGATATTAGTAAGTGATAAGGTTGAAATAGCTAACACATAAAGTCAGTTGAAGATGTGACCTGCTCAGTGTTTTGCATTGGGAAAGTTGGGTGGACTACAAGGAAGGGGGAAATGTTAGGCAAAGGCAACCAATAGGAACAGACTGAGAGAAGACATCTGCAGCTTGTATAACCAGAAAGGGATTAATACCTACAATATACAGGAAGCATCTGCAAATCGGCAAGGATAACACAGGAAAACCTATTTAAATGAGCACAGTCCACAAATAAGCAATTCACAGAAGGAAAAATCCCAAATGACCAATGAGTATGTAAGGAGATGCAAAACCTTACTAGAAATCCAAAATAGGCAGGTTAAAAAACCCAGCTTCCAGACTCTCAAAGCAGTATGTCCAAATATATTAATCAATTACTCACAAACATAAAGAAACTCATTGATAATAATACAGTAATAGTAAGGGACTTTAACACCCCACTTACAGCAATGAACAGCTCATCTAAGCAGAAAATCAATAAGCAAACAATGGCTTTGAATGACACACTGGACCAGATGGACTTAACGGATATACTCAGAATACGTCATCCAAAAGCAGAAGAATACACATTCTTCTCAAGTGCACATGGAATCTTCTCCATACTGGGTCACAAATCAGCCATCAACAAATACAAAAAGATCAATATCATATTATGAGCATTTTCAGAACCCTACACTATGAAACTTGAAATCAACCACAAGAAAAAGTTTGGAAAGACTACAAATACTTGGAGTTTCAGAACATCCTACTAAAGAATGAATGGGTTAACCAAGAAATTAAAGAGAAATAAAAAGGTACATGGAAGTCAATCAAAATGAAAGCATGACAGTCCCAAACCTCTGGGGTGCAGCAAAGGTGGCCATAAGAGGGAAGTGTATAGCAATCTAAGCCTTCCTAAAGAAGGAAGAAATGTCTCCAATACACAACCTAACTTTACACCTAAAGGAGCTTGATAAAGAACAGCAAATACATCCCAAAACCAGCAGAAGAAGGGAAATAATAAAGATTAGAGCAGATATCAATAATATAAAAAAAAAGAGATCAAACTAGGTGCTGGTTCTTTCAAAAAATTAACAAAATTGATAAACCTCTAGCCAGACATATTGAAGAGAGAGAGAGAGAGAGAGAGAGAGAGAGAGAGAGAAAAGACCGAAATAGGTAAAATCATGAATGAATGAAAAATAGATAAATGAGAAATAGAAATGAGAGATAGACTGAAATAGATAAATTCATGAATGAAAGAGGAGAGATCACAACCAGCATCATAGAAATACAATTATAAAAAAACACTATGAAAAATTATATGCCATCAAACTGGGCAATTTGAAAGAAACTGATGAATTCCTAGAAACATAAAAAATACCAAACTGAAGCAGGAGAAATAGAAAATTTGAAAAGACTGTTAACCAGCAAAGAAATTGAGTCAGTAATCAAAATATCCCAACAAACAAAAGTCCAGAAATGGATGGCTTCCCAGGGAAATTCTAGCAAACATTTAGAGAAGTGTTGATATATATTCCTTTGAAGCTGTTCCAAAAATAGAAATGGAAGGAAAGCATCCAAACTCATTCTAAGAGGCCAGCATTACCTTGATTCCAAAACCAGACAAAGACCTCACTTAAAAGGAGTAATTACAGACCAATTTCCCTGATGAACATGGATGTAAAAATTCTCTATAAAATACTAGTAAATGGAATTCAACAAAACATTAAAATAATTACTTACCACAACCAAGTGGAATTATTCCTGGTCTGCAGGGATGGTTCAATATTTGCAAATCAATCAACGTGATGCATCATATTAATAAAACAAAGGATAAGAAACACATGATCCTCTCAGTAGATGCAGAAGAAGCATTTGACAAAATACAGCCTCCTTTCTTGATAAAAACCCTCAAGAAAGTAGGGATAGAAAGAACATACCTCAATATCATAAAGGCCATATATGAAAGACCCATATCTAGTACCATCCTCAATGGGGAAAAACTGAGAGCTTTCTCCTTAAGGTCAGGAACATAACAGGGATGTTTACTCTCACCACTCTTGTTCAACATAATACTGAAAGTCCTAGCCTCTGCAATCAGAGAATAAAAAGACATAAAAAGCATCCAAATTCACAAGGAAAAAGTAAACCTTTCAATCTTCATAGACAACATGTTACTCTATGTGGAAAACCTGAAAGACTCCACCAGAAAACTGCCAGAACTGATATATGAATTCAGCAAAGTCACAGGATATAAAATCAACATACAGAAATCAGTTGCTTTTCTATACATCAATAATAAAGCAGCAAAAAGAGAAATCAAGGAATCGATCCCATTGACAACTGCACCAACAACCATAAAATACCTAGGAATTAATCTAACCAAAGAGGTAAAAGGTCTGTACCCTGAAAACTACATAAAGTTATGAAAGCAACTTAAGAAGACACAAAGAAATGGAAAAACATTCCATTCTCATGGATTGGAAGAACAAATATTTTTAAAATGTCAATACTACCCAAAGCAATCTACACATTCAATGCAATGTCTATCATAATAACACCAGCATTCTTCACAGAGCTAGAACAAACAATTCTAAAATTTGTATGGAATCACAAAAGACCTACAATACTCAAAGTAAAGTTGAAAAAGAAAACCAAAACTAGAGGCATCATAATTTCAGACACTTTAAGCTGTATTACAAAGCTGTAATCATTGAGACAGTGTGGTACTGGCAGAAAAACAGACACTTAGATTAGTGAAACAGAATAGAGAACCCAGAAATGGACCCACAAATATATGGCCAACTAATCTTTGACAAAGCAGGAAAGCATATCCAATGGGATAAAGTCTCTTCAGCAAATGGTGCTGGGAAAATTGGACAGCGACATGCAGAAGAATAAACCTGGACCACTTTCTTACACCATATACAAAAATAAACTCAAAATGGATGAAAGACCTAAATGTAAAACAGGAAACCATCAAAATCCTAGAGAAGAAAACAGGCAACAATCTTTCTTACTAGACATGTTTCCAGAGGCAAGGGAAACAAAAGCAAAATGAACTATTGGGACCTTATTAAGATAAAACGCTTCTGCATGGCAAAGGAAACAATCAAAAAGGCAGCCTATGGAATGGGAGAAGACATTTGCAAATGACATATCTGATAAAGGGTTAGTATCCAAAATCTATAAAGAACTTATCAAACTCAACACATAACAAAAAACAAATAATCCAGTGAAGAAATGGGCAAAAGACATGAACAGATACTTTTCCAAAGAAGATATCTGGATGGTTAAGACACATGAAAAGATGCTTAACATTGCTCATCATCAGAGAAATACAAATCAAATCCACAATGAGATACCACATCACACCTGTCAGAATGGTTAAAATTAACAATTCAGGCAACAACAGGTGTTGGTGAGGATGTGGAGAAAAGGGAACACTTTTGCACTGCTGGTGGGAATGCAAACTGGTAGAGCCGGTTTGGAGAACGGTATGGAGTTTCCTTGAAAAGTTAAAAACAGAACTGCCCTATGACCCAGCAATTGCACTACTAGGTATTTATTTATACAAAAATGCTGATTCAAATGGACCCTCCCCCCCAACATGTTTATAGCAGTGCTATCAACAATAACCAAATTATGGAAAGAGCCTAAATGTTCATAGACTGTTGAATGGATAAAGAAGATGTGGTATACACACACACACACACACACACACACACACACACGGAATATTAGTTGGCAATCAAAAAGAATGAAATCTTGCCATTTGCAACAACATGGATGGAGCTAGAGTGTATAATGCTAACCAAAATAAGTCAGTCAGAGAAAGACAAATACCATATGATATCACTCATATGTGGAATTTAAGAAACAAAACAGATGAAATGGGGAAGGGAAAGAAAAATAAGATAAAAACAGAGAGGGAGGTAAATCACAAGAGACTCTTAAGTACAGAAAACAAACTGAGGGTTCCTGGAGGGGAGGTGGGTGAGGGATGGGCTAAATGGGTGATGGGAATTAAGGAAGGTGCTCGTTGGGATGTGCACTGGGTGTTATATAGAAATAATGAATCACTAAATTCTAATCCTGAAACCATTATTACACTGTATATTAATTAACTTTGATTTAAATAAAAGAAAAAAAAAGGCATGTCACAATTTTGGTTAAATTAATACTCAATACTTGTGTTATAATTAGTGAATATTATTCATATCTATGATTACATTTTATTTGATTTATGGCCTTAAAAAACAGATTTATTATGGTATGATACACAGTACATCAACTACAATCAAGATAATGGACATACCTATCACCCTCAAATAAGTTTCCTATGTTTCCTGTTGTAGCCTGTCTGTGCTGTCCATCACCTGAAAGGCAACCAGTGATATGCTTTTTGTTGTATAGATTATCTTCCATTTTTAAGAATTTCAAATAATCAAATCATTCAGCATTAAACTATCTTGTCTGGTTTCTTTCACTTGAGATTTCACAAGTATATTGAGATTTCTTCATGTTACAAATAACAATAGTTTATTTTTATTGCTGAATTTATTCCATTGTATGGATGTGTCACCATTTGTTTATCTATTCACCTGTTGTTGGGCATTTGGATTCTTTCTAGCTTTTGGCTATTACAAATAAAAATACTATGCACATTCATATACAAATCTTCGCATAGAAATATGTTTGATTTCTCTTAGTTAAGTACCTAGGGGTGGAATGGTTGTATCATATAGCAGACAGATGTTTAGCTTTTTAAGAAACTGACAAAACATTTTCCAAAGAGCTTATGTCATTTTACATTAATATTAGCAATGTATGAGAGTTCCAATTCTTCCACATTTTCTCCAACACTTAATACTGTTATTCTTTTGTCTTTTGAATTTTAGCCATTCTAACAAGTATGCAGTTGTATCTCATGGTGATTTTAATTAATGTTGCCCCAGTAACTAATGATATTAAACATCTCCTCATGTTCTTGTTTTCTGTATATCTTCTTGAGTAAAATGTGTGTTCAAATCCCTTGCTCATTTTTAAAATTGAGTTTTCAAAAATTTTCTTATTGTTGAGTTTTAAGTTCTACTTTATATATCCTTATTTAAATCATTTATCAGATCTTTGATTTATAAATATTTTCTCCCAAGAGTGCCTGGGTGGTTCAGTCAGTTAAGCATCCAGCTTTGGCTGAGGTGATAGTCTCACTGCTTGTGAGTTCGAGCTCCACATAGGGCCCTGTGCTGACTGCTCCTGCTTGGAGGCTGGAGCCTGTTTCAAATTCTGTATCTTCCTCTCTCTCTGCACTTCCCCTGCTCATGATCTGTCTCTGTGTTTAAAAAATAAATATTAAAAAGTATAAAAAAGAATTTATCCCAGTTTGTGGCTTTTCTTCATTCTCAATTCTTGAAAAGCTTCCAAAAAGCAAAAGCTTAAAATTTTGATGAAGTCTTTTTATTAACTTTTTCCTTTATAGATGTGTTTATGGTGTTGTATCTAAGAAATACTTTCCTAATTCAAGGTCATAAGGATTTTTTAATCTCTGTGTATGAGATGAGATATAAGTCAAAGTTCTTATTTGTTTGTTTGTGTGTGTATGCATGTGAATTTCAATTGTCCAGCACTATTTATTGCAAGGACTTTTCTTTACTGATTTTCCTTTGCATCTTTATGGAAAATCAGTTTTCATATATATGTGGGTCTATTTCTAGCTTTCCATTCCATTCCATTCCACTCCATTCCATTCCATTCCATTCCATCCATTCATCTATTTATGTTGTCTTTTTTTTTTACAAACTTAAAAAAATTCTTTTCAATGTTTATTTTTTGAGAGAGAGAGAGCGAGAGCGAGTGAGCGAGTGAGCCAGGGAGGGGCAGAGAGAGAGGGAGAGAGAAATCCCAAGCAGGCTCCATGCTATCATCACAGAGACCAATATGGGGCTTGAACTCACAAACTGTGAGGTCATGACCTGAGCTGAAACCAAGAGTTGGACGTTGAACTGATTGAGCCACTTAGGTGCCCCATAATATCACATTGTCTTTTCTGTAGTTTTTTTTTTTTTTCTTTTTAGCTTGTCATGGTGAAGTTTATGAAAAAACACTAGTGTGGAGACATGGAAGACAAATACATTTACATGGAATGGCTCAGGTGAAATTGTGGCATCTTTAAATTGATGACATATTTGCTGAGGGCAGAGGTCATGTCCTCCATGGTTAGCATGTTCTTGTGGTCCTTTCTTGGCCAGAGACTGTGGTCTTCATTTTGCAATACTGCAGGACATCACTGGCAATATCTGAGATGAAATTCTGGGCATTTAGAGAGATGATGGATTTGAGGCTCCACAGCCAGCTTAGTTCAGGGAGTAGTCAGTCACTGTATCTGGGATTTTAGGTGTGTAATCCTTCAGCTGCACCCGGATGTTCACTAGAGGTTTGCTGAACACTTCCAGGTTCATGTCCTTGTTGGCTACGCTTGGCAGTATGTGAAGCCTATTAGATGCAACCCAACCCTGGCATGGGGGAAGGTACTCCAGGGGGAAGGAGAGAAAGGTAGGCAGTCACTGCTCAAGCCCTAGTCACCCTACTGTTCCTGAGGGTCTGGTCTTATTCTTCTGAAAGATCTGGGGGTCTAAGTAGCTTCTCTACAACCTTTTACTGTATTTGTATCATGAGTCTTGAAGTCAGGAAGTATTAAACCTTAAAGTTATTCTTTTTCAAAACTGTTTGGCTATCCTTTGCGTTTACAGTAAATTTTAGGATCAGCTTGCCATTTTCTAGAAAATCCCTGCTGAGATTTTTCATTGGATTTTAAAAATCTGTACATCAGTTCCCACCAGCAAATGAGTGAGCACTCCTGTTGTTCCATATTCTCACTAGTACAATGTGTTGTCAGTGTTTTGGATTTTATCCATTCTAATAAGTTTGTAATGATATCTCATTGTTTTAATTTGCAATTTCTTTATTTTGTATGAAGTTGGCAGTGCATATTTGCCATTGAGACTGCCCCACCCTAATTTATTGAGATACAGCTGACATATTAACACTAAGTTTAAGGTGTACAATGTGTTGATTTGATATGCTTATATATTGCAAAATGATTACCACCCTAATGTTAGATAACACCTGCATTATGTCATATAATTATAATTTTGTGTGTGTGTGGTAAAGACATTTAAGATATGGTCTCTTAGCAACTTTCAAGTATATATTACGGTATTGTTAACTATAATCACCATGCTGTAGATTCCCAGGATTTGTTCATCTTAAAACTGGAGTTTATACTCTTTGACCAAAATCTTTCCTTTCACCCCACTCCCAAGCTCCTGGTAACCACCTTTCTAATCTCAGTTTCTGTAAGTATGACTTTTCTAGATTCCGCATATAAGTAATACCATAGAGTATTTATCTTTTGTTTGTTGAGCCTTTTTCTTTCATAGCTTATGGTATGGTGTGTTTTGTGCGCACCTGAAAAGAATATATGTTATGCTATTGGATAGAACATTCTCTCACAGATCACTGTCTTTTGTTGACTACTATCTAGTTCTTGAAAACCATTGTTTCATGTATATTGTCTTTGTTTGTTTCAGATGATAGAATAAGTTCAGGCCCTGTTAATTCATCTTGCTTGGAAGCCCAGGTTCTCTTGTGTAATTTTTTCCCTTTCTCTTGGACCTTTCCTTTCCTCCTTTTTGGTTCCCTTAGTTTTCTTTGTATCCGTCACTAATTATCCTTAAATTTCAGGTCAGGAATTTGAATTTCCTCTCTGTATGTATTGCTATTAAGAAGACTGACATTATTTATTCTCATTCTTTTGTATGTAGTCTATTTATCTCTTTGAAACCTTTTAGGATTCTCTGTTTATCCTTAGTGTCAGAAAGTTTGTCATTGATCTCAGTTACTTAGAACTTTTTAGATCTAAAATTTATATTTAATTTCTGCAATAATCATTTAAAATTTTCTGGAGATTGTTTCTTTTTCAATGTTTCTTTTTCACTACATTATAATTTTGTATGATACATTTAGTATTGTCTCTTATCTCTCTGAGGATATTAATTTCAGTATTTAAAAGTTTTATTTTGCTTTCTGTATTGACTGTTTTATTTTTATTTTTGTCACTATCATTCATGTCAAAGATTACTCTTTAGATAGCTGGTAAAGTTTTGCCTGTTCATAGTTAAAAAAAGATTTAAAAGTTCACTGAAATCTGTGTGTGTGTGTGTGTGTGTGTGTGTGTGTGAGGTGATTGACACACTTCTCTGTAGGTTATTTGGGTGGGAGTGGGCTGCTTCATTGATCATACTGAACTTTGAGTATGTGGATCTATGTTCACTTTTCCCATGTAGAAATCCTTTATCTTCTTGCTTAGTGGTTATAAGGGTCACTTGCCAGCACCCCAAGAGTCAGGATGCAATGACTGGGGTGGTGGCATGGAGTTCAAGGGTCTCCCTATTTAGTATATAGAATTTCAATCATATGGCATCTCTGCCTTCAGCTGTGCCCGATCACTCCTAGTCCAAAGTTTCTAAGTTCTAATGTTTTTAGTCTTTTGCTGGGGTGATGGAGGACATTTAGGTATTCAACTGCTTCTTATATAGATTGACAATCAAACCTTCTATTTTTAGTTCCACCAGTACCTGAACTTCAGGGGTACTTGTTACACCCAGCTCTTGAGACTTTTCATGGTTTCTCAAGGCTTGGGTCTTATTTCTCTGCAGGAATTTGGTTTTCTCTTGTCTTTTAAGTCAGTTAGTGTAAGTCCATGTACTTTCCACCTTCCACATTTTTCACTATTACCCCCTTATGTTCTTTTTGTTCTTTGGGTTTGGAACTTAAAAATCCTTTCAATGTAATTTTAATGAATTCTCAGGAGGCAGCAGAGATTAATCAATGGTTGAGTTATGTTCTCTTTTTTTAACTTTTTTTTTTATTGTGAAATGTAACAAATGTATACAGAAAGTCTACCAAAAATATAGTTCACTGATTTTTACGAAGTAACCAATTAGGTTAAGACAGAGCATTGCCAGAATCCTCTCATGCTGTAAGAATCTTCATACCATCACAGTAAGGATCCTGAAATTTTTTCTATGGTTTCCGGAAATTAGCTTTATTTTCTATTTTCCCAGGGTCTGTTGTATGGAAAAAAACATTCCATATAATAGATAATATTCAGTGTTGATATAGAATAAGATATAACAGCTCTTACTGAGTAAGCTTTATTTTAGTAAGTACAGTTTTTGTTAAGGAATATTTGTGTTCAGGTACAACTTGACCTCATCTTAACGCAGCTGCATCTAACAGATAAAACTCTTCTTCTATTGAGATATTCACTCTGTAAGACTAATATAATTTTCTAGTATGACTTCTTTTTTCTATTTTAGAAGTTTCTGGAGAAACATTGAAATTAGACTGTGATATAGAGTCAGTATAAGTTGAAAAGTAGTATTTCTTGGTAATATCATTTACTCTTTACTTACTTAAAGCCCAACACCCTTCCTTTACAAAGGCCATAGTTTTCTATGAACCAGAAAAGCTATAAATTTTACCAGCTCGTTTTAACTGGAAAGAAATATCAAAAAAAATTCCTCCTGTGGGCTCTATAAATGCTGAGATAGTAGACTGACACATGAAATATACTAACTGTAGTTATTCATACCTTCCCCCCTCCATCTCAAACATGTCCTAATGATTTGTTATTCTACTCCATTTATAAGTAGCCATGGAGCAGAGTCTCACCGAATGAGAAGCCTGCTGTTTTTTCTTAATGTAAAGTGTCAAGTGAGTTGAATATTTTTGGACAATAAATCCTTATTTGGCTCCTAAGCAGAGAACACGTTAAGGATTTAGCATATGGAGGGTAAACTGGTTATCAAATTTTGTCTACATTTAGTCTCTTCTTTCTCCTTTAGGAATTAAGTTGAAATTTGTATATATATGTATAAACTGGAATTTTACTCTCTGTCTACAATATAAAGAAAAAAGATGGGAAAAATAAACAAACATATTCAATCTTTCTTTCCATGAATGTGCAATGCAATGCATGAGGCATTCTTCTGCATGAGAAACAGGACGCTAAGATGAAATCTTTAAAATCTTTTAGTTCCAGTATTTGCTTTGTCACATTCAATCTCCAGCAGTTTGTGTTGCCTTTTTCCTATTTAAGAGTTTTAGATCAGCTATTGAAATGGACATCCAAAATGCTATATTAGGGAAAAAAATTTGCATAATATTATATTAGAGGTTTTCTCATCTTGATGAGCATTAGAATCCCCTATAGGGTTCGTTGAACAGATTCTTGGGTGCTGCTCCCAGAGTCTGATTTTCTTCTCATTATTGATAATGTATTTGGTTTCTGCTTCTGTAACAGTGTAGTGAAGGGGTCCTTCCTGAACTCTAAAGCTCAAACACAATTTTCATTACATTGCTTCTCTACTCCTTAGAGTAGCAATTTTAAAGTACTATTAATCTCTGAAGGAAAAAATATGGATAGATAATTTGGGGGCGTGAGGCTCAGTGTGAGAGAAGGGCAGGCTGGAGGGCAGAGGACATGGAATCCTTTGATATCATATCTCTTAGCAGCCACTGTTGGGAAAGAAATGCAGAAAAGGAGAGGGGAGGGCACCTATGAAGAAGCCACTTCCCCTTTCTAACTTTACCTCAGTAAGGACATATGTATGTAGCCACTCATCCCTCAGCTCAGCCAGATGCATGAGAGGTTCTGTCCAAACAGCTTTGGAAGCAACCCCAATAATCCATCAGTATGACAGCTCAATATTCTCCTGAGGCCGGCTCTGTGGGATGTAGGTTAACTCCAAGTCCACTGGGTTAATTCATGACTCAAAGAAACATTTGAAAGTATGGGGCTGAGGAAAGCACATCTGAAATGGGAGTCAGGAGACAAAAGTTCTAGTTCCAGTTCTGTTGTTTATTACCAGAGTGACTTCCTTAATATCTGTGAGCATTAGTTTTTTGTTTGTTTGTTTTTGTTTACTCAAGAAAGGTTGCATTAGATGGTCTCTTGGGTCCCATTTAGGTCTTAATCTATTATTATGAGAAGGCTGAGTCTGAGGCAGGAAGCTGGTTTCTGATCAAAGTTCTGCTGTCTGCTGGTGTCACGTCACTGCTGCCCAACTCATTTGGTGAGATTCTGTCTCTTCGGAAGAAATCAATGGTTTTGATGAGGTTGGCCACATTGCTTATTTCTGCTATTTGCTGAATATTGGCACACTTTCTGTTTTCACATACTGTAGATTAGTTTCTTTATGTTGCAAAGTCCAAAATTAAAGAGGCTGGGACTTGGAAATGTGGTATGAGTTGTAAACTAATCGCTGAATTCCTACCTGTTTGAATAAAGGTTGAAAATTCTCTTGAAGGATTGTTCAATTTCCTTATAGAATCTCAAGATTTTGTTTAGTCTGTTTTCTTTTCATATTGTAGTTATTAATACTAGTAGTGTTCTGATGGATATAGATCATGGGTAAAATTTTATTTTTAGGAATAATTAATACCTTAGACTCAATCTGTCCTAATTAAAAAGATCTTTAATTCAAAATGTGCTTCATTTCCTGTATTTCCTAATATTTTAAAAGAGATACCTTTGTAATCACCTCTGATCCCTTGTCTTCCTACACCCTCTACATTTTAATGAAAGGCCAATTTTGCTTGGCTGTATCTCTGAAGAGTCTCATTGTTATATGAGCCGTACTGCCCCTGATTCATTACTTCTTGCTTATACCATTGCAATAACCTTCTCTCTATCTTCAATCTTTATCCACATCAGTGTACACTTTATCATCAGTAGGATAATTTTTCTAATGCATCAATCTGATCATCTCCCTCCCTTGCTTAAAAAACATTAATGACTTGGTATTACTTATAATATTAAATCCAAACTTTCTAGTGAGACTTTAAATTTTTTTCTTGTCTGGACATGCCTAACATTCATACATTTATGTGATTCATACATTTATGCCATTCCTGTAGTCTTGAATGTTGTCTCCCCATTCCCACTTCTATTTGGCAAAGTCCAACATCCTTCAAGATCAAACCTCTAAGTGTCTATCACGAATCCTTACCTGAGCATTTTACACCTAAATGCTCCTTGGTCTAAGCTCTTATAGTAGATCTTATTGCTTTAATATTATGCTACTTTGTATTACCTTCATTCTTATTTTTTCTTGAGTGTTAAGTGCTCCTAATAATCATTGGATAAACTTCAGCCCTTAAAACTGATGTAGATTTTACATGTATTTGTGTATTTATGGTAAAAGCAGCTGTGTCTTTAATCAGATTTTCAGAAGATTCAACAACTCCAAGTGATAGAGAAGTAATACTATATTATAATCTCTTTGATAAAAAATATGAATTTTGCCAAGTGAAAATTTAGTGCAATACCTTCAACATAATCAAATAATTTCTCAATAAATAATCATCTGGGTAAGAAATGAATGAATATTACATTTAAATACAGTTTAATTGAAGAATCTTCTAAATTTGTATTCAGAATCATATATTGGATTATTGTTAAAACTTGCCCATGTTTCTACATATTTAGGATAAAGAGGTTTGATACAGGTGGATACTGTTTTATAAAAAGGGTTTATAGTTGTTTGCTTTTTTGGCTAAGATCTTGTGGGATTTGAACTTAACTAGATATATCTGGTATATTTGGATATTAGAAATCCCTTTGGGTCCTTTGAACTATTCTTATGGCCCCTGAATCAGGTGGTAGTCTACATTAATCTTCAAGGTGAGACCTAGGATCCAAGGCAGATTTAAATCTGTCTGAGTGTCTATGGTGTGGCTTTGGACTGAAACTAGTCTTGGCTCTCTGTCTTCCCCTTGCACTCATGCAACTCCATCATATGAATTTATATTTAGACACACTCTTGTTTCTCACAAGCCAACACATGAGGATGTACTCTTGGCAGATGTGAGTACTCTTACCCTCAGCAGCAGTTTCTCCTGTATCTACGCACCCCCCACTTCTCAGCCTACTCTACAAGGGAGTTTAGAGGATAACCAGGCCTGAAGAACCAATATAGAAGCAAGACATGGCTGGCAATTTACCTGTTGGTTGGCCTGCTTTTTCTTGTCTTTGAAATTAGGGAGTGGGAATTATTTGCACATTTATGGAAGGCTTGCCAAGGACAGTAGGGAGTGATTACAGATGAAGGAGAAAGTGCTGGCAGCCTAAGAGGGTTCCACATACTCTGACTTATAGTTTCTTTAAATAGAGGGCTGCCTAGTATACAGTAAGTATAAGTGATAACAGAGACAATACTCTTTTGAAAAATACATTTTCTTTCTTTTATTTAAAGAATATTGCTTAACTTGCAATATTTACTTATAACAAACTAAGCGTTTACAGTTAGAAAGAGGGGTGCCTGGGTGGCTCAGTTAGTTAAGGATCCTACTTTGGCTCAGGTCATGATCTCATGGCTGGTAAGTTCAAGCCCTGCATCAGGCTTTGTGCTGATAGCTCAGAGCCTGGAGCCTGCTTCAGATTCTGTGTCCCTCTCTCCCTCTGCCCCTTCCCTGCTCATACTCTATCTCTCTCTCAAGAATAAATAAACATTAAAAAATTTTTTAAAAAGAAAGCAAATGCATATATTCAAGAGGAGAGCATTTGGGATTTGTAGCTGTTCATACTTTTTCATATACATCTCATTTACTCTTGACAATAATTCTTTGAGGTATATAGGGACAATATTACTATTCCCAATTTTTATAATTTTTAAACATGTTTTTATTTTTATTTTTGAGAGGGAGAGAAACAGCATGAGCAGGGGAGGGTCAGAAAGAGAGGGAGACACAGAATCTGAAGCAGGCTCCAGGCTCTGAGCTGTCAGCAGAGTCCAATGTGGGGCTTGAACTCACGGACTGTGAAATCATGACCTGAGGTGCAGTCAGACGCTTAACCCACTGAGCCACCCAGGTGCCATTATTCCCATTTTTAAAAAAAGAAATGTATGCTTAGCAGAATTAATTAGTTAACCAAGAATCAGAAGAAGAAGGGGGGAAATAGTAGGGGAGAGGGAGAGAGGCAAACCATGAGAGACTCTTGAATGCCGAGAACAAACTGAGAACTGATGGGTGTGTGGGGAGGGGGAGGGGGGAGATGGGCATGGAGGAGGGCACTTGTGGGGATGAGCACTGGATGTTGTATGGAAACCAACTTGACAATAAACTATTTGTAAAAAAGAAAAATTTCAAAACCCCTAGTCCTATGCTCTTTCAATTACATCATATAATAACAGTAACTATTCCTAACTCAATTATAGCAATCTGTAACCTGTGGATAATTTGGGGTGAGGAAAAATTTCTTGTACAGAATAAATGGCACAGGCATTTACTCAGGGATCAGAAATACTTGTGTATCTTCTGAGAATATAAACATAAATATTACTATAAAGTATTCCCATTAAAAAAATAAAAAGATAAATTTCATTTATCTCTACACTAAAAGTTCTTTTTATTCTCAGTGAAGAAGGCAAGAAACAAGATCTTACCCTCTAGAGATATTTGTGTAAAAGACATGGGTAGTTTTTAAATATTTTGAGATAATTCTAAAATGCAACCAGTGTTGTGTAATAGTGGTCAAAAGGCAAGGTTGGAAGCAATCAGAGAAAGATTACAAAGGCTGGAATCATGATTGTGGCAGAAGAAAGGGAGAGGCATTTCTAAACTATTTAAAAGGGATGTTGATCAATTGAGAATAAAGAGAGAGAGGTCTATGTTCAGTCTGTAGTTTCAAATCTACTAAGAGAAGTGGCTAATCTTGGCAGTAACCTGGCTTGAAGGGATGGGAGTAGAATAGAAAGACATTGATAGCCTGATTTTAGACATAAGATGGTCATGGAGATATTGTTAACCATACGGGAAAAGACTATTCCCTATTTGAGTGATTTGTTCTAAACCATCTTCTATTAGATTGACAATTACAAAAATTACAGTTTTTTAAAAAAATAATATTTGATAAACAGATTCTTGCAAATGTTCACATAGGTCCATTCTAAATTAAATAAATTAGCATGTACTATCTTATTATTTCTTCCTCTGATGGATTTAAACTAAGTACAGCTGATGGGAGAGGAAGTATCCTTGAATGGTTCTTGCCTAGAAAATATTATCATAGGGCACCTGTTCACATTTTCACTCTGAAGGAGCTTAGTTTCTTAGGCCATAATTATATTGGCCTTCATGTTAGGTTGTGTAGATACTATTTTTACATGTACAATGGTCTCATTATGTGATTCTGTTATTTTTATTCTTTTTGGGGGGTACAGGGTTAAATTTTGGCTGGGTGGGACCCTGTGTGTATATTTTGTGGCTACAGACAAAGCAGTATAAGGCGTTTCCTTCTGTTCATTTTCCAGGGTATTTCTGGGAAATCAGACCATGAAGTTTGCCCCAGGAAATTGTTTCTTTGTGGCCAAGACCAGTGTTTACACATTCTCATTGAGGCAATCTTTAATAGACTGTTTCATTTGCACACAAATTGCCCAAAGAAGGTATTTTTACCCTCTTTTCTAAAACCTTGGCATTATAAGAATGTATTAAAACAGTGGCTCAATTGTGAGAGGTTATCCAGGGCTGAAGTTTTGAGGTTCCTTTTTAAGAATGCTATACATTTAAGCATCTAAAATGACTTAATCCTGTAGATTTCTTGTCTTTCCCTCAATGGAGGGATGATCCCTTTTTATCTTTGGAGTAAAAAAATAATAAAATGTTTCAAAACTTCCCAGTGCTTTTTTTTTTTTTTAATTTCAAGCAATTTATGAGGAAAGTATAGGAAGATATTTAGTTCCACTTTACCAACAAGAAAGCCATGGCTTTGGCCTGGAAAGATTAAAACACTTTCTCAATGCTCCACAGAATGTCAATTGTCCAGATGAAATTAGGACCTTGGAGAAGGATCTTTGGCTACTTTTATTCCTTTACATAAAGAATTCTAAAATATTAGGGGCGCCTGGGAGGCTCAGTTGGTTAAGTGCCTGACTTTTCACTTCGGCTCAAGTTATGATCTCAAAGTCTTGAGATTGAGCCCCATGTTGTGCCACATGCAGAGTGTGAGGTCTGCTGAAGATTCTCTCTCTCTCTCTTTCTAACCCTTTGAGCCCCACCCCCCACTTGCATGCATGTGCAGTCTCTCAAAAAAGAAAATTCTAAAAATTAGATCTTGCAGAAGTTTAACATCAATCTTGAAAAAGTATAATGATATTTGAACAGATTTGGAATGGCTGTGAAAGGTTAGGCAGAAAATAATCAAACCTCTCTTTGTGTATAAAGCAGGAATATGACATTATCCACTCAAGAGAGAAGCCTGGAAATGGCCTGGTTAAAATGAATTTCTCTTTGTTTCTTCTTTGCCTAAACTAATTGTTTTATAGTACCTCTGCTTTTATCACATTTTTTTCTCTGCACTATTTTATGGCCCTTTTTAACACTTACTTAACTTGAGATCTTTCAAGTATATGGTGACATATCAAAGGATAGGGAGAAGATAAGGATGAGGTGGATATTCACAACTTTTCTCACTGGAGGTTGTTATATGGCAGGAAAGTATAGCATTGGCAGAAGAATGGAGAAGATATTATATTAGACCAACAGTCATCAATATAATGTTGGGAAAACATTTCTCTTCCAAGCTAGATTTGTAATGAGACATTTGCCCTCTCCCCTGAGTTGATGAAAACTATGTGGTCCAGAAAATCTAATTCTGTCCTCTTTGAAGTTATTCTAGATTCCAAATGTACATGTTGGGGAGGATGGATCCTATTAAGAATAACATATTTGGTTATATAATTTTTATCATAATTAAGGATAATTCTGCTGGTATTTTTATTCCCTTTTTTTGTTGTTGTCAAAAAGATTTGCAAGAGCGCAGTGATGACTCAGATGTATTGTTTTATAATTATCTTCCTTCTTTTTCATTGGCATCTGCAGTGAGAAAGCCAGGAGAATGTGAGTTATATGTGAAGCTCTTTATCTGGGATCTGAGAATAGGGTATGTTATTTACATCTGTAACCAATATTTCTGGGTTTCCTGACAGAAATTAATTTTCCCTAATATTTTTTCTTTATCATTGAGTAAAATGAAAGATTAACAGGCTGTCTTCCTCCTATATTGACATAATTAGACATCACAGTAGGATATTGGAGAAAAATGATTGCCATCCCAGTGACCATTTTTTTTTTTAAAGTTTATTTATTTATTTATTTTGAAAGACAGAGTGAGAGAGTAAGGGAGGGACACAGAGAGAGGGAAAGAGGAAATCCTAGGCAGGCTCCATAATGTCAGCACAGAGCCCAAGGCAGAACCTGATACTGTGAACCATGAGACCTTGACCTGAGGTGAAACCAAGAGTCAGACACTTAACCAACTAAACCACCTAGGTGCCCTGATCATATGTTACTTAAAGAATTCTCACCCAGTGCTGCATTGTGAGAAGGGCATGTGGTTGGTTCACTGATGGTCCAGTGATTTTGATTCATTCTCGGGTCCCCTTCTTTTCTTAATTCTTTATTACCCTTGCAATAGTTCATCAACTATTAATTGATCACATAACATGATCTAGACATCTAAAATATTTGAGCACACAGCCCAAAACACATATTTTATTTTCATTATAAAATACTATATATATAATTGTCTATATTTTATAATATAGACAGAGATTAAAGAAGGAAAAGATAAATCTAAATAGAAATAGAAATTCTAACAACTTCTTATGTACATAAAGCACACAAACACAATGGGGTCCAAGGAATAGTTCTTGGTATCCAAATTCCAAAAAGATCCTGGGTTATGTGCATACTGTGAATAACGAAAATGTTACCCATTGTAGGCCCCCAAACTTATGTAATTTTCACTGAGACTCATGGCAGTTTTACATATACATTTATAAGGGGAGACTCTTAAATACTACTACTGTTCTATATCTAAGGGGCTAAAGTACTTTCAGGAAAGACTGTTTAATCTTCTTGTGTTTGAAAAACATAAAATGAGGTGATGACTGGCAAATGAGAGCAAGCCTGTTTAATATTAAGATTATGACGTAAATTGACAAAAGCTCAAGCATTCCAAGTCCAAGTTGCTAGGCACCTTCTTCTTGCTCCCATCTGAGTATAATGATGTATTGTCAGCTTTAGCTGAGGTACAAAAGGCTTATTAGACCTTGGAGTCCATCTGCTCCCTGTGCAAAGGAAACAATTGAACTAATACTGCCTTCTCTTTTCCTTGGTTTCTTGCCACCTTAATTATAGTTCATCTGGGCTATGTGTGTACTTGCTGCCTTGAGTAGAACATTTTCCAGAACTCTAAGAAAGCAGAGTGAAAGCTCAGGTAAGGGAATTGAAGCAGTTTGCAGTTAAGGCTTGGGGGAGGGTGTTCTCTGATGAGTCATTCAAGCAATCAAAGCAACAGCACATGATATCCACAATTCATGTCACCTCAATACTCACTATTGCCAGACTATTTTCACAGAGTTTTCAATTCAACATTGGTCTTGGTTATTTTTAAATGTTTTGTGTGGATGTGTATGTATATTTTTGTCGAGACTGGTATATCAGGAGTTATTTCCTTTTAAATGGTAGGGATGAGAGATGAGCCATCCTACTTCCATTTTTATTTAGTTGTAATATTTTACATCAGTAGTCACCTCCCAATTTCCTTCTGGGTTATACCTGGAAGATATATTTACGTACAGGGTGACATGGGTATATCAGGCAATCAGGTCTGTGGCTTCGATAAAATAGATTCTGGTGATGCGAATCTCCTGTGAGTTAGTATAACTCTAACTCGTTTTGTAACATCAATTTGAGACCAGTTACGTTACTGTACCACAAATAAAAATTGCTGCTCTAAAAGTAAAATTCTGGAAATTCAAGGAAGATTTTGCAAGTCTTTCTTTCTCTTTATTTATAAATGTCTTCACTGTGTCCAGACTAGTGCTCACTTTGGCAGCACATACACTGCGTCCAGAGTGGCTTTTCCTTACTCTGTGCAACTAGGATTATTAAGAAGGGTTTGGGCAATCTTTTACTTAAAACACAACTTCTTGTTGCATTAGCTCCATCCTCCCCAACCCGCTGTCCACAGTATCAAAAATACTGTTTGGGTCTGATTTTGTGTTGTGTGAGCTCTAAGAAATTTTGATTCCTTTAAAAAGGCATGTAGTTGAAAAATGTGACCAAGTTATTTGCAATGAATGTAGATAATAATATCTTCACTCTGCTCATTGTTGGTAGGTCTGACTTAACATTATTTTATGTCTAAAATTTTTGTTAGTAAATTTATTGCTTAAGATGCATTTTTTTCTACAGAAAATTTAAAAAATTGAACTTGAAATTGAAATCTGTCAATAACAATTGGATTGCTTATAATAGCCAACAGTATATGAAGGCTCTGATCTGCATTTGGTTTATAACAGTGCTATTTTATGTGCCAGAGGATTAAAATGATGCAGTGGGGATAAATTAGTAGTTTACCACACTGTCAGCTCATAAGAATCACCTGGGCCTCATCTTAGGGTGATTTGGATTGGAAAAAGAGAGAGGCAAGAAGTTTGTCCCGGATTAGTCCAGGTGACTTTGAGAATCAAAGAGACATGTAAACCTCTGGAGGGATGGTAAATATTTTCTTGTTTTAGTTCTAAAATTCATGACTATTCTCTATTTTTTTATTTCAAAATCATAAATATTAGGAGCTAGAAAGCATCTGAGAGAACACTTGGCCTGAACTTGTCATTAAAAATAAAATATTTTTACTCATTCCCCCACCAGCCTTCCTTCTGGTAACCATTAGTTTGTTCTCAATAATTAAGAGTCTGTTTTTTGGCTTCTCTATTTTGTTCTCTTGCTTGTTTGTTTTGTTGTTAAACTACACGTATGAGTGACATGGTACAGTATTTGTCTTTGACTTATTTCACATAGCATGGTACTCTCTACCTCCATTCATGTTACTGCAAATGGTAAAATTTCATTCTTTTTTATGGCTGAGTAATATTCCAGTGTGTATGTGTGGGTCTGTGTACCACACCTGCTTTATCCATTCATCTATCAATGGATACTTGGGTTGCTTCCATAATTTGGCTGTTGTAAATAATGCTGCTATAAGCACAGGGGTGCATGTATCCCTTTGACCTAGCATTTTTGTATTTTTTGGGTAAATACCCAGGAGTATGATTATTGGATTGTAGAGGAGTTCTTTTTAAAAAATTTTCAGGAATCTCCATATTGTTTTCTGCAGTGGCTACACCAGTTTGCATTCCCATCAACAGTGCAAGAGGGTTCCTTTTTCTCCATATCCTTGCCAACACCTGTTGTTTCCTCTGTTGTTAATGTTAGTCATTCTGACAGGTGTGAGGTAATAGCTCATTGTAGTTTTGATTTGCATTACCCTGTTGGGGGAAATAGGTGATGAGGATTAAGGAGTGCATTTGTCTTTTTTTTTTTTTGAAGGCTCTACACCCAATGTGGGCTTAAACTCATAATCCTGAGACCAAGAGTTGCATGCTCTACTGACTGAGCCACACATGCACCCCAGGAGTGCACTTGTTGCAATGAGCACTGGGTGAGTTATGGAGTTGTTGAGTCACTGTATCAAACACCTGAAACTAATGTAACACTGTATGTTAACTATACTAAATAAAATAACAATTGCAAAAAGGAAAAGTAGTGGTCAAAAGCAAAAGCTTAAAAATAAAAATTTTCCAAATTTTTTCTTTTTTAGAGAGAGAGAGAGCATGAAAGCAGGGAAGAAGGGCAGAGGGAGAGAGAGAGAATCTCAAGCAGCCTCCACACAGTGTGGAGCCTGACAGAAGACTTGATTCCATGATGATGAGATCATGACCTGACCCGATACCAAGAGTAGGATGCTTAACCAACTAAATCACGCAGATACTCAAAACTTTCCAACTAAAAAATAAAATTTTGCTAGATAAAGGACCTGAATGTAATACAGGAAACCATCAAAACCCTAGAGGAGAAAGCAGGATACAACCTCCTTGACCTCAACTGCAGCAATTTCTTACTTGACACATCCCCAAAGGCAAGGGAATCAAGAACAAAAATGAACTATTGGGACCTCATGAAGATAAAAAGCTCTGCCCAGCAAAGAAAACAGCCAATAAAATAGGCAACTGACAGAATGGGAAAAGATAGTTGCAAATGACATTAGATAAAGGACTAGTATCCAAAATCTATAAGGAACTCACCAAACACCACACCTGAAAAACAGTCTAGTGAAGAAATGGGCAGAAGACATGAACAGACACTTCTCCAAAAAGGACATCCAGATGGCCAACAGACACTTGAAGCGATGCTCAGCATCCCTCCTCATCAGGGAAATACAAATCAAAAACCACACTGAGATACCACCTCACGCCAGTCAGAGTGGCTAAAATGAACAAGTCAGGAGACTCCAGATGCTGGTGAGGATGTGGAGAAACGGGCACCCTCCTACCCTATTAGTGTGAATGTAAACTGGTGTAGCCTCTCTGGAAAACAGTGTGGAGGTTCATCAAAAAATTAACAATAGAACTACTCCAAGACCCAGCAATAGCACTGCTAAGAATTACCCAAGGGTTACAGGAGTGATAATGCATAGGGGCACATCGACTCCAATGTTCATAGCAGCACTCTCAACAATAGCCAAAACGTGGAAAGAGCCTAAGTGTCCATCAACTGATGAATGGATCAAGAAGATGTGGTTCATCTATACAATGGAATACTACATGGCAATGAGAAAGAATGAAATCTGGCATGTGTAGCAACATGGATGGGTGTTATGCTGAGCGAAATATGTGAGGCAGAGAAGGACAGATACCATATGTTTGCATGTACAGGTAGATTAGGAGGAACTTAATGGAGGACCGTGGGGGAGAAGAAAGGGGGAAAATTTGGGGCGAGGGAGGGAGGCAAACCATGAGAGACTCTTGGACGCTGAGAACAAATTGAGGGCTGATGGGAGGTAGGGGAGAGGGGAAGGGGGGAGATGGGCATGGAGGAGGGCACTTATTGGGATGAGCACTGGGCGTTATATGGAAACCAACTTGACAATAAACTATTTAAGAAAAAAATAAAATTTTGCAAAAGTAAAAAAAGAAATCAACTTTAATTTCTTAAAAATATAAAATATTTTTAGAAATAATTATAGAAAATTTGGAAAATGGATATAAAAAAGAAAATAATCATTACCTTCATTCTCAACATTTACTGTCTACACATTACTATAATTTTTAAATTTGAGTATCTTTGACAATTTACATTAGTGTCAGATGTCAACATAGTGTTATGCTATGCTCACAACATAATTATTATTTATACATTGGTGATTTTCCTTCCTTTTTCTTAAATATACATTTTTTAAAAAAATGAGAACACACTATACATATGTATGTATGTATGTCTCTAACCTGCTATTTTCACTTAATATATTTGGGAACATTTTCATTAGTTCTTTATGATATCAGAGTTTGGGGCACCTGGGTGGCGCAGTCTGTTGGGTGTCCAACTTTGGCTCAGGTCATGAACCTGTGGTCTGTGAATTTGAGCCTCGCATTGGGCTCTGTGCTGACAGCTCAGAGCCTGGAGCCTGCCTCAGATTCTGTGTCTCCCTCTGTCTCTGTCCCTCCCCTGCTCACAATCTCTCTCTCTCTCAAACTTAAATAAACATAAAAAAAAACAAAAACAAAAACGCAAAGTCAAAGGCTTGTCTTTAACATAATTATATCAATGAATGTTCTATTTCTGGTCAGGTAGGTTATTTTCCATTATTTTTCCTATTGCAAATGATGTTGAGATTAACACCCTGATTGAAAATTCTTTGTATACATCCCTGACAATTTGCTTAGGATAATTCCTCAGAGGATGAAGTCCTAGAAGTATAATGTAAGAGTACAGCATAGACTGAACCATACAGATTGGGTTTTTATTCAACTATTGATTTTGTAAACTTGGGCAAATTTTAGTGTCTTGGTTGCCTGATATGCAAAATGGGGTTAATTATTAGCACAACCTTATAGAATTTCTGTGAGGACTGAATGAGAAAATATACTTAGAGCACTTCATACAGTGTACGGAACTGAATATGAGTTCAATATTGTCCATTATTGTGGTAATAAAGTGATGTACATTTGGAAGGTTCTGGTTTTTGAGAGTTATTGCCACTGTACTTACAAAATTGTTAGAGTTATTCCATTATTTCCTCCTCCAGAAAGGCTGTAGAATCAGTGTTTCCACTATAAATGTTTAGAGTCCACTTCCCTGCATCCTAATCCTTTTTTCATTTACAGAGGAAGAAAAGTGAGGTTTCAGTGGAATCAAATTCCTTAGCACTGGTCTCATTGTCAGGCATGGACAGATTTGGGACTGTATTATAGCTCCACAGCCCCACATACCTGTCCTTATCAAAAGTCTGAATTAAGAATTTTACATTTATTACATTACAGTATCTTGCTTTGTAGGATTGTTTGGAATTAAGTCTTTCTTTCCCTCCAGATACAATGTAACTGTGGGAGACCTGGACAAGGAAAGGAGCCATTCTCCAGTGTGCTGTGTGACTAATTGATTATAACTTATACTTTCCCCCATCAGAAGTAGAAACTGGTATTTTTGATTTAAAAATTTTTTTTTTTGAAATTGTTATTTTTAAATATATGTGGAAAAAAACCTCCTTGAAAATGTGTAAGACTCAAACTTTTTGTTCTCGGAGGTTGAAATAAAAGTTGGTCTTATCAATGGGTCACTAGAGGGCACTGTGACCCTTCAAGTTTTCAAGTTGTACTGTTTGGAAAAGAAATTCTGCACTGTTTTTGATTTTAGTGAAGATTTTTGCTGGCATCCAAAAGAATGAAATCAAATATGAAGAGTGTGAGAGGTACACAGAAACTGATACAAGACTGTGTATGAGCTGATCGGGAGGTTACCTTTTTGGTTACAAGAAAGTCCAAGTTTTAGGAGCTTTTAAAATATGAAAATGGTATGTTTTCATCTACCTTCCTTTTAGTAAACGAGAGTTTTCTGGTTTTGAGACTTCTCATTGTTTTTCCCCTCTGGAAATATTTTATGTTACAGTTGTAGCTGTGAGTGTTAACTTGAGTCACCACATGGCATAAACCAGTATTTATGAAATAAGAATTTATATTGTAGTGATTTTAAAGCATGTTAGCCATTATGTAATGATTTTCCCCCATAAACTGACCTGGGCCTTTAGTAGGTACTTTAGAATTTATCTGAAATAACTTCAATGGCATCCTTGTTTTTACTTCTTTAAATCCTGTCCTGAAAAGAAAGTTCTTCCACTTGATTTTTCCACTCAATTGCAAAGCCTAGGATTAAATTAACAAAATTGGTTAGCAGCATCGTTTTGTCCTTCAAAGTAACCTTTTTGTAGGACTTTCTACTGAGTAGTGCATCAAGTAGCATCTTTGTTAACAATTTGAACTATGGTTTCCATTCACACAACATAAAAACCCAAGAACATTTAAAATAAACGGTCGTTGCTGGTTTTAATTTGATAAAGTTGCAAATGATTTACCAAATTTTTTCTATTGTATGTTTGTCATCGTGTAGTAGGTTGTTTAGAAAAAAAAATCCACACATCAAGTTTGAGTTTGTTCTGGCCTTATTAAAGGGACATGGTTTAAATAAAGAATGGTTTTATACAGTCTTCAACAATCAGATGCTGGGTTCTTTCTTTTTAACAATAAATAAATGAATACATACAATAAAAAAAAAGACTCCTAGTAGTATATTTAAAATATAAGATATTTCAAAGTATATTTAAAAAATAAAAAGGAAACCTCTTTCTGTTACTGCTATCTGGAATATAACAGATCAAAAGTTATCTGTTCAAACTGATTTCCTTATGTTTGCTAACCAAATTCACCTTCCAAAACAGTTCACCTGCCCATCCCCTCCATGTTCCCCTCATCTCACTTCAGAATTTATGTTGGCAAGATTCTTTAATTCTTCCTCTTCCTCCCTTTCTCTTTCCTTCTCTCAATAATCAGTCTAACAGGCTGCAGGACTCTATCTCTCTCCAATTATATATGTGTATATATATATATATTTATTTTCTCATTTCTAGAGTGACCTTTTCTCTTAAAAATGTTTATTTTGAGAGTCTGCGCTGACAGTGACAGTAGTCACCAATTGTGACACCATTACAGGGCAGAAATCAAGAGTCTGATATTCCTCTGAGCCACCCCGCTGCCCTAGAAGGACATTTTCTAAAAATAGACAAACCATGTCTTATAGCATGTTACCTTACCTTGGGTTCAAATAAAATTTCTGTGTATAGTTTGTTTCCTTCACTGTCAAGCAGAACATTTTTAACAGTGGTGACAAGTCTTCCTTCCCAGTATCAGTATTACAGTTTCCTTTACGGAAAGTGAGATCAACAGTGAGTGTGTGTTGTGCTTTCTTTTGTTTCCTGGATTACGAGAGCAGAAAAAACTGGCAGTGAAATTAGTGGCCAGTTTAGCTTATAGGACATATATACGGATTTGGGGCTCACTACTTTATCACTTCTTTCCCTGCTGCGGCACTCTGATCAAATCTGTTTCTGCTTCCTTTCCGCAGCACGGTAATCACAGCTAACGTTATTGAATACCAGTATTTCGGGTAGGCTCAACCCTTCATACACATTACAAGGTGCATCCAGGTCTCCTCAGGCTCTTAGACTAAGCAGGATTGGCAACCTGTTCTTTCGCAGTTCAAAATGGAACATATGTCCAGAGAGGTTATCTTGCTGGAAGTAACTGAGAATTATCTGGCTGTCTGTGACCTTCAGAATGACCCTAGGACTCTCATAATTACACTTCAAAAACATGTTGGGGAAGAGATTATAGAAGTAGAAAATATGTGATGACGACTCTTGTACACATGAAACTCTTTTGTTTTTTCAAACCCCCTGAAATTAATGTTTCCCTGCAGCCATTTCACTATTACCGTTGTTGAGTAACGGAGAATTGCTGCCTTGGGAAGAGGAAGATGGATGGAAGGGAAGTCTAAATCAGGGCAAGGAAACACAAAATCCGGCGGGGGCTGAGGAAGCGAATGGTCAGAGAGGCGTGTCGGAGTTTAGTCCACCGTGGGAGGGGGTGATAAAAAGCGAGGGAAGCTTGACTCTCACTCCCAGGAAATCTGAGGGTAGACCTGAGAAGCAGTAAATACCTCATTACGCCTCAAAGGCAGTGACTGCCGCGCACGCTGCGCGTCTCCAGGCGCAGGCACCAGGAGAGCACTGCGCAGGCCCGAGCCTCGCCGGCGCCTCCGCCTCCAGAGAGAGGGCTGGGGTCTGCGCAGGCCCGTGGAGGAGGTAGTGCTGCGCGGCTGAGGTGCGCAGTGCACCGACCTGGTCTGGGAGCGGCCATCTCCACTCCAGGCAAGCCCAGACTGGGTAGAAGATGTCTTGGTGGTCACCCATCGCACCTTGGGGACCTAGGTGGGGTTTAGATGCCCGGTGAGCCCGGATTGCCCTTGTGGCTTCTGGAGGACGGAGACTGAGGCCTGGAGATAGCGGGCGAGATGCCGGTTGCTGAGCTTTGCAGCCTCTATTTTGGAGAGCAGAGGCTAAGAGAAGCCTTTAACAATCTGCCATTATTCCAAAGAGGCCAAGACTACCTGGACGTTACTATTCTGCCATGGAATTGTGTTTTACAGTCGGATGAAGAGGACTAACTTTGATCGACAGGTTTACTTTCTAACTCCACTCAGTGGGAACTTGAGCGCCACGTTGTATCCATTAAGTGGAAAAAGAAGCCACATTTTCACTAAAGGCGAGTGTAGCATGTACTTTTTCAATCTTACAAAGCACACTTTGTGTTAACAAAGATAGAAAAGTAGAAAGAAAAAGTAAAAAAAAAAAGAAACTTAATCTAGGGAAGAAACCCTCAATATTTGGCATATATTCTTCAAGAAAGTACACAATTGTATCACAAAATTGGTGTCATATTGTATATACAATTCCCTGCCCCAATCTGTATACTTAGTACTTTATTTTGAGTGTTTTCCCAATTCTTTAGATATTTAACAGCTATAACTTGTCTGCATTCTTCACCTTCCTCTTCCCTTTTTTCAAATGTTTCTCCTGGCCCCCTTTACTGCCACAACTGTCTCCTTTATACCTCTCCTGGGGGCATCAGGCTTCCTCTTTTCCAGTCATGCCTGTATCTTGGGGAGCTTTTTAAATAATGCAGCCACCTTTAAGTACTCAGAGACTTTGTTGCCCTTTACATACTCTGCTTCACTTATGAATTAGTGCCTCATACATAAATTGAATTGGAGTTAGGAAACATTGGGCAGACTGACCCCTAGTTCCATATATTGGGAATATATTTGAGAACTAATATGAGGAATCTTACCAGAAAAAAATATCCATAATCATCACAAACTATTCTGTAATCTTCCAGCCAGGTCAAATTAATTCTTGATAGGGAGGTTAGCTTAGTTGGGATCAAGAAATTTCATGTCTATGGGGCCCCTGGGTGTCTCAGTTAGTTAAATGTCCTAATTCAGCTCAGGTCATGATCTCCCCGGTTGTGGGTTCCAGCCGCACTTTGGACTCTCTGCTGACCACTCAGAGCCTGGAGCCTGCTTCGGATTCTGTGCCTTCCTCTCTCTCTCTCTGCCCCTCCTCTGTTTGCGCTCTGTCTCTCTAAAATAAACATTAAAAAAAAATGAATATGGGGCACCTGGCTCATATTGGTTAAGTGTCCAACTTTGGCTCACCTTTGGTGAATTTTAGCCCCCGCATTTGGGCTTTCTTCTCTTAGTGCAGAGCCTGCTTGGGATCCTCTGTCTCTCTTTCCCTCTCTCCCTTCCTCTCCCCCATGGGCACTTGGACGTGCTCTTGCTTACAAATAAGTAAACATTACAAAAAAATCATGAGTATAGAAAATGCTCCCACAACTGTAGGAACATACTCTTTTGAAAATTGCTTTTTCATACCTGTATACAGAAGGCATTTCCCTTTATGTGTGGGAAGTTTAATATTACTATGTATTTGGAAACTGTGGGTCTGTTTTCTCTCCTTCACTTAAGACACCTGCAACTTTATTCTCTTCAGCTATGGCTTGAATACATATCTGTAGTTGGTATTTACTAATCTTGGGATTTTTTTTTTAAACCAAGATAACTTTAGTTTGTACCTTGACAATGTGAAGAAATGGGTCTAGAATGAATGAATAGGACTAGCCACATTTAGTAGTAATGTAAGAAGAGCTTCCAGTTTAGTTGTTTTTGTGTTTTAAAATATAGAGATACATGGTTTTAGGTTTCATTTTATTATTTAAATAACCAAAGAGTTTATAAAAAGTTTTTGAAATTACTTTTTGAAGAATGAAGCAGGCACTGAAAAGGGAAACATGTCCTTCCCCTTACCACTCATCTCAGAGTTCACCCTTCCCATAACATACCCAGCAGAATCCAAATTTGTCAATTTCTCTGAAATTAAAGGGAAATAATTTTGGGGTTGAGATTTTGAACCATGATTACTTGCTGGGCATACATGAAAATAGAACTTTAGAAATAGAAGGAATGGTTTATTTTAGAAACATTTTAAGCTGAGGCATACTAATATATATATTATGTTACAATTATATTAGGCATATTATATAATAAAGCATATGTTGTATTATTGCCTTTTTACTTCCCTGGCAAAGGTAGAGGTGCTATGGTGGTTTCTATTAGGTTCAATAAAATAGGTAAAATTATTCTCAGACTGAGGCTTTGCATATTACAGATTACGTTATAGAGGTCATCTATTAGAGCCAAATTACCAGGCTTAGCTCAAGGAAAAATTATTTTCTAGTAATTAGGAATTTAGAACCATGGCACTAAGGAGACCACTGGATAAAAGGAACTGGAAGAGAATTCAGTTTAGGCTCCAGGCTCTGCTCTGTTAGCACAAAGCCTGACATGGAGCTTCTACTCACAAACCATGAGATCGTTTCCTGAGCTCAAGTCGGACGCATAAACGACTGAGCCATCCAAGTACACCAATCAGTCTACTTAAATCTTTTTTACTTGACAACAATTATGAGTAACTTTCTTCTCCACTCAGCAACCATTTCTCCATTTCTCTGACACCAACTGGTTGTACTACAAGTCAATTCAGTAGTGACACTAACTACCAAAGTTAGCACAGACCCCACAGGTCAAGGGCTCAGTTTCATAAGACTGCCCCACTTCAAATGACAGTCACAAGTCCCAGGTTGCCCCCTGTAATAATTACCATGCAGCTATATATTTGGGGTTCCCACAACTCCCTCCTCAAGTTAGATAATTTACGAAATGGCTCATTGAACTCTTACTCATTTATTATAAAATGAATAGGGCAAAATATGAGGGGGGCTCATGGAGCTTGCATATCACCCTCCAAGCACCTTGATATGTTCACTAACCTAGAAGCTTTCTGAACCTTATCATTTCGGAGTTTTTATGGAGGTTTCATTGATTGATTAAGTCATTGCATCTTGGTGATGAACTCAATCTCCAGCCCTTCTCCACTCCCTAGAGGTTAAGGAGTGGGGCTGAAAATTCCAGGGCTCTAACCTTTCCCTGGTCTCTATGGTGATCGGCACCCATCCTGAAGCTATCTAGCAGCCCACCAAGAGTGGTCTCAGTTGAAGAAAAGATGCTCCTATTACCCAGGAAATTCCAAGGGACATAGGAGCTCTGTGTCAGGAACCAGGGATAAAGAACAAATATTAGAACAGAAGATGCTCTTATCGCTATCGTGCAGGAAATTACAGAGATTTTAGGAGCTCTGTTTAAGGAACTGTGGGTAAAGACCAAATATGTGTTTGCTTTTTTAATCACATTCTCCCTTTTCTAACTTTTGATCATAGTAGAAATATTGTCCTTCCTTCCTCACCTATCACATGTGTTAATTTAAGTATCTGGCATATCCCCATAAAGTTTCTTCGTTAAGAAATATTTTCCTGAAACTTCCAATAAAAGGAGTGGAAAAGAGAAACTTCCTCATAAAGATTATGTTGTTTTTTCCCTTATAATCTTGGCATATACTGTTTTATGAAAGGTATGATAATGTCCACAAAAGTCTTGTGATTTGATAAAAATATCATAAGTTACAAATGATGGTTATAAAAAGAACTGGCCTAACTATAATAGGCATTTAACATACTTCATTAACTCATTGAATTCCCATAATAATTTTGTGAGTTAGGAAGTATGATTTTTATTTTAAAGTCAAGAAGAAATTTGAGTTGAGAATTCTGTAAATTATATAAGGTCACCTAGATAGTGGGGAGGAGAGGCAGGTCTGAACTAAGGTCATATGTACTAAAAAGACCACAAGCTAATTTTCCTTTATTATTATTTTTAAATTAATTTTTTAAATGTTCATTTTTGTGAGACAGAGTGCAAGCAGAGGTGGGGCAGAGACATAGGGAGACACAGAATTTGAAGCAGACTCCAGACTCTGAGCTGTCAGCACAGAATCTTATGCAGGGCTTGAACTCACAAACCATGAAATCATGATGTGAGCAGAAGTTGGACACTTAGCCACCTGAGTCACCCAGGTGCCCCTGGTTTTCCTTTATTAACATCATTGATATAAATCTCCCTCTTCTCTATTCTCACTGCTCCAAATGTAGTTCAGTCTGTCATCAACTTGGACTAGGCTACTTTAACTGATTTCTCTTACATTGGTTCATATGTCTCCATTCTAAGATCTAAAAATGTTACTTGTCAATTAAAACCCCTTCTATAGCTTCTCATTTACTACATGATATGGTACAATTTCTCTCCCAATATTCATTTCATTCGCTTTACTACCTCCTTCTCTTAGGTTCTTTGCTAACAGAACACAAGGTTTTGTTTGTAGTGTGGTAGCTATGTGCATACTCCAGTGGCTGGTCACAAACTTGATCTAAGCCAGTGTTTCTTGATGGGGGTATTTTGGTGTTCAAAACAGTACAAATCTCCATTGGAAGAGATTGTTTTCTACATTTCAGTGTTTTTGGCATCTCTGGCCTTGAGGCATGAGATACCAGTCATGCCATTGGCTTCTCTCCATCACTGTGATGATCAAAATGTCTTCACACATATTAAAACATTCCCTTGGGGTTGAGGGAGAACTGCGGGTCTAAGCTAATCATGGTATTTCTGTCCCCTATTCTCAGATTCCCTCCTAGCTAATTGTAGCCATGTGATTCTCTTAGGGGTCCTGAGGACCAAGGGAAGTCATCTGCAGGGTTTTCAGGGAAAGCTTTTTGTTTTCTCAATTGAAAGGACAGATGGAACTATTGATGCCCCTCTTTTCTTCCTGCCCTGAATGAGGGCCTAGAGCAAAGCTGTAGAATCCATTTTGTAACAAGCCAGTATGCCAGCAGTAGTGGAGTAGAAAAATCTAAGGGACTTAATCTTAGCACACTGGCCTCTTTATCTCTTGTAGTTTTTTAATCATGCACATTATGAAATGCTCACTATAATGTTACTGTCACCATACAAAGTTACTACAATATTATTGACTGTATTCCCTTGCTGTACCTTTCATCCCCATGACTCATTCATTCCACAACTGGAAGTTTGCACCTCTTAATCCCTTTTGCCCATCTTGCCTATCTCCCCACCCCCATCCCTTCTGGTAACTACTTAAAAAAATTTTTTTTAATTTTTTTTTAAATGTTTTATTTATTTCTAGGAGAGAGAGAGGAGACAGCGTGAGCAGGGGAGGGTCAGAGAGAGAGGGAGTCACAGACTGAAACAGGCTCCAGGCTTTGAGCTGGCAGTCAGCACAGAGCCCGATGCGGGGCTCGAACCCAGGAACCGTGAGATCATGACCTAAGCAAAAGTCGGATGCGTAACTGACTAAGCCACCCAGGCGCCCCAGTGTTTTTTTTTTTTTTTTTTAATTTATTTTTCAGAGAGAGATAGAGACAGCATGAGCAGGGAAGTATCAGAGAGAGAGACACACACATACGCAGAATACAAAGACAGGCTCCAGGCTCTGAGCTGGCTGTCAGCACAGAACCCAATGCGGGGCTCGAACCCATGAACCATGAGATCATGGCCTGAGCTGAATGAAGTTGGACGCTTAACTGACTGAGTCATCCAGGTGCCCCATATGGCAACTACTTAAATAGATTTTGAGGGGAAGAATTGTTTTACTTTGAGTTACGAACTCTGTGATACTTGTTATCTAGTACAGTGTGTGTCAGTCTAGAACAAATTAAAACATTGGATATAATTTTTGTTTGAGGATAGCATTCCTTTAGAATCACATTACTGGCTCATTGTGTCCTTCTTTCAGTTGTGACATCATTTTAAGGGACTATAATGTTCATGTCTGTAGTTGAACATGTCACTATTTCAGTAACTTGGCTCCAGACAACTTCACTTCCATTCTGTTTCTTTACCCTCTTCTATGGCTACACCCTGACTTTCATACTTTCATAACCTAATACTTCTTCCTAAGAAATAATCAGTCATCCTTCCTATTCTTGCATTAGTCCTATTTCACTAGCCTTTCTTTCTTTCTTTCTTTTTCTTTCTTTCTTTCTTTCTTCCTTCCTTCCTTCCTTCCTTCCTTCCTTCCTTCCTTCCTTCCTTTTCTTTCCTTTCTTTCTTTCTTTCTTTCTTTCTTTCTTTCTTTCTTTCTTTCTTTCTTTCTTTCTCTCTTTCTTTCTCTCTCTCTCTCTCTTCCTTCCTTCCTTCCTTCCTCCTTCCTTCCTTCCTTCCTTCCTTCCTTTCTTTCTTTCTGCATATAGGGACCTTTAGTCCTTGACTCATCAGCATTCTCTATTGGTCATTTCCCATCCTTCTGTTTCCTATCTTTCTGTTTAATTTCTATGGTTCATCATTTTAACCACTCTTTAGTGGTTCCCTAAACATCCTTATATTTGACATATCTTGGCAATCTTTTTATGTTATTTCTTTAATTCTACCAAGAAGTTCTTGAAATTTTGTCCACTTTCCTTTGACTCCAGCTATTTATGCCCTTCCTCAACCATTCCTTTCTTAACAGATAAACATATATTCTGCCACACAGACAACTGTACTGTACCCTTCTTTTATTCATTTCCTCCTGTTATAATTCAGAAAGGATCCTTTTTTGTTTAAGTATAATCTCTCCACATGAGTTCTGGATCTCATACCCTGCCATTTTCTCAGGAACCTTGCTGTATAAATTATTTCCTTTCTCTTGATATATTGTATTAGAATTTAAATATGGCATAAGTTGCTCCCATTTTCTAAATATACTTATATATCTCTCATCCTTTTCTGGATCCTTTTGCTGTCTTTCCACTACCTTTAAGTCACATATTTGGAAAGAGTTGCCCATGCTTTTTGCTTCCACTCTAACCTCCTATTGCTTCCTCAACTATTTCTATTTCTTCACTCCACTGGTTCCATAGCTTGGCTGAAACTCCTCTCTCTAAAGTCACTAGTAACTTTGTGAAAGCCAAGAGACATGCCTCAATCCTTATGTTATTTGGCCTCTTTCTTGTATTTGACATTTTTGATCCTGACACACTTTATTCCTTTGACCTCCGTGATATTTTAGGCAAAAGTTTCCCTTACTTTTCTGGGTGTTCTTTCCTATTCACATGTGCAGGATTCTTTCCTTGAGGAGTTGCTCCTACAGCCTTCTCTTATCATTCTATAATCCTTTTACTAGATCATCTGTTCCCATGACTTAAAATACAGACCAGATGCTGATGATTCCCAAATGGTTGATTCCTTCTCAACAATCAGTTTTTAACTCCAAACCAATATATCCAATTGCCTATTAGATGTTTTCACTCAGTTATCATATAGGTATTTCAAAACAACATATCATTGCTTCCCACAAGCTTGCTTATCCTTTGTTGTTTCCAATCCATTAAATGGTATCATCTCGTTATTCAAAGGAGAAACTTGAAAATCACCTTTGACTTCTCTCTCTCCCTTGTTTCATATCTAAACATGATTGGATCCTGTTTGTTTCACATTCTAAATATTTCTCTGATCTGCCAACTTTTCTTTATCCCTGTTGCTATTTTACAAGTTGAAGTTGACATTTAGCTGTCATCTGGATAAATGCAAGAGCTTTATATTTCGTCTCCACGCCTTAATCTTTCTTTTTTTAAATCTATTCAAATGCATGTATTATTATTCACCTGGTTAAAATCCCTCAGGAACTTCTAGTTGCTCTTCTGGCCTAAACTTTTAGGATGGTTTATAAGGTTCCACTTCTTTATACTCATCACTAACCATTTAACTCTTTTTATTCTAAAGCACTAGACATTAAAATTCTTTCCATTCATTTTTCACTGTTACATTCTCTTTCAGGATTTGGCAATGCTCTTTTCTTCCTATTTTAATTTGTTTAATTCTTACCCATTTTCTAGATTTCATCTTAGATATCACTTCCTTTAGAAAGTCTTTATGGGGGCACCTGGGTGGCCTACTTTGGCTGCAGTCATCTCACCACTTGTGGGTTTGAGCCTCGTATCAGGCTCTGTGTTGATAGAGCAGAACCTGGAACTGCTTTGGATTCTGTATCTCCCTCTCTCTCTGCCCCTCCCATGCTCATGTTCTGTCTCTCTCTGTTTCCCAATAATAAATAAATGGTAAAAAAAAAAAAAATTAAAAAAAAAATCTTTATGTTCCCATATCCCCATCTCAAGTCTGGGTAGGTCTTAGGGCACCCCGCATCTATGATGTCATGGCATTTATAACAGTGTATTGTATTTACTTGTTTATTTTTCTGTATCATAGATTAGACTGTGAGCTCTGTAGGAGTAGTGAGTAGGTCAACATGGCACTCTAGGGTCTGGCACATGACATGGTAATAAGTAGACACTTAACGTATAACAGAATGAGTAAGTAAATGTGTGGGCAACTTTTAACTGATTAAATGTATAGAATGAGTGAAAGATTGGAAACAAACAAACAAAAAAACACAACAAACCAAACAAACAACACTAACAAAAGGGTTTGAGATCAGAACTTACTGATATTGCCAATATTGGGGAAAGGAATCCAAAAAGCAGAGCCGTTTTGGAAATGAGATAGCTGAAACATTTATGTGGGGCTATCTGGTGAGCAGCTGAGTATGTAGGACTGGTTTCAAGAGAGGGAAATGAGCTGGAGACACTGATTGGAGGTCATCAGACTGTGAGTATGAGAGAGCCCAGGAAGAGGGTGAATGGTGGGAAGAGAAGAGAGCAACTAGACAGATTACTTAGGAACACTGGCATTTATGAGGTGAGCAGAACAAGAAGGAACCCACAAAGGTATCTAGGGAAAGCTGACAGATTATGAGAAAGCACCCTATTTGGTGTGAAGCAAATGGAGGAGAGAGTTTCAAGAAGAGATAAATGACAGTATCAGGTTAATTACTTTTTTGTCATTCAACAAACTTGAATTTCTACAAGGGGATGTAATGTTGGGAAATATTTCTCTACCTTCACTACAGGTTTCTTAAATGCAGGGATATTTTCTTATTTGCACTTTTAATTCCAGGATTTATCCCAGTATCTGATACCCAGTGGAATTCTATAATCAGGTGTTAATTGAATATAATGCATTTGCTCTGGTTAAGTGATGGACTTAAAATGTACAGCAACACAGGCATAAGTAGCTGATTTCTCTTTATTCTGTAAAAAATTTCTCCTAAATCATGCTTGGATTTCAAAGACATCTGGAATGTGGAATGTAGTTAGGTACTTTCCATTGTATAATTTTGTTTTTTTAAGTATTTATTTTGAGAGAGAGAGATCGAGAAAGCAGGGGAGGGGCAGAGAGAGAGAGAAAGAAGGAGAATCCTAAGCAGGCTCTGTGCTGTCAGTACAGAACCTGATGCAGGGCCTAGTCTCATGAACCGTAAGATAATAACCTGAGCTGAAGTCAAGAGTTGGATACTTAACCGAGTGGGCCACCCTGGCGCGCTTCCCACCCCCCCATTGTATAATTTTAAAATGGGTCAGCCTTAGTGAATATTTTCAATTTTTAGCATCCTTGACTTTTCTGTTTTTTACTTCTAAGTTTTCTTTGCTTTATTTTGCAGACAGAGCTAAATCTGTGTCTTAATCTGAGGAGTAAAAAAGAGATCTGATAAAAATAGGTAATTCATATTAAGTAGTATTGACTTAAAATGTTAAAAAGGCCTAGGAATACTTTCATCAAAAAATAAGACTACTATTAGTATACTGCATACTTATCAATAGAATAGAAATAGTGGTGGTAGAGATGGCAAGACAGGGGCTCTATGTTCTCAAATGCAGAGCTTGCCCTAACAGGCATGTGTAGAGAGAGTGCTGGGTCTCAAATAACATCTGTTTTGAATCCTTTCTCTTTACTTACTAGGTAGGTGCCTTTGAATATATCCCAAACTTTCTGAACTTTAAATTCCTCATCTGTAAAAGGGTAATAAGAACTTCCCTATGAACCTCCTGGGTTATTCAGAGGATCAAATGAGATTGAATATGTGCAGCTAGTTTGCACATGAAAGACTGTTATTCTTTGCAGGCACTGCATGAAAGTATCTGATATAGTTGCATTGTGTTTTCCAATCTTAGGTTTCTACTGTTTAGTTTGCTGTTTGAATACTCCAGAGTTGCAAAAAGTTTATTATATCATGGTATAATTGTAACATTATATAACATAATGTAATATAATTATTTAGAGCTAGAAATACTATAGTGTAACATAAATATCTAGGGATAGAAATACTCTAGGTATGCAAATGCTTTAAGCCTCCTCTCTACTTTTTAAAAAATATAAACCAATAGCCTAGGACACAAAAAAAGTCTTCCCATTTTGTTCTTCCTGGAGACACCCAAACTCTTCAGAGAGCTGATTGGTGTTCATATTTCCCACACAGCTGCAGTTGAACCTGTACAATTACCTCCAGGGGATTGTCTTGGCTCCAGATGTTGGATAATTGCCTATTTGGACAACTTTGCCTTGGATAATTTCCCTTTGTCCAATCGTGGGACTCATAAATCCATGCATGGGGGGACAGATTTCAGAAAATAATATTTGGCCATAGATAGTTGCAATTTCAAGACCCTTTCAAAGGGTGATAATCACATATTTTTACTGGACAATGTAAGTGTTCAAACTTTGAAGATATATTCTGGGATCCAGATCATTTATGCACCAATATAGAAAATGCATTGCTTATCCATCAACCTGTTTAAAAATGTAAAGGTCATGAATAAGAATGTTCCACAGCCCATAAAATACTTTTCTTGGAGTATAACTTAACCAGGGGGAATATTATTATGTAGGAGTTCTAGTCTGGTATTCAACTGAGATATAAAATGAGAGAGAAAAAAGACCCATTTCATTCAAAGTATGTTTTCTTTATGAAACTGAATGTTTAGAAAAGAGAGTGCACAGAAAGATTTGTTGTTTTCTATCCTTTCTTCATCTCTTAATGTTTTTATTTACTTTTGGTTTCATCAGAGAAATTTGGATGAATGGTTTGAGTGGTTATCTCATCTCTAAAATCTGTTGGGCATTGTTTTGGTTATGTTTTCCAGAAAATACTGTGTGCTAAATGTGGGTCAGGAGCATTTAGGAAGGAGGATACAGCTGTATACTATTCCTGTGAAAAAAGAAACAATGTCAAGAATTATCAGAGAGACTTAGAGATGCTTTCTGCAGGATTTCCATATTTCAACAAAATTGTTTTACCCTGAATAATGGTAGGTTTAGTCTTAGCCAAAATGCAACTGGGCAATCTGTTACTTCCCATATGGAAAGCAACTGTTCAAGTAAATTATATAATTGTACATTACAACTTTGCTTCTGTCATACATTATAAATTCAGTTCTATCCCAAACTGAGACCATTGCATGATTGAGCCAAGTTTAGTGTTGCTTTAACCAGCCTTTCTTGTCGTACTTGCATCCAGAAAAAAAAAAAAGTGAATTCTCTTTATAATTCTCTTGCTTGGCTTCTTGGAAATAGGAATTTTGCTTGGACCTGTCAGTGGATGTCACTTTTATCCTGATTTGGAGAATCTATCAAGGAGATTTTCTGGAGTAGCTTGTTGTGGAATGAAGAGCCTAATAGAAAAGGTAATTATTCTTTTGGATTCATTTTTATTTTCTTCCAAATGAGATTGTTTGTATTAAAATTTAGAGAATCTTTAAAACCTAAAAATGACTACATGGTCATTTTTTTTTATTTTCTTACAATGGTGTTCTGCCATGAGAGAGCTGAGCTCATGGTCTCTCTGGGCTGGTGCTCATGAGGCATTGTACAGTGTTCTCTGTTTTGTCATGTTGGCAAAAGAAATCACACCAGTGCCATGATTGTCAGAATGATGCAGCACCTCTGAGCAAAGGGATTACTGCCTTATTAAAGATAGGTTGGAGTGAGCTTCGCCAAATGTTGAGTGGGATTTATTGAATACCCTACAAGTACAATGCAAGATTTCTGTGCATTTTGGTTGTTAGAAAACAAGTGTTGGTAAGAAAAGAACAAAAATGCAAGTGGGACAATATTATTTTCTGTGTCCTTTCATGAGGCAATGGTATGAAGTCTAAAAGAAACATATGACTCCTAAAAAATAATAGAATTTATTGTCAGGAAAACATTTAAGTGAATTAAGTAAGTAATACTATTCATGCTTTATAATAAATTGAATAGCTGAGACATGATACTTCCTATGATGTGTCTGACTCTTTACCAGTGGTTTTGTTTCCTTTTACTCAGTCTATGAGGATGTGTTATGAATATACAACTGTTTTTACCCTCTCTAAAATTCCAATGTTTAAAACATTCCAGAACTTCTTAGATTAAAATGATACCTTACAAATTGTAGGTCATCATATTAAAATATAAACCTTAGATATTTATTATCCATTGCATGAGTGATGTCTAAAGGAGTTTAAGTCTTTTTTTATGTGGCTTTTTTTTTAGAATGTACAAACATACTTGTATAGTATTGTCAAATTATTTGTCTTGTAGCAGATTTACAAAGTAAGCTCATTAATGTAGTCTGCCCACCTTTGAAAGTGGCTCATGTAAAAGAAGAAAAAGCTTACTGTTTCTTTATAAGCAATGTATTACCTTTCTACAAATGTCAGTATTGGGCTATACATACAGCTTAATGAATATTTGGGAAACCCTGAAAATTATTAATTTTTACTATTATTAATCAGTAATTGTCTTCCCATAACTTGTGTCATTTATATTTAGTTTTATAGAGTTTTGGAGAATTAAAGGGAATTAACAAAAAATCAATTTAATTTACAGCAGTAAATAAGATTAACTTCATACTGCCTAAAAACTATCAAATAATGAATTATGAAAATTTCAAAGTAAAGCTACTATGCAGTTTTTAATTGGCCAAATTTATTTATCTCTCATATTTGGTGCTGTTACTAACCATAATTCATTAAGGTATCATTATAAATTAATCTCCAGTGAATAATTGATATATAAATTATCATTTGATAGGTAATGGTTTATAGGTTTGCAGTTCAATGCATAGATTTAGTGGACCTATAAGTTACTACAAAGTGATACATAATTGTTTGATGACTTTTGGTACCTCAGGAAGTAGATAGATAGGTGTGCATAAAAGTCATTTAAGCATACTCAAGGAGATTTTGACATCATTTTTATTTTATTTTTTAATTTTTATTTTTCTGTTTAAAATTTTTTTCAATGTTTATTTTTGAGAGAGAGAGAGCATAAGCTATGGCGTGGAGAAAAGGAGAGAGAGAGAGAGAGAGAGAGAGAGAGATAGACAGACAGAGGATCTGAAGCAGGTTTTGTGCTAACAGCAGCGAGTTCAGTGTGAGGCTTAAATTCAGGAGCCGTTAGATCATGACCTGAGCTGAAGTCAGTTGCTTAACTGACTGAGCCACCCAGGCACCCCAACATTATAATTTAAATTGTGAAGCTGGAACTAATCAGCTAACTAATAACTAATAAAAGTTAGATTTATTCTTTAATGTCTTTTACTTATTTCACCAAAACCCAGCATTTTGTAAACTGGCAATATGTCCCTTAGATAAGCTGTATCTTTAGTCTCAAATTTGTGAGCTTCCTTCTCTATTATTTCTTTGAACCATCTCTTTCAGTTTGCCTGTTATGTTAAGACATGAACAAGAAAATATCCTTAATATCTTTGAAAATTGTTGCTTTTATTTCTTTAATCTTTATAGTTCATAGAAATTTATTTTCAGATAGATTGTTTTGAAGGAGAAGATAGGCAAGTGTGAATGATATCTTTCTAACACACGCAGTCAGTAATAAATCTGTAAGTAAAGGTAAAGTCCATTCTTCTTATTAGGAAGACTGAGAAACTTGTGCAGAAAGGAAGTTAAGCTTTAATTTTTCTTCTAACCAGTAAGCAAAGAAGACAACTTTTTCATTTCCTTTTTAACTTCCCTCACGGTTACATGGTAGTTTGGAGCCTTGTTTTATATTTGGAAGTATTTGCTTTCTCTGAATTTATGATGCAGTGACAGAAGTGTACAAAAACCTACCACCAGTGGTAATGGTACTTTTGGGGAGCATAAAGGCTTTTTTCTAGTGTATAGCAAGAGGAAGAATGAGCTTTAATAATGACGTTACTTTCTCCTCTAATTGAAGGGATTTCCTTAATTTTGAAGGAAGATGTAAAGAACTAAGCATTAAAATAATGGAGTTAATGCATTTCAGTATTTTTTGAGTTAAATGTTAGTCGAAAGCATTTCCCCCTTGAATAATGTAAAGGAGAAGTCACATGAGATTAGCACAAATATGAGACAATTAAGTCCATAAATTAGAATTTTCAGAAGCTCTGACTGATTACAGATCATAGGATTTATTTTGAAGACCTTTTAGTAACCTCAGCTGTAATGTTTGCTTCCACAGAAGTCTCAGTGAGTTGGGGGAGGAGTCCACATGACCCCTTTATGTCATAGCCTGCCTTTATAACTGATTTCCAACTTGAGGCTCACAGTTTTGTTCCAATCTCAATCTTTTTGGCGTCAGAGCTCATGTTCCTATGGCCAACTTGGATTTTTAAGCAAAGAAAATAACTTAAAAAGTCTTTTGGACAACAAATGTTGTTTTTAAAAAATAACATTTTAATGATTTAAATGGAAACAACCAGAATAAACTGGATTAAATTTCTCTTAAAATATACATGTTTAGTGATTAAGAGGAAAAAGTGGCTGAAAAAATGCTGTCTGTTATTTTCCTTCAAAACCCCAAATAGTTGAACAATTGAGTAGTTCAAAAGATTTGAATTGGGATATCTTTGTGGAAAATATTTTTGGCAGTGAAAGTTCTGCTAATAAAACAATTTGAGAGAATAAACTTTGACAATGAGTTTTTAATCTGTATGGCTTCTAAAGACCAATCTTAGTGATACAGTGATTTTATTGAAGATTTTTTAGAAGGTCAACCTTATTCAGGAATTTTAGGGAAAGAAAAAAATAAGTAGGTATTTAGGAAAAAATGGTTGCGAATTAAGGTTTTCCTAGATGGTACTTGCTGTTATTGTCCTTCCCTAAGCTATTAATACCACACTCTTTCTTTTTTTTTTTTTTAATGTTTTATTTATTTCTAGGAGAGAGAGAGACAGCGTGAGCAGGGGAGGGTCAGAGAGAGAGGGAGTCACAGACTGGAAACAGGCTCCAGGCTCTGAGCTGGCAGTCAGCACAGAGCCCGACGCGGGGCTCGAACCCACGAACCGCGAGATCATGACCTAAGCGAAAGTCGGACGCTTAACCGACTAAGCCACCCAGGCGCCCCAATACCACACTCTTTCTAAGTGTCTGCATTTTCTTAGCTACCATAGACTTTGCATATGACTAGGAGAGGGTGAGAAGACTAGAGTTTTTAAAAATGTGGGCTTTATTTAGATGGTGAAAAGTTTTGTTGAAGAAAGGTCTGTGTGATGGGGAAAGAAATCTAGATTAGTAGAAATTTAAGTTAGTAGATGGGCAGAAGTATGGTGGATATTTGGGTCTGAGGAGGGTATGTAAAAATGTCCCTCATTTCTTTTACTGTTTTGAATGAATTGAGAAATGATATAGGAAGGATGGGAGATGAAAATATCACCCTCATTTTTTAGAAGACTGATTTTTGGTGGTTGTGGTTTGGCTGTAGGAACAATGAGCTTCCTCAAAACAGACTCTAGGGCTAGGCAGCCTTCTCCACCTAGTCCCAAACAGCACATTGGGTTAGTTAGGCAGGCATTGCCCTGCAGGTTCAGAGCTGCCCCATACAACCTTCAGCCTGGGGAGTAGCACTGAATGTTTCAAAGAGAAAGGGAAGGGGAAATGTGCTGTTACATTTTTCTTAAATTTGCAGTCAGTAAGTTTGTGTTCTTCTTGGGGAGGAGGGAGAAAAGTTTTGCCAAGAGTCCAAGAATGTTACTTTAATGGGACTCCCTTTACATTGGAAGGAAACATCAAGAGCAGGAAAGAAGTTAACTTTTTGAGATTATTGTTCTTTTAACCAAGTGGTTCTAAATCAGGATTATCTTCCCTAGGGAAGTTTTTGTTGTAACAATGATTATGGTAGTACTGATGGTGTTTGGGGGTGGAGAGATGGGTCAAGGATGCTAAATATCCTGCAACTCACTGACCAGTCCCTTATAATGAAGATTTTCTCCCCCAAAGTCCCTTAGAAACACCCTGAACTGAACCTATTAGTTTATGTCTGGTCTGTGGGGTGAGGAAGTGATTAGCACTGTGTTGAAGAGCATTCCTACTACACTTTCCTGAGTTGACTCGCTCGGTGCAATTCATTGCTTCTTTTTGATCCTCTTTGAGCTATTGGTGGCAACGTAGATTTTGTTCCTCATAAGCTCTGAAATGGGTCAAAACTGCACATCATTTAAGTGGACTCTGAAACACCTCTGTACACAAGACAGAAACTTGATACAGTAGTCTAGTTCCCATTAAAAAACTAGGATCCCTATATTGTCCAACATAGCCTAGAAATTATAAAACGAAACCAAATTTATAAAATAAAATGAAAGTACATTAGAATGTTCCTTAAAACAAAGTGTAAAAAAATGCACTAAGTTTGAAGAATGAATATTCTTACATTATAAATTTCTTGGGGGAAAATAGGTGTTCAAAGAATCACCTCTTTTCAAGAGTCTAGGGGAATTAAGGTCAAATATCAAATTCTTTCAGACTTGTGAATTAAAATTCTCAGAAATTGAAGTTTTACACTGACCTCAAATTCTTAGCTAAAAGGTTCTTGATGTTTTGAGTAGAGTTGTTTTTCTTTCCACAGTTATAGCCTATACTATTTTTTACTGGAGTTGATGAAGTTTCTCTAAGGTCTCAGAGGTTTTATTGATTCTTAATCAAATCTCTCATAAATCTTATTTTTAAAAAAGATTCTAAAGGGCAGCAGACTTTGTAAAATTATCACACCACTGATTCCTTTTTCAGGTGGACCTTAAATCCTGAAAAAAGATATCCCAGACAAAGTTATGTTTCTTAAAACCTGTACTTAGTGTTTCTAAACGTCTATGCCAGAAACTCAGTGGTATCTTTATTAGCCAGGGGCTCTGTAGGAAATAGGTGGCACACTTCTACTTCAGATAATTCGAGGGAAGTTTAATATGGTGGTCGGTAGCGAGAAGACACAGGAAATAGTGTACAACCCTGGGACTGGTAATTGGAAGGCTGTTACCACCCCTAGACCTGATGGGAGAAGTGAGAGATGAGTTGCAACCCTGAAAGGGATAGAGTTGTAGGAGAGGACCTTCTAACCATGGCAGTGGGAGAACCTGGGGAGTATATATTCCAGTGTCACTCTCCTCCCTTCCTTCAGTCCCCATCTGTTGTTCCCAAATGACTGAACTAGCCAGAAGCCAGAGGGCATAGTACCCCATTAATGGGGGTACAAAATGAAGACAGCTGGCATAGTAACTGAAAAATGAAAGGGTGGAAGGAAGAAAGAGAAAATCTTGTTTCGCTTTCATCTCAATGCCAGTGGACCCAGACAGTCAGTACCCATGACCAGAGTTTAAACTTGATTGAAAGAACCCCTTATAAAGGGATTAATTTTGGCAACATGGATTAACTCTCTCTGGAGGAAAGAAATACTTATGCATACTTTTTCACCCTCAGAAAGTGGCTGTAGAGACTTTTTTTGTTTCTTGCTAAGTTTAAAACTTGCAATGTTGGCAACCCTAATTATAATTACCAAGTCTCACCTGAGGTATTTTTCTTCCACCTCAGTGAAAACCTGTTAATGTACTATCAAAACCTTTTTATTTCTGTATCCCCTTGGAGTCCCATCTTCCTGACATCCTGTGGTGAATCTTGTGTAAGCTCTGTCTAGTGACAGAGCTTCTAAGGTGTCTGAGAGGGGGCATTTTCAGTCTTGTGCTATAATTGTATTCTATGGAATTGTTTAGTGTGCTGAGGTCTGTCTTTTAGGTAGGATCTCCTGGTCAAGCCCATGTTGGTATTGGTTGGACATCTGGTCCAGATACTTATTTCTATAACAAGTTTCTAATAACGAAAAGCTAGAACTCACTAGTGTTTTGAATTGGAATTCTTGCAGTTAAAAGCAGAAAATATCAAAACGGGATATGGAAATCTCTAAGAAGTTCTTATCTCACTCTAACATACTCATACCATACCTATGTAGTTCAAGATCAAGCTGCAACAAACACCCTGTTGTCTGAGTCCCCACCATTGGTCTATGACCTCTTTGACTGAAGTCACTTATTCATATAAAAATGGCTTGATGAATAGCCATTTAGTATGGACGAGGCACCATAGGTTGCAGTGGGAATCCATGTGGCAGCACTTGTGGGCTCAAGTGATCTGCTTCTGTCATAACAGTCACAATAATTAAAAGCCAGCTGTATAACCAATAAAAACAAAGAAAACCCAAGTCAGTAGCCATATATATGCTGCTGTATGCCACCAAGGTCCAAATGTTCTGTCACTTATTAAAAAGTCCTGGTCCTACCAAAAGCTTATCCAACCATTTTATTTATATGTTTGTTTGTTTATTTATCTTTATCTTTAGAGAGGATATGTGCATGCAAGAGAGCAGAGGAAGGGCAGAAGGAGAATGAGAGAGAATCTCAAGCAGCCTCTAAGCTCAGCGTGTAGCCCGATGCAGGGCTAGATCCTATAACTGTGGGATGAAGACCTGAGCTAAAATCAAGAGTCAGACACTCAAATGACTGAGTCACCCAGGTGCCCCTATTTTTAGTTTTTTAAATTACTAGACTTTATTTATTTAGAGAAGCTTTCAGTTTACAGAAAAATTGAGTAGAAGGTACAGGGAATTCCTATGTATGTTTCACCTTCCCCATCCCTAACCAATATCTGCTATCATTAGCAGCTTGCATTAGTGTGGTATATTTGTAACAATTGATCAAACAATATTGATACATTATTATTATTTTTAAAAATTCTATTTATTTATTTATTTAAATTTAAATTTAAGTTAGTTAACATGTAGTAATGGCTTCAGGAGTAGAATTTAGTGATTTATTACTTACGTATAACTCCCAGTGCTCATAGCAACAAGTGCCCTCCTTAATGGCCATCACCTATTTAGCCCATACCCCCACCCAGTTCCCTTCCAGCAACCTTCAGTTTGTTCTTTGAGTTTAAGAGTCTCTTATGGTTTGCTTCCTCCTTGTTTTTATCTTATTTTTCATTACCTTCCCCTGTGTTCACCCGTTTTGTTTCTTAAATTTCACATATGAGTGAAATCATATGATATTTACCTTTCTCTGACTGACTTATTTTGCTTAGCATGGTATACTCTAGTTCCATCCATGTTGTTGCAAATGGCAAGATTTCATTCTTTTTGATCACTGAATAATATTCCATCACACACACACATGTGCGCACACACACATACACACACACACACCATCTTCTTTATCCATTCTTCTACCAGTGGGCATTTGGGCTCTTTCCATGTTTTGGTTATTGTCAAATAGTGCTACTATAAAATTGGGGTCCATGTGTCCCTTTGAATCAGCATTTTTGTATTCTTGGATAAATACCTAGTAGTGCAATTGCTGGGTCATAGGGAAGTTCTATTTTTAATTTTTTGAGGAACCTCCACATTGTTTTCCAGAGTGGCTACACCAGTTTGCATTCCCACCAGCACTGCAAAAGTGTTCCCTTTTCTCCATATCTTTGCCGATACAGCACCTGTTGTATCCTGAGTTGTTAATGTTAGCCATTTGGACAGGTGTGAGGTTATAGATATATCATTGTGCTTTGACTTGTATTTCCTTGATGTTGAGTATCTTCTATTGTGTCTGTTAGCCATCTGGATGTCTTCTTTGGATGACTGTTCATGTCTTATGCCCATTTCTTCACTGGATTATTTGTTGTTGAGTTCTCTAAATCTTTCATCATGATCTTTTGTCATATTTCCCTCTTTTTTCCCTGCTTCATAATTTTCCATAATTTTATCTTTTGTATCACTGATTTGCTGCTCTGCTTTGTCCATCCTCACTGTAATGGCTTACATTTGAGATTGCCTCTTGGTTATAGCATTTTTATTTTCAGCCTGACTAGATTTTAGTTCTTCTATGTCTGCAGAAAGGGCTTCTCATGTGTTTTCTATTTTCTGTAAGCCTAGCTAGTATCCTTATAATCATTGTCTTAAATTCTAGTTCAGTCATCTTTCTTATATCTGTATTAACTAAATCCCTGGCCATCATTTCTTTATGTTCTTTCTTTGGGTTGAATTCCTCCATCTTGTAATTTTGGAGGAAGAAAAAAATTAATAAAATAAAATTAAAAATTTAAAAAATTAAAAACAAAAGAAAACAACAGAAATCAAATAAAGGAAGTTAGATCCTAGGTGTGTTTCTCTCTGCTTGCTGAGAGAAGCTTGATAGGAAAGAGAAAAAAAGAAAATTAAAAATTAAAATTTTAAATAATAAAATGGAATAAAATAAAAATAGTATAGAAATTTTTGCTCTTCCTGTATCTAAGAAAGGAAAATAAAGGAAAGATAAAGGAAAACAACAGAAGCAAAAACATCAACAAAAAAAGATGAGAACAAGTGAATAGGTAAACAGAATGAAACCTGAATAAAGTTAGATCCAGTTACACCCTGTTTGGTATAACAGCTCTGTTCTCTACTTGGTGGCTTTGCTTAGATCACTGGGGTCAATACTTGTGTGTGTAGAGCTGGAGGTGAAAATGGCTTCATTCTGCTCTCTAGTGTCTGGCATGGCCCTCACAGACATGCCATCAAGCATCCCTCCTTTGTCTCAGGCCTCCACCTATTCACTGCCTTTCCCCTATATGTGTCCAAACTGTCTGTCAGGTGGCGCCTCTGTCCAGAGTTTTATCTCAGATGGGGCTGTGTTTCAAAACCCCACACTTCAGAGACCCTTGTGGCTTGGGCCCATGCTTACTTTCTGGGGAAAGGTCTTGCCAAACAATGGTTGGGAACCAGCTTGTTCCAGAAAACATTCACTCTATCACGGAGCAGCAGAGCCTCAGAGTTTATGGTAAATCGCAGTACAAATAGCCTCCACTAGGTTTTGCTGCACTCTGGTGTCTTTGTTCCAGTATTAGTAAATGTGGCATCTCTCCAGGGTCTGCTGGGATTTTTGCCCGTGGGGAGGCCATATGGCCTCTACCAAATGCACTCTAATCAGGGGAACCCCTTTTCCCCATGTGGCACACAGACCCCTCAGACCATGGTGTCTGCTCTTGGGTATTTGCCCTACTTCCTCACTGGAATACCACCAGACACTGAGCTCCAAAACTTCAGACTCTGTGCTCCATTGCTTATAGAATTCTGGTAGTATTGAAACCCTCTTCTTTCTCCCCATCAATGGTTTTGGGGGACAGATTTCTTGTCCAGTTCCCTGTGAGTGTTTTCACTATTTCTTTTTTCTGTCCAGCTACTTTTGGGGGGAGTTCCTTTCTTGTGCAATCCCATTGCACTACACTCTCCCCCTTTCTCTTTCTCTATCCTCTCCTCTGTGAAAATGGCTTCCTAGCCTCCGTGGGTCTGTGACTTTTTTCTCTCCCAGTTCACCTCTCCACACCATGTGCCTGCTAAGTTCTGTGATTCAGATTATGCAGACTGTTGTGTTAATCCTCAGATCAATTTCCTAGGTGTTCAAAAACATGGTTTGGTGCTGGTCTAGCTGTATTTCAGGGGTGAGACAAGCTCAGGGTTCTCATCCTTCTATGCCATCTTAACTTTCTTCCTGTGCTCCCAAATTTTTGTTTCAAGCTGTATAATAACCAACCAAAGTAGAGAATAGGATCCATTACACAATTTATAGTATTCATGATATAAAAATAGTTTAAGAGAGTTTATTTTTTGTTAGTGAGATCAGAGTAAAACATCTCCCATAAGACTTCATAGAGAGAAAACTATGAGATATGGTAAAAATAAGTGTCTTTTAGGATCATATTTATGATACAGTGAAAAACCTTATAAGGGATTAAATAAAATCCATTATATAGACTGGTCTTAATTCAAGTCACTATTCAGGAAAATGAATTCAATGGTAGAGTAGAATAAATTGCATTTGGGTACTTAGTTTTATGGTGGTCTTGTTTAATTCAAGAGTAAATTTTAGAACAGAGTATTTCTAAACTCTGACTACAAATTAGAATCATTTTGTATGCTTCTGAAAAACATAGATGTCTGAGCCCCTTCCTCAAACTTCTGATTCCTTTGACTTTAGGTAAAGTCTCGGCATAGGCAAGGATAATGGATGCATGGCATTTTCTTTAGCTAATCCTCTATAGATACAATTTTTCTCTAGTGAGTTTGTTATAGGTATGACACAATAATAAATTTCAAAATATATGTCCTGAAAAACGCCTGATTCATATTATAATTTTAATCAAGTACAGAGCTTTAACAATAAGCTGACCTGCAGGTAGTGGCATTATAATAACTTCATCAACACCCGTTTATGTCTCTTTATTTTAAATAATTTCTAAAAAAATGTTTGTTTACTTTTGGGAGAGACAAAGAGACAGAGTATGAGCAGGGGAAGGGCATAGAGAGAGAGGGAGACACAGAATCCAAAGCAGGCTTGTGGCTCCGAGCCATCAAAATGGAGCCTAATGTGGGGCTTGAACCCATGAACTGTAAGACCATGACCTGAGTTGAAGTCGGACACTCAACTGACTGAGTCACCCAGGTGCCCTTCTTTTTGATTTTAGTTGTCCTAGTGGCTGTGAAGTAATATCCCAAAGTTACTTAAACAACTATCATTTTGATTTACATTTCTCTATGTCTGTTTCCCTCTATTTCCTTTGTCTGTTTTTGTGCCAGTACCATGCTGTTATTATTACTGCTGCTTTAGAATATAACTTGAAGTCTGGAGTTGTGATGCCTACAGCTTTGCTTTTGTTTTTCAAGATTGCTTTGGCTACTCTGAGTCTTTTGTGGTTTCATAGAAATTTTAGGATTGTTCTAGCTCTGTAAAACATACAGTTGGTATTTTGATAGGGATTGTATTAAATGTATAGATTGCTTTGTGTAGTAAAGACATTTTAACAAGATTTGTTCTTCTAATCCATGAGCATGGAATGTCTTTCTATTTCTTTGTGTCTTCTTCAACTTATTTTATCAGTGTTTCATAGTTTTCAGAGTAAAGGTCTTTCATTTCTTTGGTTACTTTTTTTTTTTCTCCTTTTGAGAGAGAGAGGGGCAGAAAGAGAAAGAGAGAATCCCAAGCGGGCTTCATGCTCAACACAGAGCCTGATGCAGGGCCTGATCCTAAGATCCTGGGATCATGAGCCAAGCTGAAATCAAGAGCCAGATGTTCAACTGACTGAGCCACCCTGGTGCCCTACCTCTTTGGTTAGGTGTCTTCCTAGGTATCTTATTATTATTACTTTTTGTTGTTATTGCTGAGTCTAGAACTTCCAGTACTATGTTAAATAACAGTGGTGAGAGTAGGCATCTCTGGCTTGTTCCTGACCACTGAGGACAAGTTCTCAGTTGTTCCCCATTTAAGATGGTATCAGCTATAGGTTGTTTTATATGCAGCTTTTATTATTTTAAGGTATGTTCCCTCTAACCCTACTTTGTTGAGATTTTTTACCATTGAATGGATGTTGTACTTTGTCAAATGCATTTTCTGCATCTATTGACATAATTATATGGTTCTTTGTCCTTTTTTTTAAAAAAAATATGGTATATCACATTGATTTGTGAGTATTGAACCACCCTTGCAACTCAAGAATAATTCACTTGATCGTAGTGTCTGATTCTTTTAATGTATTATTAGATTTGGTTTACTAGTATTTAATGGAGAATTTTGCATCCATATTCATCAGGGATTTTGGCGTATAGTTTTTTAGTGGAGTCTTTTTCTGGTTTTGGTATCAGGGTAATGCTAGCTTCATAGAATGAATTTGGAAGTTTTCCTTCTCTATGTTTTGTTTATTGGGAGTTTTTGATTACTGATTCAATTTCTTTGCTTGTAATTGGTCTGTTCAAGTTTCCTATTCCTTCCTGTTTCAGTTTTGGTAGTTTTATGTTTCTAGGAAATTGTCCATTTCCTCCAGGTTGTCCAATTTGTTGGCATATACTTTATCATAATATTCTATTATAATTGTTTGTATTTCTTTGGTGTTGGTTGTTATTTCTCCTCTTTCACTTGTTATTTTGTTTATTTGGGTCCCTTCTCTTTTTGATAAGTCTGGCTAGGGATTTATCAATTTTATTAATTTTTTTTCAAAACCCAGATCCTGGCTTCATTGATCTGTTCTATTGCTCTTTTTAGTTTCTATATCATTATTTCTGCTCTAGTTTTTATTATTTACTTCCTCCTGCTGGATTGAGGTTTTGTTTGTTGGTAACATTTTAATCAAGATCTGTATGGTAGTTATGGGCCAGCCACACAAATGTCCAAAGCATTTTAGGCAGAGGAAATCACTAGAGCAAAAGTGTAAGAGGGAACAATCTGGTATATTTGAGGAATAGAAAGAGGGTTAGTGTGGCTAAAGTGTGCTGTGTGAGAGGGAGATTAGCTGGATATTAAGCCAGAGATATGGACAGGTCCAGATTACACAGAACCTCGTAGGTAGCCAAGAAATTTGGATTTTATTCCAAACGGAAACCATTAGAAGGGTTAAAGAGGGGACTGACATGATCAGTTTTTTGTTTTAAAAGATTACTCTGGATCTTGTTTTGAAAATAGATTGTAGGGAGTTAAGTTGTATTTCATAGTAGCAATCCAGATGAGAGAAGGTAGGGTCTGGACCAGGATAATAGTAGAAATAGAGAAAAACAGATGCATTCAGGATATGTCTGATGATAGAGTCAGCTTGCCAATGGCCTAGATATGATTTCAGAAAAGAGAGGAATTAAGAGAGGAATCAGGTTTTTGATTACTTGGTGGATGGCATGATAATAGATGATATACATGATTATTTCTTTGCATGGTTGATGTCTCCACTACCAGGCTAAGAGCTTGCTGATAGCATTAGAAGTATCTTATTCATTCTTATGTTGCAAGCATCTAGCAAATACTGGATTAGTGTGTGGTGTTAGTGTAGATAAGAAAAATCATTGGTAACACCATGGTATAAATATGAGAACACGGAAAGACATCTAACTTAGCTTTGGACAATCAGTAAATGCTTTTAAGAAAGAACATTTGAAGTGACTCAGGATGGACAGCAGGGGTTGGGAAGAGGGCAAATTTGAAATTAAATACAAAATACTATGTTATAGTGTCTAAATAGAAATGAACTTCTTTCACAAAAACAAGTCCCTCCTTAATGGCCACTTAACCATCATGTCTTGGAAGAAAGGGTGACACTGGTTGAACTATCTATGTCATGTGAGGCCATATGAGGTGGAAGAGTGTATATGGAGTCTTAAGGTTTGGAAGGAACTTTGCCAAATCTGGGCAGCTTTTCTTTGTGTGGTTAGAAAAGTGGTGATGGTTAGGACATATGCTTAATTTATTGTGTGGATTTATATAGGTGTTCTTATTTCTATTTAAATGTTCTTTATCATTGTCAACAGTGTTGACCTTAGATTGCATGTTCTTAAAAGCCAGATAATATGTGTTTTGTTAGAATACCTAGTACAATGTACCATGTGTCCTTAGATGTTAAATAAATTTACTTTTGTAGTAATATTTTTCTGTCTGGTTCTGCTTTGTCTTTCTGAAGAGATTTTATTTTCCTTAAAAAAATTTTTAAAGTTTATTTAAAAAAATCTTTTTAATGTTAATTATTTATTTTTTTTGAGAGTCAGAGAGAGACATTGTGAGCAGGGAAGGGTCAGAGAGGAATAGAGGCAGAATTCCAAGGAGGCTCTCCAGTATCAGTGCAGAGCCCGATGCCATGCTTGAACTCATAAACCATGAGATCATGACCTGAGCTGAGACAAAGAGTTGGACACTTAACTGACTATGCCACCCAGCTGCTCTGAGATTCTATTTTCTAAAAATGTTGGATTGAGATACCTTGTTAGCCCACGACAGCTTTTTGTTGATAAAAATTAAAAACCTACAGAAAAATTGGAATAATAGTACAGTGAATGCCCATAATACTATATTTAGATTTACCAATTTTTAATTTTTGGAACATGTGCTTTATGTCTCTGCGTATACACACACAATAAGTACGTATGAAAGTAACTTGAAGACATTTTACCCCCAAATGCTTAAGCATGAATCTTTACAGAACAAGGACATTTAAATTTAAAACATGATAAAACTGAAAAAAATTTAACTTAAAGTTAGTAATATTAAGATAGATTTCTATATTCACATTTATTCAATTTTAACATATTTTTAATATTCTCTTTATTTTGGCTACCAGAGCCAATCAGTGGTCATACATTGCATTTGGTTGAGAGGTATCTTTTATTATGATACGCATTGTGTTTTAAATCTATGGTAGATTTTGTTTGCTATTACAGAGTTGTTTGCATTATTTAAGGGTAACATATTTTGATTCTTTCAGGAAAAGTGCATGACGTTTATTAACTGTATAATAAAATAAGCTGCTTTTCCAGCTGCTGCATAGCTCTGAAGGTTAAGTATGAAAATGACTTTTCCAGTAACTGAGTGAGCTGAACTGTTGCTTTTAAAAACTCTTTTTAGTGCTTCTTTTCCAGCCTTTGAACTTTTCACTAAGCATTAGTCATTTTTTAATAAAAATACATTTTGTTTATAGGTCTTAGTAGCATTTTGTCCTCATAAAAATATGGAAAACTTCACCAGATTCAATCCATTGATAATCTTAAAAAAAGAAGGAAAGGCTTAAAATTAAACACTAAACTACCTCCCCCCCAAGTTAATAAATTACATAATTATTAAATTCTCTCTGACTTTGGAATTTCCTAATTTTAAAAACTGATGTCAGATGAAATGTTGAAATACTATTAAAAACAACAGGTATACTGAAAAGTGCCCCCTGCCCAACTCTGCTACTCTAAGTACCATAGTAACATTGACCAAAAATTTTCTCTATCAATATAGGAAATTTGGAGGTAGGTTTTTTTTTTTTTGGTAGCTTATTCTCATTCATTGCTGCATTTTTCCTAGATGAAGCAGTATTATCCAGTGTTGCCTCCCAAAAGGCTACTCTTTTTGATTATTTTATGGTCTCCAAATGTGTAGTTTATTGTTCATGGTTACAGTATGAATGAGAGAAGGGAAGGTCACTAGTGGCTACAAAAAGTATTTATATCTTGATGATATTTATTAGTTTAGTAAAGCTTTTTGACATCATTTGAACCAAATTGGATGAGCTAATAAGCTCTTTTGTGTCTTCCTCATCTCTGTTTTTTTTCTTTCCAAGTTTTCAAGTGATCTTTAAAGCTACAGCTTTATACATAAAATTTAAAAACATTTTCCCATTTTTTTCTAAAATGTATTTTCTGTGAGTTCTGTACTTAAAATATATATATGTATGTATAAAAACATTATAAATGTTATAAATTTTTTTTTTTGTCTTTCAGCTCATCTCCAGGCCATTTTATTGTTTGTATTCATGGGAATTACCTTCTTCAGGTCTCTTAGGGCATGTCAGCCTCTTTTAAGCTTTCCTTCTCTTTCAAGAATCATTATTTGTGGAGATATTGAAATTTATCTCAAGCTCTGTTGTGTTGATTTAAATTGTTCATATGTTGAAATCTCTGGCTAATGAGAATGATCCTATTCCACTTCATCAGCTGCATAGGTCTGGCTATTATTGAGGTCTTCAACTCTTGTCCTCACTCCACTTTAACCCTGATCTGGAGTGACTGTCCTCTAGACCTCATCATTCATTCCAATTAGACTTTCTTCTCTGAGGTCTCCAAAATTTGTGGAATCGACATCTTGCTTATTGCCCATTCTACGAAGCCTGGGTTGTATTATCAGCGAAACACTCACTCAACCTCTTTAAGCCCTCTTTATTCAATTTCTTCTGCTTACCATCTAAAACTAACCCTGTGGAATCTTGCCTGCAGTTTTTTGAAAACCATGTTTCTGTCCGTAAGCTTATCCATTAGGTTATCCTGGCAATAACTCAAATTCAGTGGATCCAAATATAACTCATTGTTTATTACCCTCAATGGGAATGGGAGCTGTGTTTATTTTGCTCACTGCTGTGTTTTCTGTGCCAGTGCATACTGTTCATGAGGTACACTTTTGTTGGATGACTGAACAAATGAATGGTATTTCCCTCAGCTAAACTGATTCTTCCTAACTTCTCTTTTTCCTTCATGACATTATCCTTTATCAACTGGCAGAGAGGATTTCAGAATCTTTTGTGACTCAGGATTTGGGGTCTAATGAATAGGATTGAAGCTTAGAATTATGCTTCAAAAAAGGGAAGAGATGGAAGCATGGTTTGTGTTGAGATAGGTAGAAGGGTTCTAATATTGGATGGTAATGGGTTATTTGGGGGAATTTCCTCAAGATTGAGGAAGGGAATGATATTTTGGGGAGTGTTTTTCATGTGGCAGGTTTGTGTGTCCACTCTCATGACAAGCCCTAAAGAGATGACAGAGGTGTGTGTGTGTGTGTGTGTGTGTGTGTGTGTGTGTGTGTGAGATTGAACATTAGGAGTCTTGGCCTTCAGCTCTTTTCTCTCCATGGTCTTGGAGCTGCAGTAGTGAATTACTACATATATGTAATAGGAGCACATTTTTGGTGATGGGATTATGCAGTTTTATATTATAATTTCATTAGATAACAATTTTTATTTTCCCCACAGTTTTTATTATGAACATTCATGATACTGATTGATGGGATGTTCTTTAACTTTGAATAATTTCTATATTAATGTGCATTTAGGTTATTTACTTTTTTCTTATTATAAAATAAAACTAATGAATGTCTTAATACATAGGATTTTTCTGCTTATGGAATATTTTTCAGTACTTATGTAGCCATATACCCCTAAAAAAAACATTTACATTTGTGCCAAGAAGAATAAAATACCTAGGAATAAACTTAACCAAAGAGGCAACGACCTGCACTTTGGAAAATTATAAAACACTGAAGGAAGAAATTGAAGATGATGCAAACAAATGGAAGGATATTTCATGCTCATGGATTGGGAGAACCAATATTGTTAAAATGTCCATACTATCCAAAACAATCTACAGATTCAACACAGTCTCCATCAAAATATCAACAGCCTTTTTTACAATAGTAGAATGAATATTACTAAAATTTGTATGGAACAGAAGACCTCACATAGCCAAGGCAGTCCTGAGAAAGAACAAAGCTGGTGATATCACAATACTAGATTTCAGGATCTACTACAGAACTGTAATAAAGTAGTATGATACTGGCACAAAAGTAGACAGAGATCAATGGAACAAATAGAGATCCCAGAAATAAACCCATAATTATATGTTTAATATAACAGGAGGCAAGAACTTACAATGGGGAAAAGACAGTTTTTGTTTTTCCCATAAATGGTGCTCGGAAAGCTGAACAGCTGTATGTAAGAGAATGAAACTGGACTACTTTCTAACTACCACATAATAATAAACTAAAAATTGGTTAAATACCTAAATGTGAGACCTGAAACCACAAAAATCCTAGGAGAGAACTTAGACAGTAATTCCTCTGACATTTACCATCACAACATTTTTTTGAGATACGTCTCTTTTAAATTTCCTTAATGTTTATTTTTGAGAGATAGAGATAGAGATAGAACACGAGTGGGAGAAGGGCAGAGAGAGAGGGAGACACAGAATCCTAAGCAGGCTTCAGGCACAGAATCCTAAGCAGGCTTCAGGCTGACAGCTCAGAGTAAAAAAAAAATGTGGGACTTGAACCCATGAACCATGAGATCATGAACTGAGCTGGAGTTGGACGCTTAACCAACTGAGCCACCCAGGTGCCCCAAGAGATGTTTCTCTTAAGGCAAGGGAAACAAAAGCAAAAATAAACTATTGGGACAACACCAAAATAAGAGGCTTTTGCACAGTAAAAGAAACCAACAGAACGAAAAGACAACCTACTTAATAGGAGAAGAATGGAAGAAAATATCTAATAAGGAGTTAATATCCTAACTATATAAAGAACTTATACAACTCAATAACAAAAAAACAAACAATCCATTTTTAAAAAAATGGGGAGAGGACCTGAAAAGATCTGTCTTTTTCCAAAGACATATAGATGGCGAACAGACACAAGGAAAGATGCTTAATTTTGCTAATTATCAGGGAAATGCAAATGAAAACCACAATGAAATATCACGTTACACCAGTAAGAATGGCTAAGATAAAAAAGACAAGAAATAAAAAGTATTGGTGAGGATGTGGAGAAAAAGGAGCCCTTGTGCACTGTTGGTGGGGATGTAAATTGGTACAGCCACTATGGAAAACAGGATGGAGGTTCCTTAAAACATTAAAAATACAAATAATATATGATTGAATAACTTTATTATTGGATATTTACTCAAAGTAAAAGTAGTATTTCAAAAAGATACATGCACCCCTATGTTTGTGGCAGCATTAGTTACAGTTGCCGAGACATGGAAACAACTAGTGTCCATCAGCAGACAAATGGTTAAGAAAAATGTGCAGGGTGACACAGCTATAAGAAAGGAAGAGATTGTGCCATTTGAGACAACATGAATGGGCCTAGAAAGTATTATGCTGAGTGAAGTAAGTCAAACTGAGAAAGACAGTTACCATATGATTTCCATTCATGAGTGGAATCTAAAAAAACAAATGAGTAAACAAACCCCAAAATCAGACCTATAAATACAGAGAACAAACTGATGGTTCCTAGGGTGGGGGAAGGGGAGGGAGTTGGGCAAAATGGGTGAAGTGGAGAGGAAATACAATAAAAGGCACAGTGTAAGAAATAGTCAGTGATATTGTAATTGCCTTGTAATGGAACAGATGTGAACACAGCATAATGCATAAACTTGTCAGATCACTACCTTGTACACCTGAAACTAATGTAACTGTGTATCAGATATATTCAAATAAAAATAGTTTTAAGTTTGAATCATTTTCTCTTTCACTAAGGACTTTCTGTTTGTGTCATGGTGTCAATGCCCAGAGAGGTTAATATTCCTTTTTCCATCTCTTATGTTCTGAAATGCTTTTTAAATAACCCCTGACTGTGGATTCAATAATTTCAAATTTTAGATATTTATTTGAATATTGATGTTGAATAAAGAGTCAGATGTTTAAACCAACTATAACTTGTAAACATCAGCTTTATATTTTGTTTTGGAAATCTATGCTTTTTTGGTCTGGAGATCCTAATATTTCTTGTTAATTGTAAGATTTCAAGAAATAACTTTCATACTTAGTCTTAACTTTTTACTAAATGTGGAATTCTTATGTATTAGGTAGATGGCAAATCCCACCATCTTATGTTCGCCATGTGGATTTTAAATTTTTATTGTTATAAAATTTATTCATTTTTATTTTCTTGTTTTAAAATTCTTTATTTAATGTATTCTTTTATTTTCTGAAAAAAGCAATACATACATAGGATGACAAATTCCAACAGTACAAAAGAACATACAATAAAAAATCCTCTAGTCTTGTTTCCTAAAGACAACAATTATTATCAGTTTCTGTGCATCCTTTCAGAGTTATTTTTTTTAATTTTTTCAATGTTTTCTATTTATTTTTGAGAGTCAGAGAGAGACAGCGTGAGCAGAGAAGGGTCAGAGAGAGGGAGGTACAGAATCTGAAGACAGGCTCCAGGCTCTGAACTAGCTGTCACCACAGAGCCCAACGCGGGGCTCGAACCCACGAACTGTGAAATCATGATCTGAGCCGAAGTTGGATGCTCAACTGACTTAGCCACCCAGGCACCCCATTTCAGAGTTATTTTATATACACTCTAGCCTTTCTCTATCATATTTACTTTGGCTAAAACTGTAGTATTCTTGAAAAGGGGAACTTTCTGAATTCATACATTTTTCTGCCATTTCATTTACACAGGCTTAATACAGTTGTGATTAGTTATATTTGGATTGTTTTAAAAAACTGAATAAAAATATGAGTAAGATTGGCTTAAATAGTCATGAACTATTTTGAGAACTAAAATTTGGAAAATATAAAGGAATTAACTAAAAGGTATGGAAACTGAATAAGACTGGTTGGAAATGGAAAGTGGGAGTCAGGACTATTGAGTGTAATAACTTAAGGAGCGTTCTCTGATGTATCTATAAATACCTTTCTTCTTAAGCATATGTGTATTTCTGTTATCTATACTGTTGAATAATAAATTATTAAATTCTGTATAATTGGTTCTAAGCTATGCTCTGAGAATATTAGCACCTGAAAAGATGTTAATATGTATATGATGAAATAATTTTGTGGTAAAAAATGTTTGGGAAAAGTGCTATGGCATTGATAATAAACTTTTTAAATGAAATTAATAATTGCTTTTAAGGCATGAGGTTCTAAATATATCCATCTGAGCTGCTAAAATATTTTATAATATGTTTTGAATGAAAAGGAAATCTATTACAGAGCTCTATCATTTTCTTAACTCATTCACTGAGAGATACCATCTTTGCATTTGGCAGAAGTATTATTGTTCTTTTTTTAGTGTTTGTACAATGCAATTTTGGCAGTTCCTGAGGAGAATATAATTTATTGAGGCAGTTTATATTTTTAAAATGCAATAACTTGTTATGTGAGAAGCTGCATTGAAATGCCAGAAGAAGATATTTCCTCTTTCTTTGCCTTTCTTCCTTCATAATTGCCATAAACAATGCAAGTTGTATACATAAACTGTACAATTATTTACTTTTAATGTTTGATTGAATGGCTTTTAAAAAGTCAGACATACTGCCAAATAGCTAACTGTTTATTTATTTGTTTTTCTTTGAATCAAGGAATGTGGGAGGACTGTGCCGACCTGGTGTGAAACAGCCTGGTGGGGGGAGGGCAGGGAAAGCAGCAGCCATATTAACACTTCCACTGCTGCCCACACTCTCTCACTAGCAAAGCATTTGATAGTTTAGAAAGGAATTCTGCTACAAATGCTTCTCTGAATTTTGTTGAGTGGAAAGTAAATTAAAAAAAAGAAAAAAGAAGAACTGCACATTCATATCTTCCTTGATACCAATTCTCTGTGGTTAGATAGCACATATACATTTATGAAACTGATGAACAACCTTTTTCCAACAATTCAGTCAATGTTATTTTATGAGAGTTATATGTGTATCTGGGAGTAAATATTATCATTGTCTTAGTTTTATTTAAAAGTTCTCTCTCCAGTTTTAGTCTTGAATTTTATTGGTTATATTGACCTATAAAGTCCATAAAATATTTATTTTAGTCAATAGTTAGAAGTAAAACTTTTATTTATAATGCCTTTATCTTCCTCTTGAAAACAAGAGTGTTCTTTTTAAATAATGAGGACACCTCAGAGTTGTAGAAGTGTTGATGTTTTTATTTGACTTGCTAGCAGAGCCAGGTTTCATTAGAAGTGGTGATTCTGTAGTTGGCCCTTTTTCCCCATTCATAACCTAAATAAACATAAAAGGGTAAAATAAGTGGCAGAAGAAATGTCATTGTGGGCTTGAAAGTCTCTCATAAGGTCTTGTTCAGGATGAGGGTATATATGTTTATATTTTAGAAAAAATTTATATTTACATATAAAATCAATTTTATATATGCTTGAGATATTTATGTTACTGTATATTCATTTTAACATATTTTATGCAATATCTATATGTATTAAAAATATATAATGCTTATATATTCATACATGGATATGTAAATATAAATAATTAGAAAAATTCAAAATATAAATAACACATAGCTCTAGGTAAATATATACTTCTAAATATTTGTGGTTATATGTTTATATATAATACTATGCAGAATATAAGTATACACATATATATTTATATTTTGGGGATGTTTCCTATGATAGTGTAGCAATCCCTTAAAAAAAACCCCAAAGAAAATATGTACATTCTTACATAGTGTTCTCTGTAAGTATGTGTAGGGCTTGAGGAGATAATAATGCTTTACTAGTTTTTTTAAAGAATATTTAAATAAGTTCTTGAGAGGATGAGTGGTTTAGTGAACATATTTTCCAAGTAAGAATTCATCCTTTTTTCCTCTGCTGGCCCACATCTTGTGACATTAATATTCTCTATAAATCAGAGTATTGGGGTGGGTGCATTGTAGTGGGCTTAATTGTGTTGGTGACAGAAGGTGTTACAAAGCTGAGGGAGGTCCCTTGGCACAGGAGAGGAAAGGACAGTAAAAAGAGTAAAAGTCAGTGATTTGGACTGTTTATTAACCTTGCCTTTCTGTGGAAAAGATCCTTCACCCTGTCAGTGGGCATGGAACTGGCAGCTGGAGTGTTGTTGTCTCTGACCCCTGCAAACCAGGCAAATGAGGCCGTTGAAGGATGGGTTGACTGTGCTCCAGCTGCCACATGCCTTGAATAAAAGTCACAAAGAGACTCTTGCACATCGCTGAGCAGGACTGCAGTGAGGAGCTAGGGGATTTTAACTGCTGGTTTTCTCACTGTTTCCAAAGGACTAATTATTAAGGAGCACTTTACGGCCATAGTGATGGAAATAATTAGTATTTAAAAATTACTAAGAAGACCATTTGAAAAAGTGTTGGGTCAGAGTTTTCCTTTAGAGGTATGACCATTAGCCATTGGCTAAGGTTGAAATCTAGTGCTGTCAAAGTTTTGCTTTCCCCAGGTAGCTCTTTGGCTGTGGGCTTATTGGCATTAGCTCCATCCGTAGGGCACTTTGGCAGGGCTTGAAGTTCTATAATACAGTTGCAGTGCCTGATGTGGGAGGGGTACAGGACAACAACTCAGGCCTTTTGGCTGGATATTCCCTGGTGGTACCAGAATAAGAGCTGGGTGAGTGGTTGCTAAGACATGTTGAGGCATCGCTCTACCTCTTTTCCATTTGGATCTGGGCCTCTGGATAGAAGATAAAGAATTATGTCAGAATTTACTTAGTGGTAGTGAAAGAACCCAATTTAGTTCTCTTCTAAATCTGCTTCAGCTGACATGAACCTTTTGGGTCAAAAGAAAAAGAAATGCCTGGGAACATGAAAGTGATCAAAGGAAACACCCTATTTATCTTTCCCACTTCTTTTTAAGGCATAAGCTTTTTGGAAGTTAAAAGTGTGGGTGCTTAACATTTTTCAGGGCAACTCTGATCTTCCTCTGGCACTTCTAACCGAGTCTGTCAAAGGTCCAACTCCCTCAAGAGTTTCTCATCATCATCTTCAAACACTTATTGAGTGTTTCTCTATGATGGTGTTTTCCTGAAGCTTCTACCAGGTTATTTGAAGCATCTGTTAGTTTGTAGTCCTTTGGGATTTTGGGATGACTTAATATTTAAAGAGTAACCCTTTTGTGGGAACTTCATATCACTTTTGAGGCTTTCCTTGTCTGCCAGCAGTATTAGCTAGGTGCTTATGTGTGCCCTAAATGAGATGTTGACCTCAAGGAACTTAGGGAAAACTATGGATTTAACATATATTAAGCAATTAGATGGGGCACCTGGGGGGTGGCTCAGTTGGTTAAGCATCCAACTTTGGCTCAGGTCATGATCTCACGGTTCGTGTGTTCGAGTGCCATGTCGGGCTCTGTGCTGACAGCCAGCTCAGAGCCTGGAGCCTCATTCTGATTCTGTGTCTCCCCCTCTCTCTGACCCTCTTCTGCTCTTGCTGTCTCTCTCTCTCTCTCTTTCTCTCTCTCTCCCCCCAGAAATAAATAAAACATTAAAAAATATATTAAGCAATTAGAGAACATTACAAGACAATATAAGTTTAAGGACTTATGTGGTACAAACTCTTAAGTACAGGATGGATCAGCATAACTCAGTGTAAACCCTGGCTCCACTACCCTGAATAAATCACAAGCTCTCTAATCCTCTTGTATCTGATAGGAATACTATTAACTATTTCTAAAATTGTTGAATGGATTAAATAACATAGACTGCCAAGCACATTGTTGGTACTCTGTACATGACAGATCCATGTAGGACAGAGAAGACTTATAAGGAGATAGGGAAATTTGACTTGGAAGATGAAGGATGGGGAAGGCATGATTAACAGAGGAATGATGAGTTTATTTGTAAGGAGGTGGGAAGAGAGAGTAAGTTAAGATAGGCAGCTGAAGGGGGGACACTTGCGTGGCTTAGTCCGTTAAGCATCTGACTCTTGATTTTGGCTCAGGTCATGATCTTAATGGATGTTGAGATCTAGCCCAAGTGGGGCTTTGCACTGAGAGCACAGAGCCTACTTGGGATTCTCTCCCTCGCCCCATTTTTGCCTCTCCCTCCTCACATGCTCTCTCTCTCTCAAAATAAAGAATTAAACATTAAAAATAAAAAGATAGGCAGCTGAAATTAAGTTAGGTGTGAATTTGGGCCTGATGGGAATGAAGGGTTGTATAGAGAAGTAGTGGAGATAAAAAAAGAGTGAGTTCCATGGCCAGTTAAGAAGTTTGATTACATCCAACAAGCATTTGAATGTTATATGAATACAAGTTGCGTTTTTGAAAGGTTTTTGCACTGTGTAAAACTGATACACGAGCCCTGTGAGGAAGGTACTATTGTTATCCCCATTTTCCAGGGTGCATAGTGTTTGGAAGAAGTTTAAAAAACTTTACCTTTGTATTTACTGTGTGAAAACAACAACAACAGCAATGTAACAGTAGTCAAAATGAAAGAATTAGTTCATGATCCAGCCATTCAAACAAATAGACTGTGTTCATTTTCCCAAATGGTTTTAGTTTTTCTTTCAAGGAATGCAAAAAGTGGTATTATTTGAGTTAATTTTTGTCAATGGTTTAAACAGTGTCTGGTACATAGTTAACACACACTACATGTTAGCTATTATTTTTACCTTAATACAGAATAAGAATTTATAGAGTAGACAAGACAGTCCATGATAATAGTTTGAGTAAGGGCATTTTTTCAGGTAAATTTTGTGAGCTCCCTGTTTTCACTCACAACTTAATAATGGTTCCACATGTAAGCTGAACACAAAGAGAAGTTCTAATTCTTTTCAGAACAGAATGAAATATGACCAATATGCAACTACCTTATCTGCTATTTAAAGCTAAATTCTTTGCTGACCTATCAGAGGTTTGCTCTGATTAACCTGCCAATGGTGGAGGAAAATGAACAAATAATAAATATTTTTCAAAAATTTATGTTGTATTCAATGGGTAATCTGTGATTAGAATTTATTGTCTTAAAATATAGGTCTAATTATTATGCTTTTCCTAGAAAAGAGAAGAACTCATTTTTTCATTGTTACATGCTTGACAGTTTTATAGGATGAATACTCAAGATTTTAGTGGGCTCTAAGAGTGAGTCAGGCAGTTTATGTCAAATGTTCTCATTCTTAAATGTTCCTGGTGGGTTATGGAGAAGTTAGCAAATGAACATGTTGTATCAGTTACTCAGTTTGCAATAATTTATTTCTGGACTAGTAAAACTGTGAACTCTTCTCCAACTGCTAACCCTGAGTTATTTTTCTAAAGACTTTCTGTTCATGTTTCTAAAATCTTAGCTGTTGATACCACTTGGATAGACCTATTATTTTTCAAGTGCTGAGGTCTAAGTTGTTGAATAAGCAACACTAACTTTTGACATGAAAGAAAATTTAGAGGAAAGAGGGATTTCATTTGCTTTTCATTTACCAGGGTCTGTCTTATAATGTGAACTTATCAAGAACACGAGTCACATTTTTCACACCTCTGTGTCCTTTGGGACATAAACATTTAGGGAGATCCACAGGCACAAAGACTGCTTTGTGCTGGGGAAAATAATAAAAAAATTAAGAAGTTGGAATTGAAAATAAAATTCCTTTGTGCATTTTTTATATGTCAATTAGCTTTATGGGCTTTTGGGTTTTCCCAAATCTCCTTGAAGGCATTTGTGGAACAATTATAGTGACTGGAGTTGCCATTACACCTTTTTTTGGAGAGGTTGGGAGGAAAGATGGCTCATTTACCAGTGTAGTCTGGTAAATGGGTTACAGCTCTGCTGAGAGGATTGTCTTTTTTAGCTATAAGCAATAGCACAGAAAGTCACGTGGTAAGTGGATGTGGGTTTTAGAACTTACCTGTACATTCTGTGAAGACATTAATGAAGGTCATTAATGTGTAGACGTTCAAAACCTTTAGGTTGCTTTATGCTTCTTTTCTTCCTCTCTCCCTCCCTCTCTCTTACAATCTCTCTCTTCTTTCATTTTGTTTGATTCATTTTTAAAAACAGCATTTTGCAACATTTCATAAATTGGTAATTTTATAGCTGGTGCATAGAGAGTTTTCATGTTCTTTTGGAAAAGAGACTCAAACCAGGAGGTTAGGTATAGATAAGAAAACTTATTTTGTTATTGTTCTCTGAATTCACTGGAGATATACTGAAGAGCTTTTTGGAGCATTACTTATTTGAACAATCTGGCACGGTCATTGGCTTTCATTTCACTCATGACTTGTTGAGGAAATGATTTTACCATAGAGTTACTGTGCATAACAGAAGTCATTTTTGTTGCTCTTTCCCCTCTCCTTTTCTTCCTTGAATCCCTGCCTCTTTTTTTCCCTTCCTCCTTTCCTCTCTCCCTTCCTTCTTTCTTCATTCCATGTATTTTCCTTTTTCTTTAATAACCTTGGTATCCACAACTCAGCCAAAGTAGTAAGCAGAGTACAAACTTTTGTGACAGTTGATTTGGAATATTATAATTTGCTACCTGGGAACAGTTAGTACTGTCTTGCCTCATTCCATTTTGCTATGTACTACTGTTGGAAAGATTGATTTTGGAGGATTGGCTAGCAGAGGAGCAGTCACACTCATTACACTTGAAATTTCAAGGAAAATATAGAATCTTTTCTCATGTTGACAGTCTCACTGGATTGTTAAGAAAAAATAAACTTGGTGCTGTTCAGTTTATAATTTTACACTTTTCTGGTTTAATCTCTTTTTGAAAAAGTTTTAATTTAAATTCCAGTTAGTTTTCAGTGCAATATTAGTTTCAGGTGTACAGTATAGTGATTCAGCACTTACGTCACCTGGTGCTCGTCACAGCAAGTGCCTTCCTTAATCCTCATCACCTATTTCAACCATCTGTCCATTCACCTCTCTCTGGTAACTATCAGTTTGTTCTCTATAGTTAAGAGTCTGTTTCTTGGTTTGCCTCTCTTCTTTTTTTCTTTTGCTCATTTGTTTTGTTCCTTGAATTCCACGTATGAATGAAATAATATGGTATTTATCTTTCTCTAACTTATTTTGTTTAGTGTAATACTCTCTAGCTCCATCCATGTCCTTGCAAATGGCAAGATTTCATTCTTTCTGATGGCTGAGTATTATTCGTGTGTGTGTGTGTGTGTGTGTGTGTGTGTACGCACACTCCACATCTTTTTTATGCATTACATCAGTCGATGGGCATTTGGACTATATCCGTAATTTGGCTGTTGTAGAGAATGTTGCTATAAACATGTAGGTTACTTTGAATTGGTGTTTTTGTATTCTTTAGGTAAAATACCTAGGACTGCAATTGTTGGGTTATGGAGTAGTTCTATTTTTAACTTTTTGAGGAATCTGCATACTGTTTTCCAGAGTGGCTACACCAGTTTGCATTCCCACCAACAGTGCAAGAGGAATCCCCTGTTTCCAAATCCTCACCAAAACCTATTTTTTCTTATGTTGTTGATTTTAGCCATTCTGACAGATGTAAGGTGATATCTCACTGTGGTTTGATTTACATTTCCTTGATGATGAGTGATGTTGAGAATCTTTTCATGTGTTTCTTGGCCATCTGTATGTCTTCTTTGGAAAAATGTCTATTCATGTCTTCTTCCCATTTTTAATTGGAATCATTCATTGGTTATTGAGTTTTTATAAGTTCTTTATGAATTTTGGATAGTAACCATTGACCAGATGTCTTTTTTATGGTACAGTGTCTTTTGTGTTAAATTCATGGGCCTTTAGGTTTGTATCTACTTTCCATGCTTTTCTTCAGGGTGGAGTATGAGAGTGGGTTCATGGTGGCAGGGGGAAATTGGTAATCTCTGTCCACATAGTGCCTTCTGGATATTTGCTGTGGTTTGGAGTTATAAAGCCCATGATAAACCTGTGGGGTGTTCATTACAGAAGTCTCTGACTGCCTACCATGAGGTTTGTCCTCTATTCTTATACACTTAAGGGCTTAGCCAAAGAAGGGTACATAGGTGTTTTCATTTGGTTGCTCCTGTCATTTCTTAACGATAACTCAAAAATTATTGTGAAATGGCTTTAAAAAGTTTGTCAAGTCACTCTGAAAGCAAGTATTCCTAGTCTGTTAAACTTGAGAAAGTTATATTTTTCCATCTGTATTCTACACTTTTGTAGCCCAGGTCTCAGTACGTCAATTACAGAAATTCAACTTGGATCAAATTCTAACATGGGGAAAATTTTGAAATTAATAACTGTGCTTTCACTTTTAGTAATTAATTCCCCCCACAAATGACCTTTATTTCCCTTTTAGGCAGCTTATGGTCACTATTTCAGAGAAGGAAGGCCTGAAAGAGCATTTAAAAACAAAGTAGCATCTGAGTTTAAGACTTCTGGTAGAAACAATATTTAAAAGAAAGGATTGGAATATTGGCAAGAATTTATCATAATGTAAGAGAATGTTTTTTCTTTCCTAGACTTGATAAGATTCCTTGAGCTCTGGAGAAAGAATTGGAGAGGAATGGCATCAGACAGTCTTGGAGGTCTCTGGCAAGGGGACCTGTGTTTTTCCTCATGCCTCCCCTAGCAACAGTTTTGGCCTAGGGCTGGGTGAACTCAGAGAGGTCATGTGTGCCACTCCCTGCCTAGTTTTCCAGGGGTGCTGCAGTCCTAGCAATGGGGCAGCAGAATAGCTGGAGACAGCATAGGGTTGTTTGGAGAATGGTCTTATAGAGAATCTCTGTTCATTTGTAGTGTGAGGAGTAGCCAGATCTTTTCCTATATAGCCAAGTGTGGTATGGATGTGTACCTGATAGCAAGCATTGTGGAGGGGCTTTACATTTGTAACAACCAACCACCACTGGAAAGTAGCACAGATTAGGAGATGTTTTTAGCAGATGCCAGCATGGAACCTTCCATGAGTCAGATGGAATGAGGTACACATCAGTAACGGTCAGCGTGGACTGAGGGAGCAGGTGCCTTTCCCTGATGCCATGACACTAAGCCAACTAGAATTTAAATGAGGGAGGGGAGAGAACCCTAAATTGAGTTTACTCTGATTTGACTGAGAAAGTATTAAGTTAACTGAGTTTAATCTGCATTTGTAAGTTTAAGTTATCTGCTGCCAAATGGAGTGGGGAGTAAGTTGAATTTTAGGAAAAAATATACTTCTTATCTCCAACCCATTGTATAGAGTTCCTAGCAAGTATTAACAATAAAGGTGAAGGGTGCCTGGGTGGCTCAGTCAGTTAAGCTTCTGACTTCAGGTCATAATCTCATGGTTCATGGGTTTAAGCCCTGCATTGGGCTCTGTGCTGATAGCTTGGAGCCTGGAGTCTGCTTCAGATTCTGTGTCTACCTCTTTCTCTGCCCCTCGCCATCTCATTCTCTGTCTCTGTCTCTCAAAAATAAGTAAACACTAAAAAAATAAAACAATCAAGGTGAAAAAAGCAAATTAACAGGTGCATTCCAAGCAGTCTTCTAAATATGATCCACTTTGTCTAATGACCTCCAGCTGAGCTGACCTTTAAAAGCAGTGAGATGTTACTCCATTATTCAACAGGAATGATTCTTACTGTAGAGCACAGAGTGGCATATTATATGATAAGACATCTAGTAAGTTATCTTCCACCAATATTATCTGGAATTTTCTTAAGAGTTTCTACTACTTCTTCAGCTAGATAATACATAAGGATATTGAGATTTATTGGTAGAGGCTTTGGGAGGGTTGACTAGATCTCATTCACCCACTTAACCAATTATGGGAAGGCATTATGCTTAATTATGCTTGAGCCATCAATAGTGAACAAGTCTTTTTTTTTTTTTTATTTTTTTATTTCTAGGAGAGAGAGACAGCGTGAGCAGGGGAGGGTCAGAGAGAGAGGGAGTCACAGACTGAAACAGGCTCCAGGCTCTGAGCTGGCAGTCAGCACAGAGCCCGACGCGGGGCTCGAACCCACGAACCGCGAGATCATGACCTAAGCGAAAGTCGGAAAGTCAGACGCTTAACCGACTAAGCCACCCAGGCGCCCCAATAGTGAACAAGTCTTTGTCCTCAAGGACTTGACAGTTTAGTTGTGGATATGGGCAATATGTTGGCTATTGCTGTACTGTGTAGTAGGTACCAGAAAAGGGGTAAGAACTGGATGCACTTTGGGCAGTAATGAAAGATTTCCCAGAAGTTTTCTGTGAAGATTATGTGAGGCAATCTTTGTAGTATCACAGGACCTAAATAAATACTATTTTTTAGTTTTTTTTTCATAGATTCATTCATTGAGGTTTGGGAGTTTAGATTAAGTGTGAGCCTTTATGTTCCCAGTACTTAGGACAATTACCTGTCACATGATGAGTACTAAAAAAAATGACTTGCAGAATGATTGATGAACTGTTGAATAATTTCTGAGATATAGCTGATGATAACTAGAGCCATTTTCTTAAGTTATGTATCTGAACATTTTTGTTTTCCAAGAAAGTGAAATCATGAATATTGTAGTACAAATTTGAGCCAAGGTAAATCCCTTGTGAATACGGCACTAATCACTTTCCAGTTACTGCCAGACTGTCACCAAAACACAGCTCTAATCATTACCAACATCATCACCCTAAGAAGATACCATTATACCATGGTTTAAAAAAACTTTCTACACATTCTCTCTTTTCATTTTTTATAATAAATTTTATTTTTAGGACAATTTTAGATTTACAGAAAAATTGTGAAGATAGTGCAGAGAGTTCCTATATGTGCCACACTTACTTTTCCCTATTATTAACATATTAGTACAGAACTGCAGTGTGTTGCAATTAATAAAGCAATATTGACATATTACTGTATTAAAATTGTTCTTATTTTCTTCTTCTTCTTCTTCTTCTTCTTCTTCTTCTTCTTCTTCTTTTTACCTAATGCCCCTTTTTTCTTCTAGGATCTCATCTGAGATACCACATTACATTTAATCTTCACATCTTAATTTCTCTTGGCTGTGATGGACTTCCTTATTTTTGATGACCTTGACAGTTTTGAGGAGTACTGGTCAGGTATTTTGTAGAATGTCTTTCACTTGGGATTTGTCTGATATTTTTCCTCATAATTAGACTGGGTTTATGGGTTTTGGGGAGGAAAACCACAGAGATAAAGTGCCATTTTCAGAAATGAGGATTACACACTATTAACATATTTCATCACTCTTGATGTTAACCTTTCTAACCTTGCTTAAGTAGTAGTGTTTGTCAAATTTCTCCACTGTACAATTACGCCACCTTTTCCCTTTCTACACTATACTCTTTACCTCATTTAGTCTTCAAATTGTCAGAGACTGCACTTTACTAGTTAACCCCCATAATAAATAGGATAAGCAAGTTGGATAAATCATAGGTTTGTTATGAAGATCATAGAGGTAATATTTCTAATGTGCTTTGAAATGTGTTCAACACAGAAGCTAATATTTTTACAGATAGTTCAAAAATAAGTCTCTAAGAAATTTGATGACTTGGCACAGAATAGTGGGAGAGAAACACTGGACAAATCTGATCCGTTTTAAAACTTGCATCTTTTCAAGTGACCAAATCAGCTTCTCTTTTTAAGTACAAAGCCAAAATGATATGCCCTTATGGTAGACACTTGTCAACCATGACTTCTGATGCAGAAATTTTAAGCAGAAGCAGGAAAATCATACTCTTGTTTTCTTACATCAACAACAAGAGTAAAAATGGTCTACTTTTACTCCCATTCTCTTCTCATTCCCTTTAACTGAGACTAGAAATATGAGAGAGGAAAAATATGAAGAAGAAAGGAAGAGGTAGGGAGCAGACCAGAAGATTTAGCCTAGGAGTGGCAGTTCCTGAGTGATTTATTATGGGCCAGGGAAAGCTTAGTGTTTCTTCCATATTTTTCAGGAAGGATGTGATGAGTTGCAACAACAATCTGGTGACTATTGCAGACTTGTTTGAATAAGTCATTCTTTATGCCTGCTTTCTTTTAAACTCAAATTGCGTACCTACCTCAGGTTAAATGGCTAATCAGTTTTCTTCTGCCTCCAAGAAGAAATGTCTCTGAGGAGCTTTACAATTTTACTAGTTCAAGAACATCAACATTTCTCTAGGTTCAAGCCTGGAGAGGCAAAGCAATGACAGTAGTTGCTCTTTGTTAAAATAACTTCTCTCTTTGGGCTTTAAATCATGTCTTTTTCTTTCCACCACTGTTTTTCTCCTTTGCAGTGGAGTGTTTTCTGATTATTTTCCCACTACCCCTCCATGAATTCCTGCATCTATGGGAATTAAAGATAAAATCAAAATGATATCTAATTTTCTTTCCTTGTATGGTAGAGAAATGCACATTCCAAACACTTACTCTTCATGTTCATTAACAGAATTATTTAGTGAAATTCTGAGACATCAAATTTGGTTTTACTTTGTAAAATATTCAGAGATGCTGCTCAGAGGTACTGGGGTAATGAAGAGAGGGTTTTCAGGCTTGGGACAGGCAGTGGAACATAATGTTTAAGGCCATGAGCTTTAGAGCAAGATCATTTAGGTTCTTACCTGGGCTTTACCACTTACTAGCTGTATGACCTTGGGCAAGTTACTTACCCGTCCCGTGCTTCAGTTTCTTCATCTGTAAATGAGTTAATAAAGTTCTAACTCATAAGGTCATTGTGAGGATTAAATGATTCAATATACATAAAACACTGAGACCAATGTTTGGCATAGTAAATTCTTTGTGTTTACTACGTATTAAAATTTATAATAATAACAATAATTATTATTATAGGTCATTAGCATATATGCTGATATTCTGTAATTTGTCTTCTTCCCCCCTGCCCTGACAGTTGACTACTGACTGTGAACTGCATTTCCTGGGTTCTCCTTTCTAGCTGACTTCCATTTAGGTTTATCCAGTGGAGGCAGTGGGAGGACATGAATGGGTAGAAGGAAAGAGAGCTATGGGTATCTCTTCTTTGCTTCTTCCCTGGTTTTATGTAGCCATTTATCCTCTAGAAGATTTATCCTCATGAAAGATTTTCTCTTTCATGATTTAGCTCCTGTTGGGCAGCCCCTTCTACAACTTTAGCTTGTACTGGGCTCTTCTAACATCATTTTCTCCACTTGCCTCTTCAGCGCTATGAGTGGTAATACCTTCCCATGGTTGGGTCTCTGGATGCCTCATCATTTCTTGTTTGTTAGCTCCATTCTTCCTACACCTTTGTTGTTGGTCCCTTCATCAGCCTGATTTCATTTGAACCATCTGAGGAACAATTCTGTTTTCTAATGGGACCCATACAAAATTCTACAACTTAATATTTAGATTTGACAATTTAGGAATGTCCCAACTATGAATCTGTTCTTGTTAATGTGCTACGAAAGTTTCACTAAAAAATTATGATGATTATTGGTAAACGTTTTGCCTCTTCATTGTTATTTTAAATTTCTTGAGACAGGAATTACTGTTTTGGGTATGTATGTGTGTGTGTGTAGTCTTTGTAGTTTCTAACACAGTGCCAGATATATAGCAGGTAGTAAAAAAAACAACCCCCTTGTATTGAAGGACATTTCTGTTCAGAACAGTGAACATGATGGTTTACTTCAGTGACACATTAAAAGCTTTGCAACTATAGCAGCTTTAGTTTCAATCTCTACAATTACTTGTTAGGCTTTAAAGGATTTATTGCTTGTGAAAGGTGCCAAAACAATAGCACTGAGGAAGAAAATCCCAGAGTCTCACAACAGACTGTGACTGTCCAAGCTTCTTCTGCCTCCTGCCAAAGAGCCCATTGGAGCTGACTGAAAGATTAGCTCATTTTCAACTAAACTTTTGATGTTCTGGGAGACTGGGCAGTTTACTTCCCCCTCAGGAAATTCTATGAAAGAACTAGATTAAGTGTTTTCTTTTTCTGAGGAGTCTTATACAGCCTTTCTGCATTATCCCTGAATAGACTCTGCTCTTTTAAGAAGGAACAGTTAATTAATTTTATGTCTGTACTTTTGTTTGCAAAGGAAGATGCCTGTGAAGCAGGCAACCTGGTCAACTGCTGAAATGATATGTGGGTAATTGTAAACAAGATATCCTAGATATAACTTGTTAGAATCTAGCACACAAAGAGCTTAAATGCAAGTCTAGGCATAAATATTTAACCTTCATGGGGGCAGAACCGGTAGTATCCCAGTGTGAGTTACTGGGAAAGTAACTCTTGGAGCCTCATTTTATTTATCAATAAAGCCGGATGGTAACATGACTTACCTTGTAGGTTTATTGTAAGAATTATAGATGTTTACGAAGAACCTAGAATGTAGCACCTCAATAGATGATAGCAAGGAATACTGATAAAAGCTAGATTAGAATGTTTTTTTTAAACTGAAAGTGAACAGAAATAATTAGTATATTTACTTGGTCAGTAGTAGTTTGTGTTATATCCTGATTATTTGTAAGTGGGTCAGAGAGGGGTGATGTAGGACAGTTAACTGACTGAGCCACCCAGGTGCCCCTGAGGGGTGATGTGAGAAAGAAGAGAACATCTCATGGGCTTTACCAAGTCATTGTTAGGGTAGAATTATTGCTTATTCAATGTTTCAGAAAGATTTTTAGGCATTTGTTAGGACATTTTATCTGATATGTTATCCTTGACAATATGTTATTAAGAAAGTATGAAAACAGTTGTGAGTATTCAGCGTTATTAGCTTATCAGAGGTATTTTGATCAATTGAGATTATTTTATACACAATGAGATTGTACTCTCTTCTTGTAATTTATGTAGGATGTTATTACAAAAGACATTAATTGTCACTAGTCTTATTGTTCTACTTTCATATAAGAATACTTCATTTTTGGGGCGCTTGGGTGGCTCAGTTGGTTAAGCATCTGGCTTCAGCTCAGGTCATGATCTCGTGGTTCATGGGTTCGAGCCCCGCATCAGGCTCTATGCTGACAGCTAGCTCAGAGCCTGGAGCCTGTTTCGGATTCTGTTCTCCCTCTCTCTCTGACTCTTCCCTGCTCATGCTTGCTCGCTCTCTCTCTCTCTGTCTCTCTCTCTCTCAGAAATAAACAAAACATTAAAAAAAAAACTTGACTTTAAATTTTTGTTTATAGGAAAAGTTACAATAAGTGTTAGATGAGCACCGTGGGAAGAGATTATATAAGAAATCCAACCAGAGAGGAGGTGGAGGAGAGGTGTAGTGGCCTAAGTCCTGGAACTGAAGTTGAGAAGCTGGGATTCTTCTAATGACTAGCTTTGTCACTGCATTAGTCAGGGTTCTCCAGAGAAACAGAACCAACAGTATAGATCTAGATCTAGATCTAGATAGATATGTATTATAGCATGTTTGGTCATGAGCTTAGGTCATTGTGAAGGCTAAGTCCCATGACCTGCTGTCTGCAAGCTGGAGAATCAGGGAAGCTGATTGGGGGTGTAGTTTGAAGCCTGAAAATTATAGAGCTGATTGATGGTATAGATTACAATCTGGGGTGAAGGCCTGAAACCAGGAGCACTAAGGGCAGAAGATCCATGACCCAGCTCAAGCAGTCAGGCAAAGAGTAAAGCCATCCTTCCTCTGACTTTTTGCTTTATTCAAGCCCTCAGAGGATTGGATGGTGACCACCAGGTTTGGAGAGGGCCATCTGCTTTACATAGACCACCAATTCAACTGTTTATCTCTTCTAGAAACACCCTTATGAACACATTCAGAAGTAATGTTTAACCAGTTGTCTGACCATGGCTCAGTCAAGTTGACACATAAAATTAACCATCACTGTTAATTTAGATAAGTCACTTAAATTCAATGGGCCTTGGCTGCTTTGTCTAGAATAAAAAGATATTGTTCCTGATCAGCTTGAAAACTTGGTTACCGATTCATTCTGCATGGCTGGTATATAAATATACATTAACATTTTCCATTAACATTTAAATTAACAATTTAAAAAGTACTTGCCCAATGCAGAAAATTTGAAAAACCAAGGAAACACTACAGCTTGCTCCCTTTTACTTTCATCTATACCCTTCAGATGTAATCACTGCCAAAATTTTGGTACATGTTCTTCAGGTTATATTCTGAGTTTACTGTACTTTGACATTTAAATGACTTCCTAGCTGATAATTATATTAAAAATCTGTTAATTTGTGAAAATTATAGGAATTATAATTTTCCTTCTAGCTATTATCTATATTTAAGATCGTACTCTGTTGAAAACATTGATATGTTCTTTGATGGCTAGCTTTCCCCAAAGGAAATCTAATGTTAGAGTTTCTGAACAGATCAAAAGTTGGCAGTTGTCATAGGAAGGAATATTTTTGGGAAGGAGGTTCTTGGAAGAAGGCTACCTACCCACCCACCAGTGGGGACTTTCTTGATAGGGTTAGATTGCAACATGTTTGCCAAATAATAAGCAAGCTCCACTAGGTGGTAGCATTGCCACGTGGCCCAGCAAGCCAAGCTGCAAGAAACTGGCTGACGATTATGTGACTATTAAAGACAGAAGTTTGGACATGAATAGCAAAACTACTGAGGGCCAAGCAATAGGACTATTGACTTATGCACTTTAGAGCCAGCTGAAGGCTGGTCTAGAGGACTGTCACATCTATCACATGTATGCTTTAAGATGTATTTATAAACACACACACACACACACACACACACACACACACACACACACACACTATGGAATTATGCCATCTGGGAACCTAACTACAAGAACAAATTTCCCTCAAGGAGGTAAAAAATATAACATAATATGATAATTACATAGTGCACACAAGATGTGTTTTGAACTTTACGGAAATAAACCTTTCAGGCTCAAATTCTGGTGCCAAATAATAATAATAGCCAGAAGAGAACTATGTCTTGTGGTTTTCTTGTAATCCCTTCCAGTTCCTCACACACACCAAATTATGCTGAGGAAAGTGGGGACAATGCATACTTTCAGGGGAAGTTCAGTAAATTGAACTCTTTGGATCAAAACACTAGGAAAACAACATTGAAAAATCACAATATTTAACTTCCCTTTTGAGTACACATAAACATTAGGAAAGAATGAAGATACCCTCTCTTAAAAATTATTTTAAAAGTTCCACGTTTGAAACAATAATTAAAGCTTGATTTTCTCATACTTTGTGGATTTTACTTTCAGACACATGTTTTTTAGGGGTCACTCAGCGTTTAGAGTATTCTTTACATATCAAAGAAATTTTGTTTTTCTCATCATTTCTTTCCCCACAATGATATTTATTTTCCCCTTTGTACTAGAAATAATACAGGTGGAAAGGGAGGAAACTTTTTATGATTCCATTTTATCATAGTTCTTTGTGATAAGAAGACAATAGTGGAATTCTTTCAGGACACAGCTCAAAATGAAATTAAATCATGCCACATACATCTAACTGACATTATACATCGACACCTAAAAACTGTGCAAGTAGGCAGTGTTAGAAAAATAATAAGAAACTTTAATTTTCCTTTCCCAGTCTGTTTCCTTGGTTTCTCTTGATTTAATGTGCCCCTAAGGTGGATGTTTCATGGTATTTGTCCTAATACTTGTGACTCCTCACAAACTGTTGTGAACAGTAGATTTTTGACTTACATTTGTGTTGTCTGACCACACTTGACCCTGGGCCATTCCCATTCAAAGGAGGCTATAGAATTCAGGTGGAAGCAGTACTGACTCCAGAATTCTAGATTTGCTTTGAGGAAAACAAACAAACAAACAAACCAGGAATGATGATTTGTAAAAATATAGAGATCACTTTGGAAGCATGCAACCAAGAATCTAAATATTGTCTCTTCCGGATTAAGGCAAGAGCAGGCATAAATTGGCCAGCCATGCCTTCATGTGATCAACTTTGGATGATAGACATGGAGTTTTCTCAGAGTTGAGCTGTTGTGGCCCCAACTCTCAGTGAAGTGTATGTATATATGTCAGAGGGGAGACTTAATCAACAAGCTAGGATTGCAGTAGTAATTGCTTTGAGTCTTCATTTAAAATTGATTTTAAATGTGATTAGCTTTTGAAGAGAGGGAAGGAAGACAGGGAGTAAAAGGTTAATTGCTGGGAGTAGACACATTCAAAGGCAGTTTTGTCATAGGACAGTCGAGAGTCAGATTTAGATTCATTTGAGATCTGAGATAATCTTTTTGGCCATTTACCTTCTTGCACTGAGACCCATTTTTAAAATGGGTCTTGCTTTGGAAAAAATTCCCAACTCTGATTAACCTCACCGAAAGCATTTGAAAGCTACCTGAGAAAGCATAAGATATTCTGTGCTTATTACTCTAAACTTAAGAAAATATTTTTTAAAATAAGTAATCTCTATGCCCAACATGGGACTTGAAGTCACAACCCTGAAATCGAGAATCTCATGCTCTACTGTCTGACTGAGCCAGCCATGTGCCTCACTGTAACCTTTCTGAACAAAACCAAATATAAATTAATAAGTAAACAAAGGTATAACATATTTCTGGTCATACTTAACTTATTTGATTCTTTTTTTAAAAAATGTTTTTTATTTATTTCTGAGAGAGAGAGAGAGAAAGAGAGAGAGAGAGAGCGAGCATGAGCAGGGAAGGATCAGAGAGAGAGGGAGACACAGAATCTGAAGCCGTCTCCAGGCTCTGAACTGGCTGTCAGCACAGAGCCTGACGCGGGGCTTGAACCCACAAACTGTGAGATCATGACCTGAGCTGAAGTCAGACGCTTAACCGACTGAGCCACCCAGGCACTCCATTAACTTATTTGATTCTTTGAGTAAGGAAATTATTTAAGACTGGAAAATAATTGTTTTACTCTGCCATAGTTTAAGAAGAGTAACTACAGTTTACTACAATATACCATTCATAAATGCACATTAAATCCTTTGTCCATGTATTTTTACATTTTTAAGAGAGTAAGAGCCTTCATATATTTTTGCAATCATGGTGGTCTCTTTCTCTCTCTTTTTAATTTCTGAAGGATACTGTACCTGCCAATGGTAAATTTCTTCTGGGAGTAGAGATAGGCTTCCACCTAGGATTACTTTGCAGTAAAGCCAGAAATCTGAAGCATATAATTTAAATGGTTAAGCAGTGCTTGCAAGCCATGATATCAGAGGAAATAACTGCTATTAAGTGAAAGCTGAACAGCAGTGTACAGGCAAAAAAAATTTCCTCATTTTCACCAGTTAATAATCAAAACAGTTTGACGCTAGCCAGAAAGAGCCAACAAATATGGAAACAATTATTGAATTAAATGAAATATCACAAAATTATATGTTATTTTGCATTTTGAGTTTTTAAGGTAAAAGCATTTTGATGAAGATTCTATTATGTATTGACCAAATAAAAGAAAAAGATTGGGAGTGCTTTAAAGGCAAATGTAAGAAATTTGATATTTTCAGATACTAGTGGAAAAATATATGGATTATTTTTACTTTCATATGCACAGTACTATTCTAAATTCTGCTGACTGCCTTTATTATTAGATTGCAGTAATTAATTCTATGATGGAATAAAAATGGTTTCACTGACAAGAAAAAGATGCTTTACAGGTCTGGTTGGGGTTTGATCAAATGCATATAGTTTGTCTTAAAAAAGTGATGATGATTGTCATTAAATCTCAAGCTCTGTTTTTACTTTTATGAGACTATTGCCCACACTAACTGCATTAACACTACAATAACAAAATCATGTTTCCTGCTATTTCAAGAAATCTGAAATGGTGATGAAAGACATTTCCTACCAGTGATGTCAGTGGTTATTTAATTACCATTAAAATGGCAATGAAACTCCTTCTTGTCACTTACCCATGATGAAGTGTTCTTGATCAGATTGTGTTAAACAAAATGGCTGCCATCATATTAGACATTTTTTTTCTGAAAACTAGGTTTTCATTACTCTAATAATGTTAGCAGAGCAATCTATATTACATTTATATTAGCTCTTGAACTACTGCCTTTAAATGGTATTTTTAAAAAATTGGATTACCTTACTTTTCCACATTAATGTGTGTTTTTTTGTAATATTAATAAAAAACCACTTTTCATTATTTGAGATAAAAATCAATTGCCCACCCTAGATTCCAAATTTGTTCTGTTTTGTTAATTTCAACTATTGGATTTTTTCCCCCTGAGTATCAGACTTGTGCTTAGGTCACATTCCGCAGGACCTAAAGCAAATCAGAAACTTCTAAGTCATTTTTTCTTTTGACTTGAGATATAAATAAAGGGGTATATAATGGTGCTGTCTTTTCTCTCATCATTATTCACATTTCCCATTTCCAGTTAACTGCTGTCTTTGTTCCCCTAAGTGCGTCTATATTCTTGTAAAGGTTGGTAGAGAATGAAAAGAAATGAAGACTATAGAACAAGAAGAAAGGTTATAGCATCAATTCAGAAGTGGAGAAGCAATCTTAACATTGGAACAAAAAAAAATTCCCTATATCTCAAAGCCTAAACAAGGCTATTGATACTTAAATTTGAAGATATTGTGGTTGAAAAAAGTCACAGATACATCAAAGATGGTATCCATTTTCTCTATTCTTGAATCTAGGCTTGATAATATGACTTACTTTGATTAACGGAACATTAGAAAATTTGATTCAAGCAGAGATTTGAAGAGCATGTTTGTTGGAACTTACCCTATCTTGCTGTTGTTTGGGACTCTGAGACTGCCATGTAATGAAACCCTGAACATCCTACTATAGGATGAAGTACCCCATGGAACTGGAGACATGTTATCCTAGCCCTGATCTCCTTAGACCAACAAGCCTGCCAACCCTCAGACATGTGAGTAAGCCATCTTAGATTACTCCGTGCCAGCCGTGCTGGTGTAGATCAGATCTGCTCAGCCAACCCACAGAATCATAAAAAATAAAAATGTTTGTTCTATCAAGCATTAAGTTTTCAAGTAATTTTGTATGTAGCAAAAACTAATTGATGCAAATATAAAAGATGACACATTTGTTGTTAGATGTAAAATGTTATTCTAAACATTTTGTTGTTGTTGCATTTAAATTTATATTGGAAGAAGGTGCTTCAGTGGAAACCTTCGTTTTAACTTAATTTTCATGAACTCACTGTAGCTTAGGTAGAACACTCTATACAGACTCAATGACTCCGGTCATTCTAGTTCAAAACTATACATTTCTCTTGAATTTCTAGGTGCTTGAGATAGCTTTGTAAGAATTGGTTGAAATAATTTGTCAAGATATCATCACATCTTTTCATTTCAGTTTTGCCATTATGTTTTTATACCATTATGGAAACATACATTGAGAACTTTTGGGAGCCAAACACATTAGCTGCTGCTAATTTAAGGTGACACATTGTTGATGCAAGCAATATTTGCACTAACAGATCTTCACATTCCCACTGGTATTTGTACCAAACCCTCCAAACTGTCCAAGAAAGAATTCTGCTCTATTTACCATCAATAAGAATTATATCTCAGGTGTGTGTATAGAGTACATCTTCTTTGCATCTACTGGGGAATAGCCAGATGACAAAAATTCATTTATATCTGAATAAATGCTCTCTATTTGTCTAACTGATTGACATGAGTTGTTGATGGAACGTGAGACCGTTGGACAAGTCAGGAAATTGTAATGCTTAGAAATTGTTATTCATTTTATTCTATGGCTTTTTAACCCACCTATTGTTGCAAATTTGTCTTGACATTTTGATCAAGTACATGGATTGGTTCCTTTTGAAAAGTTTTATTTTAAGCTCTAATTTCAGGGATGGCCAGGATTACTTTTTTTCCCCCTTTGGTCCAAGATGTTTAGAGTTGAAGTCTGTTCTTTTGGACACAAATTTTACCAGATGATCCAGATCTTTGTAACCAACTGGCTCTATAATGTTCTTCATTAGAGAATCAATGTTGAGATTGCCACTTCCCATCTGGATGGGAAGAGTTTCCCATCCAGATTAGTAACAACTTTGCATTTTCAAAGACCAACTATAATGCATACCAAAAGCCATTATTTTGGGAAAATAATATGGAATGAGTAGAGAATTCTTTCTCAGAAATGAGAAATAAGAAAACATAGAATTTCATTTTTCTAAAATATAGCTCTAGATTTTATTAATAGTAATTTCAAATTAAATCCTTTTGTTGTCTATAAAGACAAATGAGAGGACCAAACAGCCACACTCAATGAGGAGTATGATAGAGTCAAATACAGAAGCTTTTTTGGGGTGGAAAGAGGCAGGTCCACCTGGATCTAGTTTCATGTTAAAGACTTTATTTTTCTATTGTAATGTGTACCTATCAGTTTTGTATGAAGCAAGGTAATATTTACTCTATAGTACATGTCGACTAATTCTGTTGCCTTTTACTAAAAAGAAAAAATGTTTTGTTTTTGGTAAAGGGATGATATAGTGTGTGGTCATTTTTTTAAATAAGAATGGATAAGAGTGAATCTTTCACTGGTGAGTATATATCATATAATTCCTCTAGTGCTGATATAACAAATCCTGGAGAATTGTCCTTTGGAAAAAAAGTGGAATTTACAGCTAGGTAATTTGGACCTAACCTGTTGATTTGTTGAATCGCCTTCAACGAATCGCTTAACCTCAGTTATAACACACCTTAAAATAGATAAAAGTCCCCATGTTTACAACAGTATCAGACTAGATTCTTATTGTAGAGAGTCCTCCAGGGAAAATTTGAGAGCATTACATAGAATGAAACTTTGGCCCAATAGTATTATTATATATATTAGAACTAAGTGAGCATGTTTAGTATTTATGATTCTCAACATTGTAGCAACTCTGAATGATGGAAAACATTCATTTTTTCTCTAGACTTTTTTGAGTGCTGGAGAGGGTAGACCCCATAGAGAGAAATAAACAAGGCTTCTTAGCAGTCTTCCAGTTAAAGTAAAAAAGAATCACTTACATGGTAATACATCAGTTTGTATCTCCAGTGAGGGATTCACAGATAGTAAAAAAAAAAAAAAAATAGAAACTGTCATTTAAAATGTCTCTTTTCATGGGGACACATCCTGCTTTGGATGTGTCTGATTCTGGGATAAATACCAGGGAATGGCACTGAGGTAGCACAGAACTTCACAGTATCAAACTCATCCACACTGGATGCCTAGTGTCAGATGCAGAGGAGACTAAGGGTTTCATCTAGCCCTTTGGAAAGATGGTCATTTTTGAGAGGTGTAAAAATCCCTTTTTGCCTATTGTAAATCATTTATCTCTTAGATTCACAAATCGAGGCAAAATGGTAGGATATTAGGTTGATGTTAGATTGGACATCAAATGGTCTGTGATCAGAAATGTATGATAACCTTGAGACCTAGGGCTGATCCTATACTGCTCCTGGAATTAGCCTGATGGTTGTTTTGGAAGCCTGGATGCAATTTCATCTCAGTCATGTGGAAGAAGCTTAGTGAAGACAACTGAAAACATTTCCAGGTTCTTGAGTCATTCCACAAATCTTTACTGTGCACTTACTTTGTGCCAGACACTGTGCGTGATTTGGGGATATCGTGGTTCAGAAGACAAATGCTTAAAGATACTGCTGCTGCAGTAGGCATCTGCCATTCTGAGTAATTGTTGTTGTTTTTTTAAATAAACCCAGTTCATGTGAAATGTGAACATTCTTAATATCGGGCTTCATGTTACAACAAATATTGCAGTCTGAGATGGACCTAAAATATCAACTTATTTTATCCATTCAATAAGTATTCATTGAATTAAATTTTATTTTTAGCCCATTTGTAAGTAGTACTCACTTTCCCAGTAAGTTCACAATGAATTTGTCTTTGGATTAGTATCTGTAACTGCTCTCTGGAAAGGTTATTGCTGTAGTGAGACTGCTCCTGACACTTGTGGCTGGCCTGAAGAATTTGATTTTCGTTGTTCTTCTGGTTTATTTATGTCTTCCCTGACATCCAATAGGTGATTGCAACCATGCATTGTTCCTTATTTTTTCCATTCTCTATCCAACAGAGTCATCTTATTTTAGACAACAGACATTCATCAAATATTTATAGTGCACCTGAAGTGCTTTGCCCTGGGGAAATGCAGGGCCTGCCTACCTTCAAGGTACCTGCAATCTAACAAAGGGGCAGATAAGTAAACATTTATGATAGAGGATGAGAAATGGCACACCAGGTAATAAACATTAGATATTGAAGAAACACAGAAGAGGATCACTAATTCACTTGTAGGATCATTAGGATGGAAAGGATAAAACCTGCTTGTATTAGTTATCTATTACTGTGTAACAAATTTCCATAATACAAATGGCTGAAAACAACATAAGCATTTTATTTCTCATTGGATCAAGAATTTGGGAACATTTAGCTGGGCAGTTCTTGTTCAGGTATCTCTTATGAGGTGGTAGTTGAGAGGCCAGCCCAGGATGCTGTCATTTGAAGACTTGACTGGAGCTGGAGCATATGCTTTAAAGGTGGTTCACTCACATGGCATATACATCTATACTGTTGTTGGTGGGAGACCTCAGTTCCTTCCTGTGGAGGTCTTACTGCAAGACTGCTTGAGTATTTCCATAACAAAGAATCTGGCTTCCCCCAGAGAGAGTGATCCAACTGAAACCAAGGCAGAAATCCTAATATCTTTTATGACCCAGCCTTAGAAGTAATGCACTTGCACTTTTATGGTATTCTACCAGTGTCACAGGTGGGACATGATACAGCTTAGGAAGGGGCTAACACAGTGTGAATACCAGTAGGTGAGGATTATTAGTTCCATCTTGAGGGCTGGCTACCATGCTAATATTCAAGGATGGTTAGCATCTGTGATTTGATGCTAGTCCCTGTGGTATTAACTCACTTGGGCTTTAGGAACCATCACTGATTCTGTGGGTCTTTGAATCACATATGTTATAAAGATATCTAACAGTTACTCTTCCCAAAGTTGTGTGGAGTTACAACAAGATGTTAGCAAAACACTAGATACAGATGCTTCTTAATTCAGTGCCACTGATGAATTAATCCTAGTGGTGTCACTGACAGTTAATAGGTTTCAGGCAAAATCACACAAAAAATGTATTTGCTGTTAAACATGGGGATTACAGAATAATTGTTCTTTCTAATAGCGTTGCTGAGACATTCTCAAGTGGGGCTTCAAGTGGGACTCTCTTTCCCTGGAGGCTTGACAATTAGCCATTTGCATAAATTGGCCCTTATTGTTTGTAACTGTAATGTGAGTTTCAAGCATATTATGCAATGGGCCATTTAATACTCAATAATGTAAGCATCCTCCAGATCCTATTTTAGAAAAGTGATGAAGCAAGTAAGTATTTGGGACTTGAGGCCTGAAACCTTTCTTTTGTTGAGTAGGGAGAGTGGTTTTAATGATTAAAAGTTGATACTCAGATAATAGTATTTTGCTAACACTTTAACATTTCTGTGGTTGTATCAAAAAGTGGTTTAGAAAGAGGCTAGAAGTCTTAATTCTAATTAGCCCCAAAATCATGTCACATATCACTGAAACATATCACGTAAGTGCAATGTGCTTATTTGTATAAACTCCAGTACAAGATTCTGGATTGACTCCTTTAATACCCTTGTATGTAAAAATCATTGGGTTGCCACTATTCCAGTCCAGTCACTTGCCTATTGGTATTAGGTATTAACTTAGCTTCAGATTAACATAGCTCAGACTTTGCTGCTTGTTGGGTTTTGGCATCTGCATTTATCCATGTGGTATCTGGGCCTTTTCTTCCAGATTGTCATTATGAATGAGTACTGAGTTGGCTATGATTATAGAGCATTTTCTGCTTATAGAGCATTTGTGCAACACAAATTGGTTGTTAGCCTTCCCATTTAAAACAAGATTTCCTGCTTTATAGTCATTCTGACATCCTGAGTCCACAATTTCAGTACCAAGTACTTGCTACAGTCTAATGTACTTTTTATGGTATTTTCCATAGTTTGTCATTTGATGAAAGCAGAGTTGGATTCATGCACAAAGGTCCAAGATACAGGGATTGTTGAGTATATATATTCAATCTTTTTCTTGTAAGTCATACTCTCTTTGTGTAGGCATCCCATCACTTATAGCCCCTTTGTATATACCTATAATAGTTTCTTCTTTATTTTATTTTTAACATGTGCCTTGTGTCACATGTTTATCAATTTAAACTTGTTGTATAATGTGGAAACATGTCGGGTTTCATCTTCTCGTAGTCCTCCCAATAACTTTCTTCCATTCTCTCATCGAAGACCATACTCCCTCCTCTTCGGGAGACTCCTCTTTTCTTATGTCATTTTTCTTGACTGTTATCATACCTGTTAGATATCTGTCTTAAGCTATTTTGGAAAAAGACATCCGATGGAAAATTGGGGTACATTTTCAGTATTGGGGAATCTGAAGACCCTGGGGTGCTGGAAGCTATGAAAGAGTAGGAATAGGGCATTATGAAAGTCAAAAAGCATGTAGGACAGTTTTGGAACTTTGATATAGAACTACGCTGATAAGCTTCTAATACTCTTTCACACTCTTATGCTATGTATTCTCCCTTTCCCAGTTCCTCTGAATTGGTAATACCTCCTCCTCCTTTTACCCCTTACTCCTTTGTACATCCCCTGTACACTCTGAGATCCCTCAACCTTGAGGTAGTTTGACCCTATTAGGTATTTCCTTCAGTTTGCATTAGCCTAGCAGTGTAAGTCAGGAGGCCAAATTCTAATAGATAAATTACTTAGCTTCCCTGGCCATATACAGATTACTTCTTCTGGAAAAAGAGAGGGGAACCACTAGGAGTATTTCATACAAATTATACTGTTTCTCACTAGGAGATTCACTCTTAAATAGTTATGGGGTTTTTTCATATGCCTCACAAATACCTGGGAAAGTCCCCAATTTACCTATTGAATGTTGCTCTACTAATGTATCATGACTGTCATTAGACCTTTTTTTGCCTACGGCAGTCTTCCTTTTATCATTGCCACCTTCTTTTTTTTTTTTTTTTTAACTTTACATTAAAATGTTTTTTTAATGTTTTATTTATTTCTAAGAGAGAGAGAGAGGGGGGCAGCATGAGCAGGGGAGGGTGAGAGAGAGGGAGACACAGAATCTGAAGCAGATAGCCAACTTGTTTTCAAATTTTATTGAAGTTTTTAGTATATGCTATTCCACCTTTTCACCCCTACATCTTAGTTTTTTAATGCAGGGGGAAAATATCTTGAAATGATGTGGTTTGGAATCATTACCAATTCCCTTTCTTTCCTTAGTTACATTCCAAACTGTCATGCCTCTGGTCTGAACTCACAAATTAGAGATAACTTCCCAGCTTTCATGAGTCCCATAAAGGGCCATTCCATGATTACTTCAACACCTATCAGTAATTTTCTTATAGAAAATAGTGATAATTAGAGGCTCACACCCCCATATCATCATTGCTCCTTTCTACCTATAATTACACTTTTACACGAAGCTATTTTGATGCTTTTCACCTATTTTAGAGGAAGGGGCAGTGCAGTGTAGACATTGTTTTTGCAGTATGCAGACAAAATTTGAAACATGGCCTTGCGACTTTTTAGTGGTTGAATTATTTATTGTCTAAGTGTCTTTGTCTATAGATTGGGGATGATACTAATTCAATGGGGGTGATTAAATAAGAAAACGTTTATATACCCAATTCTTGAAATCTAGCAGATAGTCAACAAATATCAACTTCATTTCTCTCTCCTGTCTTCTTCCCAGATCAGACTCCTATCTCTTCTGCGGTCTTGTTCCATCTGTCCTGGAGCTTTAGGGTCCCCTGTTTCACCTATAAATTGATTCTTTCTTACTGGAAACCTCTCTCTCTACCTTGGGTTTTCCTTTAACTATTGCTCTAATTCTTTTTTCTTCATATCCTAGCTTACTGAAAAGGTTATCTAAACTTTGTCATCTCATTTATTACTGCTTGGACCAATGATCATTTGGCTTTTACCTTCATCTGACCATTGAAATTGCTTGCACCAAGTTTCCAGTACCTGCTGAATTATTAAATATAATGGGTAATTTTTAGTCCTTACCTTCTTTGATTTACTTTTAGCATATTGTAACATTGGTCATTCTTTAAAAATCTTTCCTATTTTAGATTCGTCTCTATTCCTCTGAATGCTGCCATATTCTCCTTATAAACTCTCTCTTACTGTTTACCACTTTAACATTAGTATGTTAGTCTCTGCTCTGTTCTCCTCTCCCACTCTCTGTAATGCACTTCTGTGGGGGTATTTTCTTCCTACCCAGCACTGCAGAACACAAAGCAAATGTGGAATGTCTACCAAGACAGACAAAAGAGTAGAACAAACTATGATTACTTAAAATTGTATGTAGTGAATCTCAAAGACATTGTTTTGAACAGAAGAAGCCAGACATACACAAAGAAAGCTAAACACTGTATGATTCTATTTATTATATGGAGTTTGTTAATGGGAAGAATTAATATAAGGTGGCAGAAATCAGAGCAGTGGTTGCCTATGGAATATGAAGATTGACCAGAACAGTTCCCTGGGAACTTTCTGGAGTTGGTGAACATGTTCAATATTTTGACTGGGGTGTTGGTTTCATGGTTCTATAGATTTTAAATATTTTTAAATATTTGTTTGGAGAGAGAGAGAGAGTACGTATGGGTTGGGTAGAGGAAGAGAGAAAGGTGGGGGCAGAGAGAGAAGCCCAAGAAGGTCTGTGCTATCAGAGCCTGATATAGGGCTCTATCTAACAAACCATGGGATCATGACCAGAACTGAAATCAAGTCACATGCTTAACTTACTGAGCCACCCAGGCACCCTCTATACATTAAAAAAATATTTTTTTGAAATGTGTACTTGAGATCTGAGCATTTCATTGTACATAATATTTACCTCAATAAAGAAAAGGTCTTTGAGAGAGAGAGATATGGTGGTAGAAAGCAAATGTTAGGAAACAAGTACTGTCTACTCCATAATCTCTCCTCCCTCTCATAGGAATTTCAAGTGTTCTGTATTGAGCAGGATGGTCTGCTTCATCTGAAGCTACTTTTGTCTAAGATAATAAATTTTGTAGTTTAGAAGGTTGGCCAGCAGGGTATGACCTAACTGAAAAAGAAGAAAGGAAAGACACCTCCATATGTTAGTCCTAAACTGGGACTGACCATCAGATGTTTAGTTGCATGAAGGGAAAAATATTTTATTTTCAGGCTTTATATGCAGTGCAAGAACTGAATTAATGGAACTGTGTACTTGAAGTACTTGGTTTTTGTATTTCAGATTTTTTCAACATAATAGGGGTAGAAGAGGGTTGGAAAGGGAAATCTGCCAATCTGCCAAATTCCATAAACACAATTATTTGAGGAAATTCTAGTAAAAATGCATTAAAACTATGAGTACATTTAGTGACGTTTATAATTATGCAAATGAGCTTTGATGTAAACCAGGAACAGTAAATACATCCTTCCCAAGTGGGAAAAATTAATTTGCCTCTTTAAGTAATCAAAACGTAATTTCCAAAACTCAAGCTATCTAAAATGTGTGCATTGATTTAGTGTACTTAGTTCAAGTTTGAGGTAATGAGACAAAGCATGTTGACTGGTTCTGATGGGTTTTCTCCCTTTAATTGATGCATAATTTACAGATTTCCAAGTGACCTACCATACTGTCCAGATCTCTGTTTTTTTCTGAAGAGAAGAGCCTTTTTTGAATAACACTTTCCTTCACATTCAAAAGTGATGAATGGTTACATAGAATGACTTGTATCTTTTTAAAGAGATAAAATTATATATTGTGAATGTGAACAATTCAGCATATTTATGTTTTCTGAAAGAAGATATTTCATTTTATTCACATTTCATACAGTAGTTCGATTCATTTATATTTTCTGGAGCCACTCTTTGTTATTATGTTAGTTAGCAGAATTTAGAGCTAATTTTTTTCTGTGCAAGGTGCTATAAAGATAGTTCCAGGAAAATGAAGACTGAGAAACAATTTTTTAGTTCAGTCCTTTTCCCCCTTTATTCTAGTTGTGTTGTTGAAAGATTTGTATCTAAGTTAAACTTTGTTCCTTGCTAGGTTTTTGTGTCATCATAATATTACCTCACTACACTCTATTTAAGGCAACATCTTCTGTTGCCATGGGAATGAATTCAAAGTCACAGATTTGGCATTCTGACTCCATTTCTTTCCCAAGCAGGGAAGGTATATGTGCTGAGAAACTAAGCCTGTCTTTAAGCATAAACCCACATGGTAATCTCTAAAAGTAGAAGGCAAATATGATAGATATAGAGGCCTTAAATAGCTAGTTCATGATAAATCTTTATAATATACAAGGTTTCTCTTATGATTAATACCAAATAAACAGTAAGCAATATTAGGAGTTTTACTTGTTAAGAATTGATTTTTTAAAGCCATTTCATGTCAGTTAGTATGCTTAGTGTTGACTCCAAATAAATGCTGTGTGTGTCTCTCCTTTATTTGCCGTGACCTTAGAAATGTATTCGTGAAAATTAATGTATCATATATAGTTGTTGGACTCTGTTGCTTTTGGGCATTTTCTCTTAGTCTCTGACTTTGTCCTAATGCACATTTTATTTGTGTGTGTGTGTGTGTTATGTGTGTGTGTTTGTGTACCTGAAAAAAATAGATTACATAATATCCTCAGTATTTTATCTACCTCCCCCCTTCCATCCCTTCTGCCTTTTCTTCCAGCCATCCTTCTGGAAGAAATTTAGTGAGTAAATATGTGAAATTGATGTGATCATCACCACTATTAGTCTTAATGAGCTTTTGGCTTTGTTCTTCCTCACGCTGTTCTACAGTTCCATAGAGCTGGTGTTGTGCATACAGATGGGCACTTGGCTAGCAGAAATACACTTTATTTCCATGTATACACATTGTACACAGAGACATGGTTCACGGTCCTTGTCACAGGAAATGTCATGTAACATATTAATCATAAGCATCCGAAAAATTGGATCCGATCTTTTTAATATCCTATTTGCTGTTGCGATGGAAATATTTCCTAACAAAAATATTCAAGTCTGCCAAACCAATGTAGTGATCTCCAGCGTAACATACTGCTTTCCAAGTATTCTACAATTTTATGATACTAAAGTCATGTAGCCAGACTTGGCCACCAGGCTTGTTCCAAAATGTTGAATCCTTAGCAAAAATGTTTTTATACCAATTCCCATTCCCTTGCCCAGACTCCGAAATCTGTGAAGTGTCCAAATTCATTATTAATTTTTAATACCTCTCATTGAGTACTCTAATATAGAACTGTGTTAAAGCTTCTCATCTCTTTAGTATATTTTGTTTTGATTCATTGTCTTTTGTTTATTTTGTTTTATGCAAATTATTCTGAGAGAAGGGGAAGGACAAAAGTAAGTATTCATATTTACAGTCTTCTTACCACTGTTTGTATTTTCTTAGGGCAGTGAGTCAGTGTTTGTGGGGATGGCATGTTTTTGTTTTGTTCGGTGGATTTTTTTTTTTGTCATGCATGTGTAAGACATTGATTTATGGTGCTGATGCCTGTTACTCCTCTTTTGTTCTTAATGTTCTGAATCCTAATTTAAATATGATTTTCTCCATCTTATTATGAATACAGTTGTAAGTTAAAGCAACAAAAACCACATAAAATTCCTGGAATCAAAATGGTGGTGTTTATAGGAAGGAGATATGTGAATTTCTAAGTGTCTTGGGGACTGAGGTGAAAGAAAACTAAAGAATGGAGGGAAGGTGAAAGGAAAAGGTAAACTATTTTTTGGGGGATTAAAGTTTTATCATTTTGCTTCACTATCAGGGTTTATTATAAATATAGGCAGAGGTATATATTAAAATGTGCTATTTGCCCACTGAAAAAGTAGAGGTGCTGCTCCAACTTTACCACTGAGCTGAAAATTTTGGGAAAGCCTAAGAGTTGTTATTTTGGTCTCAGACAACTTTGGGGTATTGCAGTGTTTCCATGAGAATGGATATTTGTTGCATTTATTTAGAATTATTCATTGGAATAGTTCAGGAATATGCAGCTTGATGAAAAAAAGGAGAGACACAGAGGGTTGGCAGGTGCAGGTGGGATATCTATAGCTGGGGACAGGCTAAGGCACTCACAACTATTGTTGTAACCAAAGATGAGGGACATGGATAGGAACAATGACAAACTGTCTTAATTATGGTTTCGTCTCAGGCTAATTATTCATTAGTTTTTACTCTTTTATATATCTTGTATAGGATAGCTCCATTAGTCCATGTCGGATAGGGTGACACCAAGTTTTTCTGGCATCATTTTTTAAAGGGTAGAGATACATTGTAAACATCTATAAAATTTTCAGTTTTTTTTTTTTTTTTTTATTTCTAGGAGAGAGAGAGAGAGAGAGAGCGTGAGCAGGGAGGGTCAGAGAGAGAGGGAGTCACAGACTGAAACAGGCTCCAGGCTCTGAGCTGGCAGTCAGCACAGAGCCCGACGCGGGGCTCGAACCCACGAACTGCGAGATCATGACTTAAGCGAAAGTCGGACGCTTAACCGACTAAGCCACCCAGGCGCCCCTAAAATTTTCAGTTTTAAAATTACCGTTTGTTAATTGATTGAAACCTTCCTTGAAATTAACTGTTTTTGGTCTTTATCAATTCCTGTGATGTTTATTACTTACCAAGTGAAATTTTATCTCATTTATCCACAAATTACTTAGTTCTGTGCCAAAGGAAAATTCTTGGTTTTAGTGTTCAATGTAATGGACCTATGTTCAACTTCCCTATACTTGTTGGTAATATTAACAAGTTGATAAAGTAATATGATTATTGATACTTAGACAACAAAGAAAACATGGAATTCCCAGTTTTCCATGAGGGTAGGAGGCTACCCTCACAATTAGGGAGACAGCATCTAGTAATAAAATGCTAGTAAGGCATTGTATGTTGAGAACAAATCAGTGGTACAGAGAATTACTGTAATAAATTCAGGAAGAGAGAAATCATGTTGGATTAGGTAGATAAAGAAGGAGTCATGAAAAAGTCAGGCCTGGGTTTACCTAAAATGTGCTTCTGACAATGTTAGAAATAAATGCTTTCATCTCAGCATGGTATACTAACTCTTCTCTAAGATGCAGTTGAGTTACACCCTTTCCTCTTGCCCAGATAATTTCCTTCATCCTGAGAACATATTTAACTCAAATATCTCTTCAGATGTTATCTTTCCTGACTGGAACTCAGTTTTCAAGTCTTTTATCAGTCTTTTCATCTCTTTAGTCATTTCAGTTACCTTTAGTTGGACTTTCTTCCTCTTGGTATTTTTTGAAGTATGGTGTCAACAGACATGCACAGTACATTTTATTTGAGTTGTGTTTTTTTTTGTTTTTGTTTTTTTTCTTGTATAGGAGAGCATGATGTGTTCTGTTTTATTTCAAATGCTCCTCTTTGATTCCATATTGAACTTTGATGTCTTTTTTTTTTATACAGAGAAATATTGGGTTTGCTCTCAGGATCTTTCCGGGGACTGATACTTTTATCTTAGAGTGTGCCATCTTTTAAATATAGTTTCAATTTGGCTTCTTAGTTTTTTAAGTTTCAAAGTAGTTCAGTATCATCAGAAATCTTTGACATTCCTTTGTACACACTATTTTGAGATTATTTATAATATAAGACTAGTTTCAGGATTCATTCTTGAAGACTTTATTGTTTATGCTTTTTCCCCCCCTATCTAAAGAAATACTCCTGTGTTTAGCCAAAGCAAGAAAGGTAACCCTTTATCTTCTTCTTCTCTTCAGTTCTGTATCCGTGACAAGTCAGTTCCTCCCTACCACCTTTCACTCAAAATTAGTTTAAAAGTATCTTTTGGTGTAGAACTTTGTCTAAGCTATTTTGAAAATCAGCATCTGACATGGTATACTGCATTTAATAGTAAAGTTATAATCAATATGAATAGTACTTAAGCCTGGCTGGAGAGAGATCTTTCAGAATCTCTCAAGCTAAGGGGTCCTTTTCATTAGGATAAGAGCTGGGATAATATAAAATAAGTCAGTGTTCTAACTTGATAGTCTGTAAATTTGATTGATCAGGGCACCTGTCTTCCATACTTGCAATTGGGATAGAAAATAGACAAAAAGAATGCTGAATACAAAAAATGAGCTAAAAGAAAGGTAGAACCTTCTCAGACACTGATGGGTAAGTATTATACACTTACATATACATAAGTAAGGGCCTGAAGATATAATAAAAGATAAGCAAAATTTATAAATATATAGCATTTATCTAGTATTTTAAAAAGTAATATATATTTATCTTTATTCCTGTTGATTATCTAGTCTATTAATTTTGAAGCCAGTAACTGAGTCATTTTTTTTAAAGGGATTAGAAAGTTGAAAATTCAAGTCGCATATGAACATATTCTAAATGAACCCATTTGCCATCCCCTATACAGTAAGGCCAGTGTGAAAATGAGGATTAAGTAGGAGGACTGAACAGTGGAGAGTGTGTAATATCAAACTTGTTGAGAAAACCTGTCTATAATTATTATGTGTATCATTTACCAACATTTACTCTGTTTTCAAATGCTACTCTTTGATATATATATTGGTGACTTTGTGCTCATCACTCATTTAAAAGTGCTATTGCTGTGTTTAATAATAAATTCTTAATCTTTGAGCCTAAAGTGTTGCTTTTCATTCTCATCTCACTTGCTCTCTTTGTAGCCTGCATTAATGCAGTCTAATTTGGCCCAAGACTGTGTAGATGTAAGAGTTAGAATAATGTCCATTCTTATGGAACCCAAGAATGTCTAGAATTTCATCAAAACAATTTTGGGAGTAGTTCTTTCTCTGTGCTCTGTTGAACAATTCTTGATTGCCTGTGGTATCGACTATTTTCCTTCTTTCCTGCTAAAGCTCAGAAATGGGCAGTTATGTTATAGATGCTGGAGGAGGATAGAAACAATCTGCTGCTGTCGGGACGCCTGAGTGGCTCAGTAGGTTAAGCGTCTGACTTCGGCTCAGGTCATGATCTCACAGTTCGTGGGTTCGAGCCCCGTGTCAGGCTCTGTGCTGACAGCCAGCTCAGAGCCTGGAGCCTGCTTCGGATTCTGTGTCTCCCTCTCTCTCTGACCCTCCACTGCTCATGCTCTGTGTGACTCTCTCTCTCTCAGAAATAAATAAAACATTAAAAAAAAAAGAAAAGAAACAATCTGCTGCTGGCCAAAGAGGCCACTGCTTTAGCCTGCTCTTTCCCAACATCCCATGTCATGGACACTGGTAACTCGATGCTGGCAACTGTTGTTGCCAAAGCAGCTTGTGTTTTTGGTCCCTCTATAAGTTGCTGACATCAGTTTCATTTAATTATTTAGATTTTCAAATACTTATGAAAATTATTGTGAAACTGGGCATAAATCCGTGGGGACTCAATCTGGGGCAATCCTGAGTCATTAAAAAAAATAACATCTTTATTGAGATATAATTCACATACCACACGTTTCTTTCATTTAAAATGTACCATTCAGTGGTTTTTAGTATTTTCAGAGTTGTACAACTATTACCACAATCAATTTTAGATCATTTCAGCATGCCAAAATGAAACCCTGTACCTGTTAGTCATTACTTCCCATTTATTCTCAATTCCCAGTTCTACACAACCACTAATTTACCTTTTGTCTCTGTAATTAGCCTGTTTTGGACATTTGATATAAATGGAACCATTCAGCATGTGTTCTATTGTACTGGTGTTTTTCATTTAGAATAATGTTTTCAAGATTTGTCTGTGTTGTAGCATGGATTAACACTTTACTCCTTTTTCTTGCTAAATAATATGCCTTGTATGGATATACCACTTTTCATTCATTCATCCGTAAGTTGATGAACATTTTGGTTGTTTTTACTTTTTGGTTATTATGAAAAATGTTGATATAAACATTTGTATGCAGGTTATGTGGGGCATATGTTTTATTTATTTATTTTTTTAAACTTCAAAAATGTTTTATTTATTTATTTATTTATTTATTTATTTATCTTTTACAAATAGTTTATTGTCAAGTTGGTTTCCATACAACACCCAGTGCTCATCCCCACAAGTGCCCTCCTCCATGCCCATCTCCCCCCTTTCCTCCCACACCCATCAGTCCTCAATTTGTTCTCAGCATTCAAGAGTCTCCCATGGTTTACCTCTCTCCCTCTCCCCTACCATTTCCCCCCTTCTTCTCCCCCATGGTGCTCCATTAAGTTCCTCCTAATCCTTCTATACGTGCAAACATATGATATTTCTCCTTCTCTGCCTGACTTATGTTGCTCAGCATAACACCCTCAAGGTCCATCCGTGTTGCTATACATGGCCAGATTTCATTCTTTCTCATTGCCGTGTAGTATTCCATTGTATAAATAAACCACATCTTCTCAATCCATTTGTCTGTTGATGGACACTTAGGCTCTTTCCATGTTTTAGCTATTGTTGAAAGTGCTGCTATGAACATTGGGGTATATGTGCTCCTAATCATCAGCATTCCTATATCCCTTCGTCAAATTCCTAGCAGTGCTATTGCTGGGTCATAGGGGAGTTCTAGTGTTAATTTTTTGAGGAGCCTCCACACTGATTTCCAGAGGGGCTGCACCAGTTTACATTCCCACCAACTGTAGGAGGGTGACCGTTTCTCCACACCCTCGCCAGCATCTAGAGTCCTCTGATTTGCTCATTTTAGCCACTCTAACTGGTGTGAGGTGGTATCTCTGTGGTTTTGATCTGCATTTTCCTGATGATGAGGGATCCTGAGCATCTTTTTCATGTGTCGGTTGTCCATCTGGATGTCCTCTTTGGAGAAGTGTCTGTTCATGTCTTCTGCCCATTTCTTCACTGGGTTGTTTGTTTTTCGGGTGTGGAGTTTGGTGAGTTCCTTATAGATTTTGGATATTAACCCTTTGATATGTCGTTTGCAACTATCTTTTCCCATTCCATTGTTTGCCGATTAGTTTCGTGGATTTTTTCCTTTGCCGTGCAGAAGCTTTTAATCTTGATGAGGTCCCAATCGTTTATTTTTGCTCTTGATTCCTTTGTAGCAAACACTTCCAGACACTTCTTGGTTAAAAATGTTGTTTATTGCTCCCTGCACCACTTTTTTTTTCTGTTTCAAGATTTTTTAAATGTTACATGTTTGTTTATTTTTTATTTTTTTACAAATAGTTTATTGTCAAATTAGTTTCCACATAACACCCAGTGCTCATCCCCACAAGTGCCCTCCTCCATGCCCATCCCCCCACCCCTCCACATCCATCAGTCCTCAGTTTTTGTCAGCATTCAAGAGTCTCTCATGGTTTGCCTCTCTCCCTTTCCCCCACCATTTCCCCTCTTCTTCTCCCCCACGGTCCTCCATCAAGTTCCTCCTAATCCTCCTATACGTGCAAATATATGGTATCTGTCCTTCTCTGCCTGACTTATTTTGCTCAGCATAACACCCTCAAGGTCCATCCATGTTGCTACACATGGCCAGATTTCATTGTTTCTCATTGCCATGTAGTATTCCATTGTATAGATAAACCACATCTTCTTGATCCATTTGTCTGTTGATGGACACTTAGGCTCTTTCCATGTTTTGGCTATTGTGGAGAGTGCTGCTATGAACATTGGGGTACATGTGCTCCTATGCATCAGCATTTCTGCTCCCTGCACCACTTTTGTACACTGATCATTTTTCCCCCTGATTCTGTAGTCTTTGATTCTCAGTTTACCTTAGCTCCTTTCTCACTATGAACACAATTTCATTTCACTTCCTGATTTGTGTGTTGGCTTCCAAATCTGTAATTTCAGTCCAGACTGAGCTCCAGACCTGTGTTTCCTGGGTGCCAAGGGTTGAAATCAAGCTCATCACAAATAAAACTGAACTTAGTGTCTCTTCTCCAGAAAACCTGCTCTGACTCTTGAATTCCTTGTTTTAATTAATGTCAACACTATGTATGTATTTCTTAGTTGGAAATCCTAGAGTCGTAGGCTCCTCTCTGCCTCACCCCTAGTCAACAAGTTCTATAGATTCTTTCCTAGGACTCTAATATCTGTTCCCTTTTGTTCCTTTTCTGTCTTAGTTATGACTTGATCATTTTCATCTTCATTTTGCATTGGCCTACGTAATTTTTTCTCATTCTGGTTTTACTCCTTCCAACAATTCTTCATGCTGAGTCTAGTTTGTCTTGATAGAAATCTTATAAAATTATCCCTTCTTACCATGCACTCCAAACTTTTATGGCTCTTATTGCCTCGGAGGTATAGTTCATATTGTTTGCAATGTTGAAAGCAGTAACCAGTCAGGCCTCTTCTTACCTTTCCAGCCATTTTCTGCCACTTTCCCCCCTAATCTATAAGCTCTGGTTATTTTAAACTATTATTATTATTTTTTGTAATAAATTGTTTTCCTATTGTGCTTCCAGTCTGTTTGTTTGTTTGTTTGTTTTTTGCATATGCTGTTCCCGCTATCTAAACTGTTTTGAATACTTCAAGATGAAGTGTCATTTCTTCTAATGCTTTGCCCAGCTTTCCCAGGCGATTAATTGCTCTCTTTGGGCACTTGCCCTGACTACTTACTAATGTTATGGCACTTACCCCATTGAATAATAATTGTTTGCTCGTTCCTAAAGGATAAACATAAATCAGTTTTGAATCAGTATCCATTTAAGTATATGAACAGTAATGATTCACTTAATTATTGAATGAATAATGAATTCTTTGTCCTTTTTCTACTCTTTAGTTTATGAGAAAACTATTTTTTATGGAAAAAAAAAGGAAAATTCAGATTCAAGGGAATGATAATTTATAGATTTCTACTCAAGGAAATATGGTCTAGCTGGATTTTTTTTCTCTTAAACAATGTGGGGTTTGGATTCTTTCTCTTCTTTACCTTTTCTTTTCCTTTCCTCTTTTCATCTTCTTTCTCCGTCCCTTTTTCTCGATAAAATCTACAGTTTAATGTAAGACACAAGCTGACAAAATAAAACTATTTTAGAGCTATATATGAAAATTTATTTCAGTTTTCAGAAGCCCACCATGAGATGAAATTCTGCCTCAGACATTATATATGTGTAGTTTCATGACTTTTTCCTTTGTGCTGTTTAAAAGCATCATTTAAAGAGGTTCTTTACTTTTGTTTCTTGATTTAGCACTGACCATGATTTCTGAATGAGTTCCCTATGATCTGTATGTCTGAAACTCAATGAGTCTTATAAGCCCATGGAAATCTTGAGTCATCTTCCTTACATTTGTCATTGAGATGGAAGTAGGTTGTAAAGATATGGGGCATGGTACTGACAATAGTAACTATAACTTAACTCTTCATGGCAAAATAGGATGAAAAGTAATTGAATACAACTAAGTATATTTAGTAATTATTCTAAGATGCTAATTTCCATACTTTGATTAACTACAGTTTATATTTTTTTCTAGTGTTTGAGTTCAGGGCATTTTATGCCTATGAAGAAATAATGATATAATAATTTTATTGTTTGATTCATGTAATATTTAGCAAATACCAGGCTCATAATGAGTAGTAAATTTCCCTAAAGGAAGGAGACAGTTATTTAAGTATTCTGAATGTTTTGAAGGTAGTTTTATTAAATGAATTTTCTCTTACATATTGCCTAAAATTCTACTCTTAGCTCTGAGCATAGAATAAAATAAGATAAACTTGATCTTTAATCATAAATTTTATTATGTGTCTGAACTATACCAGGCTTTGTGGTGGGAGTAAGAAAGAGTACATGATCCTAAAGAATTCATATACCAGAGGGTATGGAGAGAACATTAAGCAAATGAATTAAAGCATAGAGTGGTATAATAAAAAAGTATAATAAAATATATAAAAAAGAGCCACTAGATAGGGTGATAGGACCTGGAGATGAGAAATCCTTTACAAAGATGGATTTTTTTGAGGTGGATGTGGTTTGAGGATGAGGATGAGGATGAGGTGGTTTGAAGGATGAATATGAGTTTGTCAGGGCAAAAAAGAGACAGATTATTTCATGCAGAGAGAATAGCTTGCTTATATGCTTGGATTTATCTTGGGGTGATGTTTTCATGAAATGAAGAGATTGTAGTAGAAGAAGCTTGCAAACTCTAAATTGCTTCAGTGACTTCTTGTTTGTTGGAACAGATATAAATACTCCCAACAGGAATGTAAAAATATTCTTTTTAATTGTCCCAGAAAATATATATCCATTAGTGATTCTGCCTATTTCTTACTGTAGTCCCTTAGCTAGCATGACATGGTCTCCATAATATATTCTACACGTGGCTGAGAACTTTCTTGACAAATCTAATGCAATTCTGAGTCTTCCCTTACTTTACTTCCGGCACCCAGCCCTTGCCCATCAAAGTTCCTGAATTGTTTTAAGATATGTATACTTTCCAATATGAAGTTCTGTGAAGCAGAGACTATATGCTTTCTATTCCTGTCATTTATAGTGCTCAACAAAGAGCAGTTAGCAGTAGGAAATGTATAAATTCTTGAGAATGCTTTTGTAGCTCTAAATAATTTTTTTTAAATGTTTTCTTTATTTCCAGGAGAGAGAGAGACAGCGTGAGCAGGGGAGGGTCAGAGAGAGAGGGAGTCACAGACTGAAACAGGCTCCAGGCTCTGAGCTGGCAGTCAGCACAGAGCCCGACGCGGGGCTCGAACCCACGAACCGCGAGATCACGACCCAAGCGAAAGTCGGACGCTTAACCGACTAAGCCACCCAGGCGCCCCTCTAAATAATTTTTTATAGATTTTATATCCATATTAATTTTTATTTAGCTTGATTTTCAAGGGCATTTTATAGGGAAAAGTCATGATGCCTATGTTTGAGACATATTTCTGCTGTTCATTTATTGTATATACAATTAAATGTGATGGAATGGACTAAGTGATATATAAGAATCCTTTCTAATTCAAACATTCTTCTGGAATAGGGGAGAAGAATTCTGGATGATTTTGATATGGATACATAATTATATACTCTGCTCCCTAACTTCCATGCTCCCCTCTCCCCAACTGCCAGGTGGGATCATTCCTGTATTCACTTTTGTGACTGATTCTTTAAAAAATATAATTTATTGTCAAAGTGGTTTTCATACAATACCCAGTGCTCATCCCAACAAGTGCCCTCCTCAATGCCTATCACCCACTTACCCCTCTCCCCCAGACCCCATAAACCCTGTTTGTTCTCAGTCTTTAAGAGTCTCTTATGCTTTGCCTCCATCCCTCTCTCTAACTTTTCCCCCCTTACCCTCCCCCATGGTTTTCTGTTAAGTTTCTTAAGATCCACATGAGTGAAAACATATGGTGTCTGCTTTCTCTGCCTGACTTATTTCATTTAGCACAATACCCTCCAGTTCCATCCAGGTTGCTACACATGGCCAGATTTCATTCTTTCTCATTGCCATGTAGTATTCCATGGTATAGATAAACCACATCTTCTTGATCCATTTGTCCATTGATGGGCATTTAGGCTCTTTCCATGATTGGGTTACTGTTGAAAGTGCTGCTATAAACATTGGGGTACATGTGACCCTGTGCATCAGCACTCCTGTATCCCTTGGGTAAATTCCTACCAGTGATATTACTGGGTCATAGGGGGGTTCTAGTGTTAATTTTTTGAGGAACCTCCACACTGTTTTCTGGAATGGCTGTACCAGTTTTTATTCCTACCAACAGTGGAAGAGGGTGCCCATTTCTTCACATCCTTGCCAGCATCTATAGTCTCCTGATTTGTTTATTTTGGCCACTCTGACTGGCATGAGGTGGTATCTTGGTATGGTTTTGATTTGTATTTCCCTGATGATCAGTGGTGCTGAGATCGTTTCATGTGTCTGTTGGCCATTTGGATGTCTTTGGAAAAGTGCCTATTCATGTCTTCTGCCCATTTCTTCACTGGATTATTTGTTTTATGAGTGTGGACTTTGGTGAGTTCCTTATAGATATTGGATACTAGCCCTTTATCTGATATGTCATTTGCAACTATGTTTTCCCATTCTGTTGGTTGCCTTTTAGTTTTATTGATTGTTTTCTTTGCTGTGCAGAAGTGCAGAAGCTTTTTATCTTGATGAGGTTCCAATAGTTTATTTTTACCTTTGATTCCCTTGCCTTTGGAAATGCCTTGAGCAAGAAATTGCTGTGGCTGAGGTCAAAGAGGTTATTGCCTGCTTTGTTCTCAGGGTTTTGATGGCTTCCTGTCTCACATTCAAGTCCTTCATCCATTTTGAGTTTATTTTTGTATATAGTGTAAGAAAGTAGTCTAATTTCATTCTTCTGCTCGTTGCTGTCCAGTTCTCCCAGCACCATCTGTTAAAGAGGCTGTCTTTTTTCTCTTGGATACTCTTTTCCACTTTGTCAAAGATTAGTTGGCTATACATTTGTAGGTCCATTTCTGGGTTCTCTATTCCATTGGTCTATGTGTCAATTTTTGTGCCAATACCATACTGTCTTGATGATGACAGCTTTGTAGTAGAGACTAAAGTCTGAGATTGTGATGCCTCTTACTTTGGTTTTCTTCTTCAATGTTACTTTGGCTATTCTGGGTCTTTTGTGGTTCCATACAAATTTTAGGATAGTTTGTTCTAGTTTTGAGAAGTATGCTTATGCAATTTTGATTGGGATTGCATTAAATGTGTAGATTGCTTTGGGTAGTAATGACATTTTAACAATATTTATTCTTACAATCTATAAGCATGAAATATTTTTCCATTTCTTTGTGTCTTCTTCAATTTCCTTCATAAGTTTTCTATAGTTCTCATCATACATCTCTTTTACATCTTTGGTTAGGCTTATTCCTAAGTACTTTATGGTTTTTTGTGCAATTGTAAATGGGATCAGCTACTTATTTCTCTTTCTTTTGCCTCATTATTGGTATATAAAATTGCAACCAATATCTGTACATCGATTTTGTATCCTGTGAATTTGCTGAATTCATGTATCAGTTCTAGCAGACTTTTGGTGTAGTCTGTCAGGTTTTCCATATAGAGTATCATGTCGTTTGCGAAAAGTGGAAGTTTAACTTCATATTTGCCAATTCTGATGCCTTTTACTTCATTTTGTTCTCTGACTGCTGACGCTACGACTTACAGCACTGTGTTAAACAATACAGCACTGTGTTAAACAACAGTGGTGAAAATGGTCATCCCTGTTGTGTTCCTGATCTCAGGGGGAATCTTTTAGTTTTTCCCCATTGAGAATGATATTAGCTGTTGCCTTTTCATAAATGGCTTTTATGATGTTTAAGTATGTTCCTTCTATCCTGACTTTCTCGAGGGTCTTTATTAAGAATGATGCTGTATCTTGTCAAATGCTTTATCTGCATATATTGACAGGTTCATATGATTCTTATCTTTTCATTTGTTAATGTGATGTATCACATTGATTGATTTGTGAATATTGAACCGGCTCTGTAACCCAGAAATGAATCCCACTTGATCATGCTGTATAATTCTTTTTATATGTTGTTGAATTCAATTTGCTAGTCTCTTGTTGAGAATTTTTGCATCTGTATTCATCAGGGATATGGCCTGTAATTCTCTTTTTTTGCTGGGTCTCTGTCTGGTTTGGGAATCAAAGTGATGCTGCCTTCATAGAATGGGTCTGGAAGTTTTCCTTCCATTTCTAATTTTTGGAACACCTTGAGAAGGACAGGTATTAACTCTGTTTTAAATGTCTGGTAGAATTCCCCAGGGAAGCCATCTGGTCCAGGACTCTTATTTATTGGGAGATTTTTGATAACTGATTCATTTCTTTGCTAGTTATATGTTCAAATTATCTGTGTCTTCCTGTTTGAGTTTTGGTAGTGAGTGTGTGTTTAGGAATTTGACCATTTCTTCTAAGTTGTCCAGTTTGTTGGCATATAATTTTTCCTAGTATTCCCTGATAATTGCTTGTATTTCTGATGGATTGGTTGTAATAAATCTGTTTTCATTCATCATTTCATCTATTTGGGTCCTCTGTTTTCTTTTTGAGAAGCCTGGCTAGAGGTTTATCAATTTTGTTTATTTTTTCAAAAAACCAACTCATGGGTTCATTGATTTGTTCTACTGTTTTTTTTTTTTTAATTCTATACTGTTTATTTTTGCCCTGATGTTTATTATTTCTCTTCTGCTGCTGGGTTTGGGGTGTCTTTGCTGTTCTGCTCCTAGTTCCTTTAGGTGTGCTGTTAGGTTTTGTGTTTGTGATTTTTCTTGTTTTTTTGATATAGGTCTGAATTGGAATGTATTTTCCTCTTAGGACTCCCTTTGCTGCATCCCAAAAGGTTTGGATTATTGTGTTTTCATTTTCATTTGTTTTCATATATTTTTAAATTTTTTCTCTACTTGCCTGGCTGACCCATTCATTCTTCAGGGGGATGTTCTTCAACCTCCATGCTTTTGGAGGCTTTCCAGAGTTTTTCCTGTGGTTGGTTTCAAGTTTCATAGCATTGTGATCTGAAAGTGTGCACGGATTGATCTCAATTATTTTATATTTATTGAGGGCTGTTTTGTGACTCAATATGTGATCTGTCTTGGAGAATGTACAATGTGCACTCGAAAAGAAAGTGAAATACATTGCTTTGGGATGTGGAGTTCTAAATATATCTGTCAAGCCCATCTGGTCCAATGTGTCATTCAAAGTCATTTTTATTTAGAGATTTTCTATTTGATCTATCCATTTATGTAAGTGGAATATTAAAGTTCCCTGCATTTAGCACATTCTTATCAATAAGATTGCTTATGTTTGTGATTAATTGTTTTATATATTTGGGTGCTACTGAATTTGGTGCATAGACATTTATAATTGTTATCTCTTCCTGATGGATAGACTCTGTAATTATTACATAATGCCCTTCTTCTTGTCTTGTTACAACCTTTACTTTAAAGTCTAGTTTGTCTGATATAAGTATGGCTACTGCAGCTTTCTTTTAACTTCATGTAGCATGATAGATATTTCTCCATCCCCTCACTTTCAGTCTGAAGGTGTCCTCAGGTCTAAAATGAGTCTCTTGTAAACAGCATATAGATGGATCTTGTTTTTTTTTTTTTTTAATCCATTCTGATACCCTAAGTCTTTTGATTGGAACATTTAGTCCATTTACATTCAGTGTTATTGAAAAATATTGGTTTAGAGTCATCCTGTTATATGTACATTTCATGCTTGTAGTGATATCTCTGGTACCTTGTGTTCCTTGCAACATTTCTCTCATAGAGTCCCCCTTAGGATTTCCTGTAGGGCTGCCTTAGTGGTGATGAATCCCTTCAGTTTTTGTTTGTTTGGGAAAACCTTTATCTCTCCTTCTATTCTGAATGACAGGCTTGCTGCATAAAGGATTCTTGGTTGCATATTTTTCCTGTTCATCACATTGAAGATTTCCTGCCATTCCTTTCTGGCCTGCCAAGTTTCAGTAGATAGATCTGGTACTACCCTTATGTGTCTACCTTTGGATGTTAAGCCCCATTTATCCCTAGCTCCTTTCAGAATTCTCTTTGTCCTTATATTTTTCCAGTTTCATACAATATGTTGTACAGAAGATTGATTCAAGTTATGTCTCTTTGCCTCTTGGATTTCAATGTCTGTTTCTTTCCCCAGATTGGGGAAATTCTCAGCTATGATTGTTCAAGTATCCCTTCAGCCTTTTTCTCTCTCTTCTTCTTCTGGAATTCCTGGAATATGGATATTATTCTATTTGTTTGCATCACTCAGTTTTCGAATTCTCATTTTGTGCTCCTGGATCAATTTATCTCTCTTTTTCTTGGCTTCTTAGTTTTCCATAATTTTGTCTTCTAATTCACCTATTCCCTCTGCCTCTTCAGTCCGTGCTGCGGCTGACTGTATTTTATTTTGCACCTCATTTATAGCATTTTAAAATTCATCTTGACTATTTTTAAGAGCCTTGATCTCTACACCAATGGAGTCTCTGATGTCTTCTATGCTTTTCTCAAGCCCAGAAATTAATTTTATGACTATTATTGTAAATTCTTGTTCAGTTATGTTGCTTATATCTGTTTTGATCAATTCTTTATCTGTGACTCCTTCCTGGAATTTCTTTTGAGGAGAATTGTTATGTTTCATCATTTTGGCTAGTTTTCTGTCCCTTGTAAGTTTTAAAAGCTTGTTATGTCCTCTGCACCTGAGGGTACTGTTATATTACAAGGGGTTCATACACTGTCCAGGGACTGGCTGTTCAGGAGGTGTTTTTTGGAGAGTGTTGCTCTGTGTTCCTGTGACTTTGGTTATTTTATTTCCCTACTCATAGTGATGTTTTGATCCTCCACCAGGTGTATTTTTTTTTTTGTTTCTTGAAGTAGCCCTGGAAACCCAAACAAACAAACAAAGAAGAAACAAAAACATGCAGATGCACGAACAAATGAAACAAACAAGCAAATAGACAAAAACAACCCCCCCTCAAACAAAAGACAATCTAAAAGCATAAAAACAAAAACCCCTGCTATAAGTAAAGAACAGGGTGGAGGCAGTGCTGTTGGAGGAGCATATACAAAGAGAGAAATGACGGGGGTAGAGAGAAAGAAAATGAACATTGACCGGGCAGAGAGACTAAAAGGCTTAATCCAGAGGGAGAGAATGGAGAATAAGGAAGGAGGCAAGGAAAAAGAAACAAAGAAAAAGTTCATCAAAGAATCTATATGGCCTGATTATTCCAGAGAGAGAGAAACAAAAGAAGGAGGTGTATAACATGCATCAAGAGAATGGGTTAAATAGGTCTATTTAAGCAAACCAATAACCAAAGTAACCAGCCTAGAGGAGGAAAGAGATAAGAAGGAGAAAAGGGAGAATATATCTAAATAACAAGAATTGACCTAGAGTTAATCTAGGCAGTTCTGCAGTACTGGTCTGGAGGAGGGGGCCGTCTGGTTCACAGCATCTATCCAGCTCCTGTAGATAAGGGGCTATCTAACACAGAGTGGTGTGGTTTGGTGTAGGCGGGTCCTGCCTCCGCTCTGTGCCCTGTGGACCAATTCCTGAGGCCCAGCCTTGGTGGTTGTGGGGAGAAAAATGACGACCCCTCAGTCCTTGTCTTCACGGACCAGGTGTCTCACATCACTCCTTTAGGGGTCTGTCCTCACTGTGCTGTGGGTGCAGATTAGGTGGGCTGTCTGACTCCACCATCGGCTATGTCCCACACTTAGCTGTGTTTTAAACTCCCACTTTGTGCACATTAATGTTGCCTCTCGATATGTGCTCCTGCGGCTGTGCTGCAGCCCTTCAGAGCAGGGGACCAGTTCCTCCTACTCCTCACTGTGCCCCTGCCGTACCACCGAACCCTGAGGTGACTCCCCTCTTACCCAGAAGTGTGAACAGAGAAACTGGCCCCAGTACGAAGAAAGCCTTGCAATTAGAGATGGGATCAGAGATTTTCTCTTGTCCAGATACAGACCTACACTTCCCAAGCTGTTCTTTCTCTTACCTTTGTCTCTCTGCAGAAGGGAACCCCTCCCCTCTGTCCCTCCACAGCCCATTTTATCTCCTCCAGTTCTCAATCATGCACCTATTGTCCATCTGGTTTTCCTGCCTGCTTTCTGATAGACTCCTTTCCTTCCACTCTTAGGGTTCAGAGTCCTTTGACTTCAGCCCTTCTTTGTTTGAGAGTCACAGGATGTACAGATCCCCCTAATTCTCTGCCATGTTGGCCCCTCTCTGATTAATTTTCCAATATTTGTAATGATCTCAAAGAATACTATATAATTCTCAAATAAAAATTATAATTAACTTATTTAGATCTTTTGAAAAATATAGATCTTCTGTAGTACACTCTATCCATGTAAGATCCATAATAGAGATACGTTAGGCAAAATTGGGAAATTGGTACTCTAAGTATAAGAAAGCAATAGATGCCTAAAGAAGAAAATTTTGAAGTAAGATGTATGTTGCTAGTGCCCGTTTTGATTTTGATTTTTTTTTACCTATCATTGTATAACAAACCACTCCAAACTTGGGTACTTAAAATGAACAACTGTTATTTATTCAGCCTTCATTTTTGCAGGGTTATGTTTGTTCCACAAAGTCAGCTGGGATAACTTGATGGGATACTAGAGGATCTCTTCAAAGAGGACTTACATACATGGCTTTGACTAAGTTGGAGGGGAGCTCATATGGGTCTCAAGACCAGGCATCTGGATTCCTTTTCATGTTGGCCTTTCTGTTGGGTATTTGGACTTCCTCATGAAACATGGGCTTAGTTCCAAGATTGAGTATCCTAAGAGCAGAAAGTGGAAGCTGCCAATTTTTTTTTTAAAACCTGGGTGTGGAAACTGGCAGTGGATTGCTTCTGATGTATTCTATTGGTCCGTCAGTCAGAATCCAGATTTGAGGGGAGGGGGAACATTAACCCCATCTCTAGATGGGAGGATATCAAGTAATTTGAAGGAATGTTTTAAGACTGCTACATGTTTAGGGGCGCCTGGGTGGCTTAGTCGGTTAAGCGTCCGACTTTCACTTAGGTCATGATCTCGCGGTTCGTGGGTTCGAGCCCCGTGTCGGGCTCTGTGCTGACTGCCGGCTCAGAGCCTGGAGCCTGTTTCAGTCTGTGACTCCCTCTCTCTCTGACCCTCCCCTGCTCACGCTGTCTCTCTCTCTCTCCTAGAAATAAATAAAACATTAAAAAAAAATTAAAAAAAAAAAGACTGCTACATGTTTCTTCAGTGAAAATAACCTTGTTTTTATTATGATACTTATTTTCATTGTAGAAAATGTCAAACAATACAGAAAAAATTTCTAGGGGTCATTTGACATGCAATTTAATTTGGAAAAACTCTTGGTCTCCTTTAGTTAATACTATCCTGTGTCTAGTCATCTGTCTGGTCACATCTACCATGCAGTGTGAGTTAACTAACCACCCATTTGTGATTTATAAAGAAAATATTTATTTTTGAGATTTAGTATGTTAATCCTTTGTTTCCATTAAGTGCTTTTGTGAATTCCAGTGTAGGCTTGGAAGTGAATTTGTGTGTATGTACACTCACAGGTATCTGCGTGTACACACCCACTAATCTTTATGGAACACTTTCACTCTTTCACTTTTTATTTTACCATGACCTTTCATTAACTTTACGTTTTCTACCAAGCTTGTAATAGATACTCCAGAGGAACAGTGGGAATTCCTTTTGGGGAAGATAGTGAAACCACTGAGAGTGGTTTCTATTTTAGAGGGTGCCTGGGTGGCTCAGTAGGTTAAGTGTCTGACTTCAGCTCAGGACATGATCTCACAGTTTGTGAGTTTAAGTCACTTTTTGGGATCATTGTTATCAATGTGGAGCCCACTGCAGATCCTCTGTCCCCTTCTCTCTGCCCCTTTTCCACTTGTGCTTTCTCAAAAATGATAAATGTTAAAAAATATATAATTCAGGTATTCATCAGCCAATTACTTGAATTCCCTCCCTACATTTCCACCACATAATTATCCAGGCTTTACCAGAATAGCTCCAGCAGTACAAGGCCTCCTAGTATTATGTGGTCGTTTTGTCTTCAAACATATCTGTGTTTTCAGTCTTTTTCTCTTATTGAAATAAATTTGCATCCCTGTAACTTCTTAATGTACCAAAATTTCTAAACCCTATAGCCACAAAACACCTTCAGAATTAAAAATGTTTTTCAAAAATGTTTATCATGGCCCTTTCTTGTTGTGCTGATGTTTCTTACTCCAAACTAAACAATCTGATTTTTTTCAACTATTCCTCTTGACGTAGCTTCAAATGGCTTTCCACCTAACCACTTACCTTTGAATATATTCTGGTTTGTTGACACTCTTAAATATTGTTTAGTATTTAAGAGGACCATAGCATTATTAAATAATAAGTGGTATTTAAGAACTGAACACATAACTCTAGAATGGAATCCTTCCATAATGTGCTAAGCTGTTTCTTTTCTTCTTTTTTTTTTTTTTTTAATATTTTTTATTTATTTCTAGGAGAGAGAGAGACACAGCATGAGCAGGAGAGGGTCAGAGACAGAGAGGGAGATACAGACTCTGAAATTGGCTCCCGGCTCTGAGCTGGCAGTCAGTACAGAGCCTGATGCGGGGCTCGAACCCACGAACCGTGAGATCATGACCTAAGCGAAAGTTGGATGCTTAACTGACTAAGCCACTCAGGCACCCCTGTTTATTTTCAATTTAGAAGAGGTTGTAAAGTGGTTACTTAGTGTTCCCATAATCTAAGCAAGATCTGTTCAATCTCTTCTTCACTGTTTTGTTTCCTTCAAAGTTGTGGATTTTAAATCTGGAAGAGGAAAAGAAGATTCTGTTACATCTATCTATCTATCTATCTATCTATCTATCTATCTATCTATCTATCAAATGTTTTATTTTAATGGAGAACAAGTGGGGGAGGGGCAGAGAGAGAGAGGGAGACAGAGGATATGAGGTAGGCTCTCTGCTGACAGCAGGGAGCTGAATGTGGGACTTGAACTCACGAGCCATGACATTATGACCTGGCTGAATTTAGAAGAACACTAAACCAACAGAGCCACCCAGGTGCCCCTTTTGTTTATTTTATAGCACTGAACACTTAGTTTCTTTTTTTTTTCTAGTCTATCCAGAATTTATCAATCTTGAAAGGTAGAGAAGCATTTAATAGGCTAAATGACTTTCCAACCTTTTCATTATTTTCTTTGTCAAGGTCTTTGAAAACAATTGTTTTAAGGTATATGGGCAACGTAACAACAGACATACTAAAAATACTTAAAGATAAATTAATGAAGGATTTCTTATTAAATGTATTTTGTATATTTTCAAGTGACCAAGTAATGTATAAAAATACTACATAGGGGCTTCTGGGTGGCTTAGTTCGTTAAGCATCCAACTCTGACTCAGGTCATGACCTCCTAGCTTGTGAGTTCGAGCCCCAAGTTGGGCTCTGTGCAGACAGCTCAGAGCCTGGATCCTGCTTTGGGGATTCTGTGTCTCACTCTCTCTACCCCCCTCCCCGATCACACTCTGTTTCTCTGTCTCTCTCTCTCTCAAAAATAAACATTAAAATTTTTTTAAAAATACTGCATAAAAACAAAGGAAAGGAATGGTGTGTGTGTGCTGGGTGTTTAATTTTATAAATAATTGTTAAATGCCAGGTTGATCTCATGCTGGAATATTGAATATTGAATCTGAATGTCCTTGATATAAGATATGATGCATAATATTCATGTTTTCAGGCTACCTTCAACTCCACGGGTCAATTAATTTCTAATTGTTTAAGTTAATGAGTTAAATTCCCTAAGTCAATTGTGGATATGACCCTTCAAAGAGACAACATGGAGGCAAATTTTTCTTGCATATTTGTAATGAGTTTATTTGAATTTACATCTTTGTAAAATTTGACCATCCATGCATATGGTAAGGGACATATTAGGTATATATGTAAGTAAGATGCTAAAGTATCTTTCTTAATGGTTAGTTGATTGTAAGGGATATTTTCAGTTTTGAAAATGTTAAAATTGGTAAGAAAAGGCAGGAAACAGAATGCTTAGTTTAGGACTCACATATCCTTAAGTATATCTGATTGCAGATGCCAGTTTATGTCCCTTTTGCTATGGTAATGTGTTATATGGAGTTAGCATTGATCCTATACATAGATCACATCACCAGAGCCTTTTGTGGTATGGATAGAAAAAATATTATGACATTGTAACAACTTAAGCAGTTGTTATAAAACAGTTTGTTACTGTGCCTTTCCTACCCCTGGAATGCAACAACTATATTTATTATTTGATCAACCCATTAATCTGGAAGCTCCTTCTTAAAAAACCTGCATAAAACATATGCCTACCACCCTTCCTAAACACTATAAATGCAGAACTAAAAGCTTCCATAATGGAAATGATGGTAGAAAAATTTGGTCCAGATTAATATGAAAACTGTAACCAATAAACAGTTGCTGTTACTCTGAGACGAGGCCATCCTGAATTTGCCAACCCAGAGTTTAAGTAAGGACATCTGCTACTGGTCTCTCCTAGATGACTTTTTCCTGTTTGAAAATGGTAACTTACTTTGTAAATAATACATGAAAAATTAATTTTGTTTAACTTACACGGCATGAATCCAAGGAGTACAGTTCTAGAAAGGAAATCAAAAGGCAAGCTGTACAACATTTGGGGGGAACTTTCAGGAATTCATTTGTTTCTTTTTATATATGATTACCTCTGTATGAAACATTTTAATTGGATAGATATTAGATAGTACTGTGAACTGTGAACATGAAGCACAGTGAACATGAAAATTTTTAGTTTGAGGTACTTAGAAATATAGAAACTGATAGTTGAATTTTCTAGTTCTCCACACCACAAATACAATTTATGCCTCTTATTAAAATTTCTGGAGGTGGAGGGGCGCCTAGGTGGCTTAGTCGGTTAAGCGTCCGACTTTCGCTTGGGTCATGATCTCGCGGTTCGTGGGTTCGAGCCCCGCGTCGGGCTCTGTGCTGATTGCCAGCTCAGAGCCTGGAGCCTGTTTCAGTCTGTGACTCCCTCTCTCTCTGACCCTCCCCTGCTCACACTGTCTCTGTCTCTCCTAGAATAAAAAAAAAAAAAAAAAATTTCTGGAGGTAGAAAACTTTCTAACCCGGTGGCTAGTTTTCTTTTTGGGAAACTTTCATTGAAAGGCATTTCTTACATTGAACTAAATATGGCACCCTGTTGAATTTACCTTTCATTCTGAGTTTTAACTTTTCTACATGATAGTTTTTAACATATTTTAAGATGAACATCATAATTCTTAGTGTTATTTTCCTCAAAACAAAATTTTTCCAACCAGTTTTTAATGACAAGTTTGACTTCTATTTTATCTCTTCTGGTCACTGTTTCTCTCTGTCTGTCATTAATATTGCTGTTGGACATTTGGGATAGAATCATGAAGAGTCAGTGATTTTTCTAACAAACTAATTCTCATTCCAATTAAAATGAAAAAATAAATTATAAATTTATTAAATAAATAAAATTTATTAAATTTATTAAAATAAACTGTTTTCATGTAGCTCAGTGTCTATCTTGCTGAGGTCAGAGGCTGGAAAGAAATTAACACCAAAGAGGATTCACGCTATGTGTAAGAGAGAATTTTACTGGAAATGAAGTATAAGATCCATTTTTTCTCCAGAATTTGAAGTACAGGACACCTGCTGCAAAGATGGCACAGACAATTATCCACATATACAGATTTTAGCCAAGTAGTAAGGGCTATTCTACATCCAATTTTTTTTCCTTCTTTTAAGTGTAACTTCTGTAGTTGCAATAGAAAGAGTCTCTGGCAAACTGTAACAAAATGAAATTTACCAGACAGATGTAGATTTAGAATTAGAAAATTCTAAAGTACAAGAACCAGAGAGAATCCCTGATCTAGGACAAGAAGGAAAGCACATTCCTATTAGGATGCTTCTTTTTGTTTTGGGATGGAAGCCAAAAATTGTTAGCCTTTGAGACCCTCTGTTAAACACTGCAAATCTAGGGAAGACAAGTGATTGTGTTAGATAGTTTTACCATACTTCCATTTAAGGGTAAGGCTAGCATCTCATGGCAAAATCTGAGTATTGTGCAGGGAAGAGGAACATATAACCACTATTCCTCCCTAACCTACTTCTAGATACTAAGCTTTTAGTTTTATAGATCTGGGTTATATTTGAAAAGAAAATTCATGTAAGAAAGGTAATAGCAACACATTTAGTCATAAGTTTTAAATAAGAATCAAGAGATTCTCTCCTATGAATTTTATTAAGATGGAAGGAGAAACACAAATGCATTGATTGCTTTACATGAGGTGTGTGGCCTTTCTGGAAAGACTCTACAGGGGAGGTTTGGGTGCTCCAGAAAAAAAACCCTATTCTAAAATTTTGCCTGGGCTCGCCCCTCACAAAGAACAAGTCTTTACTGTGATATTTTTATTAATTTAAAAGGTAGATGTTTAAAGCTACTTATGAGGAATTTATCAATGTCACTGTCTTGATGGAAGCTCTAGATTCTACTTCTTCTTGCCAATTTGTCTTGCCTAGGAGTCTGGGTTCACTTTAGTCTGCAGAGAGCATTGTGGTTGATTGGAATAGAAAGAAGATTATGGACTGGTGATGGGCCTTGGACTTCTTGCTGGGGAACAGCCATAGGAAGTAGGTCAAAGAAACTGGATGGGTTAGAAGAATATTTCCAGTGACTCTTTATTAAAATAATTATCAGATATTGATGATCATGGTGTACAAAAGCTGGCAGGCAGAAAGATTTTAATTTATTATAGATAATATAGGGACTCCTGGGTGGCTTAGTCGGTTAAGCGTCCAACTTTCACTTAGGTCATGATCTCGTGGTTTTTGGGTTCGAGCCCCGCGTCGGGCTCTGTGCTGACTGCCAGCTCAGAGCCTGGAGCCTGTTTCGGAGTCTGTGACTTCCTCTCTCTCTGACCCTTCCCTGCTCACGCTGTCTCTCTCTGTCTCTCCTAGAAATAAATAAAACATTAAAAAAAAAAAAAGGCACAGAGTGCCTGAATGGCTATAGATAATATAAAAAGGCTACTTTCTTGAAGGCAGGAAGAAAAGTTGTGGATAGCGAATGATGCAGTGTTACAAGTAGATTGAAGGTAAAAAGTAATTTTAGCAACTTAATTTTGAAAAATAGGTTAAGTGAAATAATGAAAAAATTATGAATGAATCATAGAAAGTCATAATTATATACTCTCTGGATCCAGGGTAAAATTTAACAGGAGAACATGAAGAACTACCATGTGAGTTTAAGGAACTATAGAATAGTCACACAGGAAGGTTATATCTAGACTTGGTGAAGACACAAAAGATAAATATTCTTTTAGTAGTGACAGGAACCTAGAAAAGGGAACTGATTTTGTACTTGCCTAGGAGCAAATAGTTGGCAGGGGAACAAATCTGTTATGTTTTATGTTTATTGGTTTATTTCTTCTATTGCACTGGATCCCAGTGGACAATTTTGCTGAGATATTCTTTGTTTTTGGGGAAGGAATTAGCTTTGTTTTGAGGCAATATATGCATACAGTCTCTTACTGTGTTCTTGAAATAAAAAAAGAAAAGTTTATTTGTGAAAATTTATGACATCAAGTATTTTATCACTATAAGTCACTATTAACTGTTACTCCTGCGGTTTGCCAACACCTTGATAGATGATATTCATCAGGATGATCAGTCAGTAAAATATTCCCAATTGTCTTCATAATAATGATAATAATGATTGAGTTGTATGCATCATAGTATTAGAGGTAAGTCCAGGTAAGTAGTTATTGTGTTCTAACTCCTTGATTATAATTATGTCATGTGAAGGTAAATGTCTATTAAACAGCAACTAATTAAAAATTCAATATACCTTGCCTATTTTTGGTAATAGAGCTTACTAGAAGTACAAGAAACATAACTGAATAAGCAACTCAAATTCTGAAGTTGGACATATTTGAAGTTTTATGTATCAGATATACATCTACAGGTACTCTCCCATGATATTTAGCTCCCACATTATAATATTGGGCTTCCATTTTGGGAAGAACAAGATACTTTAATTTCTCCTTATAAAGATAGTTACAATTTCAATCAGGGTAGGGTCTTCTTCAAGGCAATGACGATTTGCCATTGTCTAAAAATCTTGAGTTGAGATGATTGGTGAGACAATCTGTAGCCTTTATTACTGAATCTAGTCTCAAGGGCATAACTGATATTTATAGTTTCTCTCCTTCATTATCCAATTTATATTTTCCTTACCTTTTTCCAAAACCTTAGCTGGTCTGGGTTATTTTCCTGCTAGGATGACCTATATCTTCATTCCTAAGTGATCTAAACCCTTTTTTTTGCCTTTCTTGAGTTATGGTTATTGCAACAGTCACAGAACACAGATATATTAAGAGATGTGACATATACAAAATAAATACACCTGACAAAACTGTATGATATTCATCAATTAAGTAAGCGAAGTAGGCAGTACGAAGGTAATGTGGTTACACAGTTAGGAAAGCACAATGCAATGTATGTAGCAGGATTTAAACATTTATTTGAATTACTCTTATGTGTGTCTTAATTTCAGAATTTCAAAATTATTTTGTATAAATTTTTTTCAAGAACAATGGTCATTCTAAAATTCAAATTGTCTTATCAAGGAGGAAGTATATTGTTTCTTTAGAAACATACTGTGGAGAAAAGAATAAATCAAAGAATGTTGTGGTAGTTTTCTTACTATCCACCTACCATGTGCTGGGCATGAAAGTTAGTGGAATTGACCCCAGCTTTGATTCTGTCCTGATTGGTCTAAGCCAGTCAGTGTTATCTCACCTCCTTTGCTCTGCTGATAAGTTCACATTCAAATCCAGTCTTCCCAAGGCATTTCCTGATAATTGTTTCAGTGGTGATCTAGCCAGAATTTAGGACTTTTAGAAATTTTTTGTGATGCTGTAAAAGTGACTCAGTCTTACTCTTATGATGTGAATGAGGAGACATGCTGCTGGAAGCTGTCTTTCAAATGAGGGAAACCAGCTTGAGGATGAAGCTTAAAAATGGAAAAGTGGGGAAAAGAGAAAATAAAAAGAACTGGAAAATTTTCTATGTGCTTATAGTCTAATTACCTTGAAAGTTTCAGCCAAGTTTCCTTTTTATATAAATCAGTGCAGGCTGAGTTTACTTTTATTTTCAACTGACAACATTCTCCCTGAGACATTGGGTGAAGGTACAGATTATTTGAGCTGTAGAGGAGGCCAGAGTTTAGCCCCTTTCTTATCTGTAAAATTGAAGGATAGAAAATCTACATAGGTTTAGTGACAATATAGTGTGAGCAAAGTGAAAAAGGCCACTAAAAGGAGTATATTAGAGAATTAAATTTAGATGGATCCCAGCTTCTTCATAACATTTATCATTACTTGATATTATATGCTTTTATTTTGTCTTTTTCAAAAATTATAAGCTTCATGATGGCAGGGATTTTGTCTAATTCATTTATTCTTATATTTCTAGTACATGGAATTAGGCTTGTCACATGGTAGAGGTTGAACAGATATTGAGATATGTGAATGAAGGGATGAGTTTCTTAAAAAAAAATTAAGAGCCTAGCTCAGATTGGGAAGTATGAGTGTATGGTGGACAATATTGACCCAATATCATAGCTCTTAAAGAGAATACTCTTTAGCCTGGGTATATGAGAAATAAGATTATGGAGCTTGCCCATGATTGTGGAATGGTACCTTTCCAGTGCCTGGAACTTAGTGAATGGTAAATACAACTTTAGTTCTGTATGATGTGATCCAGTGGTTATGGCAGAAGATGAATGGTGAAGAAATCTAGCATGCCAGCTAGAGTAGTATTTACATGACTAACTACTTGGTCCAATTAGAATAGGGAAACAGTTTATTAAAGTGATTTGGAAGTCAAAAGTAAAAGTACATCAAATTAATGTGATGTTGAAGTCTTGGTTTTGAAGTTCATGGATGGCATAGTTGTTTTATCTTACTGGAGAAAACAAGTACTACTAGATGAACTACCTAAATCTAGCTTGCTTAAAGTAAAGGTAGAAATGATGAGGCAAAATAAAGTTATAAAGAGATCACCAGAAATAAAAGTAGCCCAAAGACCCTTAGAAACATAGCTGGACATGAGTAAGCATTTTGATTATTGGTGATGCTGGGTTCTAAGAAAATGTGCTGTTAGGACTTATTTTAAAGGTAGAGAAAAGAAATAGAAAAAGTTCTGAATTAAACCTGCATTAAAAAAACAAATAAAAAAAGCAGTGGAAAGAATTTATGAAACTGGCTGTCGTGTTTAAATTTAGGTAAGTTGGCTAAAAGAAGGTTCAAAACAATGGGCTACACTGTTGTAGCTGCTTATTTTTACTGAGTCTATTGGCAAAAGTCTCTCATTTCTTCACACTTACTTTTCAAAGACCCTGGAGTCCCAGGTTTCATTTAACAAAGTAACAGCTTTCAAATAATAATCTGGTGTCTGTCTCAGCTTCTGGTTCTCCCTTTACCTTTGTATCCCTCTCATTATTTTTCTTAGTTCCCATCCCCCATCTACTCCCCTCATTGCAGGAGTTTTGTTTTTTTTTTTTTCCTCCTGTTCAGTTTCTCTTGTGATTACAGAAGATGTCAGTTAGAGCTGTAAAAATTATCCCATGCATGTGAAATATGTTTGGTGACGAAGTCTGGAGATTTCACAGGGGATTCAGTTCCAGGGTGGCCATCATGCTATATAGTACATTGGTTTTGAGGGTTGGGATCAGCTTGAAGGGATTGAAAGTAATTAGTCTCTTGGAACCTTTGGATACTAAGAGCTACTCTATCATTCCAGACAGTATTGTAATAGAAAGAAGTCTTTGTGATTAGACAGACCTTGTTAAATCCTTGGTTCATTTTTTTTTTTATTAGCTATATGCTGTTGGATATGTAGCCTCAACTCCATGGGTTTCTGCTTCCTAGACTGTAAAATGAGAATAGTAATACACAGCTCAAAGTATTTTGTGAAAAATAAATGACTAAAGCCTGGAAAGTAATTAGTATAGTACCTGGCACTTGGTAAGCATTCACTAAATGATAGCTACTCTCACTGTTCTCTTGGGTTGATTCTAGTTTCGCACATCTATTGGTCTCCAGTTCAGACCAAATAAGTGGTACTGCTCTTCTGGAATCTGAACCAGAACTGAAATACTCAAGGTGTATGCTTCTGGGTCTTCTGGGAAGAACGATGTGCTTTTCTGTGAGTGAGGGTTTTGGTGTCTGATTGGGTGGCCTTCAAGTGAGTGCAGGATACGGTTGCTAAAGCTCTCTTTTTGGGTAGTATGGAGGTCATACAGTAGTCTGTTTCCATGGTTTTGCCTTCTACTGTTTCAGCTACCTGAATCCATTCATGGCTTTAAAGCAGATGATCCTTCCTCTGGTGTAAAGACAGAAAGTCAGTAGTGGCCTAACACTTTGTTACAATGCCTCCATCATTCACCTCATTTCATCTTATCACATAGGCATTTTATCATCACATATCATTACAAGAAGAGTGAGTATAGTACAATAAGATATTTTGAAAGAGAAAAAGACCATGTTCACATAGCTTTCTAATACATTGTTATAATCATTCAATTTCAATATTAGTTACAGTTGTTAATGTCTTACAGTACCTAATTTATAAATTAAACTTTATAATATGTATGTATAGGAAAAAACATAGTACATATTGAGTTTGGTATTATCCACAGTTTCAGGCATCCACTGGGGACCTTAGAATGTATCCCCCACAGATAAGAGGCAGGGGACTACTGCATTCATTGAGTGAATTACGTCAAAATGCACCTGCACAGCAACATGGTGACCTTCATGGCTAGTGCCAGTGTTAATCAGTTTTTCATCAGGTTAAAATCTCTATGAATTAGAGGGTTTAACTTAAAATTTTGCAGAGTTTGCATTTGAAAGTAGTGCAATCTTCTTATAGAGCCAATATCCTATTGCAGAATATGGGTTATTTTTTTTGGAAATATGTGTTGCTTTTATTTTATTTTTATTTTTAAGTAAGCATATTGTGTAATATCACTTTCAGGTATACAGTGTAGTGATTTAACACTTCCATACATCACCTGGGGTTCATCACAATAAGCAAACTCCTTAATTCTCTTCATCTATTTTACACATCACCTCCCTGCCTCTGGTAACCATCAGTTTCCTCTCTGTAGTTAAGAAGTCTGTTTCTTGGTTTGCCTCTCTCTTTTTCTCTCTTTTTTTCTTCTTTTCTCATTTGTTCTGTTTCTTAAATTCCATATGTGAGTGAAATAATATGCTTTTTGTCTTTGACTTATTTTGCTTAGCATAATACTTTCTAGCTCCATCCATTTTGTTAAAAATGACAAGATTTCATTCCTTTTATAGTTGAGTAATATTCCATTGTATATATAACCACCTCTTCTTTATCCATCAGTCAGTGGACACTTGAGATATTTCCAAAATTTGACTAATGTAGGAAATGCTGCTCTAAACATTGAGGTGCATGTATCCCTTTGAATTAGTAGTTTTGTATTTTTTGGGTAAATACCTACTAGTATAATTGCTGGATCATAGGGTAGTTCTATTTTTAACTTTCTGAGGAAACTCCATACTGTTTTCCAGAGTGGCTGCACCACTTTACATTCCTACCAATAATAGTGCAAGAAAGGTTCCCCTTTCTCTACATCCTTGCCAGCACCTGTTGTTTCTTGTGTTGTTGAGTTTAGCCACAGAATATAGAGTTTTATATTTTATTAGAGTATCACATAAAACCATAGTGTTACTCAAATATGGGAAATCTAAGACCTGTGAGCTGCCCTTTTGGTGTATAAGCTACATGGCATCGAATTGGAAGGTCATCCTAGTAGGTTTAGTTGCATTTTACCACTTCTAGGGCTCCCAAGAAATCAGAGGTCAAACTGGAGTTGCAGAATGTAGGTCATAAATACATTTTGAATTTATGTGAATGTAACACTGTAGTGTTTTTCTTCCTTCCATGTTTTTGTTTGATGTACTTTTTAGATAAAACAGGAGTAAGATTATTGGTAAAGTGTTCTATCTGAGCCTTGCTGATAGCTAAAACAATCTTTATTATTTATTTATTTTTTCTATTTGTCCTTAAGAAAGTTCTTGTGATGCATTCCATGACTGTATCTGGAATCTTATATGAGGCTCAGTTTAAGTCCTCAGATCCTTCTATATTGCTGAGGATGGCGCACAGAGTCTTGTTATTTTGCTGTAAATGCTGTTCTGGTTAGCATAAATTTCGGGAGCACCCTACAATCTTGCATAATAGGAAATTTATTTGTTTTCAGTATTTCAATATTTTTAAAATAGAGTTTGATCTTCGAGTAAAGTTTCTTGGTTTTAGGAATTCATGATAAATGAGAAGTGTAATAGTTTGCCTGGCTTTCAGAACTCATATTTTTCCAAATCTACTACTCTATCCCCTATTAAGTTTCAGGCTTAGTGCTAGTTTACATACTAGGTACAATACTTACATATGTCAAAGGATCTTAATAAGAGCTATGAAATAATTAATTGGATAAGGTTTGAACAAATGCCCTCAATTATTGGCATTCTGGTGTCCAAATGATTTGGTTTTCTTTTAAAAATCACACCCTAAAAAATATTTGGCTTCTGTCGTGTATTCTGTTACCCTCCAGATGGGCCTCTAATTAATACTGTAGTTCTGTAGTGTGGAAGTTTTTACCTTATGCTGAAGTAAGTTGAATATTTTACCTTGAACCTGAGTCTTTCAATGACTTAGTTCTTGACATCTGTTGTTGGCCGTCACCAATGCCAACAACTGCCTTTCCTGTTTGTGTGTCTGTTTTCTATCATCTTTTTTGTGAGCTTTCACTGCTCGATCTACCATGGCTTGGAAAGTAAAGTGAGTATTTTGCTTAGTGGTATTTATACATCATCTGTTCCTTTTTCTCTTTGAGTTGATGATGCCCACAGCTTTGCTTTGCTATGTGGGCCTGGCCTGATTTTCTTCTTCTTTTTTTTAAAACAATTTATTTATTTATTTTGAGAGAGAGAGAGAATATCCCAAGAAGGGTCTGTGCTCTCAGCACAGAGCCTGATGTTGGATTTGATCCCATGAACTGGGAGATCATGATCTGAGCTGAAATCAGTTGCTGTATGCTTAACTGACTGAGCCACCCAGGTGCCCCTGGCCTGGTCTTCTATACAAAATAAAAATATTCTTCCAGAGGCCAGGCTCAGCATTTTGGTGCATCTCCGAAATCTTTTATTAAAACAAATGAACAAAAAACCACAAGCACCATTTTCCTCAAGCCCCAAGGCTTTCCCAAGCGAACTCTAAAAGTATTGTCAAGTGCTACAGCATTTACTGAAATTCTCAGTAGATGGCGGAACATTTCAATCGCATATCACAATGTAAAACTTCTTAAAAGATATTTTTTCTCTCTCCCTTGTTTCTCTTGCTATCTTTTAAAAATTTTTTTATTAAAAAATTTTTTAATATATATTTTTTGAGAAACAGAGAGCGAATGGGGGAGGGGCAAAGAGGGAGACACAAAATCCAAAGCAGTCTCCAGGCCCTGCACCGTCAGAACAGAGCCTGATGCATGGCTCAAACCCACGAACCATGAGATCATGACCTGAGCTGGAGTTGGATACTTGACTGAGTGAGCTACCCAGGCACCCCTCTCTTGCTCTTTTTATCCTCTTTTCATTCTCCACAAGCTACCCCTGTAATTTCCCCTATGGGATGTTTCTCTATTGTCCTTAGCAAGCTTAGAAGAAGCTAGAATACTTCACTCAGCAAAATAAGGACTAGTGACAAGGAACTTTTCTAGCATGATCTTGGGAAGTTTGATATGTCATACTTAAAGAAAAGCCTAATAAAACTACTGAGGTGCCTATAATCCATAGATAGGTGACTTTTGCAAAGGTGTATATTATTAAATCTTAGGAATGTGTGTGCGTTTATGAATGTATATGTAGATATGTATGTTTTACAAAATTTTGATCGTAACATCTATACTGTTTATAACCTGACTTCTTAATAAAAATATCATAGCCATATTCTCATTCTCCAGTAATCTTTTATTACATATTTTTAGTGGTTTCAACAATTGTACTATATGGGTATTTCAAGATTTACTTAATGTATCATTTTATTGGCTTATTTACTCTGTATACACTTTTTTTGTTATAAATTATTTTGCAGTGAATCTATGTTTATTATTTCCTTAAAATAAACTAATATAAATAGACTTTCTAGGTGCATATGTGATGAGTATTTAAAAGTTTGATTCTTAAAATGAAATTGATTCCAGAGTGGTTACACCAATGGATGCTCTCACGTACTGTTCTCATGTTCCATTCTCTGCACCCTCACCTACAATATGTATACCTCTGTTTTCACTATTGTATTAGATGGGAGGAATGAAATATAATTTTTGTTTAGAAGTTCATGGATTTGATTACTGATTTGATTACTAATATACTGATGGAAGTCAGTATATTACAAGATTTGTCAAGCAATTCAGTGACAGAAAACCATCCCATGTGTTCCTTTGCTCCTTGCGAGGAATCATCTACCACCAGGATTTTATTCTTTGTGCTTGCCTCTTTGCTCTTCTTGGGTCTCACAGGTAACTCATGATCTGATTTTATACTAGTCTTTACTTTTGTTTTACTTATTTTGTTTCATAGGTATTTTTTTCCACACTAAGCTTATTCTTTTTACCAGGTTCACTAGTCAACTATATCACCAGAAGCTTAAAGACTGTTCTAAACATAATGTGAGCAAAATGGATCCTTTTTCAAATTAATTTATTGTTTAATTCTAGTATATTAGTTTCATGTGTTATATTAATTTCAGATGTACAATATAGTGATTCAACATTTCTATACATTACTCAGTGCTCATCAAGGTAAATGTACTCTTAATCCCCTTTACCTATTTCACCCATTCCCCTGTCCATCTCCACTCTGGTGTAATGACCACTTTGTTCTGTATATTTAGGAGTCTGTTTTTTTGTTTGTCTCTTTTTGTTTGTCTCCTTTGTTCATTTGTTTTGTTTCTTAAATTCTACATATGAGTGAAATCATATTGTTTTTGTCTTTCTCTGACTTAGTGCACTTAGCATTATGCCTTCTAGATCCCTCCATGTTGTTGCAAAAAGTAAGATTTGATTTTTCTTTATGGCTGAATAATATTTCCTTGTCTATATAAAACTACATCTCTATCCATTTATTCATTGGTGAAGATTTAGGTTGTTTCCATTTCTTGGCTATTGTAAATAATACTGCAGTAAGCATAGGGGTGCATATATCTTTTTGAATTAGGATTTTCATTTTCTTTATGTAAATACCAAGTAGTGGAACTACTAGATCATATGATAATTTTATTTTTAATTATTTTTTGCTATAAATGCCTGTATTAAGAAAAGTTCAAATTAACAATTTAGCATTATACCACAAGGAACTAGGAAAGGAAGAAATCTGAGATTTAGTAGAGGGGGGAAATAACAAAGAAAAATAAAAAATAAATACAGTAGACACCAGAATAAACACTAACATAACATTGAAAGTAATGACCAGATTTTCCAAAAAAAAAAAAAAAAAGGGCAATGCTTTAGCTACATTAACTAAGAGAAAAAAAGTACTCAAAAACGAAAATGAGAAATGGAAGAGAAAACAATATAATAGATATCACAGAAATACATAATGTGATAACAGATTACTATAAACAATTATATAGTAATTAATTAGATAACTTAGGAAAAACCCAGATAATTCCTAAAATGCACAAGTTACCAAGACTGAATCATGAATCTTGAATCCAAGAAATAGGAAATCTTAGACAATAATCAGAATGTTAGCTGAATTAGGAAATAAAGATCTTCCAGCACAGAAGAGCCCTCAACTACAAGGTTTCATTGATAAATTCTACCAAACATTAAAAAAATTGACAGTCTTTATCAACATCTTGTAAATGATGCAATAGAGGGAACACCAAAATCATTGTATAAGGCCAGTATTACCCTATTATCAAAGCAGGATAAAAACAATACAAGAACAAAAAGGCCTAGGTTGTCCAATACAAATATTTCTACTCTGGCTTTCTTTGGATATTCATTTGGGTGATAAATGTTTCTCCACCCTGCTACTTTTAATTTGCAGGTGTCTTTAGGTCTAAAATGAATCTCCTAAATTCATATCAAAGCCATTCATTTAAGGTTCTGAGTCAGTGGGTGGACTGAAGATAATTGAACTTTACTAGAAAGCTAGAGGCAGAGCTAGCTATGGGCAGAGCTAGTACCCATTGGTACTAACTGCTTTCTTCCCTAGATGTGGATGTGGTCTGGCTGAAGCTATTTAATGTAAGAATGAATTTTTTATGTTATTTTTTATGGAGGAGGGTCAGAGGAAACAAATGGAAGAGTAGAGAGATGGTTAGTGTAAGTTCTTTTGGAGTGGTAAAACTGATGGCATAGCAAGCACTCACTTTCTCAGAATCTGTGCACATACTATTGCTAACAGCTACTATTGTTGTTCCTCATCCCACCCCCAGGGAAGGTGAGCTCAACTTCACTATGCTGCATTGGGTCCTGCTCTCTGTGTCCATATTGCTTCCAATAAGATCTTACATCCTTGACTTATTATTCATGAATGCAGTTTAACTTCATGTGGTGATTGCATATTGCCCTTATCTACCAATTAATGACTTATCAGGACTAATAATCACTGTATAGCAGAAAATTTCTTAAACATTTTTTAAATGTTTATTTATTTTGAAAGAGATAGAAAGAGGAAGAGAGGGAGAGGGAGAGAGAGTGAGCATGAGCATGGGAGGGACACAGAGAGAGGGAGACACAGAATCTGAGGTAGGCTTCAGGCTCTGAGCTCTCAGCACAAGAGCCCAGCTTGATGTGAGGCTTGAACTCACAGACTGCGAGGTCATGACCTGAGTCAAAGTCTTACACTTAACTGACTGAGCCACCCTGGCGCACCTGTGAAAATTCCTTTTTTAAAAAAAGTTTGTTTATTTTTGAGAGAGAAAAAGAGCAAGAACACGGGAAAGTGTGAGGGAAGGGCAGGGAGAGAGGTAGAGAGAGAACCCCAAGCAGGCTGTGTGCTACCAGCACAGCTCAGATGTCATGTGAGATCATGACCTGAGCAGAAATCCAGAGTTGGATGCTCAACCAACTGAGCCACCCAGGTGCCCTGGAAAATTCCTTTTAGTAAAGATATGAATAACTGATAGAAAGGTAATATTTGGGTAAAGTTTAATATACAATGTGCTTATTACTTTGCTTTTCATTTTATACTTGGTTCATATTTATTTTATTTCATATAAAAGTTGGGCTATACCTCTACATTTTAATTTCAGTTCATGATTTACTTACCCACATTTTTTTATGTCTTCCTTTCCCTGTTAGTCAGATAAACCAGTTTTGTTGAATTAACAAAACACTTCCAAATCACATGGTTTAATACAATACAAATTCATTTCTCACTTATGACACATGTTCAGAAGTAGTTCTCTTTTTAAGTAAATAAAATATAGATACAAAGACATGCTTTTCTACCCTTTTCTCTTATATCCCTATCTAGAGGTGAAGAGATATAACTAAAGTTGGTATAATTTGTGATAAACTTTGAATTTATACAAAAATTAGGATTTTGGTTGAAATTCCATTCAGTTATACTTCAGAGGACAATTGCTATCTAAAAAATATTGATACTTTTTATTTCTGAAAATATCTAAGTATTTAAGTGTTCTGTCTTTGAATAAATTATTATTTTTTCTATTAAGTTTTTGCATGTATTTTATTATACTTTATTTCTAGTTACCTTATAAATTTAAAAAGATGTAATGTTTTTATTTTTGAGAGAGAGAGAGAGAGAAAGAGAGAGAGAGAGAAAATGCTAACAGGGGAAGGGCAGAGAGAGAGGGAGACACAATCTGAAGCAGGCTATAGGCTCTGAGCAGTCAGCCCAGAGCCAGACGCAGGGCTCAAATTCACAAACAATGAGATCATGACCTGAGCCGGTTAGACACTTAACTGACTGAGCCACTCAAGCGCCCCACCTTATAAATTTTTAATGCACCTTTAAGAAGAGTCTGTTGCAGAGTTTGTGTATTGGCTAATCTAGTAGCAATTCTTAACTGCCTCTGCAGCTTGAGGTGGCCATATGACCTAGTACTGGCCAATGACACTTAAGTCCAGTGGAGTGATTATTAGGAAGATTCTTTTTTTTTTGGTAAAAATATGTTACTGGTTATATACTTTACCTTTTCTTCCAGTTTGTGAGGCAGATATGAATTCGTGGTCCTTAAAGATTCTTCACCTATTTTGTGAAAAAGAAATGATGAAACATAAGTAGAAAACATGGCAGTCAGATGGATGGAAAAATCTCTCAGGTACTCACTGACATTGTAGAGTATCTGAATCATATGACTGCTTACCTCCAGATTTTTGCATGTGAAAAAAATAAACCTTTATTTGTTTAAGTAACTATAATTTTGTTTTCTGTTTCTTTCAGACCAAACCAATTTTGATATAGTAGCTATTTTGGTTCTAAATGTTTGTGCTGTTTGTTGCTGTTAGGAATCTAATTAATTATTATTTTCTGATCTTGTATCTAGCAATCTTCTTAAACTTTATTATTTCTAATAAGTTTAAATTTTCTTGAATCTTTAATATTTATTTATATTATACCATATATTATGAAATATGGTGGTATTTATAGGAATAACCAAGACAGGAAACCAAGAAGTCGGAACTGAAAATTATTTTGCTGTTTCTTTGGATTGGCCACATTATTAAGGCTGTCTGATGTGTGTCTAACTGGAATTAATTTCATGCAAGGTTATAAAGTTTTTTTGAGTTTTGTCATTATTCCCATGTCAACATACAACAGATTCCAGTGGTGAAAACAGTTCTATAATTTGCAAAAGTTTGTGACATTCATTAACAGTTTATGACTAAAAATATCTGCCTTTAGATAAAAAATTGAGATAGTAGTTATCTCAATTATTGTACATAAGTTTTAAAAGAGTATTCCACAGACTCCTGAACAAATGATTTGGGAATACATTTTTTAGATTCTTAAAATCCAGATATATTTAGGATAAGGGTTTGCCAATTATAGTAAAGGGAAGATTGTTGAAGAAAACTATGAGCTGTGACATTGTGGATTACTAGTTACCAAAGAACTTAGCTTTACTTCCTGTTACGTTCTGTGCTTGATTTAATAGACCATAGAAGAGTCTGAACAGAGTTATAAAGTTAGATTTATTTGAAATACATTTACAAATGGTTGAAGGACACATGTGAATCTACTTTTTGGATACCCTGTTATTTTGATTTTAGAATTTAGAGACTATCTGTAGTTCTGTTTTGATTGTAACTTTACTTTCATGTCTTTTAAAACATTTTTAAAAACGTTTTTGTGTGTGTGTGTGTGTGTGTGTGGAAATGCAAGCTACAATTAGGGTCAGAATTTTTGTTATACTCAGTGATGATGTTGACTTGTTGGGTGGAAATGTGGAATGTTAAGGCACTCTCATTTAAAGTATACCTTTTATGACACTTCACTGCAATCTCTTTTCCTAATCTAGGAAAGATCTGCATATTTGAAATTATCTGTATCTGGTTAGAAATTATTATTCTTCTATGCTTGGTTGTCAGAGAATGGTGGAGCACTTTAGAGTCTTTTAAAAAAAATTTTTTTTAATGTTTTATTTATTTCTAGGAGAGAGAGAGAGAGAGAGACCACATGAGCAGGGGAGGGTCAGAGAGAGAGGGAGTCACAGACTGAAACAGGCTCCAGGCTCTGAGCTGGCAGTCACCACAGAGCCCGACGCAGGGCTCGAACCCACGAACCGCGAGATCATGACCCAAGCGAAAGTCGGACGCTTAACCGACTAAGCCACCCAGGCGCCCCCACTTTAGAGTCTTTTAAGCAAATTTCTTCCAGCTTGACTGCTTTTTATTTGATGAATATATATTTCTACTGTTAATGTGATGGTGTCCCTCTTGAGTATCATGAAGATGTCATTTTTTCAGTTCTTATTTTTTCTTGAAATTTCTGTGGAAGTTTAGGAGTGCCTGGGTAGCTCAGTCAGTTAAGCATCTGACTTTTGATTTTGGCTCAGGTCATGATCTCACAAATTGTGAGATCTTAGTTTGTGAGATCAAGCCCCACATTGGGCTCTGTGCTGACCGTGCAGAGCTGTCTTGTATAAAGGATATACTGATTTAAGAAGTAAGTATATTTGTGTTAAGGCAATGATATGGTTTCTATAAAGACTGTATGCTTATGACTCTGTGACATCTAAATAACTAGATTCTTTTATTTAGGCAGCACATAGGTCCAGGCCAGAGAAAACTTGAAGAGACAAAATGAAGACATTTTATGAATCGGCTCAAATGAGAGGCAATAGGTTAATATTTAAATATGACTACTAGAAAAAAATTCTTGCCTCAACAATCAGAAACATATTTTTCAAATATCTATGCCAAACCCCAGTGAAATACTAGGAGAGACAAGCATGACAAGGGTCATCAAGTCTCTACAAGATATGAAACCCCAATACGGGTAGGTCATCCAGTCTTTGGAGGAAATTCCCGAGATGGATTAAGAAGGAAATCTGATACCAAGTTTTAGTTTAAAAATCTTAGTGAGGAAGCTGGAGAGAAGGCTGTCATGACAAAGAGAACTGTCATCTTTGTCATCTTTCTTTATTTCACACTACCAGCTACATCCAAGTTTTCAGCAACACTCTATTGGGCTAAAACAATTGCTGGAAACTTCATTTTTCTTTGCTGATGTATAATTACTTACAAGTTATTTGTGTGAATATATTTTCCCCTTTTCATTGGCATTTTAGAGTTTTAGATTATTAGATTCTATTCCTCAATGTGAACTACTTAGTGGTTTATTGGTTTATTAGGGAGAAGTGTGGCCATTGCCCCTGGAAGATGCCAGAATGGTGTATGTAAACCATGATGAGGTTTTAGCCAGGGCTGGATAGTATGTTAGCTTTGGCCTTGAGTTATTGAGGTATCATGATTAAAAGTTGTTCAGGGAGACATATTGCTGTTTTTAGGTTGCCAATTTTGTGGCTTTGCTGTGGAGTTGGACTAGTTTTCGTCAACAGCTGTGGTTAATTTTCAGGAGCCAGGAGTAGCCATTTTGGAGGCAAATCTTTCCCTTGCTTTGAGTGGTGAATGAAGTTTTTGACTCTTTGGTTGCTGTGGTGTATGCTTTTTTCTGTATTCTTAATTGAGAACTATTAGACATGATAGGCTAGGATTTTGTGTAAGCTAAGCTAGGCCTAAGTGATGTTTGCTGACACTTCACATAACCAGTGGGCATTCTCACACTAATGGTTAGGAAGAGGCCATTTGGGTGAGATGCAGAGACAAGGATGGATAATATTGGTTGGCATTTAGTATTTGTCCATAGCTGCCATTTGCCATAGCTCTGGATATGGGTTTTAGAATGTACATGGCACTGTTCCTTGTAAGGAGGAAAGTAGATAATTGGATTTTTCATTTATTTTAGGTGGAATTTTCATATAGTAAAATTCATCCTAAAAGTGAGTGTGCAGTTCTGTCAGTTTTGACAAATAGTCACACTAAGCAAAACCATAATCAAGTACAGAATGGTTCCATTGCCTCTACAAATTCTCCTAGTCTCCATATAGATTCAGTCACACAGTATGTAGATTTTTGATTTGGCTTCCTGGAATTATGCTTTTGAGCTTCACTTATGTTGCATATGGTTAATCCATTAATATTCCTGAATAGTTTCATTATATAGATGTACCACAGTTTGTTTATTCATCAGTTAAAGGACATTTGAGTTGTTTCTAGATTTTGGAGATTATGAATAGGTTGTTATAAACACCTGTGTAGTGGTTATTTTTAGGTGTCAACTTGGGTGGGCCACAGAATGCTTAGATTATTTGGTCAGGCATCATTTTGGGTGTTTCTGTGAGGGTGATTTTGGAGGAGATAAGCATTTATAACTGGTGGATTTTGAGTAAAGCAGATAACTCTCCATAATATAGGTGGGCCTCATCCAAAGGCTTGAGTGAAACAAAAAGGCTGGCCCCCTTACACTAATGTAGATTTTAGTGCTGAATTCGGGGTGCTATTATAATGAATACCTAAAAATCTGGATATGGCTTTGGAATCAGGCAGTAAGCAGAGGTTGGAGGGACTTTTTATTAATTATTCTGGCAGAGTCTTGGGTTCTCCCCCAAATTGTTGCGTTTATGTTTTAGCTTTCTTGTAAATATTAGACTCTACCTCATTTTAGTTTCTTTTAAATAGATTTTATAATGGCTGACTTAAATTATGTACAGAGGAGCATTTGTTTTAGGACTTTAAAAATGCCATATAGTTACTGAGTAAAATCATAAATCATGAAACACCTTTATCCAATTTCTTAAATATCTTTAAATATCTTAAATTTATTAAATATCTTTTGGTGATTACTGTAACAGTAGGAAGTCCTTGTCTCAATTTTTGTTCTGAATTTTAATCTCAGTATGAGGTTTTAAGGAAAACATTTGGATGGAAAAAACTGATTATCTGGTTCCAAAGGACATTTCCAAAAGTCATCTCTTGGGCATAATCCACACACCCAAGTTCTCACAGAGTAGGAGATTTACCACTTCAGTAGTTTAGTATCATTGGTGTATAGTTTACATGTACATTCTTTAAGCTTCAAATTTAATTTCTTTGGCAATCCAAGCAATTCTTTGTATTAGAGAAGCCAGATTCTCCTTCATTCTGCGGGCCTTGTGCTATACTAATAAATCATACCTGCCTTCCATCAATTCCATAATGCTGTATAAATTGTTGAGTTCTGCTTTTTGGCTCTTTGCTAGCCAAGGTGTGAAGAGGCCCAGGAGAAAGAAGAAAGTAAATTAGAATGTGTATACTGTCTTTTCCTCTTAATAACCACATCTGACTTCATTGACAGTGCTACAGTATCTTCTTTCCCATGATTGGGTCTTTTTTCTGTTCTGGAGGTCACGATGCATATATATAAACTTGTACTGAATCATTAATATTTAGAATTGACAGAAAAGTACTATGGAACAGCTACCATATACCATTTATATTACATAATAGCTTAGTATCAAATTGGCTGTCACAGTTTGGCTAACTTGTGGTCTTAAGTACTGATCCGGATCTCAGTCATTTCAGCCATAACTACCAGTATTTCTCAACTCAACTTGGAAGAAATTGTTGAAGGTAATTTTTATGGGATATATGAGATTGATCGTTTATACTTGGATAGAAAATCTGGCTTGTTTCCTAGAAGTATGGCGGAACATGGTATACCATATTCAATAAAGTTTGGCTATTAGCTCTGGACCTCTGGAAATCTATTAAGATAGGCATCCAAGGCATATTTGCTAGACCCAAACTCTGCTTTTGAGGAAAGTCAGTTATACTGTTCCTTTATTGTCATGTACTCACTGTCACTTAGTGCCTTTTTCCAAGCATGGGTTTAGTAAGTGGTGGAAATTACCTGGTATACAATAAGCCAATATGTATATGTGTGGAATGTTCTGTGTTCATAGTGTCCTTATATAATGTGCTTGTTTAGTGTTCCAGGAAGTATATTTCAAGATGGAGTTAGGAGTGCAAAAGGTTTATTTGGGTCTAACACCTGTGAAAAGAAAAGGAAGGAAATGGGAATGGGCAGGGTAAGTCATCAGACTGTGATGTAGACTTGTTAAAATGTCTTCCAGCCCTTTGGTGAGCTCTATTACAAAAATCATCATCTTGAGTAGTTCTACATCTAACTGAAAAGTCTAGGCCCTTATACCACACCCTTAATCAGTCATTAGCTAGGGGCCACTTTGAGAAAAATGAGGCCTTGGTTCTAAAGCTGAGGCAAATCCTGAAGAGCTAACTGCTGAAGGATGTCAGCCAGCATCATTATTTGCCCCTGGGCACTGAGTTTTTTTCCTGAGGGATTTGAGCAGTACATCTCCATGTGTGCTATATGTGGCTAAAGGCAGATCTTGTTTCGGCTGTTTCCTGTGCCATCCTTACCTCCATGGTATTTGAGATATATCTATAAATATATACATACATATGTAGATTTAGAGATACAGTAAAGCCTTCTTTTCTGCAGTAGTTTACTAATAAAAATAAAGATCGAGTGGAAAACGATAAAATGTTAAAAAATTTGTATCTATTTTTTAAAGTTTGTTTATTTAGAGAGTGTGTGCAAGTGAGAGAGGGGCAAGGAGAGAGGGGGAGAGAGAATCCCAAGCAGCTTCCATGCTGTCAGTGCAGAGCCCCATGCAGGGCTCAATTCCACGAACTGTGACATCATGACCTGAGCTGAAATCAAAAGTCAGATGCTTAGCTGACTGAGCCACCAGGCACTCCAGTTTGTATCTATTTTAAACATGTTAACTTCTCCCTCTCTCTCTGCTCCTGCACTGCTCATGCTCAAGCTCTGTTTCTGTCTGTCAAAAATAAATAAACATAAAAAATTTTAGAAAAATAAAATAGGGTGCCTGAGTGGCTCAGTCGGCTAAGTGTCCTACTTCGGCTCAGTTTGTGATCTTGCAGTTGGTGGGTTTGAGCCCCTCGACGGGCCCTGTGCTGACAGCCCAGACCCTGGACCCTGCTTCAGAATCTGTGTGTGTGTGTGTGTGTGTGTGTGTGTGTGTGTCTGCCCCTGCCCTGGTCATGCTCTGTTTCTCTCTCTCTCAAAAATAAATAAACATTTAAAAAACTTAAGCATGTTAACTTAAAGTTATTTTATCTGCCAGTCTTTTGGTAGAGACAAAGCCTTTTCTTCGTGTACATGTCTTTTGTTTAGAATCCATTTTATCTTTCATGCATAGGGAATACCAATAAAACATAGTATAGAATTTGCAATTTTGTTTCTTAAAGCAGAGCACAACTTTATATACTGTGTAATAATCTGAGTGTAGGATTCCTTCATTTTCATGATTTTTTAAATCATATTTCATAGTACTAGTTTAATTCAGCAGTGTTTTAAAATGATTTACCTTTACTTAGACTTTTAAAGTCTTAGTTTTTTTTTTCTCTTTTTGCACTCCTTTTTATTCAGTTTAGATTATGTTTAGTAAAATTCATTGCACATGGTATAAATGGGTTGGAGATATGTGTATGACTTCATAGGTGAGAGCAGAAGTATTCAGTCTTCCTAGCGAGAAGTATATTAATTCTAAGCCATCAGTTAGTGGCAAACATTGGTCAGAATCTTTTGTAGAGGGGAAAGAGTGTCAATTCATCAGACAAATAAAAAGAGAGCTTTTACAGATATACCTATAACTGTGTCTCCAACTATATCTGTAATTATAGCTGTATCTGTTGAAGGACATTCCAGAACAATAATCATTCCACTACTAAAGAGGAATATGGACCCAAATTACTGTCTGGTGTCTTTGGTGAAGTGGTGTGGGCTGTGAGAGAGTCTCAGGTTGCCTTCTGACCTAATTAGCATAAAACCTGGACTAGAGGTAGCAATACATAGGCTGTTAGATTGTTTTCCCTCTCCTAGGACCTACTCTGTTTCTTGTTGGCCATCCAAGGAGCTCCCTGTACATGGCAGTCTTCTCTAGGCTTGTTTCACAATGCCGGCTGCCTGAGATAAAGTAAGCCAAGTTAGAACTTTAGAACAAAGATAACAGTTCAAAGAGAATAAAGCTTTCTTCCATATCAATTCTATTTATAATCACTTCACTTCTTTACCTAAAAGTCCCGTCTTCAACTTCATGTTCTGAAAGGCTCCATTTTTCCCCTTGACTTTGGAGTTGAATAGAGGAGGCCTTGAGGGCCTCTGAAGGTAAACATGTCTCATGAACATCATATTTATACACATTTTTAAGGTTAATGGAAGTGGGCAATTCTTCCATTTATTTTTTGTTCATGGCTTGAATTTGGGCTCTTTGAATAATGTCTGCAAACATCTGGCTGAAACATCTCACCAACCTGCATTAACTATAGCTATCATCCTACTTTTCAATATAGGGGAGGAACTATGGTGAGCAGGTAGGTAATTATATGATTCAAGATCTTTGAATGAATTAGTTAAACTGAAAACCTTAGACAGAGTCCAGATAGTCCCACTTCAGTTAAAGATGCAACAGACATAAAGACTACTATGTCTGATGCCCCTAACCTATCCCAGAAGTAATTTCAGGGGAGAAATTAATTCTCAGTGCTAAGATTTCCTAGCCAGAACTTTTTACTCACTTTGTGGGCTCTGCAATTTACCTTTTCCTTTTTATTTATAAATATGTAGGTAAACCATTGGTGGGTATTGATATCAAATAGAATGTTGTAGCCGGAAAGGGAGAGTAGTAGATGTCTTTGAAAAGGAAATTTTCTTCACTAACTTCTTAATTATTAACCTTTGAATTAATATTTAAATAAAACTTGGTGATTGCTATGGTTGGGTGAAAAGATTTTAGGTAAATATTATTATATTGGTCAAAATTATCACCAGTTTTGTGAAGCTCCTGTCCATATGTTTAGCCATGAAATATCAAGGCATTTAATTAAGAGCACAATTACAGTTAGAGTCTACAGTATATGTCCTTGTTGGACCTGTAGCAGGTGTTCTTTGGGGAAGGGAAGAAAAGAGGGAGAGTTTGTCAAGGTTGCTGTTGTGTTACTATCACAGAATTCAGTGTAGTTTCTTTTGAATGTACTTTAGGAAACTGATCAGCAGTTTAAACCAATCTGTGGCTTAGGACTTTTCAATAAGATTTACTCTTCAGAAAGGAACAATTTTTTTCTGTGCATTAAGAAGTGTTTCTCTGTGATGATGAGTGATGTTGAGCATCTTTTCATGTATCTCTTAGCCATCTGGATGTCTTCTTTAGAAAAGTGTCTATTCATGTCTTCGGCCCATTTCTTCACTGGATTATTTGTTTCTCGGGTGTTGAGTTTGGTTAAACTCTTTGTAGATTTTGGATACTAACCCTTTATTCGATGTGTCATTTGTAATAAAACCCATTCCATAGGTTGCCTTTTAGTCTTGTTCATTGTTTCTTTTGCTTCGAAAAAGCTTTTTAACTTGATGAGGTCCCAGTAGTTCATATTTTGCTTTTATTTCCCTTGCCTCTGTAGACCTGTCTAGTAAGAAGTTGCTGTGGCCAACATCAAAGAGGTTGCTTCCTGTTTTCTCCTATAGGATGGTTTCCTGTCTCATCCTGTCTCATTTTGAATTTATTTTTGTGTATGGTGTAAGAAAGTGGTCCAGTTTCATTCTGCATGTTGCTGTCCAGTTTTCCCAGCACTATTTATTTATTTATAAAATTTGTTAATGTTTTATTTATTTCTGAGAGAGAGAGAGAGAGAGAGACAGACAGACAGACAACGTGAACAGGGAAGGATCAGAGAGAGAAGGAGGTACAGAATTGGAAGCAGGCTCCAGGCTCTGAGCTAGCTGTCAGCATAGAGCCTGACACGGGGCTCGAACTCACGAACCATGAGATCATTACCTGAGCCGAAGTCGGACGCTTAACCTACTGAGCCACCCAGGCGCCCCTCCCAGGACCATTTATTGAAGAGACTTTTTTTTCCATTGGATACACTTTCCTGTTTTCTAGATTAGTTGGCCATATGTTTGTGTGTCCCTTTCTGATTTCTCTATTCTATTCCAGTGACCTATGTGTCTGTTTTTGTGCCAGTACCATACTGTCTTGATGATTATAGTTTTGAGACAGCTTGAAGTCTGGATTGGGATATCTCCAGCTTTGGTTTTCTTCTTCCACATGACTTTGGCTATTCAGAGTCTTTTCTGGTTCCATACAAATTTTAGAATTGCTTGTTCAAGCTTTGTGAAGAATGCTGGTATTACTTTGATAGGGATTGCATTGAATGTGTAGATTGCTTTGGGTACTATTGACATTTTAACAGTATTCTAATCCATGAGCATGGAATGTTTTTCTATTTCTTGATGTCTTACTCAGTTTCTTTCAAAAGCTTTCTGTAGTTTTCAGCATATGGATCTTTTACCTCTTTGGTTGGGTATATTCCTAGGTATCCCATGGTTTTGGTGCACTTGTAAATGGTATAGATTCCTTGATTTCTCTTTCTGTTGCTTCATTATTGTTGTATAGAAATCAACCACTTTTTGTACATTGATTTTATATCCTTTGACTTTGCTGAATTTGTGTATCATTCTAGAAATCTTTATAGCGGTACTGTCAGCAATAGCCAAATTATGGAAAGAGCTGAAATGTCCATGGACTGATGAATTGATAAAGAAGATGTGATGTATACATATACACACTCCCCACCGTGGAGATGTGTGTATACATATACACAGCAATCAAAATTACTCAGCAATCAAAAAGAGTGAAATCTTGCCATTTGCAACAATGTGGATGGAACTAGAGGGTATTCTGCTAAGTGAAATAAGTCAGAGAAAGAAAAATACCATATGATTTCACTCATATGTGGAATTTAAGAAACAAAACAGATAAAATAGGTAAGGAAAGGAAAAATAAAGTTAAAAGTGGAAAGGGAGGCAAATCATTAGATACTCTTAAATACAGAGAATAAAACTGAGGGTTGGTGGGAGTGAGGAAAATGGGATTGTATTGAAGAAGGCACTTGTTTGGATGAGCACTGAGTGTTTTATGTAAGTGATAAATCACTGGGTTTTACTCCTGAAAACAATACTACACTGTATGTTAACTAACTTAAATTTAAATAAATAAATTATGTACTCTTAAAAAAAAAAGAGAATAAGAAAGAAGTGTTTCATAAACCACAGTTAATCAATAGACAGTTTTTGTTTTGTCAGGGAAGGACTGTTGTTAACAAAGAAAGCAAAACTTGTGTTGAAAGAAAGGTCCAGGAGTGACTGCTTGTTACCATGCACTTTTAATTCTAAGTGACAAATGGACCCTGCTCCTTAGAAGAGGCACGGTTATTTGGGCTGTTCGATTCCCATCAGATGTCCCCGGAAGGTCTTTCAGTCATTTTAGTTAACGGAAGACAGCACTTTCAGTGGACTTCTTTCTTCTTAAATAGTACTTTTCTGCTTCATTTTAAAGAGTATCTCCTTTTTATTTTGGGCTGCAGTATTAATTACTTACTTGTACCTACTTAGGAACATGTAAAGGTTTAGAAGTTGAGCATAGTTGAAGTGAAATAGTCTTTAAGTCTTATGAAAATACATAAGTGAGTCATTCTTTATTGGAACTGAAGTCTCAAGTTAGAAATTTTTTCCCTCATAATCTTTTAAACATATGTTCATGAGAGAGAAAAAAATATATTTAGGCTGGAATTTTCTACTAAGTTAATAAAATGTTAATGTTCTCCCATGTTATGCATTCAGACATTTCTAGAGTCCTAAAGTCACAGTGGCTAAAACTTAGTGAAACAACACTAACAGAGTGAGGAGTGTGGAAGAAGGAGAGGCAACCAAAGATTCCTTTTTTCTCTGCTGTTCTCACTTTCTCACATTGGGTTGGGCTAGGCACTTCCAGCTGCATAATTAAGAGTCTTTCCTCCAGAATGTCTGCTTTACTCATTATAGAGAAGAAGGTTAAACAAATTGGTGTGTGGTATAGGGAAAAGGTGTGTGTGTGTGTGTGTGTGTGTGTGTGTGTGTGTGTGTGTGTGTGTGTGAATAAAAGGATCTTACAGACTTTGAGTAAGAGCAAGCTGGCTCTGTATTTATTTTTTAGAAACACGTAAGAATACAGTAATGCCCCAAGAGATAAAATCCTCTCAGTTCTAGAAGAAGTTAAAATTTGGAATTTAAAAGAAACATGGTAACATATCTTATGCTTCTTTTCTTTAGTGGACAGCAATGCTTTTGTTAAATGTAAGGCTTTCCCCCCATGCTGGTGATGGAACTTTTTCCTTTTCTTTAAATGAAAGATTTTGGCACTTACTGATAATTGAGAACATCCGTCTTTCATCCTACATAGACAGTATTGACACCTTTGAGGTCCCAGGCACACATACACCCCCAAATCTACTCAAATACCTTTTGGGGCCCCTCTGTCATCAGGGTACCCACTTTCAAGAGAAATAGATGAGATAATGTCTGTAAGGAATTTTGAGAAGGCTAAGCACCAAAAATAAAATATTTTTAGAAGAAGTTATTACTTTGGACAGGCGAGACCTAAATGTGTAATGTAAAGCCAAATGAGAATAACAAAGAATTATAGTGCCAGTCAAAAGCAGCACTGTGATCATGGGTAGGTGCCTGGGACCTAAGAAATAAAAGGTTGCATGTAAGGCACAGAAAGAGACAGGTAAAGAAAAATCATGGACTGGATTAAATGAACAAGTAGAGACCAAAAAAAGCTTGTGAAAGTCGAAGATTGCAGAGGAAAACAAAGGAAATAAGGACTGGGCTTCTCAATGCCTCACTTTCTTTAGTCCAGCTATTCTTAACTTTAAAAAGTTTTTTCTCTTTTTCTTTCCCTCTTGTTTTTTCATCCTCTTCATTTTAATTTTTTTTCTTATATTTACTTTCTTATTTATATAATGAACAAAGCTGAGGAACAATCCTTAAACACTATTTTTATCACATTACTTTCCTAATCACTGGTGTACAGTGAAAATCTTTGTCTATTACAGTAATTCTTCCAGCATTTTAAAGTACATCTTTCAAATGAAAGATTGCTTAGAAGAGCAATTGTAAAATAGTTGAAATTATAGTCATTGAAGTTGGAGTGGAAGAAAGAGGCCTAGAATATTGCCTGCTCAGATTCCCTCCCTTCCCACTGCCCATCCTGGGGATCTTAGATCTAGGAAACTCCTGTAATTCCCGGATTGTTAGATAAAATCTAAACTCCTCAGTTGAAATTCGAAGTCCTTGATAATATGGACTGATTCCTATAATACTTGGTCATTAATTTCTATAATTTTTGTTCCTTATTCCTATATAATACTTGGTTGCCCTCACCCCCCATTATTTTTGTGTGCCTCTGCTTTTCCACTTGGACTCTTGCTACATTGTTCTTATATCTATCTTTATATTTTACATGCTCTTTTTGCTTAGAATGTTCTTCACTTGAATTTCTCCTTTTGATTTTGCTAAATCCAGAGAGGCTCAGCTGCTCTTGACTTAAAAAGACTATGCTCTTTTGCTGTCACTCACAGCTTTATTATTGCTGCTCAGTCATAATATCTGAAGACCTTCAGCTTAAAAGCCCAATATTACTCAATGCCTGCAGCACCCTGGACCAAAATATAAAACTGTGTTATTAAATCTTTTATTTCTGTAGGCAGAACCTAGAATTATTCCTGCTTCCCAAAGCCTGGCATTTTATTTGAATAGGGTGAGCTCTTAGGCACCATAGTTACATGGTCTGAGTGACTGCTCTTTTGCCTCAGTACCATATTTGTCCTTCAGTTTAGGACAGACTCTAGTGTTTACATCTATAAAATTTTGATGTTTTCCTCTATGGGGATTGGATCCTATCTTTGTTAATGCAGGTTCTAGTTGAAAGCATATGTCATTGAGTTAATAATGTCATTATTCCCTGGACAATGAGTTTCTCTGAATCAGCTTCAGGAGTCTCCCAGATGTGGTTTCTTTGCTTAGGCTGGTTTGGCATTTGTCACAGCATGGTAGTCTCAGTGCAGTTGGACTGTTTACTTGGTGGCTAAGTACTCCAGTGTGACTGTTTTTAGCAAGATGGAAGCTGCAGTGCCTTTATTGACCTTACCTCAGGGGTTATGCAACATCATTTCCACAATGTTTTATTGGTTGCAAGTAAGTCATAAACCTTCCCTAATTCAAGGGTAGGAGAATTAGATTCTGTGTTTCGATGGAAAGTGGCAAGGTTCTAGAAAAATTTGTAAGACAGGAGATACTGTTGTAGCCATCTTTGGAAAATACAGTCTGCCACAGCCTACGTGTATACTTAGAGTCAACATTTGAGAACATAACACAGATCAAAAAATAAACTTGGCTTTTTGCTTGGATGGTAGTGTGGCATTATACATTATGTTCACATATTGTCCATTCTAATAATTTAGATATTTAAATGTGATTGATGGCAATGGTTTCAAATTCACTATGTGCATTAATTACGCCCTGGGTGTTAGAATTTGTAATAGGAACCAATATTTATTCTCATGTTTTAAAGGTGATTTGGGAATAGATAATCAGGAGCCAGCTTATTTCTAAGTAGACCTGCCCCAGAGAGCAGTTCAGAAGTATAATAGGGGTGGGGGCTCTCGTGGAGGGCTGAGGTAAGATGCTAGTCAAAATTAGAGATACAAAGAAGGGAATGCTGACTGAACAATTGGTTAGGAAAGTCCTAAAGACTAACAAAAAAAAGTGAAGATAACATCAAAGATATGTCTAAATAAGTATTGGGTTACACTAGGAACTAGTCTCATAAACATAGCTTATGTGTTAGTTTGAGGTATATTTTTAAAACAGCAGAACAGCTTTGGACACAAGCCTCACTCAAATTGAAATAAAGACTAACCTCAGTAAATTATCTATATAGGAGAAAACAGTATCTCATTCTGATAGTGAATGACTTTGCTAAAAGTTGCTTTGATTATAGTCTGTGTGAGGTTTTAAGTAATATTTCATGTTGCTGGCTGTAGCAAATCACTTGGAGATGTCCCTGTGTATTTATATATCTATATATAATTCTGTCTTTATAGCTCTATGTCTGTACCCATACCCATATCTATCTCTGTCCCTCCAAGATGTCAGTCAAAGACTCACTGCCTCATAAGAACTAGATAAGATTGGCTTAAACTTCTATTTTCCTTTTGTTTCCCACTTCCCAACATTTCTCCCATCCAAGTACTAACCAGGCCCGACCCTGCTTAGCTTCCAAGATCAGACGAGATCGGGCACGTTCAGGGTGGTATGGCTGTAGACCCCACTTCCCAAGATTTCTGCAATTTTTTTTTTATGGTAACAGAGAGACATTTATAATCTCATGATCATCTCTGACTTCGAGTTCTTGCTTTTGCCAAAGTAGTTTGATTAATTTATATATTGTCCCCATACCTAGAGATTTCCAACTTATTTTCCTAAACAAAGCCAGTTACGTTCTGTGTTGGTTAGTTTTTGCTGCATAACAAATCACCTCCAAATTGAGTGGCTTGAAAGAAAAAAATGTTTTATTCAGTTTACTATTTAGTGGGTCAGCTGGATTGTTCTAAGTGAGACCTGGCTTGGTTGACCTCTACTGGACTCTCTTATCTGTCAGGGGCCAGATGGAGGTTGGGTAGTACCAAAAGACCTGGGATGGCCTCACTCATATGTCAAGAGTAGGTAGGCTGATGGGTTTTGTAGGTGGAGTGGAGTGGCATTCAGCTAGAACAGCTTGAATATGTTCTATTCAGTCTCTCATCCAATAGGCAGCAAGCCTGAGCTCCTTCACCTGGTGGTTTCAGAGTTCCAGAGAATCACAATGCATAAGTGGCTTTTCAAGCCTCTGCTTATATTACATTTGCAAATATCTCATTGGCCAAGACTAATCACATGGCCAAGGCCAAGATGAATGTAGAAGGGACAACCCAAGAGCATGAAGGAAATACTATGGTCATTTTTGCGAATCCCTTTCCATGCCTTCCTAAGAGAAATTTTAATGTTAGACGCTAAATACATATACTTCCTTTTATTTCAGTTCATTTCATTTTCTTTTTTTAGAGGATTACAGTCATTTTTACTTTGTCATTCATTTTAACATTTTATAATTTTTTACAGCAAATAAACATATATTATGCATATTGTACATTATACAATAATCAGAAAATAGTAACTGTGTTTAAAACTTTTTTTAATTGAAATATAATTATTAGCTTCACATCTGAAGTGCTTACTTTCCCCTAACGACTCAACTTTTCATTAGGCCAGGGAAATATTTTCTGCTTCTTTTGTTTTTGTTTTGAAACAATAGAAACAAAAACAAAAAATGAAAAGTGTCCACTGGGTATCACATGTAAGAGATAAATCATTGGGTTCTACTCTGGAAACTACACTGTATGTTAACTAATTTGAATTTAAATGAAAAAAAAAATTTTAAAAGTGTGGTGGGAGTGGGCTTTGGGAAATATAAGGAGACTTTTATGTTAATGTAATGACTGGGGACTTTAATGGCCATTAGTGGGCAGAGCCCAGAAATTCTAACCATTTTTCATTGTGGGGAAATATGGCATAGCACAGTTAAGGCTTGTCTTACCCCTGCTAGGAAAACACTGAGCTACATGTACCAAGAGGATATTTTTCCTTTTGAATGTATTTTCTTCTTCCTTCCCTGTTCAAGGAAGTAATTTTATGGTGGAAGAGAAAGAACACTGGAGTGAATGACAGGATTCTAATCTTATCTGCACCACACTCTGACTGTTTGACCTGAAGCAAATCGCTTAAGTATTCCGGGTCTGTTTTCCACCTTAAAGTAAATGGTTGTATGAGATGAAATGTACTTATTCATGCACTTATTTCCCTCATCATTCCACAAAGAATTTGATGTGGCATGCAAAATGAATAAAACACAAAATAAATATTTGAGGAAATCTATACAAGATGGGGAGAATAGATAAGGAAAACTGGTTCACAAAAAACAAACTTTGAGAACCTATATAACTTGTAGATACAGACCTCAAGTTTGGTGAGGGGAAACATGATCATTATAGGAGTCATAGCCACTGGAAAAATGAAATTAGTTGTTCAGGTGAAACAAATTACTTTGTTACTGAGACTTGAGAGAATGTTATTCTTCAAGATATCATAATGATGTGTAGAAGGCCATATTTTCAAAAGTGTGCAGTAGATATGTTAAACAATTTTCACAGTGATTTCTTATCATACTCCTCAGTGGAAATAGATGCCATAACTCTAAAAGGACCAAAATAATGATGCCTTAAATATACTGTTGATTTGACTTGTCTCAATGATAACGTATAGACTATTTTCTAGAAGAGTGTTCTTAATGGAAGTGCACTATGGTGCCCTCAGTGAATATTATTTTTTTACAATTGGGTCTCATTGATCTTAAGATCCTTTCTTTGTCTACGATTATCACTTATATTTTGGGAAGAAAAAAGTCTTCTAGTTTGTATTAGTCTACTAGAGCTTCTGTAGTAAAATATCACAGACTGGGTGGCCATAAATTTATTTTCTTACAGAAATACAGAAAAAACAAATTTATTTTCTTACAGTTCTGGAGGCTAGAAGTCTATGATCAAGGTACCATTAGGGTTGGATTTAGTGAGGCCTTTCTTCCTGCCTTGCAGACAGCTGCCTTTTCACATGACCTTTCCACTGTGTGCATGTAGAGAAAGAGAGGGATCTCTGATCTTTCTACCTCTTCTAATAAGGATACCTGTCCTATCAGATTAGGTCTCCACCCTTATGACCAAATTTAACTAACCTTAATCACCTCCTTAAAGGCCCTTTAAATATATTCATATTGGGGTTAGCACTTTAACATAGTAACTTTGGGAGATGTTATGCAGTCCAAAACATGGTTCTTTGTTAATCAGTTGGCTGACGTATTGAGGGCAGGCATATATTTAATGTAGATTTCATTTTATTTCTTTGCTATTTTGGAATTTCCAGTTTGAAGCTAACTGAACCATTTCATCTTTCCTCCAACAATGTACATATGAGAAAGTTCCAGAGAGTTGAAATTTGTATTTAAAATAATAACTGCAAATTATTGTAATATGATGTACCTCACGTAAATTAAAGTGGCCTTTTGGCCTGTCTTGAGAGAACTTCTTGGCATTATATGACTTCTGGGATACTTGGGAGAGATCCATATCTTGAGAATCATGTGTGCATGTGTGTGTGTGTAACATATGTTTAGACACTGATACTAAAAGTACAAGTAAAATGAAAAAAGTGGACATGAATACTTAGCTCATTGAGGGGTAATATGAACCTTTTGCAATACTGTTTGGCAAAAGGCAGAATCTAGTCCATGGTGTTATCTTTATTTAATAACAGAAAATATGTCAGAGGGCAGCTAACATGCTTTCTAGTTTATTCCAGTGGCAACCTCATTCACTAGCCCTCCAGCAGCAGCTGTATCAAATGAAACCTAAGTAAAGGAGAGGACAAAGAGAGTAATAGTTGGTAAGGATGGAGCTTGCGGTGGGAGTAGCAGTGAAAAGAGAGAGAAAGTAGAGTTGTGAAGAAAATTGACTTAGGGTGGTATTTTGCTGAGTCTTTATTATATTTATGTTAGGATATGTTTTATTGGCTCATAAAATTCAGTCACATGAGTAGATTCAAAGGTAGAGCAGTGAGCCTCAGTCTGTTTGTTATCATTATCATAGTGTGAAAACCATTTCCATTGCAGGTGTTTCAAAGACCCATAGAGGTTACATGACTTAAACATTAACATATTATTCTAATAACATGAAGCTGCCACCCTTTGACCCATAAGCTTTAACTTTAATAATTTCCAGGTTATTCCTTAGCCAAAATATGTTTTCCCTTCAATTTTCACACTGGTGCACTTTCTTTAATATAAAGTACTGATATAATAAATAAATTATATCCAGATGAAAGCCTGTCATCTGATCCCTCATCCCAACACAGTGCTTGCAAATGCTAAAGCATTTCCCAACGTGCTTCTCGTTTCAGGGACAGAGACCTGGCAATCTGGCTGAGGTGGTATTTGATAAGATGGAGAATGAAATGAATAGAGAGGTTCAGGGACAGATTGCCTTGGACAAAGTCTTAGAGGCCAATACTTTTTTATTCCCCCATAAAGTGGAGAGGGGGAGTTGGAATGAAGAGAATAAAGGAGACTTCATCACAGATTGAAAATCTTGGTGTCAGATGTGAAGAAAAGCTCACCAAAGTGAAATCTTCATCATGAAATGAACCATACATAAAAGAATGAATGCCTGCGTTCAGGAGTCATCTGTGAATGATTGGTAGTCATATTATTTAGCTTCCTGCACACTACATGTCTGTAATCAGGTTATCTATTTTATTAGCCATGGAGCCAGTGATTTCTTGAAGGTTTTTTCTGAGGGAGTTCATCTGCCTTATTTTCCACATAGGATGTTTCTAAAAGCACAATGTGTATCTAAAAAGCTGCTAATTACTTAGGTTCAGAAATCTTGAAAGCAATGATTTGTAAGAAAGAAGGGTGACATGTATTTGAATATTTTATAATAATTTGAATGGATATTCTATTCATAGTTGATAGTTATTCTGTGCTTTCCTCTTTTCTAGTGATATAGTAGATTGTTCTCCTTCCTCCTTCTGCTCTTCTCCCCTGTCCTCTCTCCCTTCCTTTCCTTTCTTTCTTCATGTATTCCTTCCTTCTTTTTGTCCACCCTCCCTTTCTTCCCACCACACCTCTTTTAAAAATCAGATAGTCAGGATGGGAGCTAAGGGAAGAAGAGAAGGATCATGCATAGTTAGTGAGGAGAGTTGTAGATAGAAATACACAGTGCTTTAGTACTAATATCTTTTGAATGGATTAAGCTTTGACACTCATATTCACTCTCATACACACACACACACACACACACACACACACACACACACATCTGTGATGCTATAGGAATATGCTTTATCAGAAGAGGAAAAGTTAGAGGATTAGCATTTGTTGAACTTCTAAGTGCCAGGCTCTAGTAGACTGTTTCATTGAGTCTTCATATCAAGACCAGGAAATTCTAGTGAGAAAAGCATGCTGTAGAAAAAAGTATGTATCTGGTATTGGTTTCTGTTAATTATCACCCTTTGGATAGTACCCAGGCTGTCTAAAAAGTACATGTTATTTCACCATACTGAACTTTTGCTCAGCATGTATATTAAAAAATACATACTAACATAAATATAATACTAGTAATTCACTGTTCAGTAACACATTTATTAACAGAATGTTTATGAATTGCCTAAATTGTCCAGGCAATATTTTAGGCGTTGGAAATACTCTGATGAAGAGGGTAGTCAAGGTTATTGCTTTAAATATTTATTTATTTGCTTGTGTTTGCACATGCGTATGCATTTATTTGGCTTATGAACATGACTATGGCATTATAGTGTGGAATTATGTAATGATAATGATAATAGCTGACATTGATTGGACACACTTTTTATATGTCCAGGGATTCTTGTCTCTAAAAGTTGACTGCATATTAGATTCCTTAGAAGTGACAATTTTTATGTAGTTTTTCATTTTAATAATTAAAGAACTAATCATATGCTACCTTATTCCAAAGGCAGCTTGAAAGGATTCAAATAATATGGCAAAAGAAAATAATTAAAATAAACAAGGAATATGATGTAATGGAAAAAGGCGAAGAAAGTATATAGAGCTGGGAGTGACGCTGTGAAACAAATTACTGGCCACAAATCTCCATGTACTTTTCTCCAGGGACAGGGGAAATGGTAGAATTCAGGGCCCACACAGAAAAAAAGGAACTAGTTGTTGAGGAAAAACATAATTTCTGGTATGGAGACTGAGATAAAATTCTTTTTTTATCAGGATCTCCTGATGCATGATGCCGTATTCACTTACTGGAAACACATGCTATCTTTCATTTTAGGCCGATAGCTTCAGTACATTTAATTCAAGAGCCATTCAGTAAACACCATTCTAACAGGACAGAGGGGAGAGGTTGAGTGTAGAGATAAATGGAGTTGAAAAAGTGGATCATATAATGTTCTCCAATTATGAAGTTTTCTGATTTTTCTGGCTTAATCCAAGGAGAGGTTATATCAGAGGAATGTATAGTCTGCATACTCTCATGTGATCCTTCATAAAAATTATGTCTTTTAGCCAAGTGTTTTAAAGGCATTGATCCACAGTGAGTTCAAGATTAATTCCAGTGTCAAATATTTGGAAATCAGATATTCTAGATTAGCTCAGCCTTATGCCTTAATAATCAATCAAACTGGAGATAGAGTTGACATCCTATAGGAGGGTATTATATATGAATTCCAAAAGGTCCTCATTATAGTATTCTAATTCCTGTGACAATACTCTTATGAAGTTGCTGATGTACTTTCACATCTGCATTTGTGTTTACATTATGTGAACCCTTTACCCTTTTAAAAAAGTGATCTATGCTTTATGTTAATGATTCTAGTTATGAATCTTAAATAAGACTGTGTTCTTTTTTTAATCAAACTTACTATCAACATATATTTTTTCTTTAATGAATCACTGCATTTTACATTTAGAAGACAGGGAATAATTCATTTATTGTTATGCAGAGTTAGCATTTAGGTAAACTATCTTTCTATAATTTTCTAGGGATGTTTAAAAATAAATCTTACATATTATTTTATATTTTACCTTTTTTACTTAGTTTATCCAGTTTTTCCTCCAGTAAAGCATGGGGAACAGTCTTTTCAAAAAATTTTTATTAATTTTTTGGTATTGTTTATTTATCTTAGAAAGAGCGAGCGAGGGAGGGGGAGAAAGAGAGGGAAACAGTCTGAAGTAAGCTCTAAGCTCTGAGCTGTCAGCACAGAGCCAGATGTAGGGCTCGAACTTAAGAACCTGAAGATCATGACCTGAGCCGAAGTCAGATGCTTAACCAACTGAGCCACCCAGGCACCCCAGGAACAATCTTTTAAGGTTATATAATAATCTATCCAGTAGATGTATTATCATTAACTATATAATTTACTGAACCACCTCTAGGTGTTGTGATGTTAGGGACAGAAGAAACTGGAAAGAAAGGAAGAAGAAGAACTAAGGTGCATCATTCACAGTTATGCCCGTAAATATCCAGAGACCTCTCTTTTAGGAGATCAGAAACCCACAGTGTAATAAACAAAATTAAGTACAAAATGTGTAAAGGTTTCTTCCTTAGTCTCCTCCCCCTCTCATTCTTTCTGCTTTACCAGTAGACATTATAGAAATGTTTTAAATAAAAAAGGGAAAGTGAGGGATACCTGGGTGGCTTAGTCTGTTAAGTGTGAGACTGCAGCTCAGGTCATGATCTCACAGTTTGTGGATTTGAGCCCTGTGTCAGGCTCTGTGATGACAGCTTGGAGCCTGGAGCCTGCTTCAGATTCTGTGTCTTCCTCTTTCTCTGCCTCTCCCTTGCTCATTCTCTGTCTCTCAAAAATAAATAAATGGTAAAAAGAAAAAAAGTTTAAAAAAAAGGGTAAGCAAGCATGAGAGAGGTTACAGAAAGTGAGCCAATCATGTGATATGATGTAATTTGAATCAAAATCCTAAATTCTGGATCTAATATAATCCAATAGAGTAAGGTCTGGTTGGGTTTGTTTTTAGTATATTTGAAAATATCCACAGGTAGCTTTATTTAAGACAATTAGATTTGTTAGTATTTTCAGAGAGCTACTGTCTTGGTAGGTAAGTGTCAGACATTATTTCTATTATTAATAATAGAACTAAATTTACAAGGTACTTGAAGACGTACTGAAATATGAATCCATAGTCTTGGAGAGCAGCTGCCTGACTAACTACATTTCTTTTGTGACTTCTCCAGTCTAATAGATTTATTGCAGAACAAAATAACCAATAGATTTGAAATGTTACCTAATTTCAGAACATAGTTTCCTCCAGGATGAAGTGGACCTTTGAAAGTCTGGGACAGAACAACATGTTCTAGATTCTGGGTGGAAAGTGCAGCATGGAAACTATAAAGGGCATCCATCTCCTGGAAAGCAAAACCTGAGTCTGCAGCTCTAACTCACCCACCAAGTGCTCTTCTGAAGTGTCACCCTGTGAGCTTAGAGTTCTTTTATTGCCAATAGCACATATTATACATCTAAGCACTGTCTTTAGTAACTAGATTTATTTCTATCATTAAAGAATGACATTGCTTTACATTTGGTTTCTTGCAGTATGGGATGGTAGAGGTGGAAAGTTCTTTAATGTTTCTGAATATATGCCTACAGTCAAAGCCTCATCCAGGTTCTGTCTGTGAGGTTTATTTAAGAACAGAGCTTGTTTTTCTTCATGTTGCCTAACACCGTATTTTTTTCAAGTGTTGCAGTTTATAGTTCAAGATTTGTTTGGTGATTTGGCTTAGGTCCCTCTGAACAAGTAAAATCTTTCTTGGGAATATAATTATTTTCTTCAGGCACCATGCTAGATGTTTTGTGAAAGATAAATAGTGGTTTTTTTTTTTTTTTGTTTTAAAGTATGAGATTTATATAGGCTTCTGTTCTATATAACAAGGGTTTTGGAGGTGGGCAAGAGTGGCTGCTGCAGCCTTGTCTAGTGGTAAGAACATTTGGCTCAGAGTTAAGACCTGTTCTAATCTGGCCTCTCTTGCTGTATGCATTCTCCTATCTTCTATTTAGTCTATTGGATCACATCTGATTATGACTATTATGATTCATTATGAGTTTTTTTAAATGTTTTTATTTATTTCTAGGAGAGAGAGAGAGAGACAGCGCGAGCAGGGGAGGGTCAGAGAGAGTGGGAGTGACAGACTCTGAAACAGGCTCCAGGCTCCGAGCTGGCAGTCAGCACAGAGCCCGACGCGGGGCTTGAACCCACGAATTGCGAGATCGTGACCTAAGCGAAAGTCGGACGCTTAACCGACTAAGCCACCCAGGCGCCCCTGATTCATTATGATTTGTGAAAACTTTATTATGGACACTTAAGAACATATAGGAAAACATAAAAAAGATGAACTGATGTGTGCATCTCCTTGTTTCCATAATCTTCAACCCATGGCCATATCTGTGTCATCTGTGTCCACCCACTAGCACCCTTGTCATACCTCAGAAACATTTGAGACAAGTTCCTGATAACATATCTGTAAATATTCCAGTAGTATCTCAGAAAGGTAAAGATTCTTCATAATTATTATACCTAAGAAAAAATTCCTTACATGATCAAATGCCCAGTCAATATCCACATTTTCTCAATTATCATATATTTTTAAAGATTTATTTGCTTGAGTGAGGATCTATATTGTGATAGTTTGTGTTTTTTAAGTCTATTTTAGTCTGTAGGATTCTTTCTTTTCTTCTCCTTCTCCTTCTTCTCCCCATCATTGTCCCTCTCCCCCTCCTCCTTTTTCTTTTTTTTTCCATCTCCATGGGCTGCTCTACACATTCTCTCTCCTTTGTGTTTTCAGTAGATTGATAGATTTAGAGAACTGATCAGATTCACGTTTGAATATTTGAAGAAATTATTATTTCTTACATGGTATTATCTCCTTTCCAGGAGGTGCATAAGGTCTTGGCATTTCTTTCTGTGAGTTATCAACCATTGTTATCAATCACTAATATTGATGATCATTGTCCAGGTTTATTATTTCATTACTATTTACAAAATGGTGATATTTTATCATTTATTCTTTTCAATTTTAGCTGCAGACTTCTGCAAAGAACTTTGCCTCTTTAACCATCATTCCCTTAAGGTAGAGGCCATTGCAAAAGGGCACCAAAAGCCCTTTGATTCTTTCCATTTAGATACCAGTTTCTAAAATGATAGGGGCTCCCTAAAATCTTGCAAAGATGTACATTTTTTTCCAGGAGTGCGAAGCAGCTCTGTGGTGGCATATTTTGAACACACTAATAGAAATTTTTGTCCATTTCAAAATATTGTTTCATGTGTATACTATTGGAGCTTATACAGGTTATTTCCTAAGACTTTTGACATGACCCCAGTATTCTTTGATAGCTTCTTTGCTTCTGGAATGATAAATTGCTCCAGGTTTATTTTATGCATTTTCCAAGCCAGATCTGGAATCAGGCATTTCTTCAAAGAGCCCTGATTCTTCTTTTTTTAAAAATATAATTTATTGTCAAGTTAACTAATGTATAGTGTATACAGTGTGCTCTTGATTTTGGGGGTAGATTCTCATGTTTCATCCATCGATTACATACAGCGCCCAGTGCTCATCCCAACAAGTGCCTTCCGCAATGCCCATCACCCATTTCCTCCTCTCCTCCAACCCCCATCAACCCTCAGTTTGTTCTCTGTATTTAAGAGTCTCTTATGGTTTGCCTCTTTGAAACTATTTTTTTCTTTCCCTTCCCCCATGGTCCTCTGTTAAGTTTCTCAAGTGAACCCTGATTCTTTTTAGTAGGTTATGTTGTTTAGAGGCCGTAGAGGCAAATATATGTATTTATATACATATATACACAAATATATATGTATGTATATATATAAGTATATTAAAATACTTAAATATAAATACTGTATGTGGCATATATATAAATAGATATTTACATATATACTATACTATTTATACTATACTACATATATATATATATTTGCATATGTTATAGTTTAGTATAATTAATTTGGGTTTTTCTTACAAAGACTGAGATTGAACATCCTTTCAAATGGCTTAAAGTATTTTGCACTTCTTTTACTATAAACTGTCTCTTTATATTTCTATATGAATATGTTTTGGTTGTTGACCTTTTTCTTCTTTATTTTAATAGCTCTTGATGTATCAGTTTTTACCTTTGGAAGGCAGCTATGCTCACCACTATACCACCAACGCAGGTCTCAGTTTTTACCTTTGATATATAAATTGTGGATATTTTTCTCTGCTTTTCATGTATTATTATTTTTTGACTTACTTTTGTTTTTGTTTGTATGCAATTAAAAATATTTTATGGAATTAAATTTATTAATCTTTCCTTTTATTTCCTCTGGATTTAGATCATAGGAAGTTTTCCTACTCACAAGTTAGAGGTATTCACCTTTGTTTCCTTATAGTATTTATATGGCTTCTTTGTTGTTGTTTTTTTTTAAATTCAAGTCCTTGATTCATTTGGTATTTACTTGGTGTATGGTTCAAGAAGAAGATCCAGTTTTATCCTAACACTGTTTATAAAAAGTATGTGTTCCCCACTACTGTAATAATTTATTGCTGCTCAGCTCCCAATCTGTATCCTTCACTGGCTGCTCAGAGATGAACCCTGTAAATTTTCCTTAGCTAGCTGGCTTGATAAGTTTTGTTTGAAGAGGGTGCTGCAGGGGCATGTAGGTGGTTCAGTTGGTTAAGCCTCTGAATCTTGATCTTGGCTCAGGTCAAGATCTCACAGTTCATGAGTTTGAGCCCTTAATTGTGCTCTGCACTGATGGTGTGGATTCTGACCTTCCTTCACTTTGTCCCTTCCCTGCTTGCACGTGTGGGTGGGTGTGCACGTGAGTGCGCGAGCATGCTGTCTCTCTTTCTCTTAAAGTAAAAAAACTTAAAAAATAAAAAGAGGGTGCTGTAGAAGGACACTGTATGAGAAACTGGTTTCCCTAGGGCTTGGATCCTATAGAACAGGCAGCTCTCTAGCTCCCAGCTCCTGTAGTGACCAGAAGTCAGTAATGTCCAGAAGTTAGACATTTCCTTTTCATCTCCCTTCTGTGGTTTTATGGCAGTTGTGCTGGAATCTTTCTGAGGATGACTTCCCTCAGCACCCAGAAAGAGCATTTCAGTGAGTCCTGCTGGTGTGACAGAAGAGCAGTTTGTCTCTCATCCAGTGTTCTGTGGCTATGCCCTCTCCATCAAGGTCTGGACCTCAGTCATGTGTGTGTATGTGTATGTGTGTATGTGTGGTGGCTCTTTCTTGGGTACTCTTATCTGAGCACTAGAGGTAACGACTCCTCCTTATGTCTGTTGCTCTTGTATTTTGTAGAGTTCTCTACTTCTTACTAGCTAAGCTCTTGTACTACCAATTCCTTGTTATAGTTAATAATTCTTTTTTAAAAAATATTTTAAGGTGTTACTTCTTATTCATTTTTTTCTTAGAAAAATTAAAGTGTCTTTTAATTCTTTAAGATATAAAACTTGAGAGAACTTAAAAATAAAAGTATTTCTTGGGCATCATATTTAAATTATATAAGCCTTAATGAAAAAGAAAGATACTAATTCAATCTGCTAAATTATAGGTTACCTCATAAATTATGGTGATGTTACTAAACATTTTAAATTGAAGTATAGTTGACATAGGTTATATTAGTTTCAAGTGTACAACATAGTGATTCAACAGTTCTGTATATTATAATGTCCTCACCATAATATGTGTAGTTACCGTCTGTCACCATACAAAGTTATTACAATATTATTGACTGTATTCCCTAAGGTATCTTTCTCATCCCTTTGCTCATTTATTATTTATTTAATTAATACTTCTTTATATTAAAATTTCCTTGTTAAAATAACAGAGTGGTTTGTCACCTGATTGGATCTTGACAGATAACACCCAGTGATAGGAGATGCTGCCTTTATTATAAATTGAATGTCCATATGGAATTTGATCATTTTTGGATTTTTCTATTTTGTTCCATTAGCTTGTCTAATTTTGGGACAGTATCAAACTGTTTTAATTATAGAAGCTTAATAGCATTTTTAAAAAGTCTGTTAGTGCTTGCTTTTCCTCATTGCTCTTCTTTTCCAATGTTGAACTAAACTTTCCTTGCTTATTTATTTTTATAAATTAATTTTTCATCAACCAGGGAAGTACCCTGATGATATTTAAATAAAAATTTGGGTTGTAGTCAATTTATAAATTAGCTTAGAGAGGACACCTTTATGATATTGAATCATCCTATCCAAAACCAAGTATGGCTTTCTATTTGTTGAAGAGAACTTTTGAGTATTTCTATAGTGTTTTCTGGTTTTCGTTAGATACAATTTGTTTTTCTGTTGTCAATAATCTTATAATAATTTTTTTGCTTATAGATATGAAGGCTGTTGGTTTTATGGGTAGCTAATTTATTCAGCTTGCTTATTTTTTGTGGTAATTTTTTATTCCTTTATTTGGGTTACTTCTTTCCTTCCAGATCAAATACTTCTAAATGCTTTCACTTGCCCAATAGCATGGGAAAATATCTCCATCACAGCATTAAACATTAGTAGAGATACTAGCAAGTGTTGGTCTCTAACTTAATGGAATAGCCTCTAGTATTTTCTCAGTAAGTAAGATTGTGAATTTTGTTTGAAGGCAATCAATGTCTGTTAATTCCTAATTTATTGATTTTTTTTGTGAAAAAATGAATGGGCACTTGATTTTGCCAATGCCTTTACTAAATTTATGAAGATAATCACATGACTTTTCTATTAATGAGATGTATTATATTAGTGGATATATATTGATGGATTATATTAATGATTTCTTACTGTTGAAACATTTTTGCATTCCAGAATAAACCTCACTTGGTCATCTTTTATATTTGTTAATTTTATTTAAGATTTTTCATAAGTGAAAATATTTGTAGTTTTCCTTTTTGTGTTTCTCTAAATATCATCAAGTTTAGAGAGAAATATTATAATTGATTCATAAAACACATTTGAAAGTTTCATTATTTTTTATGTTCCAGAAGTAATTAAGTAGCATTAGAATTATCTAATTTTTAAAGATTTGGTAGAATTTCATTGTGAAGCCTTTTGGGTCTCATGCTTTTTTGTTGTTGTTGTTTGTTTTTTTGGTGAAGAAGTCTCTGAACTACTTTGTGTATTTTTTTTCCTGGCATAATATATAATTAAATTATCTGTCTGTAGTGGAGTAACTTTGTTTATATTTTTCTTTAAAATCATTTCATTTCGAGTTTTAAATTTATTTGCACAGAATCATGCAAAGCAATCCCTTATAATTTAAAAATGTCCTCCCTTTGGTAGTTATTTCCTTCTCCCCATTGTTTTTAATTTGTTTTATTTATGCTTTCTTTTCTTAATTAGATTAGGTAGTGTTTTGTTTATTTTACTGATTATTTTCAAAGAACCAGATTTTAGATTTGTTCTTTAGTTATAGTCATTCTCAGTTTTTAACTCCTTAGTTTCTGCTTTTATTATATTCTTTCTTTCTGCTTTATTTTAGTTTACTTTGTTATTGGTTTTTTAATCAAGAATTTTGAGTTGGCTGTTTAATATTTACCCTTTTTTAATTGAATTAGGCATATAATGCTATAAGTTTTTCTCTGTTAACTGCTTAAACTCCATCCCACAGATTCTGACATAGCATCAGGTTACAGTTATGGCTAGAGTTAGGCTTGAAAAGATCAAATGATCTGATTTGTGTTTTAGAATGATAGTCTGGCTTTAGTGGCAAGTCAGAGCATTGACAGGAACATTGTAATAGTTCAAATAAGTACTGATGAGGACTTGTATCAAGGCATTGGCAAAAGTGCTGGAGAAGAGGAAAGAGTGTTAGTATTTTAGAGGCAGAATTGCTAGGATATATAGTTAGATGTAGATGAGAGAAAGACAAGGAAAAATAAAAAAATATTCTTACATAATTCTAATTACAGTGTTTGAGTTTTTTTTTTTCCACACCACCAAGCAATTCTCCTATACCAGCTGGATGTCCTGCCATTCAACTCAGTTCTGACACTGTCAACCTAGAAACAGCATCTGATTCTGCAGGTTAAGGGTTCAGTCCTACATGACTGTTCCCCTTCTCAACTTTAGACACCAATCTTAAGTCTAGGTTTTAACCTAACCTATGCTTCTGATGGGCGTTTGATTGGAAGATCCCACACACTCCCTTTAGGCTTGATTAATTTGCTAGAGCAGCTCCCAAAACTCAGAGAAACATTTTACTTACAAGTTTACTGATCTATTATAAAAAGCTATACTCAGAAATAGCCATATGGAAGAGATGCATAGACCATGGTATGGGAAAAGTGTACAGAGTTTCCATGCCCACTGGAAGTGCACCACTCTCCCCAAATCTCCATGTATTTGTTCATCAACCTGGAAGTTCTCTGAACCACATCCTTCTTGTTTTTATGGAGGTTTCATTACATGGGTATGGTTGATTAAATCATTGGCAGCTGGTGATTAATTCAATCTCTAGCCCGTCTACCCTTTCCAGAGTTCAGAGGGTTGGGATTGAAAGTTACCCTCTAATCATATGGTTGGTTCTCCTGGCAGCCAGCTATTGTTAGGTATGGTCCAAAGTTACATCCCAAACATAAAAAAAGACACATTTGTTGCTCTTCTCACTTAGAAAGTTCTGAGGGTTTTAGGAGTTCTGTGCCAGTAACAGTAGACAAAGACAAAATATTTCTAATTATAACTCACAATATAAGATCCAAGGATTCTGGATTTGAGGTCTACTCTTCAAACTGGAAATTCAGGAGAAGAAGCCAAGCAAGTTTGAGCATCAAGAAGTGAAGAGTAAAAATGATAAGTTTGGTTTTAAGCATACTGAATTTGAAATACTTATGGAACATCTAAACGAGAACATCTAGTTGGAAACCTTATTCTAGAGCCTAGGAGATAGGTGTGGACTGGATGTGTAGTTTTGGACTTAATAGCTGCAGCTATGCATGTTTATGAGAACTTTCAAGTCTGTTTATGGTGAGAAGCCAAGCCATGGTTGGAAACGATGCTCTTCAGCCTAACTGCTAAAAAAAAAAAAAAATATATATATATATATATATATATATATATGCATATATATATATGTATGCATAATTAACATACTGTTTCAGGTATACAATATAATGATTTAATAATTTTATACATTTCTCAGTGCTCATCAAAATAAAGTGTACTCCTAATCCGTTTTACCTATTGCACCCATCCCTCCACATGCCTCCCCTCTGGCAACTACCAGTTTGTTCTCTATATTTAAGAGTCCATTTTTTAGTTTGTCTCTTTTTAATTTGTTCGTTTGTTTAGTTTCTTAAATTCCACATATGAGTGAAATCATATGGTATTCATCTTTCTCTGATTGACTTATTTCACTTAGCATTAAATCCACGAGGTCCATCCATGTTACAAATTGCCAAGATTGCATTCTGTTTTATGGGCGATATTTCTTCATATATATATATTCCACTTCTTCTTTATCCATTCATGTATCAATGGACATTTTCATATATATGAAAGCAACTTTGTTTGCTTTCGTTTCTTGACTGTTGTCAATAATGCTGCAACAAACACAGGGTGGGTATTTCTTTTTGATTTAGTGTTTCCATTTTCTTTCTTTTCTTTTTTTTTTAATATTTTTATTTATTTCTAGGAGAGAGAGAAAGCGTGAGCAGAGGAGGGTCAGAGAGAGAGGGAGATACAGGCTCTGAAACAGGCTCCAGGCTCTGAGCTGGCAGTCAGCACAGAGCCCGACGCTGGGCTCGAAACCATGAACCGCGAGATCATGACCTAAGCGAAAGTCGGACGCTTAACTGACTAAGCCACCCAGGCGCCCCTAGTGTTTCCATTTTCTTTGGGTAAATACCTAGTAGGAGAATTACTGGATCATATGGTAATTATATTTTTAATTTTTTGAGGAACCTCCATACTGTTTTCCACAGTGGCTGTGCCAGCTTGCATTTCTTAATTGTACACAAGGCTTCCTTTTTCTCCACATCCTCACTGAAACTTGTTATTTCTTGTATTTTTGATTTTAGCCATTCTGACAGGTTTAAGGTGATATCTCATTGTTTTTTTTAATTTGCATTTTCCTGATGTTTATTGATGTTGTCTTCTCATGTGTCTTTTGGCCATCTGGATGTCTTCCTTGGAAAAATGTCTTCTCATGTTCTCTGCCCATTTTTAAATTGGATTATTTGTATCTTTAGTATTGAGTGATATAAGCTTTTTAAAATTTCAGATATTAATCCCTGATCAGATACATCATATTGCAAATATCTTTCCCCATTGAGTTGTCCTTTTGTTTTGTTGATGATTTTCTTTGCTGTATAAAAGCTTTTTGTTTTGGTGTAGTTCTAAAAATTTAATTTTGTTTCTCTTGCCTCAGGAGACATATCTAGAAAATGATTCTGTGGTCAATGTCAAAGAAATTACTGCATATAATATATATATATATCCCCGCCTCCCAGGAGTTGTGTGACTCAGGTCTCACATCGGATCTTTTAATTCATAATTAGTTTATGTGTATGGTGTAAAAAAGTTGTCCAGTTTCATTCTTTTGCATATTATGAACCAGTTTTCCCAGAACCGTTTTTTGAAGAGTCTATCTTTTCCCTATTGTATATTCTTGCCTCCTGTGTTGTAGATTAATTGACCATACAAGTGTGGATTTATTTCAAGAGTTTCTGTTCTGTTCTATTAATATATGTGTCTGTTTTTGTACCTGTACCATACAGTTCTGACTACTACAGCTTAGTAGTGTATCTTGAAATGTGAGATTGTGATACTTTCAGCTTTGTTCTTCTATCTCAAGATTGCTTTGGCAATTAAGGGTCTTTTGTGGTTCCACACAGATTTTAGTATTATTTATTCTAGTTCTGTGAAAAACATGAATGGTATTTGGTAGAGGTTACATTAAGTCTCCAGAATGCTTTGGGTAGGAGGGGCATTTTAATAAGATTTGTTCTTCTAATGCATGAGCAGGAAGTATCTTTCCATTTTTTGTGTGTGTCATCTTCACTTTCTTTCATCAGCATTTTATACTTTTTGGAGTATAGGTCTTTCACCCCCTTGATTAAGCTTATTCCAAGATATTTCTCATTTTATTTTTGGGACAGTTGTAGATGAGACTCTTTTCTTAATTGTTCTTTCTGCTACTTCATAACTAGTATATAGAAATGCAACAAATTTCTGTATACTTATTTTTGTATCTCATGCCTCTACGGAATTCATTTGTTCTAGAATTTTTTTGGTTGATTATTTAGAGTTTTCTATATATGGTATCATTTCATTTGTACATAGTGAAAGTTTTACTTCTTCCTTACCAATTTGGATGCCTTTTATTTCTTTTTGTTATTTCATTGCTGTGGCTAGGACTTCCAACACTATGTTGAGTAAAAGGAGTGAGGGTGGACGTTCTTGTCTTACTGATCGTAGAGAAAAAGCCCTCTGTTTTCCTTTCTTTTTTTTTTTTTTTTGAGTTAACAGTTTACATTTTTTATTTTTACAAATAGTTTATTGTTAAATTAGTTTCCACATAACACCCAGTGCGCATCCCCACAAGTGCCCTCCTCCATGCCCATCCCTCCCTCCCTCCCACATCCATCAGTCCTCAGTTTTTGTCAGCATTCAAGAGTCTCTCATGGTTTGCCTCTCTCCCTTTCCCCCACCATTTCCCCCCTTCTTCTCCCCCTTGTTCCTCAGTTAAGTTCCTCCTAATCCTCCTATACATGCAAACATATGATATTTGTCCTTCTCTGCCTGACTATTTCGCTCAGCATAACCCCCTCAAGGTCCATCCATGTTGCTACACATGGCCAGATTTCATTGTTTCTCATTGCCATGTAGTATTCCATGGTATAGATAAACCACATCTTCTTGATCCATTCATCTGTTGATGGACACTTAGGCTCTTTCCATGTTTTAGCTAGTGTTGAGAGTGCTGCTATGAACATTGGGGTGCATGTGCTCCTATGCATCAGCATTTCTGTATCCCTTGGGTAAACTCCTAGCAGTGCTATTGCTGGGTCATAGGGGAGTTCTATTGTTAGTTTCCTGAGGAACCTCCACACTGTTTTCCACAGGGGATGTACCAGTTTACATTTCCACCAACAGTGTAGGAGGGTGCCCATTTCTCCACATGCTCGCCAGCATCTAGAGTTCTCTGATTTGCTCAGTTTAGCCACTCTGACTGGCATGAGGTGATATCTCAGTGTGGTTTTGATTTGTATTTCCCTGATGAGAAGGGATGCTGAGCATCATTTCATGTTTCTGTTGGCCATCTGGAAGTCCTCTTTGGAGAAGTGTCTGTTCATATCTTCTGCCCATTTCTTCACTGGATTGTTTTTCGGATGTGTAGTTTGGTGAGTTCCTTATAGATTCTGGATATCAACCCTTTATCTGATATGTCATTTGCAACTATCTTTTCCCATTCTATCAGTTGCCTATTAGTTTTCTGGGTTGTTTCCTTGGCTGTGCAGAAGCTTTTAATCTTGAGGAGGTCCCAATCGTTTATTTTTGCTCTTGTTTCCCTTGCTTTTGGGGATGTGTCAAGTAAGAAGTTGCTGCGGTGGAGGTCAAGGAGGTTGTTTCCTGCTTTCTCCTCTAGGGTGTTGATAGTTTCCTGTCTCACGTTCAGGTCCGTTATCCATTTTGAGTTTATTTTTGTGCATGGTGTGAGAAAATTATCTAGTTTCATTCTTCTGCATGTTGCTGTCCAGTTCTCCCAACACCATCTGTTAAAAAGGCTGTCTTTTTTCTGTTGGATATTCTTTCCTGCTTTGTCAAATATTAGTTAAGCCCTCTGTTTTTCACTCATAGTATGATGTTAGCTGTGGGTTTCATCATATATAGACTTTATTATGTTGAGGTTTGTTCCCTCTAAACCTACTTTATTGAGTTTTTATCATAAGTAGATGTTGTACTTTGTTAAATGCTTTTTCTGTATCTACTGAGACAATCTTATGATTTTTATCCTTTCTCTTTTTATGTGAGGTATCATATTGATTGATTTGCAGATATTGCGCCATCTTTGTATCCCTGGAATAAATTCCACTTGATCATCATGGTGAATAATCTTTTAACTGATTTTTGGATTTGGTTTTTAATATTTTGTTGAGGATTTTGGCACTTATGTTCAGAGATACTGGCCTGTAGTTTTCTTTTTTGTAGTTTCTTGGTCTGAGTTTGGTATCAGGGTAATGGTGGCCTCATAGAATGAATTTGGAAGTTTTCTTTCCTTTTCTGAAAATTTTTTTAAAATAGTTTGAGAAGAATAGGTATTAGCTGTTGTTTAAATGTTTGGTGGAATAAACCTGTGAAGCTGCCTGGTCCTGGACTTTTGTTTGTTGGGAGGTTTTTGTTTTTTTTTTCCAATTACTGATTCAATTTCATTGCTTCTAATCTGTTTAAATTTTCCATCTCTTCCTGATCCCGTTTTGGAAGATTATATGTTTCTAGGAATGTATCCATTTATTCTAGGTTGTCCAATTTGATGGCATATTATTTTTCATAATATGCTCTTATAACCCTTTATATTTCTGTGGTGTCAACAGTTATTTTTATTCCTTCATTTCTGATTTTGCTTATTTGAGTCTCTCTGTTTTTTTTGATGAGTCTGGTTAGAGGTTTATCATTGTTGAACTTTTCAAAGAATAAGCTGGTTTTCTTGATTTATTCTATTTGTTTGGTCTCTATTTAATTTTTTTCTGCTATGGTTTTTTGTATTTCTTTCCTTCTACTGGCTTTTCATTTTGTTCTTCTTTTTCTAGCTCCTTTAGGTATAAGGTTAGGTTATTTATTTGAGATTTTCTTGGTTCTTGAGGTAAGCCTGTATTGCTATAACCTTTGCTCTTAGAACAGCTGTTATTGCATCCCAAAGATTTGGGGCCAGATGTTTTCATTTTCATTTGTCTTCATGTATTTTTTTAATTTCCTCTTTGAATTCTTGGTTAAGCCATTCATTTTTTAGTAGCATGTCATTTAGCCTCCATGTATTTGTGTTCTAACCAAATTTTTTTCTTGTGATCAATTTCTAGTTTTATACCATTGTTCAGAAAAGATGCATGATATGGTTCCAATCTTTTGTATTTATTGAAACTTGTTTTGTGGCCTAACATGATCTGTTCTGGAGGGTGTTTCATATGTACTTGAAAAGAGTGTGTATTCCACTGGTTTCGGATGGAATTTTCTGAATATACATTAGGTCCATCAGCTCTAGTGTGTCATTCACTGCCACTTGTTGCTTTTTTATCTGGATAATCTATCCATCGATGTAAGTCAGGTGTTAATGTCCCTTACTATTATTGTATGACTGTCAATTTCTTCCTTTATGTTTGTTAATACTTGCCTTATGTTTGTAGGTGTCCCAACTTGGGTGCATAAGTATTTATAGTTGTTGTACCCTCTTGTTGGATTGTTCCATTTATCATTATGTAAGCGTCCTTTTTTTTCTCTTGTTGCCACTCTTCTTTTAAAGTCTCTTTTGTCTGATACATGTATTGCTATACAACTTTCTTTTCACTTCCATTTGTACAGTAAATGTTTTTAAACCCCTCATTTTCAATTTGCATAGGTCTTAGGTTTGAAGGAGTCTCTTACACAGTGTATACCTGGGTCTTTGCTTTTTTTTTTTTTATCCATTCAGTCACTCTGTGTTTTTTGATTGGAGCATTTAGTCCATTTACATTCAAAGAAGTTATTATTATTATTAAAAAGTTTTTAAATGTTTGTTTATTTTTGAGAGAGACAAGGAGCAAGCAGGGGAGGGTCAGAGAGAGAGAGAGGGAGACAGAATCTGAAGCAGTCTCCAGGCTCTGAGCTTTTAGCACAGAGCCCAATGCAGGGCTTGAACCCACAAACTACTAGATCATGACCTGAACAGAAGAAGCCAGGCACTTAACCGACTGAGCCACCCAAGTGTCCCTAAAAGAAATCATTGATAGGCATGTACTTATTGTGAATTTGTTATTTGGTTTACAGTTGTTTTTGTAATTCTTCTCTATTCTATTCTTCTCTTGCTCTTTGTTTGCAGTGTAATGGCTTTTTTTTTTTTTTTGGTGATATGCTTGCATTCCTTCATCCTTATTTTTTTGTGTATCCCTTACAAGTTTTTGATTTGTGGTTATCATTAGGTTTATATATAAAATCTTATGCCTATGGAAGTTTATATTAAGTTGATGGTGGCTTGAGTTTGAACCCATTACAAAAGCTCTAAAATTTTACTCCCCCATTGCCTACATTTTATGTATATGGTGTCATTTATATTCTTTTATTTTGTAAATTCTTTGAGTGATTCTTATAGATATAATTGATTTTAATATTTTTGTGTTTAACCTCTGTGCTGTTTTTTTTTTTTTTTTGGTACTGATTTTATAAGTGATTACTATACTACTTTTATTATTAGGTTTTGATTTACCTGTGACATTTTTTCCTTTCATAGTTTTCTTATTGCTGTTTATGGTCTTTTCTTTCTACCCAAATAATTCCCCTTAATGTTTCTTGTAAAGCTGCTTTAGTGCTGATGATCTCCTTTAACTATTGTTTGTCTAGGAAACTCTTTCTCTCTGTTTCTATTCTGAATGATAACTTGTCTGGGTATTTTTGATTATAGGATTTTTTCCTTTCAAGTAGTCTGAATATATCATGTCACTCCTTTATGGCCTGCAACATTTCTGCTAAAAAATCAGCTAATATCCTTGTAAGTTTCCCTTGTATGTAACTGTTTTCTCTTGTCACTTTAAAAATCTCTTACTACTTTTTCCCATTTTAATTATTACGTGTCTTGGTGTGGACCTCCTTGGGTTAATTTTTTTTTCTTAAATAGTTTATTGTCGAGTTGGTTTACATATAAGACCCAGTGCTCATCCCAACAAGTGCCCTCCTCTATGCTCATCACCCCCCTTCCCCTCTCCCCCAGCCCCTTCAGCCCTCAGTTTGTTCTTGGCATTCAAGAGTCTCTCATGGTTTGCCTCCTTCCCTCTCCCCAACTATTTTTCCCCTTCTTCTCCCTCATGGTCCTCCATTAAGTTCCTCCTAAACCTCCTATGCATGCAACCATATGGTATCTGTCCTTCCCTGCCTGACTTATTTCTCTCAGCATAACACCCTCAAGTTTCACCCATGTTGCTACACATGGCCAGATTTCTTTCTTTCTCATCGCCATGTAGTATTCCATTGTATAGATAAACCACATCTTCTTGATCCATTCATTAGTTGATGGATACTTTTGGCTCTTTCCATGTTTTGGCTATTGTTGAGAGTGCTGCTATGACCATTGGGGTACATGTGCTCCTATGTATCAGCACTCCTGTATCCCTTGGGTAAATTCCTAGCAGTGCTATTTGCAGGGTCATAGGGGAGTTCTAGTGTTAATTTTTTGAGGAACCTCCATACTGTTTTCCAGAGGGGCTGCACCAGTTTACAGTCCCACCAACAGTGTGGGAGGGTGCCGTTTCTTCACATCCTTGCCAGCATCTATAGTCTCCTGATTTGCTCATTTTAGTCACTCTGACTGATGTGAGGTGGTACCTCAGTGTGGTTTTGATTTGTATTTCCCTGATGAGGAGGGACACTGAGCATAATTTTGATGTGTCTGTTGGCCATCTGGTTGTCCTCTTTGGAGAAGTGTCTGTTCATGTTTTCTGCCCGTGTCTTCAGTGGATTATTTGTTTCTCGGGTGTGGAGTTTGGTGAGTTCCTTATGGATTTCAGATACTAGCCCTTTATCTGATATGTCACTGGCAACTATCTTTTCCCATTACATCGGTTGCCTTTTAGTTTTGTTGATTGTTTTCTTTGCCGTGCAGAAGTATTTTATCTTGATGAAGTCCAGGAGTTCATTTTTGCTCTTGATTCCGTTGCCTTTGAGGATGTGTCAAGTAAGAAGTTGCTGCGGTGGAGGTCAAGGAGTTTGTTTCCTGCTTTCTCCTCTACAGTTTTGATGGTTTCCTGTCTCACATTCAGGTCCTTTATCCATTTTGAGTTTATTTTGGTGTATGGTATGAGAAAATGATCTAGTTCCATTCTTCTGCATGTTGCTGTCCAGTTCTCCCAGCACCATCTGTTAAAGAGGCTATCTTTTTTCTATTAGACACTCTTTCCCACTTTGTCAGATAGTAGTTGGCCATACATTTGTGGGTCCAATTCTGAGTTCTCTATTCTATTTCATTGGTGTATGTATCTGTTTTTGTGCCAATACCATACTGTCTTGATGATGACAGCTTTGTAGTAGAGGCTAAAGTCTGGGATGGTGATGCCTCCCATTTTGGTTTTCTTCTTCAATGTTACTCTGGCTATTCGGGGTCTTTTGTGGTTCCACACAAATTGTAGGATGATTTGTTCTAGTTTTGAGAAGAATGCTGGTGCAATTTTGATTGGGATTGCATTGAATGTGTAGATTGCTTTGGGTAGTAATGACATTTTAACTATATTTATTCTTCCAATCCGTGAACATGGAATGTTTTTCAATTTCTTTGTGTCTTCTTCAATTTCCTTCATAAGTTTTCTATAGTTTTCATCATATAGATCTGTTATATCTTTGGTTAGGTTTATTCCTAGGTATTTTATGGTTTTTTGTGCAGTTGTGAATGGGATGAGTTTCTTGATTTCTCTTTCTGTTGGTTTATTATTGGTGTATAAAAATTCAACCGATTTCTGTATGTTGATTTTGTACACCTTAGGTTAATTTTTATGGGACTTCTGTATATTTCCTAGATCTGAATGTCTGTTTCCCAGATAAAGGAATTTTCAGCTATTATTTCTTTAAATAAATTATCTTCCACCTTCTGTTTCTCTTCACCTTCTGAGAACCTCATAATGTAAATTTTATTATGCTTGATGATGTAACTGAGTTCACTTAACCTATTCTCATTTTGTTATTCTTCTTTTTATTACTCTTTAATATTCTTTTTTCTTTTTTCTGTTCAGCTTGGTTGCTTTTCATTACCCTGTTTCCAGGTTGCATATCTGTTCTTCTTCCTCCTTTCATCTGCTATTGATTCTACTGTATTTTTAAGTTTTAATTATTAGCTTTTCATCCCTGTTTTTTTTTTTTAAAGTATATATATATTTCCTATCTCTTTGTTGAAGATCTCATTGAGATTCTCTACTCTTCTCAATTCCAGTGAGTATCTTTATGAGCATTACTTTGAATTCTTTATTAGGCTTATTGTTTATTTTTTTTTCCATTTAGCTCTTTTGCTGTGGTTTTGTCCTATGGTTTCATTTGGAGGCATATTCCTTTGTCTCTTCATTTTGTCTAACTCTGTGTTTGTTTGTGTGTATTAGGAATGTTAGCTAAGTCTTCTGACCTTGAAAGTAGTGGCCTTATGAAAAACAGGTTGTGTGGTGCTTTGTAGTATAGTGTTCCCTGTTGGCCAGAACCATGTGCCATAGCAGTGTCTCCTATGTGGGTCTCATGTGCCCTACTATTGAGTTGAGCCATGTTTGCCTTCAGTTCAGTCAGTTGCAGTGGCCCACTTTGCCTGTTGTGCATGCACTGGGCAGTGTTTGGTCCCTGTGCTGTTAAGTGGCCAATCTATGGTTACTGTGGCATGTAGTTGAGTGGTGTCAGCAGTCAGACAATATTTGTGCCCTTAGTCATCTGTACAGGGATGTGGTGGGGCATTTCCCCCATTTTCCCTGCCTTGTTCTCTGAGAGGCTTTTCTAGGTGGCTGGGGCCTGCAGTCACACCAGCTGCCTGCCCCTACTCCTTCGGTTGGGGCTGCAGTGCACTGACTTGCAGGGTACTTTCTCTGCCTTGTTTCATAAGAGGCATTTGTTGGTGGGCACCCACCAGCCAGACAGGTGGCTGCACCCAGTCCATCTGCTGGGGCTGCAGTTGCACTGATCAGCATAGCACTCTCTCTGTGCTGTCAGCTGTGTGGTTTGGCTCCTGGGACTGTGTGGAAAAGTGCCTCTCCCCAGAGCAAGAGCTACTTTGGGTTGGTACTGGTTTTTGCTGCAACTGCTTACATGGTAGGAGCCTCTTGGAAGGAGGCTTGCTGAGTAGGGTGGATTGGATGGGGTGAATTTGCAGAACAGAGAGGAGGGTGACATGGGTGAGTAGAGTTAATAAGAGTGGAGAGTGTTCATGCTTATTCCCACAAGTGTCTGGCTGTCTAGGCTTGGTGTTGGGGGGTGGGGTTTGGGAGAGAAATGATGCCCACCAGCTCTTTTGTTCTTGGAGAAGTCTCCTAAATATTCCTGCCCCTCCAGCACAAGTTTGAAATTAGTAAATAAATCTCCTTCCACAGGCACTTTTCAGAATGCTGCTTGTAACACAGTGTTATGTTATGATGGCTCTTTAAGGGTGGGGACTCCGTTCTTTATCCCCTTCTGGTTCTGAGAGAGCTAAGCCCACTGATTTTTAGAGTGCTGAGTGAAGTCCCACTGATTATAAAAACTTGTGAAGTTAGACTTCACTGTTGTTTAAAGTTAAATGTTTTGGGGACTCATCTTCCCTGTGTAGTTCCTCTGTGCCTGGGTGCCTGGTGTGGAGTTTCCTCTTGCTTCTCCATGCTTGTGGTGTCCCTCCCATTAGTAGTCTCATTGATGGTTTAAAGTTTCCCAACTGTATCTGTGCCCCTCCTACACTTTTCACCGTGGCCTTCCCTAGATATTAACTGTGTGAAGTCTGTTCTGCCAGTCTTCAGGTCATTTTCGGAGTTAGTTGCACTGATGTGGCTGTTATCTCAGTGTGTCCCTGGAATGACATAAGCTTAGGACCCTCTTGGTCTGCCATATTCCCACAAGTCCTAACTGCCTATTTTTCTTGCAAAATGTGACCCCTGTCAGGATCATAGGCCTTGAGAACACAGAGATAAATGCCATTATCCTTTTATATTTTGAGAAAGAGAGAGATCTTCTCAGTATCCAAGGCACTAATTAAATTACAAAATGTAAATAGGATTTGATTGGTAGGAACACAGAGGAAGATATATCGTAAATAACTCTAGATTTCTTGGTGAATTGGCTTGGTGGGATTAAATAAAAGATAAATAGGACTTGGGTTCAGATTCCTCTGGGTTAGTTCTTTCAGGTTGTAATGCTCAAATGCATAACTTGAAGTGTATCACTAAGAGAGAATGTCACTGGGGACTGAGAACATTTAGGAGGGATGAGCAAGGGTGGTGAATGAACATTTAATGTATTCTTTATTATTTGAAGCCTTTTTTGGATATGAGATTCAATCTCAAAAGAGGTCATTGGCCAGTTGGGAGACTAGATAGTTGGTATGAACTACCTCTTCTGGTGCATTGAAGCTCAGGGGATGGCAATACATTGTGGCATCCTTGTGGCTGTAGCATGGCTCTTGTGCCTTAGAGTCAGGGAAGGCTGGAAGGCGTACTTTTTACTATGGTGCAAAATAGGGACATCTCTAAATATAAATGTTAGTGGTTACTGTGGTTAGTGTTCTCAAATTTTCTTCTTTCTCAGCATTTTTTATCTTGTTACTCTTTTCTTCTTTCATCTGGTAGCCACAATAAACTAGTTTTCTCAAATTTTGGTCTTTCTGAATATTTGGTCCATGATTTAACAAACACATTCGTGTGTTTACTATTCCATTCTCTAATTGCATCTTCAAACTCACCCCATGAGGAAGAGTTATTAGTCTTATTTAACATTTGAGGAAGCCAAGCCAAAAGAAGGTTTTAATGAGTTGAATTAGCTTTCATGACTAGTGAGTTATAGAGCTGGAATCTGCACTCAGATCTTTTGATTTGAAGATAGCACTCTTTGCTTGACTGCTTTTACCTTTATATGTAGTGGAAGTAAAGATGGAGAAGAACAAGATATAATGGAAGAGAAACACTATTCCAGAGGGATTTTTCAATGATCAGAAAATGATTTTGAAGTGCCAGAAACTATCATTGTTTTTTTTTTTTTTTTTCAGTAGAAGAACAAAAATTCTCATATGATTGCTAGGGCCTTGTTATTTTGGGAAATCACATTACAATGTTCTGTTACAACATAAAAATCTTTAATAGCTGAAAATAAAGGGATGCTATTTGAGGTAGGTTCCGTGAATTCCTTTTAACTTTTTATGTCTCTTTAAAGGGGCTATAGCTAAAAGTGTAGAGGTAAGGGAACCATAAATCATGGATGTTGAAATACTGAAAGCTGTGAACATAAATGTTTCGATAAATACCAAGTGGTATCAAATTCTGCTGTGAAATTCCAAAGTGTAATATAATCCTTTAGTGTTAAATAAAGAGGTCTTCCAGTGAACAACACCTAAAGGTAGTCAGCTTGGCTTCTACATTTTACAGAGGAGCAAAGTCTTAAGACTGTTGCATGTTTTGTCAGTCTAGAAACAGTGAGGGAATGGCTGTTTTATGCTGATTAGTTGTTTGTCTTTTTTTTCTCCTTTACACCTTTCTTTGTTCAGTATATATACATTATATACCAATTACATATACAGAGGACTTTTGACATCAAAGATTCTGGTCTTGCAGCTTGGATAATCTACAAGATTATACCGACCATAACATAGCAGGCACATGCCAGACACTTGACCCCTAAAAGGGAGTCACAGGCCATGGCATATTTAAACACAGTGAGAAGTCAAGTTAACAGCCAGCATGCTCTTAAACAAATGTGCATTGTTGTTACAATTGAAACCACATGCTGAGTAATAGAACATAGGTGCAACTTAACTGAGAATGTGTAGACAGTTGGAATCATGAATGTATTATTATTATTTTTTGAATTTATATTATGTCTGTGAGTTTTGGGGCCCCTCACTCTGTTTTCTTAGTGGAAGTTAGCAACACAAGCCCAGCTGCATGGATGGACCTGGGTGCTGGAGTATCAGGTCCTTTCTAGCTGCTGGGACCATTCAAAGACTTTAGTTGCTGTAAGAACCTAAGGACCTGATCTTTCTAAACCACGTCAAACTTGAACTTACCTAAGGGGCTAAATCACAGACTGCTGAGGCAGACATCTCTGAAAACAGAACTGTTTAAATGGCTGTTTATTACTTTATGGAATATTCAGAATTAGATAGTTGTATGAATAGATACTCAGCAAACTAAAAGTTTCAAGCTTTATTTGGTTTGAAACAACACATGTTTCTTTTGATGAGCTCCAATTTTTTTTTTAGTTTCAGTGCATTCATTTTTTGTTTATTGGCAAACTAAATTAAGACAGGTTAGAGATGTTGAATTTTGTCTGCAGACAGATGAGAATGTTGAAATAATGATTTATTTGTGTGTCCTTTGTGCAGTAGTAGCTAGAGTGGTCTGGAAATCCCATTGGTAATTTCTTTTTGCTTCTGTTCTATATCTTTACTGGTAGCCAGCCATTGAAAGCTTGAGGGGAAAGAGGAAGAGAGAAAGAACATAGGAAGTGTCTTCTATTCATTGGCAAACATTCCTCTCCTCTTTTAAATAGCATGGGGTCTATGGGAAGAGTGTAAACTCCAGCATGAGAAACAGGTGCCACTAGTTCTCACTCAGTATATTTTCATCTCATATGTCTACCTTCTCTAGGTAAAAAGAAAGGCTGAAGTTAGATAATCAGTCTCTCTGGTATTAAAGTGCTCTGAGTTTATTTCATACACACAAGCTATTTTACCACAGTTAATATTTATAGTTTATTTAAAATATTTCTATCAGGGCCTTTCCTGCTTTTATGTCTTATTTTTACTATTTTATTATTATTATTTTATTATTATTATTAATTATTATTATTATTTTAGAGATAAAATAAAACAAGGGGGCATAGGGATAGAAAGAGGGGGTGAGGTGAGAGAATCTTAAGTAGGCTACACACTCAGTTCAGAGCCTGATGTTCAGCTCAATCCCTTTACCCTGGGATCATGACTGAGCTGATATCAAGAGTAGGACACTCAACCAATGAGACATCCAGGTGCCTAGCCTTTTCCTGCCTTTTCAGTGCTCATTTATTTATTTATTCAACATACATTTAAGGACCTAATTTTTATATAAAAAGTGTTAGTTTTGGGGAGGAGGAGATAAGTAGTTACAACAGAGTACTTTTATTTATGTATTTGTTTTTAATGTTTTTTATTTCTGAGAGAGAGAGAGAGAGACAGCATGAGCAGGGGAGGGTCAAAGAGAGGGAGAGACACAGAATCTGAAGCAGGCTCCAGGCTCTGAGCTAGTTGTCAGCACAGAGCCCAACGTGGGCCTCAAAACCCATGAACCATGAGATCATGACCTGAGCCGAAGTCGAACGCTTAGCTGACTGAGCCACCTAGGTGCCCCTATTTATGTATCTTTTAACTTAGAGGTGAACTCTTCCCTACAGTCATAGAGAAATTACACAGCAAAAAATGAGTTCCCTAAGGAGCATTATATGAATGGATAGAAAATAAGCTATATGTATCCAGAGACAGGAGAGTCAGCATTTCACCATGGACAAGAATGATTCTTGGAGCAAGGGAGACCTTGAGCTGAGTGTTGCACAAAGGTTGGATGTAAGATTGGATGGGGAAAGAAGACTTGAAGTTTTGCAGAGCAATGGGAGCCAAACTGTAAAGGCAAAATGAGCATGGTACAGTCAGAGAAGTGTGAGTAGATTAGGATGGCTAGATTAGTTACACCAAGGGGAATCTCTATTTATTATTTAATTTCAGCAAGTATTTATGGAGTTCTGACTGTTCTGTGTTAGGTGCCTTGGATACAAAGATGAAGAAAAAAGACATGATTTCAGCTGTCAAATAGGTTGTGATCTGGTGGATAATATAGGCAATAAACATTGGAACCAAAAAATTTATGAAATAACGAGAAATTGGGTAAGAATTATTAGGAGACATACAAAGATCTATGAGTGAAAAGAGGGGAAAATAACTGTATTATAGCCCAGAGGAAGCAATGTGATGTTGTATAGATAATTAATCAACCTGAGTTCAAATCCTAGATCTGCCTTTTGTGGGCTGTTGGACTTTTGTTAGTTATCAAATCTGTCTGAGCATAGTTTTGCACCTTTGTTAAATGGGAATAATACCTTCTTCCTCAGAGGATTGCTATAATATTTGAATGAAATAAAATACAGAACAGCATGTGTAGTTTTTGGGAATATAGTAAATATTCGATAAGTATTAATACTCATCATTCATGTCAAAACGGAGAAATAGAGAAATGCTATTTTTTTTTCTTTTAGACAAAGACTGGAGTTTTTATAATTAATATGAGTTAATGTCATTAGTTAGCAAATCATGGACAAGCCCTCCTCAATACTAATTATACCTTTTGGGATGGTGGTGGCGTGGCTAACAGACAAGTCTTAGTCAACAGCCTTAGAATCTCCACATTCCTCTCATAGAGATCACACACATGCCTGGATTTTTCTTCTCTACTGTTATTTTGGTTGTGAGAAGTATATACTTTTTTTTTTTCATCAATGAATATAAGATATTTTGGTTTAATGACTGGAGGGTGGCAACAAATTCAGCAGGTGCAGTTTTTCCTGTGATTAAAATAATAACATGGAATAAAATTCCCAGTCTATCCATAGAAGCCCTTTCTCTACTTAAGAAGTTGCTGAATCTAGTCAAAGTTATATTAGGACTTTGAAGTGTCCTTTCTTTTCTCATTAAAGTGGGGATTCTGAAAATCTGGTGGAAAAATATCATCTTCCTGTCCAGCCTGACATGTTGTGTTTCATTAGTATATTGGTGGAAACCTCGTGATGCCAGCAGGATACTCAGGGTGGTTGGTAGTAAGTATTAGGAACAGGACGTGGTTTCTGATGTGCTTAGAACAGTAATATTATCCATGAAGGCAAAATTCATATTTTCCTATGTGAATATTAGTGGTGCCATTATTTTCATTTGGTGGTATCTGACAGGAAGTTACTGTGTCTTGGCCAGTACAGTTCTGTTGTTGTTGGAGGTACTAAGAAATTGGAGAGGCAATTTCATAAAATAGTGGGGAATTTGAAGAGCAATTGACCTTCAAGAATCCCTGAACTCATGGATCTGGGAGAAGGTATTATGGTTTCCAACTGGTCTGCACTATAGTTCTCAAACTGGATGTCAAAAGTCAAAACACTAAATCAACAAAATATCAAGTAAGAGCCATTTTATTGTCAAAAGAAACCTTCATTTGTCCTTTGCACAGTAAGATTTTAGTCTTTGCTGATGAGTGCTATTCTGTTTTGATTTAGTTCATATGTACGCATGACACCTCCTCATTCCAGAAAAGATTTAAAATAGACAGTGGACATAGATTTTTAAGGTTGTTACTCAGGAAAAGACAACTTAGAACTTCCAAAATATTTTGTGACACTGGATATTAAGCATTAGTCATATTCTTACTTTTATTCCTCATGCTTTTATTTCTATAGCTTTTTTCAATGGTTTCCAGCTGTTTCTTGTCCCATTTGGCTGCTTCTCTTGCCCTTTCCATTCCTCATGGACTAGCCATGATCCCTGGGCTCAGGAAAGGCTTTGTTCTGAGGAAAGGAGAAGTGCTCTGAAGTGGACATTGATGTCGGACTGAAGTGGAAGTGAGCAGGCTGCTGTTCTTGCTTAAACGAAGAGAAGTAAAACCAAAATAAATAGTAGAAAATAAATCTGGATGAAATATTCCACTTCTAGAAGTTTATAATCTGACCAATAATATTCATAATAATTATACTACTGAAATTTAAATCCAAGAACAAAATACACACTGAACTATTTTAAACTAACTATACCTGCTGAGAAATAGACATAATTTTTTGATCATTAAATGAATGTGCTTCACCAAGGCTCAGTACATGTTAATTTTCCCTGACAACCTGCTATGAATCACATCGGTTTCAATATGGCAGATGAAGTTCATTCCTTTGAACACATCTCCCTCCCATGCAGATGTTAAAATGAGAATTGGGTAATGATAATGAAATAAATACATAAGGAGAAGAATGGAAACAGGTTTCATGAACAAAAGATATTTTAAAAAGTATTTAGAAAGCAGAAAGCAGATGGAGGAATGACAGTTAGGGAAATGGAATGGAGGAGACCTCAGCCTAGAAGATAGGCAGTACATACATGGCATCTGCATGTCTTCCTTGACTCCTTTTTTATCTCTCACAGTCAACAAATAATCCGTGCTTACTGATTTTAGCACCTGAATATCAACCAAGATCTTTCCTCAAACATCACCTGACATTTCGTCTATCACTCCATTGCCTTGCCTTAGTTCAAACCTTTGTTGTCTTCAGTTTTGACCATTGTAGCAGCCTCTCTCTGGTCTCTGTACCTCTATGCTTGGCTTCATACCTTTCAAAATGTAAATCTTATACGTCTGCCACCCTTCCTATTAAAACCTTGTAGTAGCTTCCCGTGGCTTTCAGTATAAGCACCTTACCAGAGAATGCAAAGTCATCATAATCTTCATCTTTACTCTACTGTCATTAACTCCAATCCATTTCTCCTCTCTCCTCTCTCTATCACTATCCATATTTGCTATTCATATTCCAACATTGCTGAACTTACCCTTTCAGTTTTGCATTTCAGTGCTTTTGCTAATGCCGCTTATTTTGACTGGAGTGTCCTCTCTTTGGCCATTCCCCTATCTCTGTGACTTCTTTTCCTGCCACATTTCAGTTTATCCTTAAAAATCCTACTTAGCATAACCTTCTCTATGAAATCTTACCTCCTTGCACATATTTCTCTTATTGCTGATACCAAATTTTTTTGGTGTTTGTTTTAAAGGTGCATTTCTCTTATCAGACGATGAACTCTTGGACTAAGATTATGTATTTGTAGCTGCAAGACCAAGTGTTTTTTTGTTCCTTCAAATCTAGAAAAATTTCAACCATTATTTCCTTAAATATGTTTTCTGTTCTCTTCCTTTACAGAGACTCTAGGTATACTTCTACTAGGTCACATGAAGCAGTTCCACAGCTCACTGATAACGGTGTTTTATTTATTTACTTGATTCTTTTTTCTTTCCATGTTTTAGTTGCATAGTTTCTATTGCTATGTCTTGAAGTTCACTATTTTTTTTCCCTTGGAAAAATCTAATACTTAACCTCATTCAGTGTATTTTCATCTCAGACTTTGTGGTTGGCATCTCTAAAAATTCCATTTGGCATTGTCTTAAAAAATAACTTCTCTGTCTCCACTGAACGTTTTTAACATATGGAATGGTGTTATAGCTACTTTAATGTTATTGTCTGTTCATTCCAGTGTCTCTGTTAGCAGTGGTTTGGTTTCAGTTGATTGCTTTTTCTCCTATTATGGGTTGTCCTGCTTTGTGGCATGCCTGTTAATTTTTTATCGGATGTCAACTATTGTGAACTTTTACTTTTTGAGTGCTGGATATATTTCTTTTCTTTCCTACTAACAATTATATTTAATTTAAAAATTTTAATTCTAATATAGTTATCATACAATGTTATATTAGTTTTAGATGTAGTGCACCATCATTATGGTAAGTGTACTCTTAATCCCCTTCACTTATTTCACCCACCCCCCCACCCAACTCCAATCCGGTAACCATGAGTTTGTGCTTTACACTTAAGTGTCTGCTTTTTGCTTTCTTTTTGTTTGTTTGTTTACCTTTTCTTTTTTAATTAAGCAGCTTTATTGAGTTATCATTGACACACAAAAAACTGCACATATTTAATGTGTACAATTTGATGAGGTTGTACATATCCACACACCCATGATACCACTGGCACAATATTTATATATTTGCTTTATTTTTAATATTAAATGTTTTAGGTGTTTTGATATTGGGTGCATATATATCTATAATTGTTTTATCATCTTAATGAATTGATCCTTTTATCATTATATAATATCATTTTTGGCTCTTGTGACCATTTTGATTTAGTCTCTTTTGTTTGAATAAATATAGCCATCCCCACTCTCTTTTTGTTTACAGTTTCTATCCCTTTACTCTCAGTCTTTGTGTGTGTTTAACTCTGAAGTGAATCTCTTGTAAACTGCATGTAGTTGAGGCTTGTTTTATACACACACACACACACACACGCACACACACACACACATCCTTGAGACACTTTCCATCTTTTGATTGGGGAGTTTAATCCATTTACATTTAAAGTAATTATTGATTGGTGAGGACTTGCTATTGCAATTTTGTTAATTGTTTTCTTAGAATTCTTTTGTTCTTTTCCTTTATTGCTGGATTTGTGTTTGATTGACTTATTTGTAGTGATAGTCTTTGATTCTTTTCTGTTTTTCTCTTGCGTATCTTCTGTAGGTATTGATTTTGTGGTTACCATAAGGCTGTATCAGACATGTTATAGTTGTAATAGTTTATTTAAAGTGTTAACATCTTAACTTCAAATATCTACACTCTAACTCTTCCTTTCATCCACACGTTATGTAACTGATGTTACAACTTCATATTTTTATATTGTGCATCCATTAATTTTTGCAGTTATATTACTCTTAATTTTTGTCTTTAACATATACACCAAACTTAAGAGTGATTTAAACACCACTTTTATAATACAGTAATACACTATTCTGTATTTGGTGTAAGTGCTGGGTACTGTTTCCTTTAATCCTTTCGGTTAGGTATTTCCTTGGCCTTGAGTAGTTTCTTCATATGCATGTGCTGATTAGTATTCATGTGATTAAGGAAAACCCTGTATAAAAAATTGGAACTCTGCATGCAACTCTCCCTTCTCTTTTTTCTCTTACTCTATTTTGTGAACTCCATCCACCTTGGTCTCCTCAGTCTCCCAATTTTATCAGGGAATCTTCTTGGCTTTTACAGGTATTGTAGCCCATTTAGGCTACTTCAATAAAATACTACAGAAACTTATTTCTCATGGTTCTGGAGGCTGGAATTCTGAAACCAGGGTGTCAGCTTGGTCAGGTGATGACCTTCTTTTGGGCTGTAGATTTCCCATTTTATCTTCACATGGTAGAAGGGTGAACTACTTCCCTGGGGCCTCTTTTATTAAGATGATAATTTCATTCATGAAGACTCTGTTTTCATGAGCTCATCACCTCCCAAAGGTCCTGCTCTTTGGGTGTTAGGTTTTGAACACATGAATTTTAGAGAGACAAACATTCAGACCATTGTACCTGGGCTCCCCCTTGTTGTGGTTCTGACTGGAAACTCTCAAGGCAATGAGTTTCAACAGTTGCAGCACATACCTCATTTTGTTTTCTGTCTCTTGGAGAAAACTGTCCTTTGTTGCCTGATTTCCAGTATTGAAAACTGTTGTTTCACATATTTTGTCTAGTTTTTTTTTTTATTGTTTTAGGTGATAGAATAAATCTAGTCCTTGTTATTTCATCTTGGCTAGAAACAGAAATCTTCCAAATGTTGCAGAAGTTAGATACTCAGAAGACATGGTCAGAAGAAAGTGTTTAGAATACAGAAAGAGAGGAAATGCTTTCTAACTCATGATATAAGGCCAGCATCACCCTAATACCAAAGCCAGGCAAAAAATTACATGAAAACAATAGACCAACATTTCTCATGAACATATATTGCAGGCAATCCTATTAAAAGATGATCAAGAGTTTCGGACACCTTAGAAAGAAGACATAAAGGTGGCAAGTAAGCATGTGAAATGATGCTCTATATCATATGCCATTAGGGAAGTGCACATAAAACAACAATGAGATACCAATTATAATGTCCAAATTCTGGGGCAATAACAACAAATGCTGGCCAGGATGTGGAGCAATAGGAGAGAACAACCATTCATTGCTGATGAGAGTGCAAAATAATATATCTACTTTGGAAAACAGTTTGATAGTTTCTTACAAAAGTGAATATACTCTTCCTGTACAGTCCAGCAGTCATACCCCTTGATATTTACCCAATCATTTAAAAACTTGTATATACACCACAACTTGCACACAGATGTTTATCGCAGCTTGATTCATTATTGCCAAAAACTTGAAAGCAATTAATATGCTTCAGCAGGTGAATGGATAAACAAACTATGGTACATCTAGAGAATAAATATTAATTAGTGCTAAAAGAAAATGAGCTATCAAGCCAAAAACATGATAGAACCTCAAATGCATATTACTAAGTGAAAGAAGCCAATCTGAAAAGACTGTACATTGTATGATTCCAGCTTTATGGCATTCTGGAAAAGACAGAACCTTGGAGACAAAGGATAGAGGCTTGTTAGCATTTGGGGAGTAGGGAAAGATGAGCAGGCAATGCACAGAGGATTTTTAGGGCAGTGAAAATATTCTATATGAAAGATACTATAATGGTGGATAGATGTCATTATGCATTTGTGAAAACCCATAGAATGTGTAGCACCTAGGTTATCCCTAATGTAAACTATGAACATTGGATAATGACTTGTAACAAATATACACTCTGCTGTGGGATTTTGATAGTGGGGGCAGGATTTGTGTGAATAAAGAGGTAAGGGTTATATGGAAACTCTATTTTCCACTGAATTTTGGTGTGAACCTGGAGGTGCTCAGAAAAATAAACTTCATTAAAAAAATTCAAGATCACCAAAGAAACTTTGAAATGTTTTGGAGAATCATCATTTCTATTAAAAAAAATGTAACCTTTGTTGGATATTTTAAAGAGGATTCCACTTTTTAAGATTAATTTGTTGCTGGGGCTCATGTGCTGACCATGAAGACTGCTTTGGATTCTCTCTCTCCCCCTCGCTGTGCCCCTCCCCTGCTCATACTCTCTCTCAAAATAAATAAACATTAAAAAAAGTTTCATCTGTTGCCAAAGAATCTGTTTGAATCTTTCTGTTCTCCATTAGCAGTAGAATAATAGTAAGAATATTTTTCATGTCATATGTAGATAATTAATTAGTTCTTTTCTGTTCTTGCCAAATGTTCATAGGTTGTTCTATACTGTAATTATATCATACTTAATGTTTCAAAGTTTAGTAATAACTTCAAAATTCATAAAGTTAATAATAATTTCATGTGTCTTGCTTTTGGTTAAAGTAATATGGCATAAACTATAAAGTAACAAGTGACATGTATGTCGGGATTTAAATAGCAATTGAAATACTGTCCTCTACTTAGAAGAGCTCCACTTACACCTAGTGCATGCAAGTGCTTAACAGCTGATCAACAGAAAGATATGGGTACAGGATCTCTTTTGCTGTTTTTATTGTTGCTGGAAGATTTGCTAATATACTACTATTGCAGGACAATTCTAAGGGATTGGATTTTTCCTATCCAGTTAATTCTGGTATGCAGATAGTTATTTTAATTAGAATAAACAGTGGTACTGGGTGATATTTCTGGGCCCACCTCAGAACTGAATTGAGACTTCTGAAGGTAAAGCCCAGACTTTCCATTTTAAAATACCTGCATGGAGAATTCTAATGATCGGCCATGTTAGAAATCCATAGGTCTGGCGGATGGCAAAATAAATTATTAAAGTGTTTCTATAGCCACAAACCCAGAATCTTGGACCATTTCTGGAGCCTGATATGGGTTTCAATTCTGACACAGTTAGACCCATAGTTCACTCCTATCTGGATTCTTCTTGGAAAGTTTGCTCTTACCTTAGGGTAGTGAATTCTCATGTTGCTTATTTTGGCAAGAATCTTTAAGAGAATCTTGTGTGTGGGTCACAGGGGTAGGTGGGGCAGATGTTTGTTTCACAAGCTTCCAGGTTTTCTGAAATGGCCCTGACTGCCATTGAAACAGATCATAATTAATCTATAACGTGGTGAGTTGGTCTGGTTGCTGTGTATGCCAAAGCTACTTACTGCTTCCAGGGATGGCTGGATCCGTGGAATAAAGTAGATTGACTGTATATACCAGGATGTGCCAGAATAGAGAATAGAAAAAACTGGATCTCTGGGGTAAAATTATGTAAAGTGCTTAAGCAACTTTGTATCTCACAAGTATGGTGTAGAATAAAGAATAACTAAAAGTCAAGAAAACAGATCATGGTGGTATAAAATGTTTACTTTTAGATAGCAATAAAAAAACTAAATATGGAAATAAAAGCCTAAAGAAAACCATTAAAGAAACTGGTATCATTGGGCCTTAAGTCCTAAAATGATGAAAAGTCATATAAATAGTTTAAATTAGCTTTTTTTATGCATTAGGTAATAATTACCACATTATTGAAGTTAAATAAGTCCATCTGTTTAAAAATAGCAGTAAGATTGATGTAAACCTTGGGTTTAAGGTTTAAACTGGGCATTGTCTCATAAAATGTCAGATTGAGAGCCACAATTTGGGGAAATGATTAATAAGAGTTTAGGAAATTTGCAAGTAGCTGCCATGAAGCCAGAAATCTGTCCTTTAATTTTTTTTCTGAAGTCCTGAGCAATATTAGATGTGTTTTTTTTTTCAGGCTTTTTAGGCTGATTCATGTAAGAAAGGTTATTTTAGGAAATAATTAAAAAAATTTATTTACTATTTGCATGTGTTTATATATGAAATGTAGGCAATTATACTTTAACTAATTTAGGCTTAAAAAAAGCACACGTGTGTATACAGAGCTTGTTCAACCCAACAAAATTGAATTTTTGTCTTTTTGCTGCTTGCTAAAAATAAGCCTATCTCTATAAGAACAAAAATAACTATTACTCATCAAGATTATCTAAAATCATATATAAAGATCTCTTCAAATTGAAAGTGGAGGAACAAAGATGAACTGTGCCAACAAAAGTGAAAGGAGTGAAAGGAGAAATTTAGATCATTCAGGAGTGAGGAGAAGGTAGATAAAAAGATATCTTTCAGTTATTTGGCAGCAAACAAGGCCCACATGGCAGGATTAAAAACCAGGTTTCACCATACAATTGGGAAAAAACTAAGCAGGAGTAGAACTATGAGCATCAAGCAAAGAGGGGAGTGGAGTATGGGACGATTGAGGCTGATACTTGACTCAGCTTGGTTGTTTGATAGCAGAGATATAGAAGTCCATGTAAAAAACACATTGATTATGGTGGAGAGTACTGGATGTTTCTGATTATAACAAATAAAAAATGTCATGTGACACCCATACAAAATCTGACATATAAACCAATAATAATAAGCAAATGTATATATTTATGTATTAACATAAAAGTTAAAATGACAATAAATATTTAGACAAAAAGGGTGTGTTTAAATGCAAATATGGACCCCATATGACTCTAGTACTTTCCTAAAAAAAGAGTGCTTTCATGAGTATTTTTGTCTCTACGATATATGACAGGAAGAAAATACACTTAAGATTTTAATTCTAGACCAGAGCTCAGTGGAATAGTTAACTAAACTAAAAAAGCTATAAGTTTCTTCAAGCAATCATGGTTTCTGGTTCATTGACTAGAGAGAAATTTTTGCAGACAACTGAAAATTTCTTTTATTTATTTAGACACATCTGTGAAATCACTTTGCTCTTGATAGATAGAAAGACTTTCCAGGGTAGTGTGTAGAAGAGAGTCCATTTAAATGGAATACAGAATTCACTATTCTACATGTGCTTTCATGTCAGGTTTTAAAAATGAGAAATCAAGAGAATATATGCTGTTTATTAAGTGTTAAGAGAGGAATTTTTATTGCTTGCTGATTTTCAAAGATGAATAACAGAGCTATAGATGAAGTGGTAGACTCTAGGGCTTGGATCTGGTTATCTTTAATACGGTAAAGAACAAGTACTGTTAACTTTTGTTCAACTTAAGAATTCCACCTGGAAGGAGGTTACAGAGCTGCCAGGATTTGCCTGATACTGTAATTTCATAATGCCTTCATAACTTTAACATTTTTTGGGGTTGGGCTGAATATGAAATTTAACTCATTGTAAATACTACAAATATAAATTGTGTTCAGTTTTGGTTCAGTTTTGAAGCTCTAGAAATTTATGAATGAGATAGAAGACATGAATTGAGCTCTCCTGGTTTATATCTCTCTGGTTTGGGAGCATATGGGGAACAATTTAAAAGCAGGTGCTTATAGTTCTTGTTTTCAGAATGACAACATGCACACAAAAGCTATTTAAATCCCCTCTGTTATATGAAGTCCAAATATCTTAAATCCAGTAGATTGAATGAAAAAGACTTCCTTCTTTGAGCCCAATAATTTTGACAAATTGGCTGAGCTTTGTTTTCCAGGGAAATGATACATTTATCTATGATCCAAAAGGAAATCTGTTCCTTTCATTTTTCAATGTGTGGTACAAATGTGTTTAGAGTATGCATTATGTATTTATTTTTGGGAATACTTATTTCTTTGCCAATGGGCATGCCTTATATCAAAGATGGGTGTTTCAACAGCAGATGTTTAAATTATACTTCTGCTCTGTAGCAGGTAAAATCATTTTTGAGTGTCAAAATAAATAAATACATCAGTTCAACTGATATTTCCCAACTGGAATCTAACCCAAAGGACTTTAATATGAGACAACAAAAAACCACCTCAATATGTATTATAAGAAGGAATTGTATAATATATAAAAGATAGATAAGATGGATACTTGTGATCTGAAGGGCATGTGGTGAATGATAATCTGAGGTTGGGGAAGATATGTTGAATAGCATAAGTATAGGACACTAAGGATAGATTAAAAAATGTTGGCATCATTTTTATGGAATGATTACTGTACCCAAAATATATGTTTCCCTTTGCTACTGAGGTTTAAATACAAGGGTTATTAAACTGGAGAAATAAATTCTCCCTACATTATTATCTGTATAGTTAGCTCTCTATTGCTTATCAGTAAATTCTCTCACTTAGGTATTATTTGTGACCATTTTTCACTTCTGGTTGTAATTGATCTCAGAGCTTAGTATGCTTCCCGGCCACACTCACTTGGTCAGAGTAAGATGTAAACCATATTGTATCAACTGTTTTCTACCAATACTTAATACTTGTGTTTCTTTCTAGGCCATACAAGTTGAAATCTATGCGATGTGAAGGCTGTTTCTGGGATCAAAAATACTTATATTTAGAACTGTCAGAAAATTGACTTCTTCAGTGAATTCTTTTAGTTTAATTCATTTATGGTTGCTATGATTCAGGTAGGTTTAGGTTCAGTAACCAAAAGAAAAAGCCCATGGCAACCTAACTGAGGTCTGTTTCATTCCTGGCAATCCTAGGAGGAATTGGAACATTACAGAGTTAGGAGAGAGAATATTAATTCTATTTCTCTGGCAAAAATATCCATTTCTCTTTGATCACTGGTTATTGTCACTGATTTGATACAAAAACTGTATGATGAATATAAATTTAGAGGAGAAAAAATACTACTTTATAAACAGTGGAGAAATGATATGGGGATTCTTTTTGCTTTTGACTGAGACTAGACTTCAGAAGCATTCTAACAAAGGAGTTATTTTAAAATAATTTTTATTTTTATTTTTTATTTTTTATTTATTTTATTTTATTTATTTATTTTTTTTACAAATAGTTTATTGTCAAATTAGTTTCCACATAACACCCAGTGCTCATCCCCACAAGTGTCCTCCTCCATACCCATCCCTCCTCCCCCCCACATCCATCAGTCCTCAGTTTTTGTCAGCATTCAAGAGTCTCTCATGGTTTGCCTCTCTCCCTTTCCCCCACCATTTCCGCCCTTCTTCTCCCCCTTGGTCCTCTGTTAAGTTCCTCCTAATCCTCCTATACGTGCACACATATGATATTTGTCCTTCTCTGCCTGACTTATTTCGCTCAGCATAACACCCTCAAGGTCCATCCATGTTGCTACACATGGCCAGATTTCATTGTTTCTCATTGCCATGTAGTATTCCATGGTATAGATAAACCACATCTTCTTGATCCATTCATCTGTTGATGGACACTTAGGCTCTTTCCAGGTTTTAGCTATTGTGGAGAGTGCTGCTATGAACATTGGGGTACATGTGCTCCTATGCATCAGCATTTCTGTATCCCTTGGGTAAATTCCTAGCAGTGCTATTGCTGGGTCCTAGGGGAGTTCTATTGTTAGTTTCCTTAGGAAGCTCCACACTGTTTTCCAGAGGGGCTGTACCAGTTTACATTTCCACCAGCAGTGTAGGAGGGTGCCCGTTTCTCCACATCCTCACCAGCATCTAGAGTTCTCTGATTGGCTCATTTTAGCCACTCTGACTGGCGTGAGGTGGTATCTCAGTGTGGTTTTGATTTGTATTTCCCTGATGAGGAGCGATGCTGAGCATCGTTTCATGTGTCTGTTGGCCATCTGGATGTCCTCTTTGGAGAAGTGTCTGTTCATATCTTCTGCCCATTTCTTCACTGGGTTGTTTGTTTTTCGGGCGTGTAGTTTGGTGAGTTCCTTGTAGATTCTGGATATCAACCCTTTATCTGATATGTCATTTGCAGCTATCTTTTCCCATTCCATTGGTTGCCTATTAATTTTCTGGGTTGTTTCCTTGGCTGTGCAGAAGCTTGTAATCTTGAGGAGGTCCCAACAGTTTATTTTTGCTCTTGATTCCCTTGCTTTTGGGGATGTGTCAAGTAAGAAGTTGCTGCGGTGGAGGTCAAGGAGGTTGTTTCCTGCTTTCTCCTCTAGGGTTTGATAGTTTCCTGTCTCACGTTCAGGTCCTTTATCCATTTTGAGTTTATTTTTGTGCATGGTGTGAGAAAATGATCTAGTTTCATTCTTCTGCATTTTGCTGTCCAGTTCTCCCAACACCATCTGTTAAAAAGGCTGTCTTTTTTCCATCGGGTATTCTTTCCTGCTTTGTCAAAGATTAGTTGGCTGTATACTTTTGGGTCCATTTCTGAGTTCTCAATTCTGTTCCATTGGTCTATGTGTCTGTTTTTGTGCCAATACCATACTGTCTTGATGATGACAGCTTTGTAGTAGAGGCTAAAGTCTGGGATGGTGATCCCTCCCGTTTTGGTTTTATTTTTCAGGATTACTTTGGCTATTCGGGGTCTTTTGTGGTTCCATACAAATTTTTGGATAGTTTGTTCTAGTTTTGAGAAGTATGCTGGTGCAATTTTGATTGGAATTGCATTGAATGTGTAGAGTGCTTTGGGTAGTAATGACATCTTAACTATATTTATTCTTCCTATCCATGAGCATGGAATGTTTTTCCATTTCTTTGTGTCTTCTTCAATTTCCTTCATAAGTTTTCTATAGTTTTCATCATACAGATCTCTTGTATCCTTGGTTAGGTTTATTCTGAGGTATTTTATGGTTTTTGTGCAATGTGAATGGGATCAGTTTCTTGATTTCTCTTTCTGTTGCTTCATTGTTGGTGTATAAAAATGCAACCGATTTCTGTACGTTGATTTTGTACCCTGCAACTTGGCTGAATTCTTGGATCAGTTCTAGTAGGCTTCTGGTGGAGTCTGTCGGGTTTTCTATGTAGAGTATCATGTCATCTGCGAAGAGTGAAAGTTTGACTTCCTCTTTGCCAATTCTGATGCCTTTGATTTCCTTTTGGTGTCTGATGGCTGATGCTAGGACTTCCAGCACTATGTTAAACAGCAGTGGTGAAAGTGGGCATCCCTGTCGTGTTCCTGATCTCAGGGGGAAAGCTCTGAGTTTTTGCCCGTTGAGGATGATGTTAGCTGAAGGCTTCTCATAGATGGCTTTGATGATGTTTAAGTAGGTTCCTTCTATCCCAACTTTCTCGAGAGTCTTTATTAAGAAGGGATGCTGTATTTTGTCAAATGCTTTTTCTGCATCTATTGACAGGATCATATGGTTTTTATCTTTTCTTTTATTGATATGATGTATCACATTGATTGATTTGCGAATGTTGAACCAGCCCTGTAACCCAGGAATGAATCCCACTTGATCTTGGTGGATGATTCTTTTTATATGCTGCTGGATTCGATTTGCAAGGATCTTGTTGAGAATTTTTGCATCCGTATTCATCAAGGATATTGGCCTGTAGTTCTCTTTTTTTGCTGGATCTCTGTCTGGCTTGGGAATCAGTGTGATGCTGGCTTCATAAAATGAGTCCGGGAGTTTTCCTTCGCTTTCTATTTTTTGGAATAACTTGAGAAGAATTGGGATTAATTCTGTTTTAAATGTCTGGTAGAATTCCCCAGGGAAGCCATCAGGTCCAGGGCTCTTATTTGTTGGGAGATTTTTGATCACTGATTCAATTTCTTCACTCGTTATTGGTCTGTTCAGGTTTTCTATTTCTTCCCATGTGAATTTTGGTAGTGAGTGTGTGTTTAGGAATTTGTCCATTTCTTCTAAGTTGTCCAATTTGTTGGCATATAATTTTTCATAGTATTCCCTGATAATTGCTTGTATTTCTGAGGGGTTGGTTGTAATAAGTCCATTTTCATTCATAATTTTGTCTATTTGGGTGCTCTCTCTTTTCTTTTGGATAAGTCTGGCTAGAGGTTTGTCAATTTTGTTTACTTTTTCAAAAAACCAACTCTTGGTTTCATTGATCTGTTCAATTGTTTCTTTGGTCTCTATGTTGTTTATTTCTGCTCTAATTTTTGCTATTTCTCTTCTTCTACTCGGTTTAGGGCGTTCTTGTTGCTCTGCCTCTAGTTCCTTTAGGTGAGCTGTTAGATTTTGGACTTGCGCTTTTTCTAATCTCTTGAAATAGGCCTGGAGAGCAATGTACTTTCCTCTTAGGGCTGCCTTTGCCGCATCCCATAGATTTTGAATTGTTGTGTTTTCATTTTCATTTGTTTCCATACATTTTTTAATGTCATCTCTAATTGCCTGATTGGCCCATTCATTCTTTAGAAGGGTGTTCTTTAACCTCCATGTTTTTGGAAGTTGTCCAGACTTCTTCCTGTAATTGATTTCAAGTTTCAAAGCATTGTGATCTGACAGTGTGCATGGTATGATCTCTATTCTTTTATATTTATTGAGGGCTGCTTTATGTCCCAGTATGTGATCTATCTTGGAGAATGTGCCATGCGCACTTGAGAAGAAAGTAAATTCCCTGGCCTCAGGATGTAAAGTTCTAAATATATCCGTCAGGTCCATCTGGTCCAATGTATCTTTCAAGTCCATTATTTCTTTAGTGATTTTCTGTCTGGTTGACCTATCCATTGCTGTAAGCGGAGTATTAAAGTCCCCTGCTATTAGCACATTCTTATCTATAAGTTTGTTTCTGTTTGTGATTAATTGTTTTAGATATTTAGGTGCTCCCATATTCTGTGCGTAGACATTTATGATTGTTACTTCTTCCTGATGGATGGACCCTGTAATTATTATGTAGTGCCCTTCTTCATCTCTTGTGATTGTCTTTAATTTAAAGTCCAGTTTGTCTGATAGAAGTATCGCTACTCCGGCTTTCTTTTGATTTCCTGTAGCATGATATATATTTCTCCATCCCCTTACTTTTAATCTGAAGGTATCTTCCCATCTAAAATGAGTTTCTTGTAGACAGCATATAGATGGATTTTGTTTTTTAATCCATTCTGCTACCCTATGTCTTTTGATTGGAGCATTCAGCCCATTTACATTCAGTGTTATTATTGAAATATGTGGGTTTAGAGTCTTTGTATGTTTTGTAGGGTTCATGTTTGTGGTGGTGTCTGTGGTGTCTTTGTTCCTTGCAACCTTTCCTTCAGAGCATCCCCCTCAGGATTTCTTGTAGGGCTGGCTTCGTGGTGACAAATTCTTTCAATTTCTGTTTGTTTGGAAAGGTTTTTATCTCTCCTTCTATTTTGAATGACAGGCTTGCTGGATAGAGGATTCTTGGCTGCATATTTTTACTGTTCATCACATTGAAGATCTCCTGCCATTCCTTTCTGGCCTGCCACGTTTCAGTAGATAGGTCTGTCACCACTCTGATGGGTTTCCCTTTGTATGTGAGGGCCCTTTTCTCCCTAGCTGCTTTCAGAATTCTCTCTTTGTCCTTGTATTTTGCCATTTTTACGATGATATGTCGTGCAGAAGATCGATTCAAGTTACGTCTGAGGGGAGTCCTCTGAGCCTCTTGTATTTCCACATTGACTTCCTTCTCCAGGTCGGGGAAGTTCTCTGCTATAATTTGTTCCAGGACTCCTTCAGCACCTTTCCCTCTCTCTTCCTCTTCTGGGATTCCTATGATACGGATATTGTTGCGTTTGACTGTGTCGCTGAGCTCTCGAATTCTTCTTTCCTGTTCCTGGATCAGTTTGTCTCTTTGTTTGTCAGCTTCTTGTTTTTCTAGAATGGTGTCTTCTAAATCACTTATTCTCCTTTCTGCCTCTTCAAGCCGTGCATTGGAGGCCTCTAATTTATTATGTATCTCATTTATCACATTTTTTAATTTTTCATGCCTATTTTTATTTTCCATTCTGTCTGTAGCCATAGTTTCTTTGATGTCCCCTATGTTTTTTTCAACCCTGCTATTAATTTCACCATTATTATTCTAAAATCTTGTTCACTTATGCTGCTGATATCTGTTTTGAGCAGTTCATTAGCTGTCATTTCTTCCTGGAGTTTCTTTGTAGGAGAGCTCTTTCGTTTCGTCATTTTAGTTAGCTTTCTGGCTCTTGTTGGTTTTAAAGACCTGTTATGCTCTCTGTTTCTATGAGCACTGCTATATCCAAGAAACTCTTTGACTTTCCAGGGCCTATCCTTTCAGAGATTGTTTTTTGAATGGTATCCCTCGGTCACTCTTGTTGGGACCTCAGTTATTTTATTTTCCTATTCGTAGTGATATTTGGGACACTTCACTTTGTGTACTCTAGCTTGTTGCTTGAGGTAGCCCTGGAAAAGAAAACAGACAGACAAACACACAGGGAGCAGAGGCACACAAACGCACAGGCTGATTCAACTAACATGTAAAGTGAGAGGGAAAACGAAAAAGTTAATAGAAAAGACGGAGGAGGGAGGGCGAATAGGGAGCATAAAATACATAAAAGGGTCAAAAAGGGGAAAAGAAAAGGAAAAAAGAAGAAACAGATGGACAAAGAACGGTTTAAAGCATATACCTGGATTTCCCAGCTACAGTTAAATAGCCGTGTGTATGCAGTGCTGGTTGAAGAGCATAGAGAAAAAGAGAGAAGGCAGGGCGAGACGAGGCAGATTTGGAAATAGAATGAACAGGCAGAAGGGATAAGAAGCTTTTTTCAAAGAGGTAAAGGGTAGAATATGGTTGGATAGGTGAGAGAAGGATGCTGGAATTATCCAGAGAAACTATATAGTCTAATTACTCCTGAGAGAAATAGCTGAAAAAGTCGGTAGGTGTAGAATTTACATTTACAGAATGGACTTGTTGTGATTTTTTAAGCAAGTTGGCAACCAGAGTTAATCAGGTCAGTGTTTTGGGGAAAAAAGCGAGAAAAGAGAAAGAAGAAGAAAAAAAGAGAAAAGAAAGGGAAAAAAAAAGAAAGAAGAAAAAAAAGGGAAAAAGAAAAAAAAAAAGGGAGGAGGGCACCTCTCAGGCAGGGATGGGCGTGGCGTGATCCGATGCCTCAGGCGGGGGTTCTGCCTTGGCGATTGTGGGGAGGAGAGTGACGGTGCTCCAGTCCCTTCTTGAACCCCGCGCTGCAGCTCGCTTTTTTTTTTTGGCGTGTCAACTCCCCGTTCCGGGGATGCAGCCGAAGTTGGTTGCACTCTTCAACCCAGGCCAGTTCCAATCTCCAAATCCCAGTCCGCGCCCCGCTGAAGTTGCCTTAGACACAGCTTCCCAGACAACCCCCTCGGGCTATTCCAGGCTCCCTGCTGAGCTCTGGGGGCGGAGTCAGGATCGCTGCTTCCTTCTCTGGTCGGCTCTGGTGCGCATGCGCGGGGGCTTGCCTGCCGGGTCCGCGTAGCCTGAGCCCGCTGGAGTGAGGAAAACCGGGTCTCTCTATGGCTCGTCACCCGAAACACGAACTCACAGGCAAATTTCCCAGTTTTTAGCTCCTTGCCTTCCCTCTCAAGTTCCAGCCATCAGGGGCACGGACACCCGGTGTCTGCGCATCTCTTTCAGGCGTCCCAGTCGCCCTGGAGCTACAATGGCGGCAGGCGCGCCCGCACCGCTTTAAAACCCAACCTCCAGGAGCGGCACAAAGAAGCAGTTTGTGTGCTCAGCCTCCCCCAGGACCAGTTGTCGCGAGGGGACCTGGTGTGCAGGTATTTGGCAAGTACGGTCTTTCTATGCACCGAGCGGAGATTTTTCTGTCTCGGACTCTCTCCTTTTCCCCTCTCACTCCCCGTAGAGGGTAGAGGGGGATCGCCTCCCACCCTGGAGGCTCCGATCCCGGCCCGATTTTACCTTCCCCGGTTCGCACTCACGTTAGAAGGCTTTCTCAGTGGATTCTGCGTCCTTTTTCTCCCAGTCTCTCAGGTTTTGTATGGTTTCCAATGGCTTCAGATCTTTTCTGTGTGATGTATGGGCGCGAGTGCAAGTACGGAGCTCCTTACTTCTCCGCCATCTTGCCTCAATCCCTAAAATAATTTTTAAATGACACCCCTAATGGTAATAGTTGAAGCACAATTCAAGGTATGTGGTGATGATATAATTCCTGTGACTATAATGAACTAAAATTGTGTAAATATATGTGTATATGTATGTGTGTGTGCATTTATTTCAGCCATTTAATGAAATAGAAATCAAGACAGTGCATCTAAAAGTTGGAGAGGGATTATGTTTTCAACACTGTTGCTGTCTAAACTCAGGAGATCAGATAATTTTGAATAGCTTAAATCCTGGAAATTCTAGGTATATGATTTTTCTACTGTATAATATTTGAAACCAGATTTTAAGGTGGAAAGCATCTAGTTGGTGTTAGACAGTCTGACTTCTATCCTCAGATCCAAATGCCCTTTATGAATAGCATTAAGTCTCCTTTGGTGGCCAGTGTCTGAACATTTTCCTTGATATTTTTTCAGTTTCTGTATGTTTTTCTTTCAGGGGGTTTCTTCTATGTACATGGCTCCTTAGTCACCATTCCAGGTCTTTTTTTCTTACTTGGAATTGTGGAGTTGATCAAATATCTTGATATTTTCTCTTGTGATATAGTGTGAAATTGTCTCAACAAGAAGGACTTTGTCCACTAGATATTGGGAAAAATCTAAAAATTGAGGTTAGATAAGTATAGAGGGAGGAAAATATATTCAGTTCTTATAATCACCATAATTTTATATTGGGAAGTTTTTGCCTTGTGAATGTACTTCAGTCAATATCTGTGATTAGTAGGTATGTGCTGCTGGCTGACTGCTGTTTGGTAGGATATACAGTTAAACCTTATTGCAACTAGTGTTCATATGTTCATAATGAGAGGCCATAGAGAAAGTGCAGGGACCTCAACTATAATCATAACTATAAAAACAATGTAATGCAGTAGAGAGAAGATTGGGTAAAGACAATCTGGAGACCTATGTTTGATTTCTCCTTTTGTCTTAAACTAGCTTTGGCTAAGGAAGTCATTTAACCTCTATAATTTTTTCCCTCATGTGTGCAGTGAAGGGTTTGAGTTTAGATAACTTCTCAACTCCCTTTTAGTTGTAGCATTCTATCATTCTATATTATTAAGTACCAAACTGTTATTTAATTGACATCTTGTCATCCTGCCACTTAATTAAATACTAAGATTTTTACGTAAATAAATTAGTAGCCCAGAATATTGGCTGATTGGTTACTCAAGACATCAGCTATAGAATTATTTAGGATTCTGTTTTGGTACTTGTATTAAGTCAGGGTTTTCCAGTTAAACAGAACCAACAGGAGAAATCTATATGTATATTCAAATGTATATCAATTAATATATGTAAGTCTATATTTGTATATATATTATAGTGAACCAGCTCTTTATTGTATATATTTATAAGGAGTTGACTCATGTGATTATGGAAGCTGAGTAGTCTAGACCTAGGAAAGACTATGATAGAGTTCCAGTCATGTTTGAAGGTTTGAGAACCAGGAGAGCAGATGGTTTAAGTTCTAGACAGAGTCTGAGTTCCAAGACAAGAGAAGACCAGTGTTCCATATCAAAAACAGTAAGGCAGAGAGAATTCTTTTTTACTTATCCTTTAATTCTATTCAGACCTTCAGTGGATTGGATAAGCCCTTCCCACATTGGGGAGGGCAGTCTGCTTCTCTCAGTCTACCAAGTCAAATGTTAATCTCATCTAGAAATACCCTTACAGACACATGCAGGATGAGAATGTTTACCCAGGTATCTGGGTACACTGTGGTCCTGTCAAGTTGACACATAAAATTAACCATCACAGTATCACAGGATTGGAAGTTTCAAGTACAAGGAAAAGTTAGAAGTTTCTTTAAAATGATATATGTCATTAGTTGACTACCACTGGTGTGTTTCTCTCTCCTCACCCCCCATTATTAGAAATCATAGTACTGCAGACTATACAGGAAAAACATTGGGATATCCTCAGGAAACAGAAACAGCATGACTCAGGAGAAAAGCAGCAGCTGATAACATGAATATTTATGGAAGTAAGATGATTAAATAAAAATTAGAGACTGGCACGGGGGAAATGTCAATTTTTGGTAAAAATAAATGTGAAGTATAAAAAAATTATATAAAGAGTAAAATAAGTCTTCTTGAGCAAAAGGCTTTAAGAAAATTATGAACCTGGAAGATGGGGCTAGTAAGACATGAGAAATGAGCTCTGGTCTCTTCAGTTATGCCTTTTCAGACAGATAGCCATCATCTTTAACTATTATCTTGGATTTAGGGGAGAAATACATATTCATCTATTGCCACAGATTGATATTGTGGAAAGAGTCCTAGGAGAGAAACCAAAACATCCTAATCTGTGGCCTGGTGTTTCCACATACATTTTTTAAAAAAAATTAATTCCACTAAAAATTTCTTTAAATTCTTTGTACCTCAAATCCTCATCTATAAAATAACAATAACTTAATAACTACCCACCTGCAAGTCATTCAAATATGAGATAATGGTGTTCTTTTCTTTTTTTTTTTAATGTTTATTTATTTATTTTGAGATATAGAGCATGTGAACAGGGCGAGAGGCAGAGAGAGAGGAAGAGAATCCCAAGCAGGCTCTGTGCTGTCAGCACACAGCCTGATGTGGGGCTCGTTCTCATGAACTATGAGATCATGACCTGAGCTGAAATCAAGAGTTGGATGCTTAACCAACTGAGTCACCCAGGTACCCTGCTTTGTTATAGACTTTTTTCTTGATTTGCCTTAACTTTTTATAGCAAGAACAAGGATTAGTGGAGTGATGTTTATTTGTTCCTTACTGTTTATGTTGGCATGATAATTTAAAAGAATAATGGGATTTAAAATAAATTAATTTTGCTTCATTTAAAGCTGAATAAGATGAAAGGACATATGGCTATTTTCATATATTTTCCTCTGGAAATATTTACTTAGGAAAGAAAAGTATCTATTTTTGAGTTACATTCTTTATTAACTACCATAGGAACACTGTCTTTATAACTTTTAGAAGTCTAAACTTTAATGCCGAAGGATCTTTCAATTCTGTGTTAGGAAGAAATAAGTTGGTAAGAAGTTTAAGATCAAAAAGGGAGAGAAGGAATAGGTGAACACAGTGGAAACCAGTGAAATGTTGATACAGTGCTTAGGGTGATGGTCTATCCTTCCCACTCTTTGAAGCGAGGCTTGGTCATGAGACTTGCTTTGTCCAACAAAATCAGATAGAGTTACTACATGACAGTTACAAGCGAAGGCTTCAAGGTGCCCTCATGGGTTTCTGTTTTTTCTTAGGAACTCTTCCATCACGATGAACAAGACATGCCTGGGCTACCCTTGAGATGACTGTATAGCATAGTAGATTGTCCCCAGAAGTAAAGCTTTAATCTTCAGCTTTTCAGCTGAGCTCAGGTGCAGAAGAATAACCGGTCATTATTTTTAGTCACTGAGCTTTAATGTGGCTCCTTATGTAATAAAAACTCAATGATATGAGGGTGAAAGTTCCTTTAGAACAAGGAATATATTTTACTCATATTTATTGTCAGGTGCCCATGAGCTCAAGTAACATATTGTGTGATAAATTTAATAAATCCAGACAATTATAAGAACAATATAATGCCATCTAGAATTAACAAATATTGTTTTTGTTCTTCCAGTTTTCTTATTTAAATAATGCCTTTTTGTTTTTCCCTAGTCAACTACTGTCATGAAGTTAGAATTTATCCTTATAATTTACATTTTTATACTTCTACTATTTTTATGTATCTATAGATAATGTAATTGTGCTTTGTGTATATTAGAAATATTTGTGTGGATGTGAATATGCCTCACAGTTTGCTTTTTGATTCAGTATTGTTTCTGTGATCTGTATATGTGAACATACTTAGATTTAATTCATTCATTTTATTTGTTATATAGTATTCATTTCAATAACTAATATATTTATCCATTCCCCCCTTGATGAATATTAGGATGTTTCTAGAATCTTGTAAAAACAAACAAGGCTTCAGTGAGCATTCTTTACTTGTTTGGGAAAGACTGTTGTCTAGGAGATATGTGTAGGAGTTTCTCTAGGGTATGTATCTGATTAGAATTGGCAAGGCCATTCATAGGGTATTTCTCTTGTCAACTTTACTAAAAATTGCAGGACTGCTCTCCAAGGTAATTTTATACTCCTGTCTGAGTATATGAAACACTTTATGCCCCCACATCCTTTCCAAGTATTGATAGGCTTTTAAGTTTTTGCTAATACAATGGATATGAAATAATATAGTTTATTTCACATCATTTCTAATTATTGTAAGTCAGCCACCTTTCCAGATAAATATTTGCCATTTAATTTGGGATCTTCTAGTTAAATTTGCTTATTTTTCCTTTTTTTTCTTTTTGCCTTTTTGCCTTTTCTTTTTGCTTTCTTGGAATTCTTTATGTGTTCTGGCTATAGTTTATTTGTTTGCTACATATACTGCAAATATTTTCTCCTTGTAAATGTCTTTTCTTTTAATTTTTTAATGGTGTCTTTTGTAGGCGTCCTCTGAGGTGACACCCCATGATCAGTACCTTCTGGTATTCCAGACCTTGGGTAATCTCTTCTTTTTGAGTGTGGGCTGGATTTACTGGTTCACTTTTAACAAATAGACCATGGAAAAAGTGGTGGGATATCCCTTCTGAGAGTAGGTCAGAAAGCAACTGTGACTTCTATCTTGGGTTCTCCCACTCTATCTCAAGCATGCATGTTTTACTTGTTTTGGTGGAAATCATGTTATTAGTAGTCCTATGCAAAGACCTGTATTGTGAGGAACTGAAGCTTTTTGCCAAACATCCATGTGAATGAACTTGGAAGTAGTCCAGATAGTCTTCAGAGACCACAACCTGACTGACACCTTGACTGCAAACTTATGAGAAATCCTGAGCCAGCAGTACAGACTTAAGACATCCTAGATTCCTAATTCTGAGAAATTATGTAAGATAATAAATGTTTATAGTTTAACCTGCAAAGGTTTGTGGATAATTTGTTAAGCAGCAGTAGATAACTAGTATTTTTTGTTATAGGAATTTTAAGTTTCAGTGTGATGAAAAAAATGAATATTTAATTTATGATTTTTTTTGTCAGATAAATTCTAGCTTTAAATTTATGAAGGTATTTGTGTTTTTTGAAAGACTTTTCTTATGGATTCCTTTGTTATATTTTACTTTCAAATGGTAACAGTATAATAAGGTCTTATATTTTTGTCGAATAATCCTGTGGAATTGTCAACAGCAGTTTTGACATCTTAAAAATGTCTTCTTGATAAATTATCTTGAGGTTTCTATGTAAAAAACCATATAATCATATAATTAGTATTGCAAACTTTCCATTTTTCTATTATTTTAAAAATCACCTTTATTAAGATATGATTTACATTATAATTCATCAGTTAAAAAGTTTTAATGAGTTTTGACATGTATACATTATGTAATCCATGTTCTAACTATGATATAGGACATTTACATAACCTCCAAAAGATCTTTCTTCCTTCTTTGCAGTTAATTGGCTCCCTGTGCCCCTAACTCTTGACAACCACTGATCTTTTTAACACTATAGTTTTAACTTTTCTAAAGTTTCATATAAATGAACATATAATGTGTGGTCTTTGTGTCTGGCTTATTTCAACTAATATAGTGTTTGGAGATTTCCATGTTATTGAGTATATCAGTAGATAATTCCTTTTTATTGCTGATTAATATTCCATTATATGGGCATACTACAGTTTGTTTATCCAAAGAATATTGATGTTTGAATTGTTCCCAGTTGGTGGTTATGAACAAATCATTGATGATGATTCAAATTCAAATCTTTATGTGGACTTATATTCTCCTGTCTCCTGAGTAAATACCTAAAAGTAGAATTACTATGTCAAATGGTAAGTGTATGTTTACAAGATACTACTAAATGGTTTTCCAAAATGGTTGTACATTTTGTATCTCCTCCAGCAGTTTGAGTTCCAGGTGTTTCATACTCTTGCCAAAATGTGATCTATCAGTTTGAATTTTTCTTTCTAATGGATATATAGTGGTATCTCATTGTGATTTTATTTGCATTTCCTTAATGACTAACGATGCTGAGTGTCTTTTCATGGTTTATTTGTCATGTGTATATTTCCCTTGGTATGTTACTTATTTTAAATCTATTGCTCATTAAAAAAAAATGGTTTGTAATCATATTATTGCATTGTAAGAGTTTTTTATAGTTTATATTTACAAGTCTTTTGTCAAGTGTATGCTTTCCAGATACTTTCTCCCAGAATATGGCTTGCTTTTTCATTTTCTTAATAGTATCTTAATAGTATCTGTGAAATTTAATTTTGGTATATTCTATACAATTTGTACTTTTTTGGTTCTATATGAAAAATCTTTTATTTAACCCAAAGTCACCAGGTTTGTCCCTCTGTCTTCTTCTGGAAGTTTTATAATTTTCATTACACTTAGGATTTATTCTACTTCAAGTTAATTTTTATAAATGGTGTGTACTGTGATTGTTATTTTTTCTTTTTGTATATTGATAGGTGTGCCAGTAACATTTGTTTAAAAGACTAATTTCTTCTTTGAATTGTCTTGGCACTTGTCAAAAATAAATTGTCTACAAAGAGAGATGTAGGTGCATTTCAGGACTCCTTATTCTGCTCCATTGATAGAAGAAAAATATATATTTTTAAACTATCAAAGTATAAGAAAAAATTCGGGAAGTCTCATTAAGTCTTTGCTTACATAGTTTTATAAACTGTTCTTTTCATCTTTCTGGAAATCATAGTTAATTGTATTGTGATGTGAGACTCTAAAACTTTATTTCTTCTAAATGTAAATGCAGTTACTACCTGCCACTTGTTGATTACTTTTGCCTCTGATTTAGAATATTACCCTATCCAAACATTTATATCTGTATCTATATATCTATATATCTATTTATATCTATCATACATCATATGCACATACACTGAGTACATGGATTTCTGTTTTTAGGCTGTCAGTTTTGTTTTATTGCTCTAGTTTTCTGTTTCTGTACCCAATATCATGCTGTTTTAATGTATATTACTCTACTTCTGATTTATGGTAGAGCAAATTTTTAAAAAATATTCTTCTTTTTCAAAAATTTCTTGGCTATCACTTCACATTTACTCTTCCAACTGATCTTTCCACATCTTGAAAAAATATATTGCTTCATGATTTTGTTCCTTAGTAGAGAACTTCTAACACTTTCCTTTTGATAAAGGGTATGATTGATTTTTTTCAGCTTACTTACATTAAGAGAAAGTGACTTCCACAGGCTATAAAGGAATCAGGCAGAACAGGTTTGGGCATGTCTTCACAGTGTAAACAGATCTGTCTACAGATGTGGTTCTGAAATAATGCATTTAATAATAATACACTGTAATTAATGTGGTATCCTCTGGCTCCTTGGCCCCTCCCTCAGCATCCCAGGAACTATAACTCAAAGTGTGTTTTCCAAAGCAAAGGTCAGAGGGGTTTAATAAAGAGCAGAACTGTAGAGCAGCGTGATTTCCTACATCTTCTACTACATGATTCAGAAATACTGTGTAAAGTACATGAAACTAAAAGATATTTCATATTTACTCAGAATTTCCTGATCATCTTTTGAATGTGGGAGTTTCAGTGTCAATAGCTGCAAATTGGTTTTCATTAGTCCTTTTTCTTTTTTTTTTTTTTAAATGTTTTTTTTTATTTATTTCTAGGAGAGAGAGAGAGAGACAGTGTGAGCAGGGGAGGGTCAGAGAGAGAGGGAGTCACAGACTGAAACAGGCTCCAGGCTCTGAGCTGGCAGTCAGCACAAAGCCCGACGCGGGGCTTGAACCACAAACCGCGAGATCATGACCTAAGCGAAAGTCGGACGCTTAACCGGCTAAGCCACCCAGGCGCTCCAAAGCATCATTAGTCCTTTTTCATCATTCTTCACTGACAGATCTTAAGACCAGTAGGAATTCTGATTGGTGTGCCGAGTCTAAAATTTTCTGGCTTCTAAACAAACTTTCAGTATCATCTACAGTAATCCTTTGGGACATGTTTTCCCTTATATGCTATGCTACATCTAATAACAGTCATTTTTATGACTTGTGATTCCAGAGTATTAAATATGGATGAATATCTTTCGTCAGGATGGATGTCTAACATCACACACTGATGATTATCATGATGTATTTACTTTTTTTTTTTTTTTTTAAGAGCGAGAGCCAGCATGAGCAGGGGAGGGGCAGAGGGAGAGAGAGAATCTTAAGCAGGCTCCATGCCCAGCACAGATCCTGACCTGGGATTCCATATCATGACTTGAGCTGAAATCAAGAGTTGGACACTTAGTGGATTGAACCACCCAGGCATTCCTGAGGTTATCTACCTTTAGAGTAGGACACAGCTGTGCTGCCCTAACTCTCTTAGGCTGTAATGTTTTGGGGGCTTATTGCAGCAAGAGTTAGACTTTGTGTAGGAATGAGAATGGGTGGAGCTCACAAAGTAATAGATTCAGAGATAGTGACAGCATAATTTACAAACTCCAGATAAAGTCTGAGTACAGGAAGGAATTTTTTTTCCTGGTTAATATATTGTTAATATTTTGTTTTCACTTGATAACGTTATCTTCATGAGCATAATTTAAATATCAGAATAATCTATTTTATCTACATACTATAATATTTAATGAATGCATGTGATTTTCATATTTATTTCTAACATTTTGTTTTTAAAATTTTTTTGATGTTTTATTTATTTCTGAGAGAGGGAGAGAGAGAGAGAGAGAGACAGCATGAACAGGGGAGGGTCAGTGAGAGAGGAAGATACAGAATCTAGTTCTGTCAGCACAGAGCCCGTTGTGGGGCTTGAACCCAGAAACCGTGAGATCATGACCTGAGCCGAAGTCGGATGCTTAACCGACTGAGCCACCCAGATGCCCCTATTTCTAACATTTTGTTCTTTCCAAAAGTCTGATAAATATATTTAAACATATTACTAGTGGCTTACCCAAAGTGTTTTACAATGTTTAGTCCCACTAGCAAATAATACATGACACTATCAGTTTTAATATAACTCTTTTCAGCATCATATTTTGTTTTAATTTAATGAATGAAAATTATTTGTCATTTTACTTCTGCATTTTTGTTACTAGGAAATTCAAGCATATGCATGTGTGCTTCCACTTGTATTGTTTATTTTGTTGAGAATGTCAAAAGAATGTTATTATTTAATATTTTTAATGTTTATTTATTTTTGAGACAGAGAGAGACAGAGTGTGAGCAGGGAGCGTCAGAGAGAGAGGGAGAAACAGAATCTGAAACAGACTGTGGGCTCTGAACTGTCAGCACAAAGTCCAAAACGGGGCTGGAACCCACAAACCATTAGATCATGACCTGAGCTGAAGTTGGACAGCTTAACTGACTGAGCCACCCAGGTGCCCCAGCAATGTTATTATTTACTCTAGATTTAGAAGGATGGTTGAGATTTTACAAGGTAAAGAAGGGATAAAGGATATTCCTGACAGAGAGTTTAACACTTGAAAAGTCCATACAAGCATATAAAACATGGGGGATAAATGTTTGTGAATATAATATCTTAGGTATTATTCTGGTCTTTGTGTTTATTTTATTGATTTGTAAGATTTCTTTATGTAACAAATATGTCAAGCATTTATATCTTAGCTGCAGAACAATTTTCCTTTTTTGTCCTTTTAAATTTTTCTAAAGACTGATGTAAATAACATGAGTAATTTTATTTGTTTACTTATTTTATACTTTTTGATGATTTACTGTTTCTGGAGAATATTCTTGTCTGTAAGGATACAGCCATGCATGAAATGAACAAAATCTCTGACTTCTCCGAAAAGTTTACATTCCAGCTGACAGGGAAAGCAAAAGCTAAAAGTAAATACATAACATGTCAAACATTATTATATAAGAAAAAATTAATCTGAATATGGAGCCATCTGGCTAGAGTACAGTAAGAGGAGAAAGGAAGATGATGAGGTCAAAGAGGAGCAAGAGGCCAAACTAAATGGATTAGAGCCTTATAGGCAAGGATTGGTTATTAACTGAGAGTGGAAGCCACAGGAAGATTCTGAGCAGGAGTCATGTGATCCATCTTGCAGAATAAAAGGATCCTTCTGACTGCTGTATGGAGAAGTCTTCAGAGGAATCAACAGTAGAAGTAGGTAAGCTACTAGTAGGAGGCTATTTAATAGTAGGAGAAGAGCTACTACCCTGATTCTTGGTATTAGTTGTGAAGGTGGTCTAAAGTGGTCAGATTTTGTATATATTTCAAAGGCAGAGCTGAAAGAATTGGTTTGGATGTGGTGTGTAAGAGTAAGAGGAGTGTCAGGAATAATTTCATCATTTAAGGAAGCATACTAAATTAATTTAAAGAATAGACTTGTGATTTATTACAATGAAGAAAACATTTACATTAGGATATTTGTGGTGCTGAGGAAAGAAAGTAAAAGCTTGGTTTTGGACATGCATGTTATACTATAGATGCTTATTATATGTTGCAGGAGATATCAGATAGAAAATGGGATGACTCTTGAGTTCAGGGGAAAGGTCTGAAATGGAGATTGTTCATATATAGTTAACATTTAAAGACATGGGAGTAGACAAGATCATCTAAAGAATCAGAAGTCAAAGAACTCTGTGTCTGTGTGCCATTGTCAACTCAACAGTTACATATTATGTAATAAAATGAAACACAATGGTTCACATTGTGGACCTCTCAAAAATTAATATTTCTGCTATTATCTGTATTCAAGACATGTGCCATCTTGTAAAATTTAGCTATAGAAAGCAATTATAGAATTATAGAGTTTTAAGTTGGAGTGACCTTAGAGATAATTTTTTATAGTTAAAGATTTATAGCAAATCTTTATTTCTCAAGACCACAGCATAGAACACTGCACAATAGTATGATTTTGTCTTTTATGATTCTAATCCCCCCTTGGAGATTTTAACATTGAGGTTATATGTGATGTGGATATAACAGAGCAAAGAATAGTTTTAATCAGACATGATTTCAAATCTTTCAAGTACATGTTATATGGGAGCCAATCTCTAAGGGTTATTCATCTGGAAAAACGGTCTAGAATTAATATTTGTAACCAGGTCCTTTCACTGGATTCCTAACCAGTCTTCTCATTTTGTTTATTATTTCCTAAATATGTAAGCAACCAAATCATTTTTCCATTTTAAAAAATAACTGCATACCATTGATAGAAAATGTGTTTTTTCACTGTATTAGAAAGAGAAGCTAACATATATAGTAGTTGTTAGTGTCTAGTTATGTTTCACACTGGGTAAAAGCTACATTGGGTAAACACTTATACATATAATGGAGTGGGTCTTTGGGCAACAAAATGTACTGAAGAAAATTAAGTCAGAAATTGATGTTAGTATCAAACTCTTCAACCCGGTTACTGGAGAAAATGAAAATATTTTCTTTCTGTTTATTCTATTCTTCTGTAAAGGAGAGGCAACATATCTCTTTCATACTTCTCTCTCTCTCTTTTTTATTTATTTATTTTTTTGTTCCTCTCATACTTCTCTACAAGGACTTTCATTCCATTTCTAAGGATGGAATAGTATTGGTGTAAACATTCCCGCTTCCACCCTGTTAATTTATATTTCTAGGGAAAACCCAATGTACATGGTTCCTCCATTAGCTGTTGGCTGTAGTGCTTTTAAGATGCATGCATTCCCTCTCTCTTTCTCCAGGTAGCAAACAAATGACTCCAAGATCACAATTTGGGGGAACACAATGGGAGAACTAAGCATATCAGAAGTCACATATTTGAGTGAGTGATATTTTATTTCCTTCATACTCTATGTCTATCTCACAAATTGGGTAAGAGCTGTGATTAATTATGCACAAATTTTTAACATCTCACATTATCTATTTATGTGCTAAATATCATACTTTTCTTGGAAATTTTGTAAGTGTGAGATTATTATTTAGTGGCTGGGCTAGAAGACCACCATTACTCACTCTCTGGTGAGTCTTGAAGGAATGGATAAAACCATAGGGAGCAACCAGAGTTTACAGAATCCTAGGGTTGCTTCTTATTTGACAGACATTGAAGAGTATTAGGGTGGAGTACAGAGAAAATCATGGCCAAAAGAAACATCTCTGTAATGAAAATAATAGATTTACTGATTGCATTCTTTATACTAATATTGACTTTCTTGACTTTTGAGTGAAATATAAAAAAATTCTGATGTTAAGAAGTTAGAACAAATTTTGAAAAGAAGTGATTAGGGGCATCAGAGCATGGAGGATAAAATGTTTGGTAACATTCATGGCAATATCTGCAAGCAAATTTAAAATAAATGAAAAAATAGAAACCTTTCCTACTACTCTTACACAGACACATGTTTTTAAAATACCTCTACTTGAAAAAAAATATTACTTAAATTGGGCTTGATAGAGGTTGATAATTCTAAGAATGTGCTTTATAGCTCTAGTGGTTTTGAGTTATGAGTACCCAAAAAAGGTTTTGAATATTTTCTTGAGTTAGAGAATAATCATTACCTGTTTTGCATTCTTAAACTTAAAAATGTTATTTATAGGGCCTAGGCTATACTGTTTTATGGTACCATGAGGACATGAACAATTTGCCTAGAAAAGAGTAAGGTGGTGTTTTACTTTATGGTTCCCTACCTCAAAATATCAAGGATAGTCCTGTATGGCATATAGGCTTTGAGATTGGAAACTTCAAAGTAGTTTCTGAGTTTACTGTCATTATGTCTTTGACTGTTGAATTGAATGGGCTGTCTGTTAGAGGTACTGAGTGGGGAGTCATACCCAGGGGGCAGACTACCCTCTATCTTGCAATGCTCTTGGAACTTTAATATATTGTCTGTCTATAATAGAGATCTATTCTCTTTTTGTGGGAGCAACCTTTTTATAACTCTTGCTATGTAATACATGATAGTACATCATGGATGGTATAGCATAGCAAATTATTATTAAAGGTCCTAGTATGTTGAGAAGAGCTTAAGACTATGCATGTAACATTTCCATTTCCTCTGGAAACACAGAAATCTTTAATTTGTACAAGCTAGTAGCTCTTCTTTTTTTTTCTAAAAGAAATTAGGAAAGGATTTGTCTTATATGGAAAATCAAAATATCTAAAATATAATATTATATATTGCTGTCTTAGAAGAATTTTCTACTTGTTGGTGTTATTGCCTAATAGATAATGTAATGGATAGTTTAAATGACATATTGGGAGGTGCAAGACATATAAAAAGGAAAAAATATCAGGTGAAGAAAGATTATGGTCAGCAAATGAAGGAAAAAATGAAAACCTATACAAGGTTCTTTTCTGTTTTGGATAATAATAGCAAAAAAGAAACATGAATCTAGGTTTTAAAAATAATATTATAATAGTGATTAGTTGTGCTTTATAGCTGATTTTATTGCTTAGACATTAATCAACTGTTGCTTTGAATTTGACAAATGGAAACTGAGTTTGGGATTTATTTTATTTTTTATGTATTTATTTTTTTAAATGTTTTATTTATTTCTAAGAGAGAGAGAGAGAGAGACAGCGTGAGCAGGGGAGAGTCAGAGAGAGAGGGAGTCACAGACTGAAACAGGCTCCAGTCTCTCAGCTGGCAGCCAGCACAGAGCCGATGCGGGGCTCGAACCCACGAACCACGAGATCATGACCTAAGCGAAAGTCGGAAGCTTAACCGACTAAGCCACCCAGGCGCCCCTGGGACATTTATTTTAAAATAAATATTTGCTTTTGTTACTTTTAAATTTTATATAATGGACTTTGATGTGATTTAGTGAGAATAAATTAATGAATGAATGATGTGAAATTTCCTTGCAGTCCTTGGGGAAAAAAATTGCATTATGAATATAAGGTTATAGAAGCTGTTATTTGGATATTTATTTAGTTACAATTGAAAAATGGACTCATGATTGATGCATAGTCTCACTGTAGCAACTTTTTTAGGAAAGGTTGAAAAAAATAATTTACTTGGTTTTGAGTTATGTGAATGTGGAAATGGTACATATTTTTCACTTTTGAGGCAATCAGAAAAGTTTTTTTCTGTTACTCTTTTATACACCATACCACAAAGAACTTTATTTTAGGATTTAGAGCTTTCTAGGAGATTGAACCGCATCAACACATCAATTAATTAATTACTTAGCTAATTCATTTTTGTTCACCAACTACATACTGAGTATTTGATAAGTTAGTACTTTGCTGGGAACTAAGTATATAGTTGTAAACAAAGCATAAAATCATTAAGAGTTAGAAGAGTTTCAGATTAAAATGTTCTTTATACCATTTTTCTCCCAAATTTTAATACCTGTTGTTCTGACTTGTTTGTTTAACATTGTGGTTTGAATAACAACAGAAAATATTTGCAAAGAGAAATGACTTTAGAATCAGCAGATCTGGGTTTGAGGACTAGCTATGTCATGTACTGTCCTTCTGATATGAGCAAATTACTTAAATCTCTGCAAGTATCTGTCCTTATATTTTAGTGCCTAATGGCAGCCTTAGAATTTCTAAACAAGAAAAGACCAGGGATCAAAATTTGGTTGGAAAAGAGGCATATGGGGCTTATCTTGGGACTGCATTGACAGAGCCAACACATTTATCTTTACTTAGGCTATATATTTGTTTGGGGTAGATTAATGGAGATTATGGGAGATGCCTAATCTCTCCTAAATGACCCCTGGGTGCAGCCACTCTTAGGACCTAGCCCAGCATGCAGAATTTCAGATAACTCACAGTGGCATCAGATAATTCATGTGTCTAGGAACATGTGAGATATATATGGGAAAGGGTATCTATCTATCTATCTAGGCATATTTTATATAAGTATATAGATTTATAAATATATGCCCATACATACATACATCACTCACACATATTCTAGCATTACCTTTTTGGAAATCATAGTCTAGAAGAGCAGTTTACTTGAGAGTTTTGGGTAAGGTTCTCTTCCTAAGCCCTAAACACTGTATATTTTTGGGAATCCAGTTTGTGGACCCAGAAGCCTCAATTAGTTTCTTCTCAAATACGGAGTAGTTGTATGATTCCCAGAGACCTGCTCTGAGCACATCATGTCTGGTTCTTGCTAACATCTCTCTAAGAGGGAGAGTTTTTTGAGGCATTTCACACAAAGCAATTCATTGTTTGAACAACTCATTCTGGAAATTGCTTTTGCAGATCTTGTTTCATTTTTCATCTAATCCTCTTTCTGTTTCATTGTACTGATAATATCTTCTTCTCTGTATCTCTGAAAGAGCATAGAATGGTTTAATTAGTCATTCATGACCTGAACAGCAGATTTAAAATGTATACACTATGACTCAGATATACAGAAATATAACTTTATTTTCCTGTAGCTGAGCCAAGAGCCCTCTGTATGATGAATGCAGAAAATACTTAATCTCGGCCACTTCCTCTTAAGTATCATAGAATGAATGTAGAGCAATTCAGAACACATTTACATTGTTAGTGGGTCACTAAGCTATTCAGGGGCAGTGAATGTGCCTTCAAAGGCAGTGAATATGCCTTAGGTCTCCAGGACCTGAGAAAAGGAAGATTTTCAATAAATGTTTATTCATACAAAAGTATTCTTCAATTGTTAGTTTTTGATGTGGTCAGTACGATACACTAATTCACTATCAGAAAAATTTGCTGGAAAAAGGAGATAGATTTTTCTGTCTGCGTTTTACATGTTGGTGACATTCAGAGCTTGATTTCTAGGGCCCTTCTCATTCTAATATGTTTTTCTTAAGTGGTTTTCTCTATTCCTCTGCTTCTGTTGCCTTTAATATGCCACCAGTGCCTAAAGGAGTATCTCCAGGACAGAACTCTCTTTTGAGTTACAGGCACATATATTTATATAAATATATATATATATATAAAATGCCTACATTTCTTTTTCCTGAGTGAGACAGGCATCTTAAGATCTCTCTGTCAAAAACTGAAATCATAGCATTAACTTGTATTTCTGCTTCTTCTCCAGTCTTTCCCATGTCAGTAAAAGTACAGCATCTCAATCCATTTGCACACTTACTCATTCAGCAAGTCTCTACTGTGTATCTTCAATATGTCAGGAACTGTGGTTGATGTCAGGAATGCAATAATAAATAATAAGGTCATGGTTGCTGCCCTCACTGACTTTTCAGATCTTTTCCCCCTCACGTCTAATCTATTACAAAGTATTGTCATTCTACTGGAAGACATACTTCAAATCATCCCACTTCTCTCCATGTCCACTGTCCACTACCACTACCCAAGTCTAAGTTACCATTATATGGTAACTTCCACATCATCCCTATGAAGTTATTTTTGCTGTACCATTCTTTTTTTTTTTTTTTTTTAGGTAAGCTCTACGCCCAATGTGGGGCTTGAACTCACAATTGCAAAGATCAAGAGTCACATGCTCTACTGACCAAGCTGACCAGGGGCCCCTTGTTGTACCCATTTGTAACCCCACTTCTATTCATTTCCCCCACTGCAATTATGGTAACATTCCTGATACATCATTCTTACAATATCATTCTCTGAATTAACATTATCCAGGGGCTTCCCATTACTCCCAGAAGACTGTAAAATCCTTAACATGACCCATAAAGTCATTGAAAGTTTAGTCACTGATTATCTCTTTACTTCTGTCTTCTACAGTGCTCTTCTTCCCTCTCTGTGATAAAGCCACATGTTTTCTTTCAGTGCCTTGAGGGCTTATACTCACAAAATGCCTTACCATTGTTGGACTTTTAACTGGGTTATTTCCTTTTTGGAAAGCCAGCTTCCCACTGCTCCTTGCTACCGGCAGGGTAAGTCTCATCCTCAGGAAAGAATCCTAATGAGGCTGTTTATTCAGTGTCTTTTCTCTGACATACTGTACCCTCCATGACAGCAGTGTCCTTATCTATTTTATTTACTGCTATAGATTCAGCATTAGCACAGCCTTTGCTACACAGCAACAGTATGATAAATATCTGTTAAATAAAGGAATTAATATTAAATATTCAGATTCCTAAATCTTAGCAGGTGATTCTTATTTAAATCTGAGTTCACTAAATCCTTTCTATTCATTGATATTATTTCAAGAAAAAGACTTTCCCATTTAAAGAAAGACAAATACCATATGATTTAACTCATATGTGAAATTTAAGAAACAAAACAAATGAACAAAGGGAAAAGAGAGAGAGAGTTAGAGAGGCAAACCAAGAAATAGACTCTTAACTATAGAGAACAAACTGATGGTTGCCAAAGGGGAAGTGGGTCAGGGGGTGAAATAGGTGATGGGGTTTAAAGAGTACACTTACTGTTATGAACAGTGTGTTATGAACTATATACAAGTTGTTGAATCATTATATTGTACACCTGCAACTAATATAGCACTGTATGTCAACTATACTGGAATTAAGAGAAAAAATATAAAAAAATACTTCCCGTAATTCCAAATGTTTTTCACACAACTCTAGGAAACACAGATATTGGGAAAAGTCTAACAAGTTTACATTTAGAGCAGTTCATTCTAATTAAAAAATTCATATTTTATGTTAGTCAAAGTATATTAAATGGCTTGGTGTTAGAAGACCTCTGCCCAACAAAAGTATCTTTTACTGATTAAGATGATTATGTGATGTATTTCTTAGTACATCTTCTACCTATTGAGACTGAGTCATCCAGGCTTTGGAGGGAAGGAAACACCCATACAAAGACAAAGGAGTCAGTATTCAGCTTTTGGCATCTGAAGTAGGTTTGTGAGGCCAATTCCGTTGAAAAAATATTGAGAAACCCAAATTATTTCATTTGTAAAGACCAAAATATGTTGAGAGAAAAGAACAAAGCTGGAAAATGAGGTTTGGAATACTATTAACTCATGGTGAAGAAGCCACAGGAGATGATACACGGACAGTTTTCTACTAACTAGGAATAAGGAAAGACTTTCTTGGTCTGGGGAAAATAATCCTGGAAAGGGGAAGAGAACAAGACAAGAGAAATGGGATGCCAAGGGCCTGTAGGCCCTAGCACTTTCCTCAACCTGATAGTCTGCCCTGCCCCTCTAGGTGTTAACAACCTAAGAGGCTGGACAGGGGTTAGCAAACATATATTTGAATCGTAAAGCAGAGGGAATAGTTAAACACTTCTAGCATGGAACTCTGGGAAGAGAGAGTATCTAGAGGGCCTTGCACCATATGAAGAAGCCACAGTAGAACAGGAATGGCAGTAAGAGGTGCTTGGGCAGATGAAGGAGCTGAAATACAATTTTCTGTGGCCAAAATGGCAAATAGGAGACACAGAAGTTCATATATGTTCTAGTGGAACTAAAAAATGTTGAGTTCTGATGGACTGGAAGAGACCTGAATTCAAGTTTGAAGGACACAGAGTGTGGTAGATATCACAATTGGAAGGCATAGCAAGATGACATTATGATGCTAGCACTCATCCTAAGGAAATGGGTAACCTGCTTATATCAGGAGGAAAAATGGGGAAAAGAAGCCAACACTGAAAGACCAAGGAGGGTGAAGTCAACACAGATATAGAAAATGAAACTCCATTCTTTTACTGCTGGAGTGATCCCTTTGTTCCCAGATACCATCACTGGGAAGAGGAGAAGTGAGGAGAGAACCCACAATAAAGAAGCATAGCCTTGAGGGGAAGTTTCACCTTTGACCTGGCTGAGTTTACATCCTGAATTAACTGGCACACCAAAACAAAGGTGAAGGGGCTGCCTTGTATGATGTAATGATTAAGATCTTGGTTCTGGAGCCAACTTGACTGGGCCCAGGTCCCAGATCTCCCCTTTACTAATGATGTAACTTTGCACAAGACCATTTATTTCTCTGTGCCTCAGTTTTCTCACTTGTGAGGACTAAATAAATGCATGTTATAACAATGCCTGACACATGGTAAGCAGTTAGTGTCAGGTTACTCCAACAACATACAGGAAAATTGTAAAGTAAAATTGTAAAGATGGAAGGTTTCAGTCAGGATAGGTTTTGTGAACCAAGAGTTGATTATTTCTATTGAGTTTGGCTAGGCAAATTTCTGCCAAGGGCTAAGCACTTTTTCCAGAGGTCACTGTTCTTCCTATGAAAAGTAAATATGACATAGGTTAACTATGAATTCAACTGATCAAATTCTGGTTCATCTTCTCTTACTGACTTAATGCCTCTGTGGCAAACAAAATTTATACACCGAATTAGAAATATAAAAACAATAGAATTTCCTATAAAACTTTTACCATTAACTCCTCTTAGGAGATGTATATTAATCATGCATTTGATGATGTGGTTTTTTTTTAATTTTTTAATGTTTTATTTATTTCTAGGAGAGAGAGAGAGACAGTGTGAGCAGGGGAGGGTCAGAGAGAGGGAGTCACAGACTGAAGCAGGCTCCAGGCTCTGAGCTGGCAGTCAGCACAGAGCCCGACGCGGGGCTCGAACCCATGAACCGCGAGATCATGACCTAAGCGAAAGTCGGACGCTTAACCGACTAAGCCACCCAGGCGCCCCTGATGATGTGGTTTTATTCCTCTCATGCACTGTGACATTCAGTGCTATTTTTTAATTTTTTAAATTTTTTTAATTTAATGTATTGTATTTTATTATTTTTTTTCTTTACATTTATTTATTTTTGAGAGATGGAGTGTGAACGGAGGAGGGCCAGAGAGAGAAGGAGACACAGAACCTGAAGCAGGCTCCAGGCTCTGAGCAAGTGTTCAGCACAGAGCCTGATGCGGGGCTGGAGCCCACAAACTGTGAGATCATTACCTGAGCCAAAGTCAGACGCATAACTGACTGAGCCACCCAGGCGCCCCAACAATGCTATTTTTTTTAATGATTATTGTTTTTGAGAGAGAGACGGGGAGGCAGACTGTAAGCACGGGTAGAGGCAGAGAGAGGAAGACAGAATCTGAAGCAAGCTCTAGGTTCTGAGCTGTCAGCACAGATCCCGATGTGGGATTTGAACCCACGAACTGTGAGATCATGATCCGAGCTGAAGTTGGTCGCCCAACTGACTGAGCCACCCAGGTGCCCCAATAATATTTTTAAAATTTGAGTATAGCTTATATACATTGTTACATTAGTGTAGGGCACAGTAATTCAACTTCTTTATAAGTTATGCTTGTTATGCTATGCTCACAAATGTAGCTACCATCTGCTATATAACACTGTTACAGTATCATTGACTATATTCCTTATGCTGTGCCTTTTTCCCTCATGACTTACTTATTCCATAACTGGAAGTCTATATTTCACCATCCCCTTCACTTATTTTGCTGATCTGCCACCTTCCTCCCCTGTGGTAACCATCGGTTTGTTCTCTGTATTTACAAGTTGATTCTGCCTTTTTGTTTGTTTGTTTATTCATTCTTTTTGTTTGTTTTTTTAGATTCTGTATATGAATGAAATCATATGGTATTTGCCTTTCCCTTAACATAATACCTTCTAGATCCATCCATGTTGTTGTAATGGCATCATCTCATCCTTTTTTGTGGTTATGTAATATTCTAGTGTGTGTGTGTGTATATGCCACATCTTCCTTACCCTTCATTTATTGGTTGACACTTAGGTTTTTTCAGTGCTGTTGTTTCTTATCCTAAACCTATTGTCTTTTGGCTAAATGAAAGGGAGATTGTTCTGTAATATAGATCTTCTGTGTAATATCCCAGGTTGGTCAACTCCTCATCACCAGAGGGTGTTTCTTACCTATCTATCTTCCAGACAGCTGGTCAGATACTGCAGCCCCGTTTTCAAGTAGAAACACCTGCTTCTGTGGCTGAGCAAAAGTAAGAAGCTGCTTCATTTCATTTTTCAACAATTTGAATCACTGTGTTTCTTTTACTGGTAAATAAGAAAAAGGATTTTTTTTTTGCTTTTTTACCCTCAAATATTTTACATTGAGGATTTTTAGGGTAATTACAACAAGGAAAATTACTTTCAAAGTCTATTTTGATGCCTGTCATGGCTCAAATAAGAAGATAAAAAATTAACTTCTGCATTTTTGTTTTGGTAGCAAGCATGGAATTCTATTAATAAGCACACCAATAAATCTGTTAAGGTAAGGAGTACAACAGTGTGATGCCTTGCCCCCATCTTGTGCAGCAGTAATATCTGAACAGATCAAGTCTGAAAGTATGGGGTCAGGGTCAAATTAAATTTAAATGGAAAATGGTTAAAGATACGCCCATCAATTTAACTTGGAATGTAGGAGTAGGGATTAAATTTAGATTTTTCTGCCCAGATCTTTTTATTATTTCAATTACATATTGTATAAGGTAGCATTGCATATCTTTAAAATTAAGGAGACTAGAAGAATCTTTAACGATTTGGGTTTAAGATACTATAATCTTATAATTCTTTAACCTTTGAATTAATAAGAGAAGTAAAACAACTGTGATGCAAACTACAATATTATCACTTTACACTTGTAGAATTTTAGAGCTTAAAGTAATTTTTATACCTGATATCTCCTTTTTGGTCCAGGGTATGTTGCTACCTAGACAATCTTGGGCTTATGAGTTATTTGATAAAATTGTGTATCTGTTGATAAAATTGATAAAATTGTGTGTCAGTGGAGGCTCCCCAGCTCTTCCTGGCGACATACCCCAGTTCCCTAAGGTAAGAAGGTCATCTTTATTACCACGGTTAAGTGCTTTCGAACATATTGCCATTACCTATACTTTCTGAAAGCCTCAAAGCCCTTTTGAGAAAGTATAGAAAATCCTTTCTTTTTGTTATTGTTGTACATGCTGTATTAAGATACCAGTTTGCTTCATAGGACTAACATACAGTGTTAAGCCTCTGAATCTTAATATTTTATACTAATTTACTAAGTGACAAGAAGCTATATTTACTTTCTGTTTTGCTTTTCAAAATTTTAATTTTCTCTTTTGGTCTCGTTTTGAACTCCTGGGGCCTTGACAAAATGTGAAGTTAGATGGCAGTTCAGACCAAGGTAGCTTTTAGGAATGGGTAGATTAATGAAGATGATAAGAAATTTATTAGCAACTATGATTGAAGGCCTATGGCATTTTTCTGTTGATTCATGTGAGCCCTATTTTACATTGGCAAGAATTATAAATAATGATTTTACCATGAAATTAAGGACAATATACTTGTGATGAGCTTGTTAGGTGACACCTTGAAAAGTTGTAAACATGCACTGAGCTACAACAGGGTGCTTTCACTGTGAAGTACCTATTTCCACCACATTGCCCATTACTTCTTCCCCTTTTTTTCCTGGACTATATGATTGCTCCTCATATCATTTTCTCATTCTCTTTCTGGTATAATGAGTAACATGTGACAAATATCAGCCTCCCTCTGGCTTTAGAATTTCAGTGTAGCTGAGGTGACTTGCCAGATTTTTGTGTTTGTCTGTCTCCTGCACGGTCACTTTTACCTTCTTCATCCTGTTTCACAAACAGAAAAGACACACCAATGGATACCAACATTGGCACCTGTAGATCAGGTGTTGGGCTTAGTGACCCCTGTGGTGAGCAGTTTTCACATCCCTCTCTCCTGATTCAGTGCAGGCAAGGGAGTTTGAGCAAGAGCCAGGACATGTGGCAGCCCTTAAGTTTCTTCCAAATTTTATGAGCTCAGAGTCTAATGTGGAGTCCACCCTTCTCTCACTGGCCTTGACATCATAGAATTTACACTACCACTCTGCCCTTGAAACTTGGAAATTGCCTATTATCCAGGTCATTGAAGGAGTTTGCTTATTGATTCTGAAGCTGCTATTTGGTAACAATTCAAAGTGTGGTGTAGAGACCTCATCTTCCAAATCCTGTGTTGTGTGCTCTCTCCTACACAGCAGGGTGTAATTTTCTTTGTGGTATATATGCAAGCACCTTTTCCCAGCATGCCCTCATTTAAGCATGCCTTTCTTTGTGCCAGACACTATTATGCTCTATCAATTTAATATTCTCAAGCCTTTAGTTATGTGGCTGTGCCAGGTATGTCTAATTTTTCTGTTCATCTAAAAAATAGCTTTATATTATTATAAATAGAATGCACATTTGGAGATGGAAATATACTGTTCATTAGGTATACCAGTACAAACCATTGGCCTCTGGCCATGCTTCTCTAATGGTGTAATTTCCATACCCCCAGGGATATGGTTATGTATCCTCTCTTTATTTTGAAGGCCATAATTGTAAACACATGTCTTTGCCTGGATACCTTATATCAATAGCCTTCATCCATTCTGCCAGAAGACGTGCACAGTGCAATGCAACATCAAAGGAAACCCAATGAAATGTTGGTCTATTATTTGAGATCTATTTGGGCTAGGCTCATACGAACTTATTGCTAGATTTGAAAATCAAACCTTAGGCTGAAACTGAGAGGTTTTAAGGGAGCAACCTGAGTACTGCATAGATGAGATAAAAAATTATAGAGTGAAAAGATTTCATTGTAGTCATATGCATGGCAAAACCACACATCTCCTGTACATAAGCCAGAGTCTATTATCAGTCACATGCATTTAGCTTATTTACATTATAATTTCCCAGACCTGTCTGAACATATTTGTGAATTTTCAGTGAGCAAGTTTTTCTGGTCTCTGTATTTACTTCCATTTAGAGGGCATCATTTGTGAAACTGTGGCCTTGGTATGTTCAATAAAAGCTAGTTACAAGTAAACAAACACCAAATTCTCTAGTGGTCACTTGGCTCAGAGAATGAATTTTAGAAGTTTATTGATGATTGATTACTCTGGATATTGTTATTACAGTCTTCTTTCATGTAAAATTGTACTCCTAAACAACACTCTACTATTTTCTTAAGAGAAAAAAATCTCTTAATAATAGTAGAAGCTGAAGTATGTTTTGCATTTATATAAAGATCAGTGATTCTGTTTTCTCTGTTTTATACTATAAATTCTTATATTAGATAATGAGGATATGCCAAAAATATTTCAATTTATTTAAAATTATTTTTTTTCTGAATAATAGTTCTCATCATAAAAACTAAAAATCTTCTGTGTTTGGAGTTGGTATTTATTTTTTTATGAAATGTCCTTGTAGAATTTCAGTAAATCTGTAATACTCTATGTAAGTCCTGTCTCTAATAGTGCTCTGTGCTGTAGGGAGGTGTTGTGGGAAACTTTCTAACAGTAATGTAGAAATTAGAGTTCAGTGGCATGCTGACAATTATGTGGATGAAGGTGGGTGTGGTGCCTTCATGATTGGTACCAGAATAGCAGATGTCATGAGCCTTTGTTCATGGGACACATTTGTGTCAGCTGGCCATATTATGCTATACAAAGGAGGCTGAAACCTTCTTCCCCACCTCCTACCCCAGTGCATGTGCTTTAAGAAAGGTCTCTTTTAACGAAGAGAAAGACTTTTCTTAATATGAAGAATGACTTCAGAATGATTGACATTCATTAGTTAAAATACTATATTTTCCCAGATGCTTAATAGTGCATTTTTATTAATATGAAGCCAGGATGAGTAACAAATGGTTCTATAAGGATTTAATCATATTGTGGCTAAAAAGGAGGATGTACACATAATTTAGTTATAATAGAGAATAAATATTTTACAAATCTATTTAAATTTTTAGAAACACTAAAACCCTTTTGGGGGATTACAAACTGATCAAATTTGAGATGCTAATACATGCAACAAAACTTATAAGTCTTTGTATCAATGTTTCCTTACATTTTTCATGTTATGGCACCCACATAAAATGATACTATTGCTATGCCACACTAGAGTAAATAGACAAAGCTACTAAGATCAAAGACTGGGGGTAGAATGCTATTTGTTTTCCCTAAGAGGTGAGGGGACTGATAGCTGTCTGTGTCTCTTGATTGTACATTTTTTTCTTTCCTTTCCCTTCTCTTTCCTTATTGTAATATATTTCAGAAGATCAGTAAGAAAAAGAAGATACACTTTTCTTTTTGGATTTCCCAGTGCTTTCAAGGAGGATAAATTCACAGCAAATTATTGTCAGTTTCAGACCTTCTATTTCAATTAACAGGCATTCTGTTAGTTAGAAAACAAATAGAGCTTATTTCTTTAAAAACAATTCTAAATATCTTCTGGTGTTCCCACAATACCTAATGGAATACCACTGGGCTGATTAGTATTTACACCAAAAAAACTTATGTTAAAAACAAGTCAAACTAAGGGCACTTGGGTGAGTCAGTCAGTTAAGCATTCTACTGTTGGTTTCAGGTCAAGTAGTGATCTCATGGTCATGATCTCACGGTTGTGGGATTGAGCCCTGCATCGGGCTCCACAGTGAGTGTGGATCCTGCTTAGAGTTCTCTTTTTCCCTCTCTCTGTCCCTCTCCTGCATGTGTGCTCTTTCTTTCAAAATAAATACACATTTTAAAAAGTGAAACTAAAAATTAGACATGAAAATAATGTGCTAAAAGGTTTGCAGTAAATTTAAGCTTCACTTGCCCCAGTTTTTTTAAAAAAATTATTTTGAAATACAACATTGCTTGTTTTTTTCCCCAGGCTCTGTGTGGAACCTGACTTGGGGCTTGAGATCTCAGGATCATGAGATCATGACTTGAGACGTGAGCTAATATCAAGAGTCAGATGCTTAACTGACTAAGTCATCCAGGCACCCCGCCCCAATTTTAATTGGTGCTGTATTTCTTGGTGTTTTGAATAATAAACATAAAAAAATCACACTTGGCTAGATGACCTTTAACTTTGCACTTTAATGTTTTAGTTCCAATGTGATGGTTCTTACAGATATTTGAAATCCTCCCATTTCATTTTTTTTCCATTTCTTTTCTTTCTTTACTCCATTAGTTCCCTCAGTCCCTTCTGATCTTCTTTCCTTCCTCCCTTTGTTTCCCCCTTTCTGTTTCACAGGAAGAATTTCCGAATTTTAATCCCAGTCCCTAAAGACAAGCACAGAAGCCCACTATTTGAAATGCAGGTGAATCATTATGAATATGAAAGTTTCATGTTTCTCTCTTCTTTTGTTGTCTTTTTATTTCAGAAAGTTAAAAAATGTTGAGTTCATTAATGAAGACTTTCATGTGGCTACCTTCTGTTGTAATAAAATATTTCATAAAATGGAAAGCTGTTTTTAAAAATGGAGTTTCATTTAAGATTTTGAATCAGATTAATATTTTCAGTGTATGTTTTAATTATCCAGGGTAACCCTCAGCCACAGTTTGGATTTATTTGGTATCTGTTCTTCAAATATTTTACATTTAGCAGCCTCAACAAGTTACTATTCATTTATTTGATTTATAAAATGCACTCATCACCCTGGCCCCTGGGCATATTTACGATAGTGATGCAAATTTAATTAATACAACATTGCTTGGTTTTTTCCCAGTAAGTGGATTTCTTCCCCTCCCTCCTGTAGCCACCATGAATCAGGAGAAGAGCCAGTTGGAACAGATAAACCATGCAACTGGGCTTTAAAGGAGAAATTTAAATTGTTATTATACCAAGAGAGGAAATGAGTCTGTATAAAATATCTTTCTGTTGCTGGTCATGTGGATGGAATCTCCAACAAGAATGTACTACTTGACCTACACAGTTAAGGTTATATGTCCCTTATCCCCCTGAAAAAGAGCTAGGAAGGCCAAAAATAAATTTTATGATACTTCATTTACATATTAGGCAGCCAAGAAAACTGGACTACAAATGGTCTGAGCAGTCTACGTAGTCAATGTCTTCTGCTTTTTTTTTTTTTTTGTCTTCAGACTTCAAGTTATCACGAATGCAGGATAAGATAATGGTTAAATGTACAAATTGGAGTCATCTTGCTTTGGCTTCATTAGATCTTTCTAAGGTTTTTTGTCTGTAAAATGAGGATATATTAGTACCTAATTCACAGATTGTTGTGTAGATTTAGTAAGAGAATGTGTACAATGTGTGTCTAATAGGAATGGCACATAGAAAGAACTCCATAAATACTAGTTGTAGTTTTTCTTGGAATTTATAGTTAGAGAGTTCTCTGCCTTAGAGGAGGCCTAAGTTACCAATTTTTGGACTCACATTAAACTCACATTAAAACAGAAGTAATGTGTTTCTATCATTGAAATATTTTCCTTGATTGATGAATTCTTTTTTTTATTTTTTGTTTATTTCTAGGAGAGAGAGAGACAGCGTGAGCAGGGGAGGGTCAGAGAGAGAGGGAGACACAGACTCTGAAACAGGCTCCAGGCTCTGTGCTGGCAGTCAGCACAGAGCCCGACGCGGGGCTTGAACCCACGAACCGCGAGATCATGACCTGAGCGAAAGTTGGACGCTCAACCGACTAAGCCACCCAGGTGCCCCCCGATTGATGAATATTAATGAAAGTTTCTGAACCGACTAAGCCACCCAGGTGCCCCCCGATTGATGAATATTAATGAAAGTTTCTGGAGAAATTCATTGTGGTACCAGCATATGCTGAGCTGGTTGTCATGAGGATTTTAACACATTGTTGACAATTGTGTTGACAAAACATGAACATAAAATCTCTTGACCATACAATATGGGTAATACTGACCACCCTTATAAGTCATTTCCATCATCCCTATTTACCCAATAAGAGGGAGACATTATGTATAAGAAAAAGTATTCCATTAATTGTTCACAATAGGAATAAATTTCATAAAAGGATAATTTGGGGTCAATGGGGAATATAGTAATAAGTGAGGAATTTTGGATGTTATTTATTTTGTTCTGTGACACACTTATTTTATTCTGAGGCAGGAACCACTGGGTGAAGACCTGCTATACATATTCTCTTCTATTCCCAACATTTCCTCTGTAGCTCCATTTTAAGTTTGTAGTGATACACATCTGATTCAGAAGAGTCCTCTTTGCTCTGGAGGAATTAATGGAAAATGAACCTGTCCTCAGAGCTAGTCTGTGGCTGAATTAGTAGTATCTGTGGGGAGATGAAGGGAGGAAGGATGTGTTCACTACAGCATTTATGCCCATGTTAATTGTCTTTTGGTTTGTTTAGAATCCAGATATAAGATCTATTTTGGCATTATATGTCAAGAAGGAAAAAAAAATTAATTGAATAATTGTGGTTTGATTATATAACTCCAAAATAATTTAATTAAAAGAGAGAAAATTGATCTTACCTAGTTATTTACTGAATAATCTTTTATAATTATATGAGTACTACATAAATTTCCACTTTTTATCCACATATTTTTCTTAATTTAGTAATGGTTCTTTTTTTTCTTGCTTACATATCAAAAGCGCAGTGTACTTCCATCAGTAATACCTCTCATTCAAATTCTATGATTTTTAGCTGCTGGAATTAGGTTATTATTGGAATATAAAGATAACTTATTACTTTTTCCCCATATGAAGTTGGGAATAATTGATTAGATAGATTTTTTTAGCCCTTTTGCCCTCTAAGGGAGCTTAGACCCCTTTTCTGTCCTTACCTTAAGGATTACCTCAATTGCAAATACTTTCTTCACTCAAGGAGTGTGGCTCTGGATTGACCAAAATGGCAGTCCACATAGGAAAAGGGTTCTCTCCCTTTTCCCATGAGTCTAGGTAACATAGGCCTGGAAGCATCTTCATTGACATTTGTTTCCTTCCTTCAGTCCATAGAAAGACCTAGGGTGTACTGTATAGAAACATCAACCATAGATATTAGGAAAACATTCTCAGACATTTATTTCTCTTGTTTTTTTATTCTTCCCAAAGGAAGGCCTTCAGTTTCCTTAGGTGGAAAGATTTGAGATTTAGGTCTGGGCTCTGTGTTGAAAGTTGGTTACCTAGATCCTCTTCGGAAATGAGGTATGGGACATCTCCCTGCCAATCTATAAAGGGATTTGGGGACTGAAGTTCTTGTTAGTAATAAAGAGTTTCTTGGCCTTTGAGGCCAAGTTTTTCAGGGCTTTTTGGTAAGAGGTGACTGGTAAAAGGCAGAATTGAGATATCCCACAGCCCCTAGTCAACTACCAACTCTTAATGTAACCTACATATCCTCATCAATTAGTGTATAAATGGTGAACCTCAACTACTGCTGAATGGTGTGGATGGTTTTTATTTTTTTAGGATCATTAGTAGGAAAATAAGACTAAAATTTATTGGTGATTATTATTTTCTCTTGCTCAGTCATCTGCAGAATATGGTTGGTCCCATCATATGATTTCTTTATCTTCATCCGCATAGACCATAGGGTTCATTACTTATATAAAGAACCTATGAAGGAAAAAAAAAACCAGTGGGGTGGATTTTTGTTAAGATGGAAATGTCTGCAATATGTAGAGACATAGCCATGGGAATGTACATAACCTCTCTTGAGGGGTGTCTGCCTGGTGCTAATTCTCTGAAGAAAGAGAATTGAATTGCATGTGAAAGAAATTGTAGAAAATTTCCCTCTTACAATTTGAAATTTTGTGACAGTCTCAAATTCAACAGAGGACAGAGAAAGATCTTATGAACTTATGAAACAAAATGTGTTTAAATTTATCCCATGTCTAACAACATAAGTATGAGGTAAAGGAAGACATCCTCACACCACCCGAAGTGCTTTTCTTTAATGAATCCTTGTTTGGAGAAGATGTAACCCTTCTAGAGTTCTAGTCCAGACATTTACTGTAAAACAGGGCAATCAAAAGTCTTCCAAATCCTCAGATTCTTTGGGGGTGCAGCTGAGTTGTAGTTTTTATTTTAAATGTTCAGTGGAATACTGAGGTAAATCCTATCCTGTATCTTTCCATCAGCAAGAAGTTTTCCACCATGTGTATTGGAACTAGGCCCGTTATTAATTCTTTTGCTGTTACAGTAGCACTGTGCTAATTCTGACAGGCTGGTCAGTGTCATATTTTTTCTCAGCCAATTCCATTCTTAGATTCTCAGGCAGTAGATGAATGAGGAATGTGTGATGAGATAGCTGCCTTACACTTAATTTTTATTACTGTTTAGATATTTATACTGATTAGCATATATGCAACTAGATATTGTATGCTGTGCTATATTCTCGTGGTTTGTAGGAGAGGATATAGTTTTGGAAAATATGATATAAATTTTTATTCTCTAGTGGTGAAACCAATTTTGCAAGTGAAACTTAACATGGAAGCTTAATATATAACAAACGAAAGTGCATATAGAGGGGGCCCACTGTCTTTACTTCACTTTCCCTTTGTGTAAGTCCTAAGAAAAGTTTTTCTCGAAGTACATGATAATATGTTAAACTCTTGAAGAAAAGTAAAACTGCAGAGATCAACATTTCTACATTAATTAACTTATTTAGTATTCAACAAATATTTATGGAAAGTGCACTTTGTGCCAGATTGTATGTCTCATGCTGCTGCTGCTGCTAACAATAAGAACTAGTATTGACTAGAAGTTTATTGCCTGTATGAGGGGTGGGTAATCTCTTAATAATACTATCAACTAGGCACTATTAGCATCTTCATTTATAGTTGAAATAACTAAGGCTTAGAGGAGTTAAGAACCTTCTCCAAAGTTACACAACTAGTAAATAAGAGAGGTAGGGATATTTAATTTGGTAGTTTGATTCTCATTGCATATTCTTCAACATAATGCTTCCTCTCTATAATAATATCAAATACTGTTTTAAGGCTTATTATGTTCCAGGCTGAACACTTTTACATATATTCCCTTTTAATCCTCTCAACATTCCTATGGGTTCTTATTATTTTAATATTATCTTTTATTTTATGCTTAAGGAAACTAAAACAAAACAAAATCCATAAAGCCTCCTAACCTCCAGTTGGCAGAGTTAAGATATGAACCCAGGTAGCACATGTATGCTCTTAAATACCATTCTCTAGTAAATAGAAACAGTTCATGTTTTCAGGAAGCTAATGGTAAGTATAGTTTAGATATAGATATGCAAATTTTGAAAAACCAAATGTACAAAGACAGTTGCCTCAGTGGAGGAGTAGGGAAATATTTTGGAAAATGTTAATTTTAACTTCGTGTCCTAATAGCTCTCCCCCTATTTCTCACGTACAAAAAACCTTTACAGATTACCCTTTCATTAGCTCTGGGGTTAACCAGTTCTCTGTTTCTCATCCTTCACTTAAAAACTTTCCTACCTTTTGGGGTGACTGAGTGGCTTAGTTGGTTAAGTGTCTGACTCTTGGTTTTTGCTCACACCCTGATCTTGCAATTTCGTGGGTTCCAGCTCTGTGTTGGTCTCTGTGCTGGCAGCATGGAGCCTGTTTGGGATCCTTTCTCCTCTCTATCTGCCCCTCCCCCACTTGCGCTATCTCTCTCTCTCTCAAAATAAACTTAAAAATGAAAGCAAAAAACTTTGCTAGTGTTTGGCTTGGTTTCTCTGATTTCCCTCTTTTGGCTGGTACCCAGAATTTTCCTCTTGCCTGTATCTTCGCAATCTGCCTGCTCTTATGGGTCTGTAGCAACTTTTCCCATTACACTCTGGCCCTTTCCTGGGTGCATGCTTTGTAGCCTGCTCCCATGCCACAGTCCTCTCCTTGGATGGAGCATTCTACCTTTAGCTGTCAATTTAAGTAGGCTCTTTGAGGGGCCTCCAGCTACTCAAAGTGTGGTTGGTATAGCAACATGGAAATCACCTGGGAGATTGTAAGAAATACAGAATCTTTGGCTCCATCCTAGACCTACTCAGTCTGAATTTTACTGAGATCCCGGGATATCTCTTTCCTTGAAAAACACTGGTCTAGGAAGTCAGATATTACTAGAGCATTGAGGAAGTTACTTACTTACTGACTTACTGAGTTACTTACTGGAGCACCAAGGTCACTTGGTGCTGTTAGTGAAGCTCTCACAGGGGATGTAATATTTTGATGATAACAGAGAATGAGTAGGGGTTCTCCAGGGAGGAGCCAAAGAGGATTGGTCATAGTTCTTCAGAGAGACAGAGCCAATAGGAGACCCATAAGATATTGCCTCACATGATTTTGGAGGGTAGAAAGTCCTACAATCTGCCATCTGCAAACCGGAGACCCAGGAAAGGCTGCGGTGTAGTTAGAAGCCCTGAGAGTTAGAGAGCTGATAGTGAAGGTTCCAGTCTGGGTCTGAAAGCCTGAAAATGAAAATACAACAACCTAAACTCTATGGGATGCAGCAAAGGCAGTCCTAAGAGGAAAGTACATTGCACTCCAGGTCTATTTCAAGAAATTAGAAAAAGCACAAATACAAAATCTAACAGCGCACCTAAAGGAACTAGAGGCAGAGCAACAAGAGCACCCCAAACCCAGTAGGAGAAGAGAAATAATAAAAATCAGGGCTGAAAGCCTGAGACAAGAGTGCCAAGGGCAAGAGATCAGTGTCCCAGCCCAGTTGTTAGGCAGAATTAATTCAACCTTCCTTTACCTTTTTGTTCTATTCAGTCTCTCAACAGACTGAATAATGCCCACCCACAATGGGAAGGGCCATCGGCTTTACTCAGTGTACTGATTCAAATGTTACTCTTTTCTGGGAACACCTTCATAGACACATCCACAAATAATGTTTAACTAACTGCATCTTGTGGTCCAAGCAGACACAAATAATTAACCATCACAGTATCCCACGCTGGGAAAAGAGCATTTGCAGTGGCATAGTTGGGGAACTACTAGTTCAATTTTTCTAAATCATAATATGTAAAAATAAGAGGTGGGTACCATGGTTTTAAAACATTCTTGCATATTCCTTGACATTCCTCCCATCAAGGGTTCTGTGAATCTGGGTGGGCTTGTGACTGCTTTGTCCAGTAGTGTATAGTAGAAGTGATACTATCTGACTTCCAAAGCTAGGTCATAAAAGGCCATATAGCTTTTACATGCTTATGAAACTCTGAGCTGTTATGTAATATGATTGAATAACCTAAGGCTGTCATGCTCATATGCATTAGATTTATTAAATGTTTAAAATAGGGAAATATGGTATCTATAATACCAGTGACAAGGTAACTTAGTTTAAATAGCTAATTACAATATACTTGAAGAAAAAGTGATAAGGTTTTGGGGTAGGAAAGTGTTGTTTGGGATGGAGATTATTAATGTGAAAACTACCTAGGAAATAAAATTTGTAAGACTTGGTTGATTAGAAATAAGAATGAGGGAAATACTACCTCATATGGAAGGTTGGGTTACTGCCATTTATAAAAATAAGAATGTAGAGAGAGAAGGAGCCGCTTTGTTGGAAAAGGATGTGTGTATGTCTTTGGACATATTCAGTTAGAGATGTACAGGCAACACTTGGGTTTGGATTGGTACTAGTTAGTGTATAGGTCACAATTTTTTTTTTAATATTTTATTTATTTCTAGGAGAGAGAGAGAGAGAGAGCGTGAGCGTGAGCAGGGGAGGGTCAGAGAGAGAGGGAGTCACAGACTGAAACAGGCTCTAGGCTCTGAGCTGGCAGTCAGCACAGAGCCCGACACGGGGCTCGAACCCACGAACCGCGAGATCGTGACCTAAGCGAAAGTCGAACTCTCAACCGACTAAGCCACCCAGGTGCCCCAGGTCACAATTTTTTTTAAAAGCTTATTTATTTTTGAGAGAGAGTGAAAGCCTGTGGAGGAGGGGCAGAAAGAGGGAGAGTGAGAGAATCCCAAGCAGGTTCTGCAGTGTCAGCACAGAGCCTGACACAGGGCTCCAGCTCATGAACCGTGAAATCATGACCTGAGCAGAAATCAAGAGTCAGATGCTTAACAGACTGAATCCCCCAGGTATCCCTTTATTTTGTGTGTGTGTAGGTCACAATTTTAAATGTACTCTTCACTCATGCAAATTCTGAATAATTGTGGTGGTGGCTGTCTGGAAGATGGAGCTGAGGATTCTGAGAGTGCTCTTCGCTTGATTAGGGTAAGAGGTATCATCAGTGATTGGTATGTTTATCTGGAGTAAGGCCAAGATGAATGATAATTTGCCCATTTTGTATTTGACTACTTAGGATAGTAGTGGTAGGAAATGTCAATATGTTATAATACTGAGAGGTACTGATAACCTTTATCTCTTTTGTAACATGCCTATACTTTGTTGAGTAAAATGGAGTCTGAAAAAATATTCATTTAAACCATCATTATTTGTGGTATGATGCTCTGTGGGGACTGATACACTATGATCCTGGACCCACAGAGCTGGCAGTGGTGAGGAAGTATCTGGCTTCCTGCTAAGTAAAAGCGGTGGGAAGAAGTAGAGTCATGGAATTACAGAATTGGAAAGAAATTTGGAGTTTGGCTATTCTAGCCCTCTTATTTTACTGAGAGGGATATTGAAGCTTGAGAAGATGTGCCTTGCCTAAGATTACTTAGCTTTATAAACTCTGCAATTACTTTGAAATCTATATAATAAATTTTTCCTCTTAGGACAGAGCCAGTACTGGAAGTTAGCCTAACTGCACAGTGACAACATTGGCTTATGATAAACTGATTCAATAGCACATCAGATAGAGACTACTATGTAACTGCCCAAGGTGAAACAGGGATTCCTCCCAGATTGAGGATATCTGTTCCCACCCATGGCTATCAGAAGCTGTTCTACTGTTAGCTCTGGAGTCCAAAAGATACCTTCAAATTTTCAGGGAAAGATAATAGATGGTTGGGAAGGTTTCCAGAGTGGCGGTTTCTGTAACATCTGTAGCCTCAGAACTTAGGAAGAGCAAGCACAAAATGTGTTTTTGCAAATGTTTTTCATGGATTTACGACCTAAGCTGTTTAACAGATTGTCTTGCTTAAAATATATGACTGGTTTTAGCTGACAAGTTGGATTTTATGAACTGATTGATCCCAGCTGCCAATTGTCAAGGCCAGAGGATGTTCCAAATTGGCAGTCCCCAAAGACTTTACTTGATTGGTTTAAAGTGGGGAAAGGAAGATTTAGGGGTGGAGAAAATAGAGTTTTATAAAGTTAATATGATTTTGAAAACATTTGAAATACAAATATCGTTTAGAACACATAAAAAGTCATAGTAGTCCAAACTTTATTCTTCTTTGTGGGTTGTTCTAATGCTCTCTAGGGTAGGTGCCCTTGTTTCTTATTGTATTTTCTTATATGAAAACCGTACTCATATTTATGTACTGCAAAGGATATATATATCTTGACTGTTGCAAAGTTTGAATTATGCACTCTCCTAAGAAGGAAGCTATGTTTTGAATTCATGAAAGTATTTTTTCTATTTTGACTAAAACACCATGCATCTATGTCTTAAAGACATGGTGAGACCTTATTTACTTGGATAGATTCTTGAGTGGCAAATTAGTTGTTTGAAGTTCAATTTTTAAATTTTTTTAATGTTTTATTTATTTCTAGGGGAGAGAGAGAGAGAGACAGCGTGAACAGAGGAGGGTCAGAGAGAGAGGGAATCACAGACTCTGAAACAGGCTCCAGGCTCTGAGCTGGCAGTCAGCACAGAGCCCGACGCGGGGCTTGAAACCAGGAACCGCAAGATCATGACCTAAGTGAAAGTCGAAGGCTTAACCGACTGAGCCACCCAGGCGCCCCTGAAGTTCAATTTTTAAATTTTATTGTGATGGGGCGCCTGGGTGGCTCAGTCGGTTAAGCCTCCGACTTCGGCTCAGGTCATGATCTGACGGTTCGTGGTTTCGAGCCCCATGTCGGGCTCTGTGCTGACAGCCAGCTCAGAGCCTGAAGCTTGTTTCAGATTCTGTATCTCTCTCTCTTTCTGACCCTCCCCTGCTCATGCTGTCTCTTTCTCTCTCTCAGAAGTAAATAAAACGTTAAAAAATTTTTTTAAACACAAATTTTATTGTGAAATCTAAGTCCAAATTTTAGTGTATTATTAGCAATACTTATAATGATATTGCTACTCCTACTTAATTTAACTTTTATGCCTTATCTCCAATGATTGGTCCCTATTTCATAGAGCTGTAAAGATAAAATGAGCTAACCCATGCAAAGTGTTTAGATTAGTGCTTGTTACATAATTAATGGTTTATCAGTGCTGTTATTATTTATTTGAGAGAGAGAGAGACAGAGAGAGAGAAAACACAAGTAAGGGAGGGGCAGAGGGAGGGAGAATCTTAAGTAGGTTCCATGCATGGAACCTGACAGGATATGGGGCTCAATCCCACAGACCGTGGGATCATCACCTGAGCTGAAATTGAGAGCCTGATGCTCAACTGACTGAGCCACCCACAAGCTTCTAGTACTGTTATTATTGCAAATCATAACAGTATGGCAGTAATGTCATTGGTCAAGCATGTAATAACCCTCTGAATTAATTGCTAAAGTGCAGTTTAGCTAAAAACATTGATGATTGCTCTTCAGAGCATTACATGCTTTGTTCTTTATATAATGTTTAGAAAATATCATCTGTGATTGATTTAATTATATGATGAGATTACCAATATATAGTTTATGCATGTTGATCTTTCCACTTGTAACTATTTTGTACTTGAAGTGCCCTTGGTGTACTGGATTTCACCCAGTGCTTGATTTTGTCGAGGTAAAGTTTTGCCTGAAGCATAATCTTCCAAAACATCAGTTAAGTATCCATTGGTGATATCTTCCATTTTATCTACCTTCCTATTGCTAAAAGGGAAGTGGCCATCTCTCTTAATTAAATATAAATGGCTCCATTGCAAGAAAAGTTAAGTAGTTACTTTTGATATTGAATTAGGTAAACCATGAGGGGCATTCATCAGTTCTGCTACACTAGTTACTCTTTATTAAAGGGAAATCATAAAATGGTAGCTGACTCTCAGTATTCTCTCACTTTTCCCAAACATTTCCCACTGAAGGGAAGATTTCACCAAACCTACTGAACAATAAATATTTTAAGAAACCAAAGCATCTTGAGACCCACTTTCTAGATGAAACTACTCTGTATTAAGTAAGATGTAGCATTATCTTAGTCAATTAATTTAAATAACTGAATGGCTATTAATAGGCTGTAATCTGAATTTTGTTATTCAAAACATGGAAGATGTAATCAAAAACAATGTTAATATTGTTAGAAGTATTATGGCATAATCAGACAGATATTGCTTCAAATTGCATCTTAGCTTTTTAGAGTTGTGACCCTGAGCTTTGTACAAACTTCTTGTAGATATTAAATGTTTGGTAGTGATTATTTTTTAATAGTATGACTAAATACATTTTATTTTTTAAAGATAATGTTTGGACTCAGTTTTAGCTTACTATAGCCACAAAACAATAATATTTGGAATAATCAAGGTAGTAGTGAGAAGAAAAGCTAGTAAAAACAAGATAAAAGAGGCCAGCCAGATGCCAGCGCCTTCTGTACTTTTGGCTTCTGTAATCTTGTTTGCCTTCTGTCTCCACCAACTACCCATGTACCACCACTGATAAGGGCCCCCTCCCCTTTTTCTTCTGTCTCTCAATCCTCTACCATCCCAGCCATAAAAGGAGGCCAATGCCAAGTTTCAGAGCTCAGCCTTTGGAGCTGACTCTGAAGAGCCAAAAATTAAGTCCTCCATTAAGAGAAACCTCGGGCTGCACGTAGCCCCAGCCCCAGTCCCAGTCCCAGGAAAAGCCTCAGACTGTTCAAGGCTAAAGCCATTCTCAGACCGCCCTCAGTTCAGCTAATCAAAAAGAAAAAGAAACATTCCTATGGTCTGAGTCAAGGCTGGAAACTGCAGATACAAACTAGCTCCTTCCGCTTCTGTACCATTGCTTAAGGCTTGAGTTTCAGCCTCCCCAGAACTATCAGGCAGCCGCACACTGCCCAAGGCCGAAGGAACTGGCCACCACATCACTCCACCACACTACCTTGGCAACACCCAATCAAGAAAGGCCAGCAGCCATCCTCCGCCTTACTGAAGGAAGAGCCTAGGGAGAGAGAAGTTAACCTGTTAGTCGTTGAACAAGACCCTAGACTCGCTCTATGATTGGCTGAATTCAAAGGTATCATAAATGTTGTAATTGGATCCCGCCAAAAACTTGATGGCGGGAACCAATCAAATATGGTATATGTTCATATTTAAATATCAACCAATGACAAACCTGTAACCATAGAGATCTCCTGTCCCTCCCCATGACTTGTTTACTCCTGTCTATAAAAAGACTGCAAAGGCTTTATTCAGGGCTCTCAGCGTCACCGGCAACGAGTGCGCGGAGGTCCGGGTTCGACCTGCAAATAAACAACCCTTGCCGATTGGCTTTGACTCTGGTCTCTGGTGGTCTGTTTTTGGGGGTGTCACGAACTCTGGGCGTTTCAACTCCACTGGGCTGGCACCTGTGAGCAATAAATAGTCTTTTCTGATTCCCTGAGTACATATGCCTTGTCTCTTCCTGGTCACAGAGTATTTGATATAACAGTAGTATTTTAAATCCAAAACTTCCTAGTCTCTCTTCTCCTCCCCTCCTCTCCCACCACATCGGAGAAAAGGGGTATTATTAGGTAAAGGAAAATCAAACCAATTAATTATTGTGTAAAGAGTTTAGATGGAATTATTTCTGGAAGTCACTGTCAGGAAGACCAGATGTCTCTATTATCCCTTCTAAAAACATTTCATGTAAGAAACATTATAAAGAGATATATAGTAAATCTAAGATAACAAAGATTAGATACATACTATGTGCTAGGTATTAGGCCAGCCAGTTTACATTATGTGACTTTATCAAATGGGTAAATTATAAATTAAATAGTAATTATAAATGTTTAAGAGATGAAAAAACAGGCTTAGAGAGGTTAATTACTAGGATCACAGAGACATAAACTAGAGTATTTCCTTTCTTCCAATCCTCTTAACTTCCTACTTCTAGATTCTCAGGCAACCACTGATATGCTTTCTATTACTGTATATTACCATGAATTTTTAAGAACTTCACAAAAGTGTTTTTGTCTGGCTTCTATCACTGAGGATAATTATTCTGAATTTTTCTATGTTGTATATATCTGCAGTTCATTATTTTATTGCTGAACAGTATTTCATTGGATGAATATAGCACCGTTTGTTTATCCATTGAACTTTTTTTGGGCATTTGGGTTGCTTCCAATTTTTGGCTATTACAAATAAAGCTGCCATGGATGTAGACTTACAAATCTTTGTGTGGACCTATGCTTTGATATTTAGGGGGAATAAATCATTAGGAATGGAATAGCTGGATCATTATGGTATGAGAATGTTCAATTTTTTTTAATGTTTATTTTTATTTTTAAGAGAGAGAGGCAGAGCACAAGCAGGGGAGGGAAGAGAGAGAGGGAGACTTATAATCTGAAGCAGGCTGCAGGCTCTGAGCTGTCAGCACAGAGTCTGATGTGGGACTGAACTCACAAACTGTGAGATAATCACCTGAGCCAAAATCAGATGCTTAACTGGCTGAGCCACCCAGGTGGCCGAGAATGTTCAAATTTTTAAGAAACTACCAAATTATTTTCCTCAGTGGTTGTATAATTGTACATTCCTACCAGAGAATGTAAAATCTGTGAGAATTCCAGTTTGCACAATCCTCCCCATTACTCACCAACACTTGGTGAATGAAAGGGTTGGTGGAAGCCAGATGGAGACTCAAATACCAATTTAAGGAATTTGGATTCTAATGGGAGGCAACAAAGACCCATTAAAAGTTTTAGAATAGGGTAAGGACAAGGTGTGTGAGGTAATTGAAGGAGGTAAGTCTCTTACAGTGTGTGCAAAGTTGATTAGGGTGGGAAAAGGCTGATGGTTGGGAATTCATCTTAGGTAGTACCTGAAGTAGTTCCAGTATATAAAGATAAATGTCTGAACCAGTGGGATGGGGATGAAAATGGAAAGGAAAGGGCAGATGCAAGAGAAAATTTGAAGGAAAAATTAATGACACAGGTTTTACTTTGTTCTTATTACTCATAAGAATGGAAAGAGAAGTTACTTGCATTTTTTTCTTTAAAATTTTTAAAATGTTTTATTTATTCTTGAGAGAGAGAAGGGAGAGAGCATGAACAGGGGAGGGTCAGAGAGAGAGGGAGATACAGAATCTAAGACAGGCTCCAGGCTCCGAGCTAGCTGTCAGCACAGATCCCAACGCGGGGCTTGAACCCATGAACTGTGAGATCATGACCTAAACCGAAGTCAGATGCTTAACCGACTGAGGCACCCAGGTGCCCCATAGTTGCATTTTTTTCTAGTTTGAGAGACTTGGAGAAGAGTGTGTCATTAATAAGAACACAAAAATCAAGAGGCATATTTTGGGGAAAAGGAATGAGAAGAGAATAGGTAGATTTTATTTTAGCTATGTTGAATTTGAAGTGCATTCAGGTATGTTCCAGGCATATTTTTATGTTAATACCATGCTTCAAATCTACATGAATTTTAGGTAACGTACAAACATATAGAAGAGGAACTTTGGAAATAAATTAAAGGCAGAAACTTCCAGGGAGGTGGGGAGAGGGGAGACAAGTAAGATGTAGAATGAGGGTGGGGGCTTTAAGGAAGGCTGCAAAGGAGCTGTGGAAGTATATATTTGGGAAACTTTCTCCACAGAAGCATTAGTTCAAATTGGAAGCGATACATGACCATGGGGTGGTATTTCAGAGAGCCATTTCAGGGATAACATTATTGGGAATCATGTTCTGTTTGTGATTTTCATCATTTTTCCAAGGTTTGATAGTCAATCTCAGTCTAGTTCTTTCTTCTTGCTTGTTTTTTCTCAAATCCCATCATTGTTGGAATGACCTTGTCCATTTTTCTCTGTTGGGATTGCTTAGAGTTATATAGCCAGGAATTTGATTCTAGTGTTGTATCTTTAAAAGATGATTCCAGGACTAGCCAGTAGTGTTGCTACTGAGTGCAATATTGCTGAGTCTTAGGAAAATGCAATTTAAGCTTTAGCTTCAAAGAAAATATGCTTCAGACATTTCTTACTGCATTTAGAATTCATCTTTAAATGACGTGCCAAATAGAAGAAAAAGTCTCCTGGATTTTATGAACTATAATAATGCTTTATGGAATTTGGGGAAATTATGTGAGTGCCCAAAATATGGTGTCCACTGTGTTGCCATAGATCAAGTTCCTACAAGTTACTATGAGAAATGCTTTGGATCATCATGATATGGATTCTTGCTGCATACACCCACAACTAGTCACACATATGCTGAGACCATGAAATAATCATCATCATCATGAAATAGTAATACAATGACAGCTTGTAGGAGAGAAAGTGTTTAAGTGTGATTTTTTTTTTTTAAAAGAACATCACTGTGATGATGTTTCAGGAGACATGGTGAGCTATGTTGAATTCCTGTCAGTACTTTCATTGTAAAATGGCCGATTTAAATATAGCACTTTCTGTGGATTGAGACAAAAATTGATAATATTGTTTGTATTAATGTTAGCATTTCTTCAGCACTCAGTATGTGTTACCTTGTTTTAGAATGAAATCTAACACAATTATCATAATGCTCCTGATCCCAATTTGCACATATGCTTTTTAATGGCCTTAATGACCTTAGCTATGAGTCAGGTAACAGTGCTGATTTATATATTAATCTGCTTAGATTCATTATATAACATTTTACACTCACTAACTCGATTATTAGAATAGGTCTATAAGATTAGAGCATTATAGGTAGCTTTCCTTGGGTACACAAAGCACAAAGCAACATTATTAGGGTAACAATTTCAGTAACCTTATGTAGCCAAGTTTGTATTTTCATAGTTCTCCTTCAGCTTTGTCATAATTCCCAAAATTTTATAATTTACCTCAATCATGAAAAGTACCAATGGCAGAAGAACATGATAGTGAAACGCCCAGAGATCGGAAGACCCCCCAAATCAGACCACCAGAGACCAGAGTCAAAGCCAAGCGGCAAGGGTTGTTTACTTGCAGGTTCGAACCTGGACCTCCGCGCACTCGTTGCCGGTGACGCTAAGAGGCCCTGAACAAAGCCTTTGCAGCCTTTTTATAGACAGAAGTAAACAAGTCATGGGGAGGGACAGGAGATTTCCATGGTTACAAGTTTGCCATTGGTTAACATTAAAATGTGAACATATACCGCATCTGATTGGTTCCCGCCATCAGGTTTTTGGCGGGATCCAATTATAATATTTGGGGTACCTTTGAATTCAGCCTATCACAGAGCGAGTCTGAAGTCTTGTTTGGCGACTAACAGGTTAACATCTCTCTCTCCAGGCCCTTCCCTCAGCAAGGTATGGGGTAGCCGCTGGCCTTTTCGGATTGGCTTCCGCCGAGGTGGGGTGATGGGGTGACAGGGGGAACATGAAGCTAGTCGCTTGGGCAGTCCGGTGGCGGGAAAGCAAGCCTTAAAGAGCTGGTTAGGTATTAGCTTCCTGTAGCGCAGGCATTTGTTCAGAAGCGGAAAAGCTGGTTAAGTTTTAGGTTTAGTTTATCTAGGACTGGGGCTACGTGGAGCCCGAGGTTTCTCTTAATGGAGGACTTAATTTTTGGCTCTTCATTCCCCCCTTCTCTTGTGTATTTGAAGGCCCAATCATGGGTCTTCGGTCGGGTCCCAATTATTAGGGTGGCGATACTGCAACCTAAGTATTATGGGGTGTATTGTCCCCGGACATTCTTGCATGAAGGCAAGCAATCTAGTTAAATGACAAAATCTAAATCTCAGATGGACATACATTGTTAAAGATTTGGCAAGAGTTCAGTATGATGCAATTGCCATAGAAATTTAGTTATTTTTGTGACATATAATAACTCTATAACAAAACATTAAAACTTTAGGATTTACATATATATTTGGGCAGTTATAGCATTTACCCATGCAATATAACCTAAGGTTTACTGTTGTGTATAGTGTTTTTTCAAGTAACCTAGCATTTTAGATAAAAGGGCCTAATTGGCCAAAAGACCCCTTTTACTGTTTAAATCCTAGGTAGTTTGTTAAAACCTTAGGAAGCTATAAAGCGTATCCTAAATAGGATTACAGATCATTACAAATCTTAAAGCTTTTTCTATTCAACAAAAGTGGCAATAATAGATCTTAAAGGCGAATGTATAACATAATATAGAAACCAACCAATTAGAAACCAACCAATTAGAAACCAATATTGGTTGGGGTAGCTCCTTCAACATTGAGAAGATTTAACTATGCAATCAAAGACCTGATAAAGATGAAACCTAAAGCTTCGGGTTTTCTTGGCAGAAAAAGGAGAAAACTTTTGTTTACATTGTCTTATCAAGAGCAGATTTACAATCCAAGAAAACTTTGTCTTTTGACCGGAGAGAAAAGCAGAGTTTTAACCTTATACCAGTATACTTTTCAAATTCCATTCATTTCAATCAGTCTATCCTGAGCACATATAAAATTCCTTTTCAAAGATTTCCCTTCACAGACCTTCTACATCTTTCCTTTGCCTTTAAACTTTGTCCCAAAGCCATTTCTCTCTAAGCAACCAGCCTTATTTAGGACAAAATTACTTTCTTTTACCCTCAACAAAAATGTATTTCCATTTCTTATATCTTTTTTATGGATCTCTCAGTTTTCTATATACAGGGTTGCTTTCCATCAGTCTTAAGTACACTTAGCAGAATTTTAACTTGGGAAACCTTAGTCTCCAATTGAGGACCTAGTAACCAATTGAGAGGTGTTTACACTAGAATTTTTTAAAAGGTCTAAATAGTCTTACTTTTTCTGCAATAGGAAGCTGAAAACTCAAACCTATGTTTAGTAACTATGTATTTTATTTTGATAGAAGTCATGCAATTCAGGCCAGACATGTTTTCAAAAGGAGTTAACCCTATCTGGTAGTGGGAGTTGCATACTCCTTAGGGTGCAAAGGGGAGGAGAGCTATCCAGTCTCCGCCAGTCTCCAAGGTCAATTTAATTAAGGTCTCTTTTAGAGTTCTATTTTTTTTTTTTTATCTGTCCTGAACTCTGGGGTCTGTATGCACAGTGTAATTTCCAATTAATCCCCAGGGCCGTGGCTAAATTCTGGCTTACTTTGGACACAAATACAGGTCCGTTGTCTGACCCTATCATCTGAGGAAAGCCATACCTTATGAAGATGTCTTTCAGGAATTTTTTTTTCCATGATCTGGGCAGTCTCACGTTTAGTTGGGAGTGCTCGGCGGGCGGTGGTTCCTCAGCTCCTTGGTAGGTGTTTTTCCTTATCAAGGGCCATTACTTTACTGTGGAGATCCCGGAGCTAGCCATCCGCAATGACGAGGAGCTTAAGCTGCTAGAGTCAAGGTCAAATCCCGCGCATCTGGTGTCAGCAGCGTTTCAGGCAAGCCTTCAAGTGCGTGGTGGTCGGCAATGGGTGAGTGCGCCTTGCGGAGGCCACGGGCTGGGCGGGGATGCCCCCGGAGACCTTGCCTGGGCTGGGGCTGGGCGTATGGCTCCGGGGATGTGGGAGCCACGGGGGTGCAGGCGGCTGGCTTGGGGCCGGTGCCGTGGCCCTCATGCCCTGATGTCCCTACCGCGCGCTCCTCAGAATGTTGAGCCCAGTGTCCATTAGGAACTCAGTGGATCGCCCTTTTACTTTTAGGGTTACCCTGGGTTTGGGGAGGGGTGCCGAACCCCGTTTCCCCTAGTCACTGTCATTTCCCATTACTAGAATGAGAGTTTCAGATTTATTCTTGGGGCATTCTTTGGCCCAATGTTCTTTCTCTTTGCCGTAGGCGCATTGATTTTTGCTTAATTGGGGGCGCCCCTTGAGCCGCTGGGAGTTCTCCTTACCTTCTTTTCCTGGAGCCAACTGTCTGAGGCGTCTTTTCCGGTCCTCCAGTTCCGCAGTTCCCGCGAGTAGCATCTTGGCTAGGCCCTGGTTTTGTCTCTTTTCAGCCCTTATCTGCTTGTCCTCTGCACTGTCCCTGCTGCTGTGTACCCTCTCTGCCACGACCACTAGATCTTGGAGGCTCTTTTTCATAGACGTTCTAGTTTCTGAAGTTTTCTCCAAATGTTGAGAGCAGACTGATTGACAAAAGCCATGGCCACCGCAGCTAAGTTTTGCTGGGGCCTCTGGATCTATAGGAGTGCACTGGCGGAATGTCTCTATTATTCTTTTAAGGAACGCTGCGGGGCTTTCCTCTGGTCCCTGACTGACAATGTAGGCTTGCGAGCTGCAGCCTTGAGACCTGCCAACAGAGTCTGGCGGTAGACTAAGAGACTCTCCTAACCTTTAGCCAAGTTGTAGTTCCAATCTGGCCATGCCAGGGGAAACCCAGCGTCATTTTGAGCCTGGTCAGTAGTGGGAACTCCAGTGGGCCCAGGAACCAATTTTCTGGGTTCAGACTGGATTATTTTTCATTTCTCAGTACTGAACATACTGGGAGCCACACCGGCCTCTCCGGACGGCAGTCGCAGCAAGGAAATGGCAGTGCTTGCATAGCTTCAGCCATGAGAAATGAAAACTGACATCTCCCTCTGCCACTACTGGCTCGTGCTGGAAATAAACCTACTGGTATTGACCAGGCCTCATAATATTCTATATCAGACCCATATTCTGAACACAGACTGAACATAGATACCTCATAAAGAAAAGTATATTCCTGCCTTTACAAAAGAGACTTTAGATGAAAGCTCTGTGGGCAATTGTCAAAAAGCTCTTCCTATGGGCCTTGAAGACCCAAGACTCAGACAATAAAGGGGATTAAGAACACAAGAGTTACAATTGAGCCTGGCCCCGAGACAAAGAGCCTAATCCAAAGTTAAGATACAGATAAGGGCAGAACATAAGTTACCACATTTATCTTTGCTAATTGCTGAAGCATAGCAGCCCCTTCCTCAAGGCCCATATTCCACAAACATTTTCCCTTATACTGGCAGCTGGGATGAGGACAGACAAGAGCAACCAAAACATAACCCAGGCGCAAAGACTGACATACTTATGGCCCCCACGGTGCTTGCACATTCAGCATCAAGGAAAAGGCTCGCTCAAGCAATTTAGGAATAAGCCTAATATTCTGTCTTCTGATGTTATATTATCGTTTAACCTTAAAATAAAGACACCAAAACCGACAGGACAGAGATGCCTGCCTGGTGATCAGTAAGAATCTCAGGGCTCTCTCATTCTCTTTTGCTGACACCGTCTATCCTTCAGGGACTCCTGGACCTGTCAGAGCTGGCGCGGCCTCCGACATGAACAGAACCTGCAACAATTACTAGCAATCATTCCAGGTGGCTGATAAGTGAACAGAACAGTTTCTAAGGGGTTAATAATGGCGCGGGGATTCTCCGAGAACGGAGCTTTTTGAGACTTCTAATTGTACAGATTATTTGTGGCGAAGGGCCTGTAATGGTGGGGCTGGCTGCCCCGATCATCAAGGGGGCCTGTAACTCTCAGGGGCAAGACAGTTGAGTCCCGTCCCTCAGGTGTCATTCCACGGCGGCTTCGGGTCCCTTGGGCGGGACCCATTTCCCCAGGGCCGCTGGGTCCGGTGGGGCAGGGGGCGCCGGTGGTTCGGGTGGCGCCTTTGTTCCTCCTGCTGGGTCCTGTGGAGGAGGTTGCCTAAGGAGGGGGAGAAGTTAATTTTTCCTCCGTTCCGCCCTGTAAGAAAGGGTAGAGCGGCGCAGAGGGTTTAGTTTCCTTTTTCGGCAGCTCCAAAGCCCAGGAGGGCGGGTGATTTTAGTCACCGCCAGGATGTCAGGTTTCTGTGGAGGCAAGAAACTTTTAATCCAAGGGGGTGGGTTATCAATCAGATCAGCCCAAACCATGATGTCCAGTGGCCATCTCACATTGAAAATGGGCCATTCTGTGCTGCAGTAAGTTTAAAATGGACCCTTCCTAACAATCACTGAGAGGTTATGGGCTAACATTAAGTCTAGGGGTTTGGATGAAGTCTGTCTCATAACGTCAGTCTCAGTCACAAGGTAATTAACACCAACAGAGAAAATCGACAATTCGACACAGACATACACAGTGAGAGAGACCGATAACAGAGTTCGCTGCGCACAGACACAGACACACAGAGACCGATAACAGAGTTCGCTGCGCACAGACACAGACACACAGAGACCGATAACAGAGTTCGCTGTGCACAGACACAGACACACACAGACACAGACACACACAGATACAGAAGGCTAGCCAACAGGAACAGACACCGGCCTCGCCGGTTCGCGGTAGCGACCCGCTCCTTCCAACAGGAACAGACGCCGGCCTCGCCAAGCGACCTGCTCCGTCCTTTTGGGCGCCGGAGGACGTCTCCTCGGTCCCGACAGACTGTTCTATAGCGCGTCCGCCAGAGCCAGTACAGTCTCCAATACAGATTCCGCGCGGCAGAAACCGAAACAAACAGACAAGACAGAAACTGACGCTGAGACAAACAGATAGAGCCGGCTCACTTACCGATCGGTCGTAGGAACAACCCGTTGACTTGGGGTCTGGTAGGTCTGGGGGGGAATTATCCCGGGACGAGCCCCCATATGAAACGCCCAGAGATCGGAAGACCCCCCAAATCAGACCACCAGAGACCAGAGTCAAAGCCAAGTGGCAAGGGTTGTTTATTTGCAGGTTCGAACCTGGACCTCCGCGCACTCGTTGCCGGTGACGCTAAGAGGCCCTGAACAAAGCCTTTGCAGCCTTTTTATAGACAGAAGTAAACAAGTCATGGGGAGGGACAGGAGATTTCCATGGTTACAAGTTTGCCATTGGTTAACATTAAAATGTGAACATATACCGCATCTGATTGGTTCCCGCCATCAGGTTTTTGGCGGGATCCAATTATAATATTTGGGGTACCTTTGAATTCAGCCTATCACAGAGCGAGTCTGAAGTCTTGTTTGGCGACTAACAGGTTAACATCTCTCTCTCCAGGCCCTTCCCTCAGCAAGGTATGGGGCAGCCGCTGGCCTTTTCGGATTGGCTTCCGCCAAGGTGGGGTGATGGGGTGACAGGGGGAACATGAAGCTAGTTGCTTGGGCAATCCGGTGGCGGGGAAGCAAACCTTAAAGAGCTGGTTAGGTATTAGCTTCCTGTAGCGCAGGCATTTGTTCAGAAGCGGAAAAGCTGGTTAAGTTTTAGGTTTAGTTTATCTAGGACTGGGGCTACGTGCAGCCCGAGGTTTCTCTTAATGGAGGACTTAATTTTTGGCTCTTCAATAGTTAGAAGCATGGACCTGAAAACAGACTGAACCACTGAAAGATGTTTCCTCAATGGATAGTTTTTTTTTTATTCTTAGCAGTTATTCAACTTACTTTAGTTTCCTTAAATGTAAAACGGTAAATTTTTCAACAGGTTGTTGGGAATAACAGTGTCTGGGTCCAGAGGAAATAGTAAGTGAATGTTAGCAAAAAACAACAACAACAGAAAATAAATGAGAGTATGATATTCCACCTCTGAAGCTTTTTTACTGCAGGTAGCTGAGGCACCCATCCATTCAAGGGCACATCCTGGTTAAGTTCTTTAACTTTTATGAAAGACTGCTATATCAGTTATCTATTTCTAAATAACACATCACCCCAAGTTTTGGTAGTTTAAAACAACCAAAGTTATTACTTAAAAAAAAAACAAAACCTCAGACAGCTTCTTTGGTAATTCAGGAGTGGTAGAGTCAGGTAATTTTGGCTTGGGTCTCTCTACCATTTTGGTAAGATTGTGATTAGGGCTGAGGATATCTTGAAGGCTTCTTCACTTATACCAGGTTATGAGGACTAAGGACTCTTAACAGCTTTGAGCCGTAATAGTGGGGTCTTCTCAGACATTTCTATGTAGTCTTTTCATGTGATTTTAATATTGTGCTGCCTTTGGGATGGCCATACTTCATAAATGTTGTCTCTGAGCTCCCAAGGTATGTGTCCTGGTGGGGGAAGAAGGGAGAGAGGACAAAGGGAGGAAGGGTGGGGAAGGAGGCAGGGAGGGAGAGGGTGAGAGATGAGATTGTATCATTTTTCATGACCAAGCCTGGGAATTCAGTATCCTTTACAAAATAGTCAATTGGTTGAAGCAGTTTATGTGTCTGCCAGGTTCAGAATGAGAGATCATAAAACTCAGTTCTTGGTGGAGATGTGTAAGCATGACACTATAAAAAAAAATGTTGGGTAGAATGCATATTGGTGTATTTTTGGAAAATATAACATGTCACAACTGCAAAGCCTCCTGGTACTTAGATGATTGTCTAACATGGATGGATGACTTTTAAGAATCAGTCTGCTGCTCTATGCTCATCAAAACTTCAGTTTGAGAAAAAATATTTAGGGAGAATATAAAAATATCCTTCTTTTGTCCTTGGATTAAACCAGATCATTAGAAGAATCTTTGAGTCCTTTTGGAAATACTTTACTTGCCTTGATCTTTTTTTTTAAACCACTAGTATGCATTGGAGGAGGCTGTGAAAATGGCCATATAAAAATCACTACTGCACTGAACACAGAGATGTTTAATCCTCATCCGTTGGGAGCTGTTTCTTAACTCACTAAGTTGAGAAAAACTCCTTGTGAGGTTAAGGTAAATTGCACGGACTCTTACCATCAGATGGCTACCGATATCCACCCCCACTCAATTGTTTATGCTTGAACACTAACCCCCAAGGCACCTTGTTGATTGATATTCAGAGTGACTCATTCTGGCCTTGATATGTTGCTTGCACTTTGTGAAGGAACTTACCATAGGAACTTCTTTTGTGGTTATGGGAGCAACATTGTGTTCCTGAAAGACCTGTTTTTCTTAATACCTCCCATTAAGTGATAAACAAGCTGTTGACCCCTGCTCACAAAGACTAACCTTTGCCTTTACTATGCGAATACCACTTCTGGGCTGTTCCCCATACACCTATGCATATCAGTGTTCTTGAAAGTTTTTACTGATCAAAGAATTTATCATCAGAATGCCACTTCTGTGCCATCCCCCAGACACTAAATCATAAAATAAAGTTGAGTCTCAGACAGTGCAGAGAGGCCTGGCTGGTGACCAGAAAGAATCTTTTGCCTCTCTCATCCATCCTTCGCTGATACCATCCATCCTTCAAGGACCCCCTGGACATGGCTGGAGCTGGACTCCGGCATTCATCACCCCGTCTTCCACCAGTGTTCATCTTATCATTCCTTATCTACCCACTTGCTAAAGAATCTGTGTGTCTTCCTCAACCTCACCATTTACATAGTATCCAATTCATCACCATGTTTTCTTGTTCATACTTTTTCAAATCTTTATCCTTCTTTCCACATATACCTGGAAATGGTCTTGCAATAGAGATTAATGCCCAGATTTTGTTTTAGTCTCTCATTTTGGTACTAAAATCAATGAAAGGAATGAAGAAAAATGGAGCAGATTTTAGGTAGCATTTCTTATTGATTTTTCCCAACAAATTTCTAAAGGTCCTAAACCATAGGCATATTAATCATTGGGCTGAATGATTGCATTGTATATTAAACTCATTAACCATTTTCTATCTTGCTATTCCTGAAATTGTTTTACCTATTCACATTTACATATGAACTTTATTGATTTTGACTAATTTTTTGGACTTTTATACATAAGGGTGATATAATCATATTTCTTAGCTCATAGTACAATACCATTAGTGGTTCATGGAAGGTTTAGTTATTTTTCATTAAAATTTTTTATGTTTATTTATTATGTATGTGTGTGAGAGAGAGACAGAGAGAGGCGAGGGGGTGGGAGAGAGAGAGAGAGAGAGAGAGAAATTGAGTTGGGAAGCGGCAGAGAGCAAGGGAGACAGAATATGAAGCAGGCTCCAGGCTGTGAGCTGTCAGCACACACCCTGACTTGGGGCTCAAATTCACCAACCACGAGGTTATGACCAGAGCCAAAGTTGGAGGCTTAACTGATTGAGCCACCAAGGTACTCCCATGCAAGTTTTTGTTTGTTTGTTTGTTTTTAGTATTGTCTCCATTCTCCACTGTTACTTGCCTACCTCATTCTCACAGATAGTTATTCCAGTGGGTTCATTGTGTATTTTTTAAAACTTTGATGTATACTCTTATTGAATGCTTATTATTGCATTGTATACATGTATTTTACATTTATATAAATGCTATATATCATTATATATCATTCTGCTTTAGATCTTACTCTGTTTCTTACATTTAAAAATTTCATTTAGGACTATGTCTTTAAGATTCATCCAGGCTGTTGTAAATGTAGTTCATTGCTTCAAACTTTATTTTCAAAGTAGTTTTTAAGAAAGTTTCCTTTCATTTAGTCACAACTGTTCTGCTTTTTTTTCACACAGGATAAAAGGGTGGATATATTGTCCCTTAAATGCAGTTGAAGCGTATAGTATACTTATAAATGTCATTGAAGTTTGTAATAGTTTGTAATAGTGTCAATCACTTTCTCTTTTCAATTGTGCTGATTTTGTGCTCATTTTTTTCATTTCAAGCTTATCATTGAGGAATAGCTATTCTTAAGAAACATTTTCAAGTTCCTTCATTTAACCCTTTCTGACTAAGCAAATGTTTAGAAATGATCAGATGCATTGGCACACTGAACTCAGGGATCTGACTTGATACCTGAAACTAATTTTAGGGCAGTACTTAACAAATACTGTACAAATTTGTGTCTGGTATTTAACTGAATATTTTTCTTTTTTTTTTCTTTTTTTTTATATCTAATGATTTTTTAAAATTTTTTACAAATAGTTTATTGTCAAATTAGTTTCCACATAACACTCAGTGCTCATCCCCACAAGTGCCCTCTTCCATGCCCATCCCCCCTCCCCCCCACATCCGTCAGTCCTCAGTTTTTGTCAGCATTCAAGAGTCTCTCATGGTTTGCCTCTCTCCCTTTCCCCCACCATTTCCCCCCTTCTTCTCCCCCTTGTTCCTCCGTCAAGTTCCTCCTAATCCTCCTACACATGCAAACATATGATATTTGTCCTTCTCTGCCTGACTTATTTCGCTCAGCATAACACCCTCAAGGTCCATCCATGTTGCTACACATGGCCAGATTTCATTGTTTCTCATTGCCATGTAGTATTCCATGGTATAGATAAACGCATCTTCTTGATCCATTCATCTGTTGATGGACACTTAGGCTCTTTCCATGTTTTAGCTATTGTGGAGAGTGCTGCTATGAACATTGGGGTACATATGCTCCTATGCATCAGCATTTCTGTATCCCTTGGGTAAATTCTTAGCAGTGCTTAACTGAATATTTTTCTATTCATGAAATTAAAGCATCAGCAACTGTGTGTTTATTCATTCTGACTATTTTACCACCCTCATGACAGTTGATGTAGATGTCATTTCCCCCTTTGGCTTGTCTTGGGGTACATTTGCTGGCTTTGATTAGTAGCACCATGGAACAGTCTGAAATAAATTAGTATCAATGGGATGGAAATCTTAGTGGTTCAAGTATCACTCTTAGTTTACACAGCATGTCTGAAACTGTAGAGTTTCTCCCTGGCCTCATCTCCTTGTTTCCTGTCTTTCCAAGGTTCTGTCTACAAAGTCTTAAGTAGTTGATTAATTGGATGAGATATGGAAATTTAAAAGACTTTCAACTTTTAGACAGAAGGATCATTTTGTTGACATGCTGAAAGTTTAGATCCTGTTGGGTCCACAATTAAACAGATTAGAGCCTTAGGTCAAAAATGAAATTTATTTACTATTCATCTTACTCCTAAGTGAAAGATTGTTACTTGCGTACATTTCTATCATACAGATAATAAGGCAGGTACTACTTTTAAAGGCTTTGTGGGTAGCATATGGGAAGAATTAAATGAAAACACAGTTTCTTTTTGGTCTTATACTTGGCAAAACTTTACTGAAAATAGGAAAGGCAGATAAATGAGAATAATTTTAGTATTATTGACATGAATGAATCGGATTGTATATGACAGACTTCTCTCTGCTTTGTGCCCTTTTTCTCCTTCCCTTTATCCCCCTGCAAGTTTTCATGCCCCTTCCTTTTCCCCCACTGTAAAACTTTGGATCAGTGAGGGATAGGGCAAGTTAGAATTGCTGATGGTGAGGACATGTGTTTGTTTGTTACCAAACACGAGAAGCTATAAACACCGGCTTGCTGGCAAATAGGGAGCTTATAGAAAGGGGAGAAATCCTGTGTGTTTACCAGTGTTCTTCCCACTCAGAAAGCATAAGGCCATTGAAAAGTTAGGAAATACACCTCTTTGCCTCTTCTCTTGCCAGGAAAAACACAACCTTTGAAGAACAGAGGCATAAGAAACTGCTGGTGTAAGGCCTTTCTGTGCCTGCTGGCACTTGAAGTAACCATTGCTGTGGTTAGTCTTAACTGTTCATTCTTGGTCTTAGTGCACGTGACCTTGGCCTGATTTATCTTTCATCACTCCAGGGCTGCACAGCTCAGGGGGATTTGAGTAGAAAACTTACTCCCGAGATTACTGAAAGGACTGTTCCTCTTGAATTAAAGCAGAAATAAATTTTGATGGCTTTTGAATTTAAACAGTACTCCTACTGTATAAAAACTACCTTGTTTTCCCAACACAACAGCAAAACAATTACTTTAATACTAACAACAGCAACTTAGGTCTGGAGGTATAAGTTTCAGTTGCTGTCAATTTACTGTATATTGTGTGACTTTACTTTTATAGTAAATTTCATGAGTCTTTATGAACCATGCAGCCAATTAGAAATGGGCTCTTTCTCAGATCAAGTTGGATGATATTTTCCCCAGGAAAAGCTACACAGAGCTAGGGTAAACATTCAAATTGTTAAATATTCAGAATCACCCGTTAACCAAAACTTTTAACCCTGTAATTTTTTGAGAAATACATAAAAGGATGATAACTGCTTATCAGTGATGACTTTATACTAAACCTTTGTAGAATCTAACCTAATGTCAAGGCAGCCCTGCTTCAATTTCTTAACCTGTGATTTCATAGGGTACCAAAGTAACTGTTTCCTTGAAGTATGACCTTAGGGACCATAGTATCTGAATAATGACATAGGGATTAAATTACATTCCCCTTCTGTATTTAATAAGTCATAAAAATAGACTAATGCATTTATAAACATTTTTGATCCTTAGGGTTGAAGTAGGAAAGGTTTTTCTGATTTGCCCAGAAAATCCAATGACCTAGAACATCTCCTTCTCTGAGAATTCCAATCAATTGTGGTTTTTGGTATTTACATGGGGTTCATGTTACATGAGTTATGTGGGATCATACTGAACAGGGTCATATCCTCATATATCAGGGAACCTAAGTCTGAAGACTCTCGCTTAGTTTTCCAAAGGTGAGTTAGCTTAAACTTCTGCCTTTGGAATCAGACCCATATGTGTATTGGCATGACCAAGATTCAATTCTCCCTTCCCCCACCACCCAACACAAAGGAAATACCAAATCAAGCCCCAGTTTAGGCTCCATTGGCCTCCTTTTTCCAGGACTCTAGATTTTCTCTCACTAGATTAACCACTTTTTATAGAGATATTATACCCCTGAGGAAGGTTGTGTTAGAAACCCACTACAGATAATATTCCAAAAAAAAAAAAACCTGTTCTTTTAAAGTTTGATTTGAAACTCATGTTCCTCATTAATACAGGCAGCAGGAATATGGGAGATCTATTTCTGAAAAGAGCTTGTTATGAACTAGGGAAGCAGCTTAAATTTTCAGCATGTATATACAGAGTTAGAAGCAAAGTCAGGCAAGAAATGAGATCTAGCCTGGAATTATTTATCTGTTAGTAGCTTGAGATTCACACAATTTGAGAAGTTTTTCTGGAAAACTGATCACTATAATGTTGAAACAGGATTTTAACTTTTGATTTTTATACTGATTTCAGTATTTTTCTTCTTGCTAAATTTAGCCATGCAGATATCCCTGTGTAATACTTGAGTCAGAGTACAACTAACTATTTTCACATACCATTGGATTCTTTCCTCAACATGAAGAAACAGCAGAGTAGGAAAGAATTCCTTTGGGGACAGAGGCTGATTTGCAGTTTTTTCTTTCTTTCTTTCTTTCTTTCTTTCTTTTTTTTTTTTAAATGAAAAATATCCAGGAAGTTATTGGTAGTCAGTGAAGATGTTTGTTTTGGCAGGCAATCCGCATTTTTAGCCTAAGAGGCAGGTACTTTGGGCTCAGAGGTAAGACCTGAAGGTGCATTGTCTCCAAACTGAGAGCAAAGTAACTGGTGGAGCAAGGCAATGATGGCTTCAGGTCTATTTCATACAATCAATCTGAGTTTTACTTAGTCAACTGGAATTTGTTACAAGTGTGAAATGTCTGTAGCCCTAGGCTCACAAGTGGTACTTGAGGTTGAGGTGGCAAGACAAAATACTTTAGCAGTTCTTTTGGAAGCTACAACAGAGTTTTCCAAAATGGAGAATGAAGTGTGTGTAAGCCACTCTAGAGAACCCCTCCTCCAACTTTTTTTCCTTCTCATTTTAACTTGTTCCATCCATACTTCACTCAACAAATATTTATATAATCTGTGAAACTCAGCATAGTACTCAAGATCAAGTATTTCCATTGAGCAGATCCAATTTCCAATCTCTTAAGACTCAGTTTCTCCATCACTAAAATGGAATGAAAACAGTATTTCTAGAAATAGTGATAGGATTAAATAACATAATCCCTGTTAAGTACTTAGTATAGTGGCTGGTAAGTAGAAAGTGCTTAATAAATATGTCACATATTTATTTTTTCGATGATGCAATATAGATATTAGCAATCCATTGGATAATTAGCTGAAATTATTATTATTGGTCTTAAGTATGGTTTCCCCTAGAAGTGATTTCTAAATTGGGAGAAGGGAGAAGAAAGGTAATAAGTTATATGATAATTCTTTTGACTACATTTTTCTCTGGGAAATATATGTATCTTCTCGTTTTTTTCTTTTTCTGGTAATGAATCTCCTTCACTAAAAGGAAGATAGGAGCAGGAATTTCCATCTTAGGGAAATAAATAAAGGGAAGAGAAAAGTTTCTCTGGAAGGAGGAAGGCATACATATTAGACCTGAACCTAGATTTTGGCACTTAGGAACAGGCTGGAGGAGTTGTGATGATGTTCACAGGAAAGCTTATTGAAGTTTAGCTGAAGAATTAGTTCAGAGTTGGTGTAAAAATTGTTAAGAAGAAGATTGTTTAAGAGCTCAGCAGGATAGGATCAGACCTGCTGCTTTCAATGAGTAGGTAGAGTGTGCCATCAGAGCTGGCTCTTAAGATGTTTTTAAATCTTAGCATTGGAAAGCACTGAAAAGATTTGTGTTTTCTATACCCATTATTTAAAATTAAAAATAGCCAGCAAATTACAAAACATAAAACTTACATGACCTCTGGAAGTGAAATGATTTTTTTAGATCTTTTCTGGATGTATTTATTGCTTGGCTTACAAAATAAAACAAACAGACAGACAAGGAAACTGCAGGTTAGCATAGGAATAATATTAATCCTTCAGTGGGAAAAAATAGAGTTCCTTATCCAGGTTCTAGTCCCAGAACCTTTTGGTTGAAGGGGATGCTAAATGCCATTGCAGTATCAGAGTAAGGATATAAAGTAGATATTCCCACATTTTCCCTCAAAGAGATGTGGCCACTAATTAGATTAATTTTACACCAGGGAAGGAGGAGTGCAGAGTTAGAACACAGTCCACAAGATTGCCCATATTTTAGACACTAATTTAGGTGGTCTGCAAAGCACCTTCAGTTCTTTGATTTGCTGGAACTCACAGAGCTCAGTGAAAGCTGTTATATTCACAGTTATGGTTTTATTACAGGGAAATAAATACAGAGTTTTAATATAAAGTTAGGTTTACTACAAGGAAAAGACACAAAATAAAATCAGTCAAGGGAAGATATGCATGGGACAGAATCCAGGAGCATTCCAAACATGGAGGTTGCAGATGTCCTGTCTTTGTGTCCACAGTTATTGGACAGTGTTAACTCTTCCTGGAAAAGTTATATAACTGTACAACTTGGCAGGAATATTGCCAGTCAGGGAAGCTTACCCCAGAGCCTGATATACAGAATCTTTGTTGGGGTTTCATAAGTAACTGCCCACATGGCTGATCTCAGTCTCTAGCCCCTCTGGAGGTTGAGTTGATACAGTATGACTCAAATCCCTTGGTATAAATCACACTGTTAGACTCTTATGATCCAAGGCACCTAGAAACAAAGACATCCTATCAAACCTGACATTTCAAAGGCTTAGAGATTATTTATTAGTAAATGAGGGCAGAGTCTAGATTTTGGGCACAGAAGGTATCTTACAACACAGAAATTTTCCAGATTTTCTGACTGTTGGATAGGGCCAAGCTGACACTAATACCCAAAGGCTCAAAATATCATTATACCCCTTGTTAGAATGGGGACATATGGAGGACACGTGGTAGAATCATGGCCCAAGTTCATCTGACCATCCACATGGGTACAAAGAACAATTTGTGGTTATTTATCTAGTCCCTAAGAACATAATCAGGATGGATCTACTTATCATCTGGTAATATCTTCCCTTTCGTTCCTGACATGGGTTTGGAGAGCCCAAAGTGGCAAGTACTCTGAATGGTCTGGTAAAGACAGGTGTACTAGATGGTGAATTATTAACACTACAGATATTCCAAGGGTTTCAACATCAATGAAATTTTTCTACATCTCTTGTTCTTGTGCATAGTAGGACATTCCTTCCAAGTTAAAGGCAAGTTATTATACCTTGCCTTTATAGTTATACCTTGTAACAATATCCTAAAAAAGTTATTGTACGTTGTGCCAGTAAAAAAGAAGCCCCATGCATGGTATGTCATAATAGGCAATACTGCCTCAAAATAATTACTGGCTGTCTTGGAAGGCTACCAGTTTGATTGGTACTCAGAGAAAGGGTTCTGAGGCAACTTTAGGGGATACTATAAGCAGCCTTACTGTTAGGACTATATGACTCAGCAGATTCAGTAGTGCTAGAGGTATCATGTTTATTTTATTAAAAATTTTTAATGTTTATTTGAGAGAGAGAATGAGGGGAGGGGCAGAGAAAGAGGGAGACAAAGAATTTGAAGCAGGCTCCAGGCTTTGAGTTGTCAGCACACAGCGTGACACAGGGCTCGAACTCACGAACACGAGATCATGACCTGAGTCCAAAGCTGTAAGCTTAACTGACTGAGCCACCCAGGCACCCCTAGAAGTATCATGTTTAAATAATAAAATGTTGCATAAATTAAAATGTTATATGGATTCTCTGAAAATTGTAGTGTAGACTCCTAGGGTTCTTGAAAAAGCTATGATGCTTGTAGCAGATAATTATCAATTTTTAAAAAGAAATTAAATGCCTGAATTTGAGAGACCTAAGTTACTATTGTGAGTTACACATTGTGAACTGGGTTATTATCAGACCCACAAAATTATAAGGTTGGACAGGCCCACAAGTAACTGGAGGATGCAAGTAGGTTATACAAGCAGGTGGCCTACATTTCATGTTCGCTACTCTTGTACCAATACCTATCCCTCATCTATCAAAAGGAGGAGAACCCTGAGCTTACCTCATGGTTAGATTGATTTGACATGTTGATACAACCTGAAAATGGACTGCTGTTACCTGACAGCCTCTTCAGGGATGGTCCTGAAAGAGGGTAGAGAGGGGAAATCTTCCAAGAGTGTGTCTCTTTGAACAGTACACCTGGTCATTAACTTTTTAAGGAAGAAGAAACAGCATAAAGTAAGGATATACACTGACTCCTGGACAGTGGACAGTGGCTTGTCTCATTGCTAAGAAGCCTAGCTGGAGCAAGATGGGAGAGTAAATACAAAAAAATTATAGGGTACAGACATTCAGATAGACCTATAGGACTGGGCACAAAGTGTGTGGATCCTTGTGTTTTACATCAGTGCTCACCAGTATAGAATGACTTTATCCGGTGGAGGTCAGTCATATTGTTCTGTAACTCCAGTGCTGCTTGTGCAACGGACTCAGTAATGGAGTAGTTATAGGACCAATAATGAAAGGTGTGTGAAAGTCCGATAGCACTGCACTCCCTCTCACCAAGGTTATTTCATCTGCTGCAGCTTGGAATTTAGCCCATTTAATTTAGCCACTGATGAATTAGAGGTTCTGGTACTTGATTAGGTATGCTTCAACTAAGGGATGCACTAAGGATTCCATAAACCCAAAGCTACAATGTTGACTGGCAATTTTGGGCTTCTCATGCTGGTAGATCATCAGGCAAAAAAAGCAGATATTATACTGGCAGCAGTAATGACTGATTATCATGAGGAGATAGGTTTGCTGTTGTATAATAGGAGAAGAGAGAATATGTCTGGAATATAGAAGGTTTACTGTGGTACTCTTGGTGCCTCGTTGTCTTCCATACAGTGGCACAGCCATGGTCCGACTAGGGCCTGGTAACTGGTGATTTCATACCTCTCAGAAGTGAAGATCTAGGTAACTCCATTGAGAGAGGAAATTAGATGAGCCAAAGTTCTAGCCCAGCTAAGATGAACATAGAATAGTTACACTTTTCTTACTTTTAGAAATTACAGCCTATGGGGTGCATAGCTTTAGGGGTGGCCTATGGCAGATACTGCCCTTGCCCTGCCTGTATTTTCTCATTGTTTTCATATATACAAATGATTTCCTAATGTAAGCAACTCCAGCTCTCTGCCTGAATCTTTCCCTGGTCATGGGTGTGTGATTGGGTCATGCCAGCGGGAATGGGATGAGAGGTGTGGGAGACCTAACACTCCTAAGACAAGCACTTAACTTACTATGGACAAGAGGTGATATATTTATATACCACTTCTTTGCCCCTCATTGGAACAACTCTGAAGTGGGGACAACTGTAGATGTCTTCAGCACAACTGAGCCACTCGTTTTAACCTACTCACAAACATACTTTTTATTAGCATCTTTCTCTTTATTATTGTCTTATTTACTTCTGTTGTTTGCTACCAAATGACACCTGACAAATGAACATCTACCAAATAAATTACTTGTACTCAAATCACATTTTAGATATAAGCAGCCACCCTAAAAAATTTGCCTTCAGTTTTTTCTTCTGTGTAGGATTATTTGTATGCAAACCTGATGAAAGTCCATGTGTCCATGTGCCCTGGATAATGATGGGTGTCCTATAAAAACTGAAATGAATAGTTATTGTGTATTTACCAAAATTTTACTGCCTGGTTCAGGAGTTGAAAACTCAAATGCATGCAGAACAGTGAGGTAAGGAAATGAAGTGTGAGTCAATGGTAAAGTAGTAGGGGCTCTGATGAGCTGGAGAGCACATGGCAGTTGTTTGTAATCCTTCTGATGTTGTTTTCCTAGAGGAATGAAAAAGCCTTTTATTGGAGTAAAACCTTGTGATTTTTAAATGTTGGCAACTATTTACAAATTATAATACCTGTACAGGTCTTTTGTGGGCCTTAGCCTAGGAGATTATGTGTTTGCAACCTCTAATTTCATCTAGTCTTTTGATATTGGGCAGGTACTCTGGCAATGAATTTTGGATGGATCCAGATTTTCTGTAGTTTTATTTTGAAATTACAGCTTAATTTAGAAGTGTTAATCTAATTTAATGCAGAAAAGACAATCATCTTATTGTCTTTGTTTAATTATGATTGTCAAAACAAGGAAGGCACAGTTAGTAGAAACTGCCTCTTAGAAATGTATGTAAGAGTTGACTGTGCATTCTTAGTCTATATAATGTATATCTGAGAGAACAGATTGAATCATCGCTACCTATCTTCTTGGAAGATGGTTTAAGAAATAGTTGATTTAAACCTCTCCTATGAATATGAGCTATTGTTATACTATATAATATGAATACAATTAGGTATTAAAATAGCTATTAATGACCAGGTGCCTAAATCCAAGGAGTTAAATTAGAATAGGTTTCTCATTCTGTATCTCCAATTTTAATTTTCATGTAAGGGTACTGGGGCTTAACAGATTCTTGTCTCCTACTGTGAATTAGGGCATATTCCAAAAAAAGTTTATGTATTTATAATATTTTCCATAAATGGAAGAATTTTGGCTCAAGGATGTGGGAGTGGCAAGTAACTCTAAACTTCAAAATCAAAATAGTCACTTAGGTAATGCTTGGGTATCTCTTAAAGGATGAATTTCATTTTTTGCCTGTTCTTTGTATAAGTGCTATTCAATAAAAAAATGATGCAAGTCACATATATATTTAAAATTTTTGTTTTATTTTTGAGACAGAGAGAGACAGAGCATGAGTGGGGGAAGGGCAGAGAGAGAGGGAGGCACAGAATCCGAAATAGCTCTGAGCTGTCAGCATAGAACCCAATGCGGGGCTCAAACCCACAAACCGTGTGATCATGACCTGAGCCAAAGTTGGACGCTTAACTGGCTGAGCCACCCAAGAGCCCCATATATTTTAAATACACATTAAATATACTAAAAGGAGATAAGTGAAATTAATTTTAATGTTTTATTTAATTCAACATATAAAAATTATCACTTAAACATGAATAAATAAAAAATTATTGTTTTCTAAATTACTTTTCCACACTAAGTATGTGAAATGTACTCTGTATTTTACACTTAAAGCATATGTCAATTTGGATTTGCCTCATTTCTTTTTTCAAAAATGATTATTTATTTATTTTGAGAGACAGGGAGCATGTGAGTGGAGGAAGCGCAGAGACAGAGAGAGGAAGAGAGAGAGTCCCATGCAGGCTCCACATTGTCAGCACAGAGCCTGATGTGGGGCTCAATCTCATGAACCGTGGGATCATGACCTGAGTCCAAATTAAGAGTCTGACGCTTACCCGACTAAGCCACCCAGGCCCTCCTAGATTAGCCTCATTTCAAGTGATTTATAATGATGTGGTGGTGGCTACTATATTGATCAGCCCACAATTAGTACTCTATATCGTCAGTCATATTTATCCCCCAAGTCATGAAAATTTATTATTTTGCACTAACTACATTGCCACTTGGTATTTTATGTCAAATAGTAATAAATGATAATTAATAGTAAATGAAATTAATTCAGTGAAAACATGTTTTAAATTAACAAATATTTTGTTTTTGAGACTATAATTAAGTGGCTAGATAGGGGATGCTACTGCAGCAATCTTGTCAAGAGTGGAAGAACCATGATAGTTGTAGAAGGCCAAACAGTGTCTTCCAGAGTACAGCTCTGGCCAGTCCAGGGGTCCCTGAAGGGTGGATGGTGTCAGAGACAGAGGGATGAGAGCCATGAGATTCTTTCTGGTCACCAGCCAGGCATCTCCGCACTGTCTGAGACTCAACTTTATTTTATGATTTAGTGTTTGGGGGATGGCACAGAAGTGGCATTCTGATGATAAATTCTTTGGTCAGTAAAAATTCTCCAGAACATTAATATGCATAAGTGTATGGAGAACAACCCAGAAGTGGCATTCTGATACAAACAGGATAATATTTTTAGCATAGTAAAGGCAAAAGTTAGTCTTTGTGAACATGGGTTGATAGCCTGTTTATCACTTAATGGGAGGTATTAAGGAAAACATGTCTTTCAGGAATGCGATGTTGCTCCCATAACCAGAAGAGAAGACATTCCTATGGTAAGTTCCTTCACAAAGTGCAGTCAGCATATCAAGGCCAGAATGAGTCACTCTGAATACCAATCAACAAGGTGCCTTGGGGGTTAGTATTCAAGCAGAGACAATTGAGTGGGGGTGGATATCGGTTACCATCTGATGGTAAGAGTCTGTGCAAACTTACCTTAAGCTCACAAGGAGTTTTTCTCAACTAGTGAGTTCAGAAATGGCTTCCGACAAGTATCCCCACAGGTTCTCTTGTGAGTAGGTGTTCCTGATTTAATTTTCCCGTAGGATCTTAGGTTCCTATCCTACAAATTGTCTAACCAGGGTTTTTAGGAGCATAAGCACTGTAGTTTGAGAAGGAGTACTTCAGTTAAGGGATTTAACAGGTGCTCAATAAAATGTTATTGAAAGGAATCAAATGGATTTAGGATTAATCATCCAGAGTTTTAGCTCTCTATCTTTGTTGCAGTGAAGCCATGGAGATTAAACAAATTCTGTTGTCTTTAAAGAAAACCTTTTTTTTTTTTTTACTGTTTATTTACTTTTGGGAGAGAGAAAGAGGGAGAGCGAGCAAGCGCACAAGAGATGGAAAGGCAGTGAGAGAGAGAGATACAGAATCCCACGTAGTTTCTGGGCTCTGAGCTGTCAGCACAGAGCTTGATGTGGGGCTCAAACCCACAAAATGTGAGATCATGAGATCATGACCTGAGCCGAAGCTGGACGCTCAACTGACTGAACCACTTAGGTGCCCCTACAAATTCTGTTTTCTAAAATGACTGTGTCTTTGGTAATTAAGTTACAGTGGGCATAAAACAAATAAAAGTGAATTTTATTTCATAAAGATTTGCCATGATTAGTCTTGGAAGGAATACTTGAAATCTCTTGGGGAAATTAAGTAGTTGATGATCTCTTATTGTCACCTTCTAGCTTAGGGATTGTTGGTGTACATTCTGCATTTCAGTGTCATCTACATTGCATTTTTAAATTGTTTTCCTGGAGCTTTTGCAGTGATTAGATTTTAAATTGGTGGCTGTTGAATGAATGAACAAATAATCATTTTGCTCTTCATTCATTTTAATTCTTATGTCCTTTTTCCTTCAGTGTTATCTAGGATGACAACAGAGGTTGCATCTGAGTCTGAGTCATGCTAATCTTATAATGTTAGTTCATTACTATTAACTTTTAGCAATACAGTAAATTTCTAGATTGTTGCCTTTCATGTTCATATAAACATCTTTTCTTTTGATTTTTGTCTGCAATTGAACTTTTGCTCTCTTTATATACCATTTCTAGATTCTTCTCAAATCTCTTTTATTCTACTTAATTAAAACATCATGATGAAGCATAATGGTCTAATATATGTGTATATAAAACTCCAGCATGGTCCACAGATAAGATTTCAGTTTCAGCTCACTTACTTTGAATTCCTCATGTTTAAAATTAAAATTAAAACCCAATATATTTCATATGTAACAAAGAAGAAAATAATCCAATTTAATAGTCTCAAAACATCCACATCAAATTCAGACTGCTTAAAGCCTATTAAATTCTAACGATCTGTGAGGCTTAATTTTTTTCCTCTCTTTTGAGACTCTATCACTCCCTGTTGTTTTGTGTAAGGAAAATAAGTGACACATGGAGTCTACCTTAAATGCAGAACTCAAGGATTTTATTTATTTTCTTACTTGCAGGGCAAGTGTAGTGTGATGAGGAGATGTCTAGTATTTTGTTGCTACTTCAGTTGCTGAGGGAGATGACTACCACCTTTGAAATAATTTTAAGGAAAGTTTCAGACTTGATGATTGCAAAACCTGACATTTGGGAAATAGTATAGTCTTAGGGAGTGGAGAGAGCAGAGATAAAACTAAACAAGAAATAGAATGTTGTGGTCTAAGTATGTTGTAGTATGACCAACTCAATTATCCATAGTACGGAGAGCTACAGATACATAGATAATTATCTATTTATAATCCAAAAGCCTTGGTTTAATGAACAGTTTCCATATCCTCTTCTAAAAGAACTACTAACAAGAGGCAGAATAGACTGGCTTGTGTTGCTGAAGATTTTATTTCTTCTGAGCAGGTTTGGGTGGGATTACTAATGAGCAATGTGTTGTCCAAAAGACTGGGAACCAGAGAGAAAATGCAGAGAAACCAGTGGCTACTAGAGTCCACAATTAGATAATCAGCCTCAGAATAATAGAGTTAATGGTGTGTCCCTTAGGAAGAGAGAGATCCATTCCTTTGTGATTATTGATTGTTAAAAAATATCTGTCCTCTCCTCAGAATCTTTTCATTATAGAAACATGTGTTCTATATCCCAATAAGCTGGAAACTAGAAATATATCTTATGTAGTATCATGGTTAATTTGAATAACAGTGTGTTTTTTGGAGTTAGCTGCACTTGAGTTCTGTACCTTCCTGTGTTAACAACCCACAACCGTGGCTGGTTTGGTTTGGTTTTGATACCCCACCATCACCACAATTAGAATAAGTGATCCAATTTACTGTGAAGGGATTCCTTGTTGGGAAACAACTGGCGCCTGAGAGCCTTTCCTTTGCATGTATAAGGGCAGTTAAATACTGTTTTTTGCCTCAGAAAGGGTGAAATTCCAAAATACCACAGAGAGGGAAAACCATGTTTTGTATTTAAGGATAAGGGCAGTACTGCATAATCTATGTACATTCAAATAAACATTTTTTCCCATTCGAACAATTGCTCTGTAATTAAATGTAAATACCCCATTCCCGCATAATATATCCATGCCTGAACACATCAATAATATCCCGATGGAATCCTCTGACACACCCTCCCTTTTTCTCTGTCTTAAACTGGATGAGGAACTATAAAAACATTCCTGAAGCAGTCATGCAATTATCTCAGGTCTTTGGCCTACAGCCTGATAGAAGCTAGACCATGTCTAAATGAACTCAGACTCCAAGCAAGTAAGAGACAGAGGCACTCATGACATGGAAGAGTAAAATCTGAATATTGAAAGTACTTCACAGTCATTCAATGTAAAATCAATACACTGGAGACTGGAGTGGAAGGATTACTGAAGCCTTGAATAAAGGGCTGTTTTTTTTAGGTTTATAAGGAAAAACACATTCACACACATAAAAAAAATTCTATATTTCCATTAAAGGCTGAATTTCATGTTAAAAAATGAACCACGAGAAAGATACTCTGGTTATGAAAGACATTTTATTTTTGTGAGATTTTAATAGAATGCATATTATCTTCAATAAAAATGCCTGATTAATCCATATGGTTCTATTTCATTGACTGTTCTTTGAAAATATAATAGCTTCATGTATAACTGGAATAATGGAGAATATATTTACAAATGACCAGATTAAATATGGGAGTAATATATTTTTTCAATGTCTCCCCCCACCATGATCATATATATAACAAAACATTGAAAAATGGCATGTTTTATATTACAGATGATTCTTGACAGAGTAAAGCAAAAATAGACAGTATTTAAGTGAACACATTTTATTTCTATGACTACTCTGTGATCTGTTACATTATGGATAGTTGAGAAATTTATGTAAAGTGGATGGACTATATAGGATGGAAAGAGGTGAAATAGAGATGGAAAGTGTAGAGTGCTTTCTCTAGAAAGTTGTGAAGTTTTTTGGAGATGAAATATACAGGAATTGTTTTTAGTTGGGGGAAAATTGCCTTTTTTTTTTTTAACTTAGGGAAGTAGTTGGCACTAAAGGTTAGATTGAGGATAGTGGAAATGAAGGAGATTGCATAGGGAGAGGTGACTAAGGGGATATAACAGGGAATAAGATTCAAGGCAAAAGAGGGAGAGAAAAGCAAAGATGAACAAATGGTGCTATAAAGACAAAGTTTGGGAGAAGGAAAATTTGCATTTAAATACCTTGATGAAGTAGAAAACATCAACTAAGAAAGTAAACAGTTTGGAAGTGGAGTAAGGGCATTAGGATGGTAGTGAAAGTTTAGGACACTTAGTACATACATGAGAAAGTAGACAGAGAAAAAGACAAAACTTTTGTATTGTCAACTACGGGCCTAAATAAAACTTGGCTTAACGATAGAGAATTGAATTGATCTACAACAGGGGCCTTGAATAGTTGTTGAAGGAGGATAAAGAGATAAAATGAGGATGCTGATAATAAAGAGCGTAAGATTTGGAGGGAGTTCAATTGTTAAGACAAAAGAGAAGATTCAAGGGACTGAGATCTCAGTGAATTTCAAATGAGATTAGTGGGAGTGAAACAACAAAAGACAGGAGATTTTCTTTTGAGTAAAAAAAAAAATACTGATATTTAAGGTTTTCAAGGAGGAACTGGGTGATGACAAGGGCCAGTGTACAGCCAAGACAGTGGGTTACTTCCATCCACATTCTCTTACATACATATGGAAAAGATCAGGAAGGAGGAGCTTTACATCATCTGCTTCCTTAAAGGCATCATGGTACAACAGACTGGAAAAGCACTAGAGAGACTCATATGGGTCCTGGCCCTGCTGCTACACAATTCTCCGTCTCCTCTTTGATAAAGTGGGTGTGAAAATATGTTACACTCCTGTTTCAGGTGTGCTGTGAAGAATAATATATGTGCAAGCTCTTTGAAAGTTACAAAGTACTGTACACGTGTTGAGTATTGTTGAAGAACAAATTAAAACAAATTAATATTTATTCTTGAGAGACAGAGTATGAGCAGGGGAGGGGCAGAGAGAGAGGGAGACACAGAATCCGAAGCAGGCTCCAGGTTCTGAGCTGTCAGCACAAAGCCTGACACAGGACTTGAACCCACAAACCCTGAGATCATGACCTGAGCCAAAGTTGGCTGACTCAACCACCCAGGTGCCCCAAGGATCAAATTTTTAAATGTAAAAGTGACTCTACTGTGAGCTGGGGCAGTTAAGAAATCTTTTAACAAATAGAAGAAGGATCTTAATTACTGAAACTTAATTATCAGATTCTAAAACCCTGCCTTAAAAGTCCTCTGCCTGATCCCTGACTCCCAACTCCCATGACTCCCAAGCGATGGTTAAAGGCTTGTTAGAAACTAAAGCGATCGGGGTGCCTGGGTGGCTTAGTCGGTTAAGCGTCCGACTTTCCCTTAGGTCATGATCTCACGGTTCGTGGGTTCGAGCCCCGCGTCAGGCTCTGTGCCGACTGCCAGCTCAGAGCCTGGAGCCTGTTTCAGTCTGTGACTCCCTTTCTCTCTGACTCTCCCCTGTTCACGCTGTCTCTCTCTCTCTCCTAGAAATAAATAAAACATGGAAAAATAAAAAACTAAAGTGATCACCTAGAATTAAAACCCTACCACTCAGAAAAATGCCATGGCCTGGAAGTTCTTGTTTTTGAAGCCCAATTGCTACATTAGACCCCAGTGTATAAAGATACTGGCTTAGATTGAGACCAATTTGCTATGATATATCATTGGTCATTTTGTTTGGATTTTGGATTATCTTTCTTGAGGTCAGCCCCAAAGTCTAGTGGGTTCAAAACTCTGGTCCTTCTCTCCAGATCTCCTTTTCTTTCCAGCTGATCTGATATGAAGGATCACAACAAGGTTAGTTGTGCATTAGAAAATGATTGAAATGTTTTAAAAAAGGAGAAAACCAACATCGATCAGTTTCCTTTGGGGGGGTAACAATTGAGGTCACAATATTTTTTTTTTCTTCTTCAAAGTGTACATTTCAAAACTCTTAGATATAATTAGTTTTATCTGAGGTAGATAGATCTGGTAAAGGTTGATATATCAAGCATTGCTTGATATGTAGTATTAATTTTGCAAAAGATGGAATACTGCAGCATTGTCTTAAGGTATATCTTCTAATGTAGTGAAAAAACCTTGTTATGAGAACAAATTTGGGATGGAAACAAAAAAATTTCTACTGTTTAATATTTATAGATGCCGAGGAAAATAAGAACAATGAAATTGCTTTCTGTGATCTATTCTGTCTTATAGGCAGTTTTACATTCATTTGCAAATATTACTCCAGAATAAAACAATTATATTTGGTGGAACACATATGGAAGTTGAGGCCCTGATGCTCCATCTCCCTTTTCAAGCCCCCTCCCCCTTCCTTCTTTCCCTTTCTAACTTACACAGAAACCATCAATAGATTCCAGCTGGCTATCTGTACTGAAATAGTTCAAAAAAGGAAAATCCCAATTCAAAAACCTTTCTTAACAATATGTTTGATAAAGCAATGGAATTGTAAGTCTCTCACAAAAAAAAAAAAAAAAAAAGCCCAGCCAAGTTTTATGCTGATGAAGAGAAGTTTAGATATCACTTGGACCTGCATCTAACATCAACAATACCACAGTTATTAATAGCAAGACCTATGGAACTAAACTTTACTTCACTGTCAGCAAAGAATGTGCTTGCTGCAATGTATTAGGCTTTTCTTAGACAAGTTTAAGACACCATAATGAAGCAGTTGCATGGGACAGGCAGATAAAGTAATCCATCAGATAAATCACTTTTTTATCCTATTCATGCTTATATTGGAAAAGCTAAGTCCGTGAGGGGAATGGAATAAGGGAGAGAGTTCTTTGTTATAGTGTTCTAGACAGTTTTCTCTTTATTATGATACAGTTTTTTGTATACATTGTATTTAGTGTGATAAGGCCCAGGAAAAAAAGATTTGTAAACTATAAAGTGTTCTGCAGGTATAAGGTAAAAGTAATAATTAAAGCAAATTCCTGGGTCCAATATTCGGTTCTGCTATGAACTGCATTGTGTCTTTGTAAAATATATATTTTGAAGCCCTAACCCTCAGTGTGTGTTTGGAATTAGCTGTGAGGAGGTGCTAAAGGTTTCAAGAGGTCATAAGGGTAGATTCTCTAATCCAATAGGGCTGTTGCCTTTATAAGAAAAGGAAGAAACATCAGCACTCTCTCTTTTCTGTGCAGACTACATGAATATATAGAGAGAAGGCAGCCATCTGTAAGCCAGGAAGAGAACTTGCACCAGAAACTGGAACCTTGATTTTAGACTTACAGCTTCTAGAACTATGAAAAAATAAATTTCTGTTGGTTAAACCAGTTGGTGTAATTTATGGTATATATTTATGACATCTCGAGCTGACTAATAAAGAATTCGGTACCATGAAGTGGGCTGCTGCTGTTAACAGTGGAAGTGGCTTTGGTGATGGGTAGAGGCTAGCGGAGTTTTGAGGTGCATACTAGAAAAAGTCTACATTGCTGCGAACACAATGTATGTAGAACTATGGCCATTAAAAGCCATTCTGATGAGATTTCAGATAGAAATGAACTGATTATTAGAAACTGGAGGAAAAACAGTCCTTATAATAAAGTGGCATACTACTTGGGTGAACTGTGTTCTAGTATTTCAAGGAAAGTAGAACTTTCAAGCCTTGAAATTGGATATTTATTTAGCTGAAGGTATTTCAAAGCAAAATGTTGAATGTGTGATCTGGTTTCTTCTGAATGCATGTAGTAAAACTGGAGAGAAGAAAGAGATGAATTGAAGATGGAATTGTTGGGTAAAAAGGAACCAGAACTTACAGATTTGGAAATTTCTTAGCTTGTGTGTATTACAAAAAATTGAGAGTGTGTTTAGAAGTGAACACCAAGGGGTTACCTGGAATATCATTTGATACAGAGATTATGAGATTATACAAGTAGAAATCCTGCCAGTTTGAACTGAGAGGGGATAGAGGAAGGACAAAATGAAGGTTGGAGGACTCTTAGACTCTACATGCAAATGTGCTTAATCAATCAAGAAAAGGCAAGAATAACCTAGAAGGTAATTAGGAGATCATCAGGCTGCCATTCCTAGTAAAATGCCTATTGGACAAGGCTGGATCCTTCTGTGTTTCCTCTTCTGTTTTGACAGACTAGCATGATCTAGCTAGCACCTTGCAGAGAGCTAAAGGGATGGAGCTTCCCCCTGGAGCCCTGAATTTGATGCTGTCACCCCCATGGGCCTGGAGGGTAGAGTTGTGACCAAAGAAGATTATTCTCAAGCCATAAAATCTAATGGCATTTACATTGCTACGTTTTGGACTTGCTTGGGAGCCATCATTACTTCCTTGTCTACAATTTTTCATTTTTGGAATGGGATTATCTATCCTTTGCTTTTTGCACCATTGTATTTTGGAAGTGAATAACTTAACAGGTTTCACAGGCTCACATCTGGAGTGACATTTTACCTTGGGATGAATCATACCTTGAGTCTCTCCCATGTTAGATGATATTTAAATGAAACTTTGGATTTTGGACTTTAGGGTTGGTTGCATGTGAGAAGACTTGAATTTTGAGAGGCTAGGTAGAATGCTTTTACTGAATTGTGTCTCTCCTCAAATTCATGTGTTAAAACTCTAATGTCTGATGTGACTATATTTGGATATAGGGCCTATGAGGAAGTGATAAAGTTTCACTGAGGTTATAAGGAGCTCACTGAGGAAAAACTATGTGAGAAGGCAGCTCTCTGTAAACCAAAAAGAGAACTTTTACCCAAAACCCAATTGGCCAGACCATTGAGTTTGGACATGTAGCCTCCAGAACTATAAGAAAATAAACTTCTGTTGTTTAAGCCACTTAGTCTATGGTATTTTGTTATGGCAGCCCAAGCAGACTAATAAAGTTCCCTTAATATTTATTGTCTGCAGTGTTCTGGGAACTGTCTTTGACAGTGGTCAGCAAACTGAAGCTCATGGGCCACATTGGGCCAGCTGCCTATATTTGTAATTCAAGCTTTATTAGAATAAAACCATGTCATTCCTTTATGTCCATAGCTGCTTTCATGCTACAATGATATAGTTGATTAATTAAAACAGAGATTGTATAGCCTAAAAAGCCTAAAATATTTACTATCTGACTCTTTACAGAAAAAAATTACCTACTTCTGGTCTAGAATCTTGGAGTATAACAGTCATACTCTACAAATATTCCAAAGTCTAAAATGATTTTACTTTTTGGCAATCACTTGGGAGAAATAGCAGGAGAGTGATTTTCTCTTTGAAATGAAAAGGCTGATTGGTTGAACCACCAGTCAGTCTCAGCCAGATGTGCTATTTTCTTTCATTGCCCCAGAAGAAAAGATTGACTATCAGTTCTTCAAGATTAGGAATAGCTTCCAATAATAAAAACTGAATGTTTTGTCTTTGAGTTTTAAAAATGTTGTCCCATATAGTTGAATTTCTAACTTTATAAAGCAGCGAACTAAGAATTGGTCCATGACATAAATGGTCATGTGCTGACAAATGTTGTTTACAGGCTTTTTGGGCCACCTGTGTGGCTCAGTCCGTTAAGTGTCCGACTTTGGCTCAGGTTCATGGGTTTGAGCCCCACGTCGGGCTCTGTGCTAACAGCTCAGAGCCTGAATCCTGCTTCTGATTCTGTGTCTCCCTCTCTCTCTGCCCTTCCCTACCTCAAGTTCTGTCCCGCTCTGTCTCAAAAATAAAATAAACATTAAAATCAAAAGTAAGTTAACAACAGGCTTTCCCCTAAAAAAAAAACCCAAAAAACAATTTATAACAATTGCCTGTTTATGTAGTGTGAATATTCCCACCACAGGTGATTTCAAACTACTGACATGTTTGTCACTGAACACGGATTTGGGAAGAGATATATAGTAGTTAACCATTCCTCATACTGATAAAATATATAAAGTAATTAGAAAGTTATGAGTTTTGAAATTTATTATCTTTTAATAAGTATATGACCCTTTTAATTATAAGTATATAACTTAACTATTTACTATACTATAATTTTACAATTAGTTATTTCTAATAACAAACTTGTACAGTTTTTGAAAATGTAATAATCTGTTTTTGATATATAAACTCTAATATATCCCTGGACCTTCAGTTTAAAATCTTTTTGCAGTTTTTCCTTGTTGCAGCTATTTTGCATTCAAAGATAAATAACTACCTATGAAAATAAAGAATAATACAAATACAGGGTCAGAAACTTAACTTTTTAAAAAATAAAAATGAAACCATAAATTGTGGATTATGCTGGGAACTAAATTCATCTTAAAATTGTAAGCTTTTCGGGATGAGGAACATACTTAGAAATATTTTATTTTCTTATCTCAGTTACTAAGGAAATTGAGAGAACAAAAGGGCTAAAGTTTTGTTCCAGGTGACATTATAAGGAGGTATGGAGCCTGGACAGAACAAGTCAAGCACTCTTTTACAGTATTAGGTTGCTTTTAAGGATTTCATTGATCTTCAGCAGGGGAATAAATTGTTTCTCATATTAGCACCTGAGAATATTCATTAAATGCAAAAAATTGCTAGATTCAATCTAGAACAAAAAAGGAAATTGAAATTTTTTTTAACATTTGGAATCTATGGAAATTAATTTATACACTGCTGGATTTTAAGGTTTAATATGTTATGTTTTTTGTTTTCTCTAGCTTATGTACATTAAACACTGGCATAGTTACATATACTACAGGATGTGACTTATTTACACATTCTCCAATATACTGTTGTAGAATCATTTCTAATGGTAATAGTTGAGATGGTGTGAATATATATATTTGTTAAATTGAATTATTAACAAGAAACAAATCAGGGGAGCCTGGGTGGCTCAGCTGGTTAAGTGTTTGACTTTTGGTTTCAGGTCATGATCTCCCAGCCTGTGAGTTCAAGCCCCACATTGGGCTCTGCGCTGACAGTGTGGAGCCTGCTTGAGATTCTTTTTTTCTTTCTCTCTGTCTCTGCCTCTTCCCTGCTTGCACTCTCTCTCTCTAAAAGTAAATAAAGTTAACTACATATATTTAAAAAATGAAAAAAAAAGCAATTCATGCAATGGAAGAATTCAAAGGAATGTTGACTGGAATACTTCATTTATCTGTCAATAGCAGATAGATTGAAACACTTGATTCACTTAGTCACAGTAAGGATTTATTCAGTGACGATTTTGTATTTTTGGCTGCTTCTTTTTTTGCACATCCATCACCTTACATATTTACCTTTTCTGTTGCGTGTGGGTGAGAGAGAGAACACTTAAGTTCTATTCTTTTTTTTCAATTTTAAAAAATGTTTATTTTATTTTTGAGGGAGAGAGAGAGGCTGAGTGAGAGTGGGGAGTGGGTGCAGGAAGAGAGGGAAACACAGAATCAGAAGCAGCATCTAGGCTCTGAGCTGTCACCACAGAGCCCAATGTGGGGTTTGAACTCACAGACCGTGAGATCATGACCTGAGCTGAAGTAGGATGCTCAACTGATTGAGCTGCTCCTTAAATTCTATTCTTTTAGCAAATTTGAATGATAAAATATGGTATTATCAACTGTAGTCACTAAGTTATGTATCATATTCTCAGACCTTATTTATCTTATAAGTGGAAATTTTATACTCTTTAACCAATCTCTCCATATACTCCTTACCCCCAGACCTTGGCACCCACTTTTCTATTCTGTTTCTGTGAGTTTGACTTTTTTTTTTTCTTTTAGATTTTGCATATAAGTGATACCATTCAGTACAGTCTTTCTCTGTCTGGCTTATTTCACTAAGCATAATGTTCTTTGGGTTCATTCATGTCATTGCAAATGATAGGATTTCCTTCTTTTTTTAAAGTCATTATATAAAATTGTCTTTATCCATTCATCTGTTGACAGATAATTGGGTTGTATCCATACATTGGCTAATGTGAAGAATGGTGCTATAATCATTTTGTTTCCTTTGGATACATACTCAAAAGTGGAATTGCTAGGTCATATGGTAGTTCTATTTTTAATTTATTGAGGAATTGGCATATTGTTTTCCATAGTGGCTATACTAGTTTACTTTCCCACCAGCAGTGTATGAGAATCTCTTTTCTCCACATCTTTGTCAGCATTTATTATCTCTTTTTCTTATAATAGCCATGCTAAAGGTATGAGATGATATTTCATTATGGTGTTTATGTGCATTTCACTGATGATTAGTGGTATCAAGCACATTTTCAGGTGCCTGTTGGCTGTTTGTATGTATTCCTTGATGAAATGTCTGTTTAGGTCCCCTGCCCATTTTTAATTGGGTTGTTTTATTTTTGCTGTTGAATTCTTTGTATATGTTAGATATTAACCTGTTATTGGATATATGGTTTGCGAATATTTTCTCCTATTCTATAGTTTGGCTTTTTCATTTCATGAATTGTTTCCTTTGATGTGTAGATTTTTAGTTTAATGGAGTCTAACTTGTTTATTTTTATTTTTGTTGCCTTTGCTTTTGGTGTCAAGAAGTCATTGCCAAGACTAATGTGAAGGAGCTTTCCCTGAATGTTTTCTTCTATGAGTTTTAGTGGTCCCAGTTTTTATATTTAAGTCTTTAATCTGTCTTGAGTTGATTTTTGTATATGGTGTGAAATGGGGTTTTAGTTTTAATTTTTCACTATCCAATTTTGCCAACACCATTTATTGAAAAGACTATCCATTCCCCACTGTACAATCTTGGCTCCTTGTCATAAATGAATTGATCATATATCTGTGGGTTTATTTCTGTGTTCTCTATTTTGTTCTATTGATCTATATGTCTTTTTAAATGCCAATACCATAGTGTTTTGATTATAGTAGCTTTGTAATATAGTTTGAACTCAAGAATTGTGATGCCTCCAGTTTTGTTCTTTCTTAATACTGCATCTTTTTTTTCTATCCATACAATTTTTTTTTTCTATCCATACAAATTTTGGATTGTTTTACTGCTTGTGTGAAAAATGTTATTGGGATTTCAATAAGGACTGCATTGAGTCTATAGATTGCTATAGATAGTATTGACTTTTTAACAATAATAATTCTTCTAGTCCATGAACACAGAATATCTTAATTTATTTGTGTCTTCTTCAGTTTCTTTCATCAGTGTCTTATTATTTTCAGTATACACATTTCACTTTTTTAAAATGTTTTATTTATTTCTGAGAGAGAAAGAGACAGTCTGAGTAGGGTAGGGTCAGAGAGAGAGTGAGATGCAGAATCTGAAGCAGGCTCCAGGATCTGAGCTAGCTGTCAGCACAGAGCCCGATGTGGGACTTGAACCCATGAACCATGAGATCATGACCTGAGCTGAAGTCGGATGTACGCTTAACCAATGGAGCCACCCAGATGCCCCTCAGCGTACACATTTAAATATACACATTTACCTCCTGCGTTAAGGTTATTCCTAAGGTTTTATTTATTTATTTTTTTGTATACTATTGTAAATGGGATTGTTTCTTAATTCCTCTTTCTAATAGTTAATTGTTGGTATATTAAATGCAACTGATTTTTGTGTATTGATTTTGTATCTTGCAACTTCAACTTTATTAACAACTTTTTGGTAGAGTCTTTAGGTTTTTCTATATATGGAGACAATTTTACTTCTTCCTTCCTGACTTGATTTCTTTTTCTTGCTTAATTGCTCTGGCCAGGACTTCTAGCTAGTACTATTTTGAATAAAAGTGGCTATTCCTGATCTTAAAGGAAAGGCCCTCAGCTTTTTACCATTGAGTATGATGTTAGTTGTGGGCTTGTTGTATATGGCTTTTATTCTCTTGAAGCACTTTTTCTCTACATCTTGTTTGTTGAGAATTTTTATTATGAAAGGATGTTGAATTTTGTCAAATGCTTTAATTTTTTTATCTATTGCCATAATAATAAGATTTTTATCTTTCTTTCCATTAATGTGGTATACAATTGATTGGCATATATAGAACCATCCTTGCATCCCAGGAATAAGTCACATTGATCATGATGTATGATCCTTTTAATGATTCTTGAATTTGATTTGCTCATATTTTGTTGAGGATTTTTGCATTTATGTTTACCATGTATATTGGCCTTTAGTTTTCTTGTAGTTTCCTTGTCTGGCTTTGGTATCAGAATAATAACTGGCTTTGAAAAATGATTTTGTAATATTCTCTCCTCTTCTATATTTTGCAAGCTTGTGAGAAAGATTGTTATTAATTCTTCTTTGGCTCTTTAGTTAAATTTACCAGTAAACTTATCTGGTCCTGTATTTTTGTTGAGAGGTTTTTGATTACTGACTCAATCTGTATACTAGTAATCAGTCTGTTCAAATTCTTAATTTCTTCTTCATTCAGTCTTGGAACAAATATGTGTTCTGGGAATTTGGCCATTTCTTCCAGGTTGTACAATTTGTTAGTGTATAATTGTTCATGATAGTCTGTTTTGAATCTTTGTATTTCTGTGGCATCAATTTTAATGTCTCTGCTTTCTTTTATAAAATGTTATTTATATTTTCTCTTTTTCTATTGGTAGTCTAGTTAAAGGTTTATCAATTATATTTATTTTCAAAAAAATAACCTCTTAGTTTTATTCATTTTTTTTCTACTTCATTTTGAGCTCTATTTCATTTATTTCCACTCTAATCTTTGATATTTCCTTCCTTCTGCTAGCTTTGGGCATATTTTGTTTTCTAGTTCATTGAGATGTAAATTTGGGTTGAGATATATTTTTCCTCATGTAGATATTTATCCTGATGAACTTTCCTCTTAAAATTGTTTTTCTGCATCCCAGAAGTTTTGGTGTTACAGATTTCCATTTTCATTAGTCTCAAGGTATTTTAAAATTTCTCTTTTTATCCCTCTTTAATTACTCTTAAATCCTTTCTTTGCCTCTAACCAGTGCCTCTAGGTACTGGTCAATATTCTTTATCTTGTAGGGTGGCCTAAATTTTTATTCCATGAAGTGTCTGAATTCTCAGTGACCCAGTTTGTTTTGTTTTACTATGGTTTTCCACAAACTTTTACTATTGGACATGGAACTTCTACTAGGTTTTCCAAGGATTCTCTAGCTTCTGAGTTTAATCTTCCTTGTTCCTATTGTAAACCTAATTTTCTCTGAGTAATCAGAATCTATCATCTCTGCCAGTAAAGTAATCCTTATTTTTGCCTGTTGGTTCAGTGTCATGAAGAGCCCAAGTTAACCAGTAGAAGTTTCAACTTTTCATACAGCAGAACCAATGTTGCTTCTCCTAGTAGAATCATTTATATTTTTGGAATTGAAGTCTTACAAACTACTAGAGCTCAAAATTTCTGAGTCCGGAAGTAAAAATTCTGATGAGTTATTTATTAGTAGTGAAAAGAGCTACTCTCACTTCTTCTCTTTGGTTTTCAGACCTATATATTCTTACTATGGGAGAAATGGCTAACTCAAAGAATATATGAATCCTGTAGGATATAATCCATTTCTTTGAGACAGTTGTCTGCCAGTTGGTGCCTTAATACAGACTTTGGTGGACTATTTCACCATTCTACCATGCTAGGTGCTTCTGGGTAATGAGGTATTAAGACCAGTAAATTCATGGACAGGAGCCCATTGTCATATTTCCTTGTGGTTAAAGGAGTCCATGTCAGTAGCAATGTTGTGCAGAGTACTTTGATGGTGAATAAGGTATTCAATATGTCTAATGATATTGGTGTTAGTGTGGCAAATTCACATCTAGAATATGTGTCTGTGCTAGTTAGGACAAACCACATACAAAGGGTCTAATATTTAAACTTATCCTCAGGGACTTCCTGGGTCCCTCAGGAATAGTGACGTTTGGGGAGTCAGCATTCATGTCTACAATTGGCAAGTTTAGAGACTTAAAGTTAGTAGAAAAGTAAGTCTTAGAGAGTGAAGCTTCATGGTGTTGAGCCCTTTCATAGCCTCCATTTTTGCCACTGAGGCTCAATCTACATGGATCTTTTGAGCAAGCAAACAGATGGTTGAATAAAGAGGCTGAATAACATCCATAAAACAAATTTTCTATCTACTTGATTTTTAGAGCCTCCTCTGCCTGTGATGCTTTTTGGTGAGTCCACACATGAGATATAAATATCCTTACTCTGGTCCATTCTGAGAGATTCTACCAACTGCTCTTTCTCCATATTTTTTTTTTTCATGAATATTATAGTGATGCTTTTTCAAATCACCTGACTATTCAGCTAAACAGCTAGATACTGACCATTTTACATCTATTTTTCTGCATTCTCATTCCATACAAAGTAGATAAGCAGGTGAATTGCTTAAAGTGTTACCCATAGGGAGGATTACCTCATCACTTTCTTTTAGAGCCTTGTTGGATGGGTATACAATTTCAGCATTCCAATTGCAGATTGTGACAGCATATTATGCAAAACCATTTATAAACCAGGTTTTTTCCTTCCTCACTCAAATGATCAAAAGTAATTCCCTTTTAAGTGTTGAGTGTGGTTGAGAGGATACATTGAAGCAGTAGTAGATAGGCAGGAGTCGGAGTCACCTGTTTATGCAACTAATTTCTGCTTTCCAGATTTGATAGTGGTTTGCCACATCACCTAAAATTGTGGCTTGGGGGCAGGGGTCATAGATCCAGTTTAAAATGGACATCTCAGGTCACATGGCTCATTGATTTCCTGTAGTTAGAAATACAGTCTGAGCCCAGGAATAAGCCAGGAGCTGTTTTTTTGTTTTTTGTCTTTTGTTTTGTTTTGTTTTTCTCTTTTTTTAATGTTTTTTTTTCTAGGAGAGAGAGAGAGAGACAATGTGAGCAGGGGAGGGTCAGAGAGAGGGAGTCACAGACTGAAACAGGCTCCAGGCTCTGAGCTGGCTGTCAGCACAGAGCCCGACGCAGGGCTCGAACCCACGAACCACAAGATCATGACCTAAGGGAAAGTCGGACGCTCAACTGACTAAGCCACTCATGCGCCCCTTGTTTTTTTTTTTTTCTAAAAAAGGGAAAATAGTTACGTACAGAAGAAGGCATGTTTTGTTCTAAAATCTGGGGGTTCTGTGCTCTAATTCTCATTTGGGATCTTGCTAGAGGCTTTATTCGTTATCCCTATTTGCTACAGACACTTCCAAGTATCATTGGATCTGTTGGATCATAAAGTCCAAATGATCATTTATATTGCAGCTTGGTCCTGCTGCAAAGCCTTTTATTGCTCTAGGCTCTACTTGCAACTGACAGCCTTTGGGGTTACTTGATAAATGGGTCTGAGTAGTGTGTTCAAATATGTTATATATTACCTCCAAAATCCAAAGAGATCCACCAAATATTATGCCTCTTTTTAAATAGTGAGTGGGTTCAAGGTTCAATAATTTGTCTTGCATTTGGAGGAAATGTACTAATATGTTCTAGACCACTGTACCTCCTGAAATGGCTATAAGGTAATAGGTTCTTGAATTTTTGTTTACAAATAGGAAATTTTTTGTGCCATCCAAATAATTTTAAGCCATGCAGCTTCTTTAAAGCCGCAGTGTTTCAAGAGCATCTTAAAGTACTGAGTTACTCAGGAAATAGACTTCACAGGATTTCCCTTTTTTTTTTTTTGACAAAATAGTTAAGTGGACACTCTTGGGAATTATGCCATCAAGGAAACACCACACTGCTGATAGCAATAGCACAGCATACTTGTAGACTGTATTCATTCTCATGTTTTTGGTTATTCCAGATGTTACCAATTGATCATGGCCCTATTTCTGAGCTGTTTTCTCTATATTGACACAGAGTTTAAACAAGCCAACAAATTGGTAAGAGTTGAAACTTGTTAGCCATTCCATGGAACTCTTGTATGAGAATAATTGGTGTGTTTTAAAAATTGATATTTCCTGTGCTCACACCAGAGCCTGTTGAGTAAGAATGGGAAGGGTAAGGAATTTGTAGTATAGTTGGTATTGACGAAGACCACTAAAATGGTTTTCAGCTTGCTTAAATTCCAGACTTGTTTCTTTCAGATAAAGGTCCCTGATTTCCCTTTTCTTAGAGTATTTACTTTAGAAAATTTTTAATTATATTCTTTGTCTGCCCTTTTAAGATGAAAATATTTTCTCTGCCTCTTGTCTGTTTTACAGCTCAGGAATGTCTTTCTTAGGGACTGAGAACCTCCCCTTTAAATGTAAGCATCAAGAAAGAGAGGAACCCCAGCTTCTCAGACTGTGTGAGAAGATAAGAATGTTACTTCATTTAATAACAGTTAGTAACATAAAATTGTCTAATCACATTGACCAGCCTTGTCACTAATGTCCTTCAGTGGTTATTCATTAGCTTACCAAAGGGCTTAAATGTCTTGTGTTTTGTTTCAACAGAATTGACTTTCATCTCTCTCACCTATTAAGTAGTCTTTTTTTTTTTTTTTTAATATTTTTTATTTATTTCTAGGAGAGAGAGAGAGAGACAGCATGAGCAGGGGAGGGTCAGAGAGAGAGGGAGTCACAGACTGAAACAGGCTCCAGGCTCTGAGCTGGCAGTCAGCACAGAGCCCGATGCGGGGCTCGAACCCACGAGCCGCGAGATCATGACCCAAGCAAAAGTCAGACGCTTAACCGACTAAGCCACCCAGGCGCCCCTCACCTATTAAGTAGTCTTAAGGAAAGTCTTCCTTAGTTGGTTAACTTGTTTGGTGCAATTTTTATTTGATAGTTCCATAGATAATTTCCACTAAGATTCAAATACAAGAAACACATCTGTAGATACTGAGGGGTAATCTTTAGGACATAAAGCAGTCATTAACCAATATTCACCCCCCTGCCCTGCACCCAAGAACTCATTACTGTTTCTGACCCACTCTCACAGTAGAGCTTGGTTTTGAAATGGCTTTTTCAATAGGAGGATTCCGACTAAGTGAAAACTCTTGTTTAGTAAACCTGATAATAGAGCCCACACTTGTGAGATGACTGATTAGTGCAAACAACATAGTTTATAGTTATGACTCAGAATCATGCTTAATAAACATGTGAATATGGGTCTAAGAGTAGAATTGGCTTAGAAGAAAACCTAGAATAATTACCAGCACCCAAACTTTGTCTTATTATCCTGTAAGCTCAATTACTCTCCAAATCTTCCTGAGGAAAGTTATTCCTATTAGAACCTATTAGGTTTTTGTTATGTGAGAGCTACTATATCCAGTATAAAGGATCTCAGCCCTTCTTGTATGGATATTTAAGTGGGAGCATAATGTTGCATGCTCAGAGCTTTGATGGGAGGATGGGAGATGGCAAAATAAAAATATTAAGTGGACCTTTCAAGCTATGTTTGTTACTTTCATTAATGTGAACTCTATTGAACAGGGAGGGTGCTCTTCTATGGGCTGTTTAATGTTCTGGGCTTCAGTTTCTTTATCTATAAAATAAAAGAGGCTTAAATTGCTTTGCAAATATTTGTATGCATTTTGACTCCTTGTTGTCTAGTCTCCTCTCTCAATAAAAGTCAACAGTTCAATGATTCTATGAGTCTGTGAAACCAGACTGGTTTTTGATGTGGTTTTAATATTCACATAATCTAAGGATCTAAAAACTTGAGTTCAGTAAGAATTATTATGTGAGATGATGATTCTCACTAAATATTTTACCTACTTTTTCTTCTTCATATGCAGGCACTATTGTTTTTTGATGATTAAGTTAGATGTACCATTTAGATTATAATCAGGACTATTAAAAGAATGATGGATATTGAACATCTTGAGGATGTAAGAAATATATCTCTAGTATGTAATCAGTTTTGTTCTTATAAATAGGAATTTAATACTGCTGTTTACTTTTGCATGGTAGAAACTACTTGAGGGCACTTGTTGGGATGAGTACTTGGTATTGTATGGAAGCTAATTTGACAATAAATTACATGAAATTTAAAAAATACTTGAAATTCTATTCACATTTTATTAATTTATTTGTTTATAAATAGTTTATTGTCAAGTTGGTTTCCATATAACACCCAGTGCTCATCCCCACAAGTGCCCTCTTCTGTGCCCATCACCCGCCCCCCCCACACACACCCATCAGCTCTCAGTTTGTTCTCCGCATTCAAAAGTCTCTCACGGTTTGTCTCCCTCCCTCTCACCCACTATTTTTCCCCTTCTATTCACGTTTTAAAAAATGTTTATTTATTTTTGAGTTAGAGACAGAGCACAAAGAGGGGAGGGGCAGAGAGACAGAGGCAGAGAGAATCTGAAGCAGGCTCTGAGCTGTCAGCACAGAGTCTGATGTGGACCTGAAACCCATGAACTGTGAGATCATGATGAGAGCCGAACTCAGATGCTCAACCAACCAAGGCACCCAGGTGCCCTTCTATATATGCTTTATTTAGATTCATGAAAATGTTTGTAATTCATTTTAATGTTCCTGGCTACCAGTTCTGGGTATTAAATAAAACCATAATATCAAGGGCACTTTTTTCTTTCATCTGTTCATCTGTTGATCCCACATATATTGACTGAATGCCTACTAGGGGCTCTACTAAGTGCTAAGGATACAACAATTGAAAAGGTATAGCAAATAATTACAATATAGAGATGTAAATGCTAATAGAGCTAGGTACCAGGCACTAAATGATAGTAAGGATGGTGTGATGATCTCATGGAGGGAGGCAGGGCTATGTCAGGGAAAGCTTCAGAGAGTATGTAATACTTGACTTGAGTCTTGTACTAACAGCTGGGATTTGCTACATGAAAAAAAATGGGAAAAGAGGAGAGCAGAGGATGAGAACCTTGTGAGGAAAGAATTTGGGAGAAGTGATTTTCTAATGAAAGGTATTAAGGCCTTTTGTGCCAATTTCTTTATCTGCATTTCTAATTGGAACTCACTAACCTTGGCCTTAATCATGGTGAAATTCAGTGTGATGCTGATGAAATGATAATTACTAAGATTCATGAATGTTACCCATGGAAAGCCTTCATAAAGTCTGCTGTTTCTCACAGATTCATGAGCCTGCAAAGCAAAAGACCTGTAAAAGGAAACATTTGTGTTCATGAATGTAAAATTTCATACCCTCTGCTGTGATTATAGCAGGTTGACTTGAACCTCTATACAATAAGGAAGTATAAATGTTACCCACTCCCTTTTTCAGTCAAGGAATGTCACCTGTTTTGTCCTTTTGATTTGCTCCAGGTGATATTGAAGACACAGCTAATCAGGTTGGGAACAGTTTTTTTCTGTTTAATTTGCAGAATAAGAGAAAAATCAATTTGAACAATTAAAACTAAAAGGAACAAGCAACCTTCAGGTGTTGGCTTATTTTTTTTTCTGATGCTTCTGAGTTCTTTTAGACTATTATATAACTCTGATATTTCCTCTTTAAGTACTGCACAATATTATCAACTCTGTCTTAAAGAAAAAAAAACACATTACTTAAAAAGGCAGTTGGTATGTAATATAACTGTTTACTTGATATCAGAATGTCCTTAGGAATATATACATGTTCTCTGGTGACAAGGGAAACTTAAATAATATTGTTTGGATGACTGTACTATCTCTAGTAACTGATGTATTTTAGGCCTCAAATTAATCATTTTTTGAAACCAATAATAATTAGAGCACTTTACCTTTATCATAATTATTTTGGGATGTTGGGAAAAGAGATTCTTTTTTTTGTTGTTAATTTTTCCTTTAATTAAAATCTCATTGAGGAAAATTTAAGAAGTTCAGTGGTATCTTTTAGGAGAGTTAAATATTTCTCCCAGCATTTTCATTTTAGATTTCCTTCCAATTTAAGAAAAGCTTATATTTTGGCAAACTCTAAGGCTTAGGAGGGTATTCAGTGGTCACCGTAACAAGAATCTCTATTTACAAAGATTTTTAGAGCACCCAGTTTCATAAAGGATTAAGAATCTTATTTCACCTCTTTTTGAAAAAAGAAGAATCGAGTGATGCATTTGCCATGTATATCTCAGAGTTTTGTGCTTAACAATATGCAAAACTTTATGAACTAGCTTATGCACTTTCCAAGTTGGATGTATTGTACATATAGGCATCAGTTTCTTAATTTTCTCTGTGTTTCTAAGGTTTTAAATAGAGGATATTTTTTTCTTAATTTGGTTGACTTGTGCTGTCCCAAATTTTCTTAATTTAATGCCCAATTTAATGCTTTGTAAGTAGGAATGACACATGGCCTTGTTGGCTTTATTTATTGTGATGGAGAGAAAAGAACTATTATACATATGACATTGGGCATTATATTGTAGTTGCGGTGTCTCCTAGTATAGCACAGAAAGTAGGTTACTATTGAGAGAGAAAACACTATATACTATAGCTGAATGATTCCATTTCATATTTGTAGAGTCAAAATCTTGGTAATTCTCACAAAATTGTTTTTATAAGAAACCATATTTTCCTGATGAAATTAAAATGGTTTTCTTTGCAAAATAAGGACTAACCAATTGATCATTTTTAAAAAAATTTTTAAATGTTTTATTTATTTATGAGAGAAAGAGAGACAGCATGAGCAGGGGAAGGTCAGAGAGAGAGGGAGATACAGAATCCGAAACAGGCTCCAGACTGTGAGCTGTCAGCACGGAGCCTTACGTGGGGCTCTAATCCATGAACCATGAGATCATGACTTGAGCTGAAGTCAGACGCTTAACCAACTGAGCCACCCAGGCACCCCGAGGACTAACCAATTGATCTTATAAAAAATATTGCTTTATATGAAGGTGAGAAGTCAGCCAACTGTGAAGTCAGAGAATGTAGTCCACACGACCCCTCACTTCTGACACCAATTACAAGTTTGGAGATTCCCAGTGATTTGCTAGGATTCTCACAATTCACTGAAGACTGTTATACTCAAGAGTTGTAATTTATTATAATGAAAGGAGACAGATGAAAATCAGCCACAGAAAGAAGGACCTGGTACAGAGTCCAGGAGGGCTCCAAATACAGAGCTTTCAGTTGCCCTCTCCCCTTGTATTTATGAGCAGCATTATTTTCCCAACAATGATGCATGATAATATACATAGTATTGCTAACCAGGGAAGGTCATTTGAGGCTTAGTGTCTACAGAGTTTTATTGGGGCTCCATGGTTGACTGCCCACATGGCTGATCTTTAGTCTCCATCCCTCTTGGAGGTTAGTGTGATTACTATATGGCCCAAAGCACCCATCTTAATTCACATGAGATTGTTAGGCAGCCCAAGCCCCAAGTAAACAAAGACATTCTTCCTAGAGATTATCACATAGTCAAAGAGGGTAAAAGCAGACTTCTCTTAGATTAAGGATAATGTTTAATATGCAGAATGAATATGAATAACTGTGAGAAAGAGCTGAAGATTTTGAAGATTTTGAAGGTGAAATCTGTCTTTTAGAATGTGATCTTTTTTTTTGTTTGTTTGCTCCAGAAGCTTCATGAGTAATTAAAAGTGACCTGCTAGGAACCAGAAGATCTCAGTTTATGTTTCCCGTTTTGTGTGTGTGTTAGGCATGTAATTCAAACTGTTTTATTTTCATGAGCTTCAGTTTCATGAATGATAAAACCAGAGTAATCAGTTCAGCCTATTTCACTAGATTGTAGTGAAACATAAATAAAAGATTTGTAAAACTGCTTCACAAAGTTCTATACAAATATAATTCATATATATTTGATATCTGGAAAAGAACTGACAGTTTATGAGTGATCAAACTATTTGGGTTAGTAAATTTTAACTTGAAATTGTAAAGAATGTTGTTACCATGACTATTTTAAATAGAATTTAGTGGTTTACTGCATAGAATACATATTTAAATATTTTATTTCAGATATATTATTCCTAGATAGACTGTATGGCATTTTATAAAATTCTTTTACTCTACAAAAATAAAATGTATGAACTTTAAAGAGGGTGTGGCTCAAGAAACATGAGATCACTAGAGGACAATGCATATAATGCATTAGTCTATACATCTTATGTAGATCATGTTATTAGTAATGAAAGATTTAACCATGGTAGGGATATATTCCGATATATTTCATAAGTTAAAGTAGAATTAGAACTGGTAGCGAGCTATGTCTGGACAAGACCCTGCACTTGTGTAAATAGGTTTTATTTTAGTTTTTTAGCAAAATATAGCTGCTGACAAATAATACTTCTAATTTTTGAGACTGTATCATTTGAGAAGCTAAACAACCAACAGTTACATTCCAGTTACATGCAGAACATTTCATTTAAAGAACACTTGCAGGAAGAAAATATATCCATGCACACCCATTGACTTTTGTTAGTGTTATAAACTTGATATATGGTCCTGGTTTGTTCCTTTTGTTGGAAAAAGAAAAGCGGGATTTATCCATCTGGCTCCTGTCCTGAAGTTGAGCCCAAGAGGGAGGTGATGCAGGGTGAGGACTTAGAATCCTTGCACCAAATCAATGTCTTGTTGACAATATGAAACTGTGTATCCTTGTGAAATGCCAGGGTTCTCTGCACAATCCCTGTTACCCACCTCTAATTCTTTCACATACAAGGTCTTCCAGATGTTCTTAAGGAGAATGTGTCTCTTTATAATAAAAGTTATATTAGCCATCATTTTCCACATATTCCTATGACACCCATTTACAAGAATTTGTAGTACATTCCCAAACATCTGCAGATAGTATCTCCATAATTACTTTTGAAATTACTAGCCACCTGTCAGCACAGAGATTACTACTATGAAGAATGTCAAATGGGAATTAAAGTTTTTCATTAGGTCACCAGCATTCTGCCATAGACATATTGTGGACAGATAGGACCATTTCAGCACATAATTTTATTAGGTACAATAAATTTAGAGGCTGCATACTCCTCTGTTGCTGTATATGCGTATTTACTGTGTGCATATGTATTCAGCACTAACTGAAAACTGCTTAGGGTGACAGTAGTACCTTGGGGTTTGAGTTTCCGATGAAAAAGAGATATTCAGCTGCTTCTTTTCTTTTACCAAAATGTGTTTGTTTAAAAAGCAACTGGAGCTTCTTAGAAAGCATTATGCTGCTTTGCCTCATGGAACTGCTTTGAACTTTAATTTTGCAAATAAGAAACTATATTGGAGAGGCTAACTTTTAAGATTTAGAGAGAAGAGAACAGAAAAATTCGGAAACTGATCTGTTTTTTTTAAATTTAATTTATTTGATGTATGTGAAGAAACAACTATGGAATCTCATAGTGCCTGTATGTGAAAAAGAGCAAGGGATATTGGTTTGCCTTTGACTTGTCTTTAGTCTTCTGGAACTAATAGCCAGCTAATATTTGGAAGCTTGCAGTATGACAGGCCCTGTGTTGAGCATTTAATATATGTTGTTTCATTTAATCTGCATTATGACACTTTAAAATAGGAATTATTGTTCTTATTATCATCTCCCGACTGAAGGTTAAAGGGACCAAAAGTCAAAGATTGCCTACATTGCTAGTCAGTGGTGAAACTGGTACTTCTTATATTTTGTATTCAAAGTCATCAGTGATCCTCATGTTACTAAACCAAATGGGCTTTTTTCAGTCCTTATCTTATTTGGCCGAACAGTAGAATTTGAATAATAGCTTCTATACTTCTTCGCTCACCTGGGTAGCTCAATTGGTTTAGGCATCTGACTCCTGATTTCAGCTCAGGTCATCATCCCACGGTTGGTGGGCTCAAGCACTGCATAGGGCTTTGCACTGACAGCATGGAACCTGCCTGGGATTCTTTCTCTTCTTCCCCCTTCCCAGTTCATGCATGTGTACACTCTCTCTTTCTCAAGATAAATAAATAAACATTAAAATAATTGTATGTATACTCCGTGAAGTATAATTTTTCTGTCTCACCTTCAAAGAGCATATACTTTCCTCCTTCTGGACACTGCTTCAGTCATGGGTGGTACATTCTTATCTCACTAGGGCTCGATCTTGATCTTTTCTTTCCTATTTCACTCACTGACTGGGTCATTTCTTCTAGCTTAAAAACCTGCAGTACTATCTCTAAGCAAATGGCTCCTCATATATCTCCAGCCTAGTCTTTACCAGACTTAGGTCCTCCTCCAGATTTAGCAATTTTTGGGTTTTTTTGGTCTCTTTCTCTCTGTGGCTGGCCAGAGAGAAAGACTTCAGGTTACAGCTTAGGTTCAGAGTCCCTTTACATCTCTAGCATAATACACAGCAAATTCTAGCTTAGTACAGTCTTCACTTGAGTTTAGGGACCAATGCCCAGCTAATAACGAAGGTTTTTTTTAAGTTATTATTCTCTTTTTTCTCCTTTGCCAGTATTCGTTGTAGTCTGTTTCCTTGGGAACCTATGCAAGGGACAGCTGTGGTCTGGAGCAAGATTCAGGTTTTTCTGGATTTTTTGACTAAAAATATCTTATTAAATGTAGTGAATTTTATTTCAACTTTTAACTGTTTGACTTGTTCATTGATATACTTTATGAGGGTAATTATAGGCAAATTGAATCTAGACGATGTATAGTAAAGTGTTTTTAGATGATAGCTTTTCAGTGGAATTTGAATCATTCCTATAGGATTTGATATATTAATAATACAATGAGTACATTTTTAAAGACTTGGTCAGCCTCTTTATTAGGGCTCACATATACCGAATCAGATTTGTTTTCTGGATATATCAAGGATGATTTTTCAAGAGGTAATGAAATTCAAATTCTCTTCAAGCTCTTTAATAAAGGATAGGAGCTTGGGAGTTTGCCACAAACAGGGGAGATGGCATGTTGACAGTTCTCGTGGTGAAATTACAAGTTTCATGGCAACTATATAGAATGCTTGTAAGGAGTGCCAGGATGATGCCAAAAAGTGGGAAAAATAAGAGATATGAAGTGTCTTGGACTCTGAGGGGGCCTGTAAAACCTTGGTTTTCTAGCTTGAGTTATAAATCAGTTGAGTGATGCAGTGGGGTTGGAAGAACCAAATATCTAGCTTCTTAGTAATAAAACTCACAAAGGAGAAAGTGACATGGATGTGTAGCAATAGTGGCTATTACTGAAGCTTAGAATTAGGCAGAGTTATTCATCCAGTTATGGTCAGCACTCAATAGCTGTAGGCCATCACAAATGGAACCCTGCTTTTGTGAAACCTACTGCAAAGGAAAAGAGAAACAATCCTGCCTTTTGAGTCCCATTGAAAGGAGGTAGAAAGAACTGAACCTTCTCAAATATTCCAATCAGAAAATGAAAACTACTTCAATGAGTATTAAGGAATGGGTTAAAAAACCTGAGTGTTTAGAAGACTAGAGGAAGAGAGAGGGCAGTTTTAGCAAGTTTTAAGAGAAATCTTTAATATGAAATATGGTTAAATCTTGTGTGTTGAATTTCTTTGCCAAGTGAGACTGACTTCTACCATATGAGTCTGAGCATTGTTATATATTAGTTGCCTTAGGTGGTAGTACAGAAAAAATTCTCTACACATCATTTGACCTAGAGGAATTTCTGGGAATGCCTCTTTTGCGTGCCCCCTCCACTTTTAAATTTATTTATTTAAATTAAAATTAGTTAACATACAGTGTAGTATTGATTTCAGGAATAGAACCCAGTGATTTCATCACTTAACAATAACAACAAAAACCTTCTAACTTTTCATTTGACATTATTTTTGTTCACAAAATCTTTTCTTTCAATAACTGTCATTTTAAAATATGGTGTTACAGACTGGAAAAGAAACTCCCTTTTATAGTTCAGAGGAACTGTCTTTCTCTTGAAATTAAAACATTGGTAAGATTTTAGGTTATTTTAAAGAATAGATCTTTAGCTTATATAGATTTTAGATTATTATAAAGAATAGATCAACCTTGTCTTTGATGCAAGGATCCCTTTCAAAAAACCTATGATAGTTGATTATCCAGCTTCTGCTTGAATATTTCTTTTGGGCAACTCAGTTTTTTTTTTATGTTGAATCACAATCTACATTCCAGTTTTATCAAATTTATTAACAAATTCTTAGTTCTACCTTTTGATACTTTGATTTACCTCTTATGATGATTTTTAAATATTTGAAGGCAGCCATTCCATCATGGTATCATACTCTCATGTCTTCTCTTCCTTGGGTATCAAGTCCCTTTACCTATTCTGCTGTTCGTCCACATGGCCTTCAGTTATTTCAGCTTCTGTAATGTACTAAGTACATTATTATTTATAAAAAAAAGTTATTTAGCTAAATTATTAAAGCCCTTTGTTCTGAAGAATTGGCCTTGACTTTGGGGCTAAAATGCAGTTTGGTTAGAATATCTTGATTTGTTTTTTCCCACACTTAAAATCAAAATAATTTTGAAAATTCATAGATATAAAAAGTTTATTAGTTTTAGATTGTAGAAGTTTTGACTAGCCAAAGAGCAGATGACAACTGAGATAAAATTGGAAGTTCAGCCATAAAGAGAATAACTTCTTCCACTACTTACCTATTGAGAGATACAGACTTCCCTTAATTGGAAAGCAAATGCTCTATATTATGTAAACTTTTATAAGAGGAACAAAGTTAGTTTACTTCTTCCCTGTTGATCCTTACAAACTTTTCTTTCTATGTCTATAATGTACATCCTTATCTATGTCCATTCTATAATTTTCTATTAGTGAAAGATGGCCAGTGGTGAGTGGTGACAATGACAGGGTACAGTAATCTGGAAGGTATAATCCATCATAGAAAAGGAGAGAGTGAGGAACAGTACTCTGTATTTTTGGAGTTACAAAATAACTCTGAGTATCTAGCAAAACTATCAGCCTCCATCCATGAAACTATGTAGATCATTCTGGCAATCTCTCCCTCCAGGCAAGGCAAATAATTATGTCTGATTGAAGTCATACCTACTGAGAAGATACAACTTTATAATTTTCCTTCATGACCTCTCCAGAGTGGGGCTGTAAGATGTAGTTGTCTACTTTGAATATTGGCTACCATGTCCTGTGGAACTATCTCTAAATATGGCCCCAATTTTTGCTTCTTAGTCACTTGGTCATGGGGCAGTCCATGAGAACATTAGTGTAGTTTTAGAGAAAGGAGAGAAAAGATAATGTAGTAGAACTAGGGTCTGTGGATTCTAGGCCAATTGCTCATGCAGCTTATTATGCATATAAGACCTGCTCAAACCTGATTTTGTATATTCCACTTCTATTTGATAGTGAATCATATTGGGCCTGGCTAGGCCCAAATTTGAGGTATGGTCATTGAGGGAACATCCATCTCATAATGGGACTCTCAGGTCACATGATAAATTTGCAGGGTATGGCCAAACAATAAGTCTCTATTAAAGTCCAATAATATGCCCAAAGCTGTTTTTCTTTCTTTTCTCGCCCCTCCCCCCCAACCAAAAGAATAGTTATCTTCAGAGGACAATATAACTTTACGTAAAACCCAATAGCCCTGTACTGTGATTTACCTATAGGGGCCTAATAAAAGCTCCACAGAGTATTCCTATCTGCCCAACACACTCTAAGTACCTCTGGACCATAAGACCAAGTCAGAACAGCTTCTGTGTCATTCTGGAAAAGTTGCAGTACCTTATCTTCTTCTTGGTGCCATTTAAAACTTGGCTTACAGGGAAATGGATCAGAACAGCATGCCCAAATGAGATATATGTTTTCCCCACAATCTAGAGATGCCTATTGGGCACTGAGCTTCTTTCTGAGTGAAAGGGGGAGTGTGAGATATAGTAATATGATCTTCACTTGAAAGGAATATGTGCTAAGAACCTATCTTTATAGTTCTAAACGGTTGCAAAAAAATAAAAAGAATAATATTTTATGATGTGAAACTTACATAAAATGCAAATTGGTTTCCATAAGTAGTTTTATTAGAAAATAACCACATCCATTTGTTTATGTAATCTCTATCGCTGCTTCCATATGGAAACAGAAGACATGCTTGTTTATGACAGAGATGATATGCTCACACAATATTTATATTTTGACCTTGTACAGAAAAAGTGGACTACCTCATGTAATATACAACTCTAATAAATCTGGGAAATCAAAATGAAATAAGAAAAATTTTTAGAAAAATATGAAACATCAAAACTTAAATAAGAAATATGAAACTTCAAATACAAGACCAACAAATATAGAATAAATTGAGCAGTATTGTCAAGAAATATTTTTTAGATGCACTGGGGTGGCTCAGTCAATTAAATGTCTGACTCTTAGTTTTAGCTCAGGTCCTGATCACATGGTTTGTTGGATGGAGCCCCACATGGGACTTGGGATTCTTTTTTTTTTTTTTTTTTTAAATATTTTTATTTATTTCTAGGAGAGAGAGAGAGACAGCGTGAGCAGGGGAGGGCCAGAGAGAGAGGGAGACAGACTCTGAGATAGGCTCTAGGCTCTGAGCTGGCAGTCAGCACAGAGCCTGATGCGCGGCTCGAACCCATGAACCGCGAGATCATGACCTAAGTGAAAGTCGGACGCTCAACCAACTAAGCCACCCAGGTGCCCCAAGGGACTTGGGATTCTCTTTCTCTCTCCATCTCTTTCTGCCCCTTGCCTGCCCTTGCTCGCTTTCTCTTTCCAAATAAATAAATAAATAAAATATTTTTAAGAAAGATTTGTTTTCTAAATAAAACTCTGAATTGATATTGTTTTATAGGTGACTCCATTTAACGTTTGATATATCAGATAACCTTTCTTCTGTAAAACATAAAAATATAACATATACAAAATATAAATATGAAATATGAGTTGTTAGTAAATAGATAAGATTAAAAATATCCAAGTTTTATTTATTTTTGAAAATATAATATATTGTTAAATTGGCTTCCATACAACACCCAGGGCTTATCCCAAGTGTCCTCCTCAATACCCATTACCCACTTTCCCCTCTCCCCACCCCCATCAACCCTCAGTTTGCTCTCTGTATTTGAGAGTCTCTTATGGTTTGTCTCCATCCCTCTCTGTTTGTAGCTTTTTTACCCTTCCCTTGCCCCATGGTCTTCTGTTAAGTTTCTGAAGAGCCACATGTGAGTGAAAACATATGGAACTGGTCTTTCTCTGACTGTCTTATTTTACTTAGCCTAATACCTTCCAGTTCCATCCACATTGGTACAAATGGTAGGATTTCATTCTTTATCTTTGCCAAATAGTATTCTATTTAATATATAAAGACATCTTTATCCATTCATCAGTTGATGGCCATTAAGTCTCTTTCCATAATTTGGCTATTGTTGAGAGTGCTGCTGTCAGCATTGGAGTACATGTGCCCCTATGCATCAGCACTCCTGTATCCCTTGGGTAAATTACTACCAGTGATACTGCCGGGTCATAGGATAGTTCTATTTTTAATTTTTTGAGATACCGCCACACTGTTCTCCAGAGGTGCTGCACCAGTTTGCATTCCCACCAACAGCACAGGAATGTTCCCGTTTCTTCACATCCCCGCCAGCATCTATAGTCTTCTGATTGGTTCATTTCAGCCCTTCTGACTGGTGTGAGGTGATATCTCCGTGTGGCTTTGATTTGTATTTCCCTGATGATGAGTGATTTTGAACATTGTTTCATATGTCTGCTGGCCATCTGGATGTCTTCTTTGAAAAAGTGTCTATTCATATCTTCTGCCCATTTATTGACTGGGTTATTTATTTTATAAGTATGGAGTTTGGTGATTTCTTTATAGATTTTGGATACTAGCCCTTTATCCAGTATGTCATTTGCAACTATCTTTTCCCATTCCATTAGTTGCCTATTAGTTTTGTTGATTGTTCTGCAGTGCAGAAGCTTTTTATCTTGATGAGGTCCCAATAGTTCCTTTTTGCTTTTGAATCCCTTGCCTTTGGAGATGGCTTGAGTAAGAAATTGCTACAGCTGAGGTCAAAGAGATTGTTGCCTGCTTTCTCTTCTAGGCTTTTGATGCTTTCCTGTCTCACATTCAGATCTTTCATCCATTTTGAGTTTATTTTTGTGTATGGTGTAAGAAAAGTGGTCTAGTTTCATTCTTCTGCTCGTTGCTGTCCAGTTCTCCCAGCACCATCTGTTAAAGAGGCTGTCTTTTTTCCATTGGATACTCTTTCCTGCTTTGTCAAAGATTAGTTGGCCATACAATTGTGGGTCCAATTTGCGGTTCTCTATTCTTTTCCATTGGTCTATGTGTCTGTTTCTGTGCCAATACCATACTGTCTTGATGATTACAGCTTTGTAGTAGAGGCTAAAGTCTGGGATAGTGATACTTCTCACTTTGGTTTTCTTCTTCAATATAACTTTGGTTATTTGGAGTCTTTTGTGGTTCCATACAAATTTTAGGATAGTTTGTTCTAACTTTGAGAAGAATGCTGGTGCAATTTTGATTGGGATTGCATTGAATGTGTAGATTGCTCTGGGTAGTATTGACATTTTAACAATATTCATTCTTCTGATCCATGAGCATGGAATGTTTTTCCATTTCTTTGTATCTTCTTCAATTACTTTCATAATCTTTCTGTAGTTTTCATCATACATCTCTTTTACATCTTTGGTAAGATTTATTCCTAGGTATTTTATGGTTCTTGCTGCAATTGTAAATGGGATCAGTTTTTTTGATTTGTCTTTCTGTTGCCTCATTATTGATGTATAACAATTCAGCCAATTTCTGTACATTGATTTTGTACCCAGCAACTTTGCTGAATTCATGTATCAATTCTAGCAGACTTTTGGTGGAGTCTGTCAGGTTTTCCAAGTAGAGTATCATGTCATCTGTGAAAAGTGAAAGTTTGACTTCATCTTTGCCAATTCTGATGCCTTTTACTTCATTTCATTGTCTGATTGCTGATGCTAGGACTTCCAACACTGTTTTAAACAACAGTGGTGAAAATGGACATCCTTGTCGTGTTCCTGATCTCAGGGGGAAAGCTCTCAGATTTTCTCCACTGAGAATGATATTAGCTGTGGGCTCTTCATAAATGTCTTTTATGATGTTTAAGTATGTTTCTTCTATCTCACCTTTATTGAAGGTTTTTATTAAGAAAGGATGCTGTATTTTGTCCAATGCTTTTTCTGCATCTATTGATGGGATCAGATGGTTCATATCCTTTCTTTTATTAATGTGGTGTATCTCATGGATTTATTTGTGAATTTCGAACCAGCCCTGCAGCCAAGGAATGAATCTCATTTGATCATGATGAATAATTCCTTATATATGCTTTTGAATTCATTTTGCTGGTATCTTGTTGAGAATTTTTGCATCCATGTTAATCAGCGATATTGGCTTGTAGTTCTTTTTTGTTGGGCCTCTGTCTGCTTTGGGAATCAAAGAAATTCTGGCTTCATGGAATGACTCCAGAAGTTATCTTTCCATTTCTTTTTTTTGGAACAGCTTGAGAAGGATAGGTATTAACTCTGCTTAAAATGTTTGGTAGAATTCTCCAGGGAATCCATCTGGTCCAGCACTCTTATTTGTTGGGAGATTTTTGATAACTGATTCAATTTTTTCACTAGTTGTGGGTCTGTTCAAATTGTCTATTTCTCCCTTTTTGAGTTTTGGTAGCTTGTAGGTGTTTAGGAATTTGTTCATTTCTTCCAGGTTGTCCAGTTTGTTGGCATATAATTTTTCATATATTCCCTGATAATTGCTTGTATTTCTAAGGGATTGGTTGTAATAAATCCATTTTCATTCATGATTTTATCTATTTGGATCCTCTCTTTTCTCTTTGAGAAGCCTGGCTAAAGTTTTGTCAATTTTGTTTATTTTTTTAAAAAAAACAACCCTTATTTTCATTGACCTGTTCTACTGTTTTGGTTTTTTTATTTGGTTCTATATCTTTTATTTTTGCCCTGGTCTTTATTATTTCTCTTTTTCTGCTGGGTGTGAGGTGTTCTTGTGGCTCTCCTTCTAGTTCCTTTAGATGTGCTGTTAGATTTTGTATTTGTGATTTTTCTGGTTTCTTGAGATAGGCCTGGACTGCAATGTATTTTCTTCTTGGGACTGCCTCTGCTGCATCCCAAAAGGTTTTGATTGTTGTGTTTTCATTATCGTTTGTTTCCATATGTTTTTTAATTTCTTCTTTAATTGACTGGTTGACCCATTCTTTCTTTAGTAGGATGTTCTTTAACCTCCATGTATTTAGAGGTTTTCCAAACTTTTTCCTGTGGTTGATTTCAAGTTTCATAGCATTGTGATCTGAAAGTGTGCATGTTATGATGCCAGTTGTTTTATATTTATTAAGGGCTGTTTTGTCACCCAGTATGTGATCTACATTGGAGAATGTTCCATATGCACTCAAAAAGAAAGTATATTCTGCTGCTTTCGGATGAAGAATTCTAAATATATCTGTCAAGTCCATCTGTTCCAATGTATCATTCAAGGCCATTGTTTCTTTACTGATTATCTGTCTAAATGATCTATCCATCCTGTAAGTGGAGTATTAAAGTCGCCTGCAGTTACCACATTCTGATTGCTTATGTTTGTGATTGTTTTATATATTTGGGTACTACCAAATTCGGTGCATAGACATATTTGTTAGCTCTTCCTGATGGAAAGACCCTGTAATTATTATATAATGCGCTTCATCTCTTGGTACAGCTTTTACTTTCAAGTATAGTTTGTCTGATATAAGTATGGCTACTCCAGCTTTCTTTAGACTTTCAGTAGCATGATAGATAGTTCTCCATCCCCTTTCTTTCAATCTGAAGGTGTCCTCAGGTCTAAAATCGGTCTCTTGTAGACAGCAAATAAGTGGGTCTTATTTTTTTTTTAATCCATTGTGATATCCTATGTCTTTTGATTGGAACATTTAGTCCATTTCCATTCAGCATTATCACTGAAAAATAGAAAGATATGTATTTATAGTCATTGTGTTATCTGTAGGTTTCATGCTTGTAGTGATGTCTCTGGTACTTTGCGGGCCTTGCAACATTTCACTCACAGAATCCCACTTAGGATCTCCTGTAGGGCTGCTTTAGTGGTGATGAATTCCTTCAGTTTTTGTTTGTTTGGAAAAACCTTTATCTTTCCTTCTATTCTGAATGACAGGCTTGCTGTATAGAGGATTTTTGGCTGCATATTTTTCCTGTTCATCACACTGAAGATTTCCTGCCATTCCTTTCTGGCCTGCCAAGTTTCAGTAGATAGGTCTGGTACTACCCTTATGTGTCTACCTTTGTATGTTAAGGCCTGTTTATCCTTAGCCAATTTCAGAATTCTCTCTTTGTCCATGTATTTTACCATCTTCACTACGATATATTGTGCAGAAGATCGATTTAAGTTATGTCTGGAGGGAGTTCTCTGTGCCTTTGGATTTCAATTTCTGTTTCCTTCCTCATATTGGGGAAGTTCTCAGCTATGGTTTGTTCAAATATCCCTTTAACCCCCTTTCTTTCTCTCCTCTCCTTATCGAATTCCTATGATACGGATATTGTTCCATTTAATTGCATCACTAAGTTATCTAATTCTCCCCTCCTGATCCAGGATATTTTTATCTCTTTTTCTCAGCTTCCTCTTTTTCTATAATTTTATAAAGTGAGTATAATCCTACATCCAAAATGAAAAATTGAAAACTGAATCTTTAAAATTAGAAGATTGGGTAGATAAACTATATTGCATTAATTAGTTGCAAAACTTTTACAAAGTCACTAAAACATATAAATATTAATATAGCCATACAGTATATAAATTGCTAATTGTACAATGTTAAGTGTAAAACAGCAGAGTAAGAAATTGTATCCATCCTGCCTTGTTCTCTGTATAAAACAGGTAGGGGAGCGAAAAAGTTTATAAATAAATATACCATACTAATGCTGATCCTGTTAGTACAGTGAGATTACATAAAATTTTGAAAAAATATATTTGAATAAATCTTTCATAATGTGATTGTATTCACTTTTTAATAAAAGGAAATTTTAAATTAAAAAATACATCACTAATAAGATTTATATGAATTACTGATAATTCACCTTTATTTTTTGGACTATAGAATATTTTACTTGCCTCAACTAAATTGCACCATGCTAATTTTCGCCTAATTTTATAGCATATTCAATATTCTTTTCAATAGAAAGTCACCTGATGATACTAACTTTTATCCTTATGACATTTATAGATTTGATCAACACACTATTTTTTTTTAATCTAAGTTGTTTATAAAAATACTTACCACTAAAATGAAGCCACTGTCGGGGCACCTGGATGGCTCAGTTGGTTAAGCATCCAACTTCAGCTGAGATAATTATCTCACAGCTTGTGAGTTCAAGCCCCGTGTTGTACTGACAGCTCAGAGCCTGGAATCTGTTTTGGGTTCTTTGTCTCAGTCTCTCTCTGCCTCCCCCATACCCCCCCATTTGACTGACCTTCTCTTTCTCTCTCTCTCTCTCTCCAAAATTAGTAAACATTAAAATGAAACTACTGTCATGAAGTTCTTAATATACCTTCTAAATATCAAGTAGAGTAGATTAATCTCACTTTTCTATTTCCTATGTTATGGAGTACTGATTTCTGTCTCCTAAAATTAAAAAACAATTTCAGCATTTATTGATTATCTTTGAGAGACAGAGACAGAGGGTGAGTGGGGGAGGGGCAGGAAAAGAGAGGGGGAGACACAGAATTTGAAGCAAGTTCTTAGCTGTCAGCACAGAGCCTGACAGGGGGCTCGAACCCACAGCCATGAGATTATGACCTGAGCTGAAGTCAGAGGCTTACCCGACTGAGCCACCCAGGCACCCCATCTCCAAAATATTTTTCTTTCCTCCTGAGCATAGCATGTCCACCTGACCTAGTTTTCTAACCTTATTTCCATCACCCTAGTTGATAGCATTCACTCAAGTTGTACATCTTCTGACTCCTTTTCTTTTTCTGTTATTTTCTTTGAGTGTCTTATCTGCTTCCAATTTTCTAAACCTCATTATGTGTACATGACTGCCAAATATCTATTTGAGGTCTCTCCCTTTGATCTCTGGACTTGTATTTATAAATGTTTCCTGAACATCTCTACCTGGTAGTTCTTTTGGAACTTAAATTCAATATTCCCCAAACTCTCTTTATTTTCTTTGACAACAGCACTATCTTTGTCACTAATTTCAAGTCATATTTGACTTTTCTCCATTTTCCTTTATTTAGGTAGTTGCCATTGGGTATATTTTATCTAATCAGCATTCTTGGTCTTTCTACCCAGACTGAGAGGCAGTGTGTAGAGTCATTGGTGCATGGTCTGTAGATGAGACTACTCGGTTAAAGTTAGGGCTTTACCACAAACTGGCTGTGTGACTAGAGCAGTTATCTTGAGTTTTCTCTGCCTCAGTTTCCTCATTTGTAAATTGGAGATGGTAATATTTTTAGTATGTATCTAATTGGATTCTTTTGAAGATTAAAAGGTGATGTGTGATATGTCCCTAGCACAGTGCTTAGCATAGTACTTAATTTTTATTATTATTATTATTTCTATTTCAAATGCTATACCACTTCATTTCAGGCTCTTTTTATATCTAAGGTCAACTCCTATTATGTCATCCAATGGATAATCTGGCTTCTACAGAATAGATATATATTATTTTATTTGAGATACAATTTTAGAGTTTATGTGGAATCCACTGAATTCTGCTTAGATTTATGCCTCATGTGACTTCTGATTAAGTAAGTGGAAAAATGGCACAGTGGAAACATTCTATTCCTGTCCTACAGCAGGGCATTTAATGTGAGACTAGCAGGTTAAGAAGAAGCCTTAAAAAATCCAAAGACAGATGTACAGTTTAGAATGTAAAAATAAAACAAAACAGGAGTGCTCACGCAATGTCAACTCAGGCAAAATTAGTTTGGGGAGAATTCACAGATCAAAAAGTCTCATAACAGGAAAACGGGAAGTTGTGGTGTAGCCTCTGGACATCTCTGCAAGGATTATTTGGTTAAGCAACAACATCAAGTAATTCCTCTCTGTAGAGTCATATGCACTCTGGATCACAATGTACAGCAAGAGACACAGAGTTCCCTTTTCTGTTTTTCTTTCGTCTGCAAGATAACCACTTTTTACCTCAGTTAAGCCATTTGCTCAGAATGAAAACATCATCTATATAAATCTCTTTACATGCTTCTTCTGCTAATTTGTAAAATGTTTATTTCTCTAAAAGACATTTATGATATTTCCCCATTCTCATTGTATGTTTAATACTACTAATTTTAAATGGTTGTATTTTTAATTTCTAACCAAATGCACATATTAAAAAGGGTGATTAAAGCATAGAAAGAGTCCTCACAGTTTTCAATTTTCTTTTATCATGGTTTCCTTTAAAATGGCAACTGGGAAATACTGACTAAATTTTATTATAATCTAATTCCTTTGTCCTCTGACATACTCCTGTTTCTTTCTCTCAAAGTTATGAAAGACTCACCCATAAGCCAAAGAATTGTGAAGTATTTTATGGACTCTTCAGAAATAATGATTGAATATTATATAAAGAACTTAACAGTAAATTTATAACAGGCTGTGACAACAGAATTAAGTTTCTATTGTTCCTGATTTTAAGTATCATGAAAAAAACCTCAACCTTGACTTTCTGACACGTTAATATTTCCTGCATCCAGAACTATTAGGTTGACTTTTTTATCATGCTCTCAACTGAGAGGGCACAGTTACCTTTATGTTACTTTAAGATCAAGAATTCAGAAGCCAGCAATATGTGATTATCTATCTATCTATCTATCTATCTATCTATCTATCTACATATTAAAAATCCATTCCTGCAGTCTCCGTCTATTCATACTGGCAGTCAGTGTCCCATTCCTGTTCTGTCTCCTATAACTGCTTTCATCTCTTGTCAACATGAGGCATTATAGAAGATTGTTAAGAGTAGAGGTTATGGAATTAAACCTGAGTTTTAACTCAGGGCTTCTATTTATGTGCTATGTTATCATAGGTAAATAAGCTAATATCTCAGTTTTCTCATTTTGGAAAAGGTGAACAGCTGTGGGAACCATTGTAGCTCTGAGACTCACTACCCAACTTGTTTACACCAAGCCCCACCTCCTTGCACTCTGAGTCATGCTAGCCTCAATCCCAGCTTTGTGGGTACCTTCCCTCAAAAGATGACTGGTCCAAGCCCTTGCCAACAATGCAACTTCTGACATGGGAGTTTTTGCAGAACCTCAGTTCTGGTGGTGGTGGTTACAGGTCTTATTTCACAAACAGAGCAGAGCACACCTAGTTAACATGAGCCACATTCAGACAGCAGCAAAGCAATGGCCACAAAGCCTCCGAAGATTACTGGCCTGATGGATAAAGTGGCCAGTATACAACAGCACAGCACATGCAGCATACATTGGACAAACTTCCAGAAGTTCCAGGCCCTGGGAACAGGAAATACCACACAGCAAGGCACTACAGGACCTCTTATTCATAAGGCTATTACTGTCAAAAAAAGAGGACATAGCTGACTTTCCTAATACACAGAAATAGGCATAGAGACTTCGGCAAAATGAGAAGACAGAGAATTTTATCCCAAATAAAAGTAAAGGCAAGAAAGGCCACAGGAAGAGATTTAAGCAAAAATGGATATAAGTAACATGCTTGATAGAGAATTTAAAGTAATGATATAAAGATACTCACTGGACTTGAGAAAAGAGTGGAAGATATGAATGAGACCCTTAATACAGAGAAAAGGAATAACATAGCAGAGATAAAGGGTATAATAAATGAAATGAGAAACATGCTTGATGGAATAAACAGGAGGATGGATGAAGTAGAGGAACAAATTAGTGACCTAAAAGATAGAGTAATGGAAAGTAATCAAGCTGAATAAAATGGAGAAAAAAGAATTATGCAAAATGAGAATAGACTTCACTCAGTGATTCCATCAAACATAATAACATTCATATTATAGGAATTCTAGAAGAAGAAGGGAGAGAAAAAGGGGCAGAAAAATTTATTTCAACAAATAATAACTGAAAACTTCCTTAATCTGGGTAAGGAAATATATTCAAAACCAGGATGCACAAAGGACCCCATCAAAATCAACAAAAGCAGACACACACCAAGACATATTTTAATTAAACTGGCAAAATGTAGCAATACAGAAGAACATTAAAGGCAGCAAGATGAAAGAACACAGTAAGTTATGAGGGAAAACCCATAAGGCTAATAGATTTTTTTTCAGCAGAAACTTTGCAAGCCACAAGGGAGTGGCGTGAATATTCAAAGTGCTGAATGGGAAGAACCTGAAGCCAAGAATATTATATCCAGTAAGGCTATTGTTCAGAATAGAAGGAGACATAGTTTCCCAGAACAAAACTAAAGGAGTTCATAACTACTAAAACAGCAGTGAAGAAATATTAAAGGGAACTCTTTGAGTGGAAAGGAGAGACTTAAAGTGACAGTATAAAGGTGAAAACAAAAGCAGAATATTTCTGTAAAAGATCAAAGAATTCACAAAATAAAAGGATGTAAACTATAACTATATAGCTATAAAAAATGGAACATAGGCAGTAACTTTTTTCACATCAGCCAAAGCAACTTTTTTTCTAGATATGTCTCTTGAGACAAGGGACATAAGAGGAAAAAATAAATTATTGGGATTACATAAAAATAAAAAGCTTATGCATAGAGAAAGAAACAATGAAACTAAAAGGCAACCTACGGAATTGGTTATTTGCAGATAACATATCTGATAAAGAATTAGTATCCAAAATATATAAAGAATGTACACAACTCAAAACCCAAAAAACATACAATCCAATTAAAAATGGGCAGGAGACATTAACAGATATTTCTCCAAAGAAGACATACAGAAGTCCAACAGACAGATGAAAAGACGCTTATCATTGCTTACCATCAGGGAGATGCAAATCAAAATTACCATGATATGTCACCCCACACCTGGCAGAATGGCTAAAATCAACAACACAAGAAACAAAAAGTATTTGTGAGGCTGTAGAGAAAAATGAACCCTCTTGCAATGTTGGTGGGAATGGCACACTGGTACAGCCACTCTGGGAAACAGTATGGAGGTTCCTCAAGAAGTTAAAAATAGAACTACCCTATGATTCAGCAATTGCACTACTGGGTATTTTTTCCAAAGAATACAAAACACTAATTCAAAGGGATACATGCACCCCTGTTTTTATAGCAGTGTTATTTACAATAGCTAAGATATAGAAGCAGCCCAAGTGTCTATGGATTGGTGAGTGGATAAAGATGTTTTACAGACACACAGACACATATGTATAAATATTATACACACACATATATGTATACACCATGAAATATTATTCAGCCATAAAAAGAATGAAATCTTGCCATTTACAATAACATGGGTGGAGCTAGAGAGTATAATGCTAAGTGAAAGAAGTCTAGGAAACACCATATAATTTCACTTGTAGGTGGAATTTAGGAAGGAAAACAAATAAGCAATGAGAAAAAAAGAAAGAAAAGTCAAGAAATAAACTCTTAACTATAGGGAACAAACTGATGGTTACCAGAAGGGAGAAGGGTGGTGGAGTGTGTTAAATAGATAATGGAGATAAAGGAGTGCTTTTGTCATGAGAACCAGGTGATGTATGGAATTATTGAATCACTACATTGTATACCTGAAACTAATATAACACTGTATGTTAAAAAAAAAAAAAAGACACAGAAGACATGGGTAGTTGGCCATGTCAAAAAAGATAGTTTAATGTCTTTCAGTGTTGAGTATATGTGGGTTGGCTTAAATATTTTATAAACCAGTGAGATTTGAAGATTTTACAATTAGGGAGGGTACTGGGTTTGATTTCAAATCAGTATCTAGCCATTGAGTTAGGAAAATCTCTGATTTCTTGATCTGATTTGAAGTGACAAAATCTTTTCCCTGAAATCTTGTGTCCATCCTGAGTGCATCCTTGGCTGCATGTGACTTGTATGGTTATATAAGGCCCTATCCTTGGAAGGCATTCACACTTTCAACAGAAGAGGGTTTAATGGTCTTCCGTTTCTACTGTGAAATTATAATTTTTGATGTTATTCTTTTCTTTTAATTTTTTTTACTTTTATTTATTTATTTATTTATCTATTTTTGAGATAGGGAGAGAGACAGAGCATGAGTGGGGAAGAGGCAAAGAGAGAGAGGGAGACACAGAATCTGAAGCAGCCTCCAGGCTCAGCTGTCAGCACAGAGTCCCATGTGGGGCTGGAACCCACAACCGTGAGATCATGACCTGAACCAAAGTTGGCTGCTCAACCAACTGAGCTACCCAGGTTCCCCTTATTATAATTTTTGAAGAAAGGATTCCTCATTTTTCTTTTGCAGTGGGCCTCGTAAATCATTTAGCCAGTCCTGAATGAATCAACGTTTTGTGCAAGGACACCTGAAAGGACGGAGCTGGGACTTCATCAAGTGTATGTAACATTTTGAAGGAACTCTTATATCTGCTTATGTATTGAATATCTGTATGTGAGGCAGAATATAGTTTAAAATTTGCTTCCATTAGAACCAATGAAGTTGTGGGGAGTAGCTAACTCTCTTCTTCACTAACTGTTAGTTTCTACTCAAAAGAATGGAATAGTGTTAGGCCCAGTTGGCTTAGTTCAATACACAACAGTGTCATCTGGGTTTGAGGGACTACATGGCTAGCTCATCATAGCATGGAGAAACCAAACAGCTGATACAGAACCTTTTGCAATTTTGGTACAAATGAACTTTTATCAGAGTGTTCTTATGCTATCAGAAAACTAAATAAAATCAGATTATAAAAATTAATTATTGTTTTACTTATTTTGCTAAAAGCTGTAATTTTCATCTTATTCTTCAACATTGTATCTTTGTAGACAGTTCAACTGCAAACAGTGATTAAATTGTGTTTTTAAAGAGAGCACATGATTTTTGAAAGGATCTGTTTATAGATTAGGCAGGACTCCTAAACCTCAGCCTTTAAAGCAAGATTTGATTTAAAACCCTGTGCATAACGGCCAATTATTTCCCAGTAACATTGATTGAGTGATGGTCTGACAGGGATCCTGAGAGATGGGGCATTAGTTTTAATTTTTAAAAAACTGTGTGTAAGACACATTTTGTTCCTCTCTCTTATGACTGTGCTTTTCTTTTGATTTGCAGTTAGAATGTAGACATATTTTCCAAATGAATGAAAACTCAGTTTGCAGTGAGATGGCAAAGTCTCCTTTATGCAGAAGTATAGCCTGGGGACTCATAGAGGCCTGCTTCAGGCTAGACTGGAAATAAAAAAAGATTATGTTTTTTTGGCCCTTAAGGAACATTCTATTGACTCAAATCTTCTAATCTTATTGTGAAAATTTGCAATTCCTCATTCTACCAAACTACTAGCGGTTGCTCTACCTGTTGGTTGTTGATGCCTTCTCAAATATATGTTGCCTCTTTTGTCTTTTAACATTTTTTACCTTAATGGAATGAAGAGCTGAGAAGAGGTGAATGCCACAGCCCTCCTCCCTCACACGTATAGTTAGGGAACTAAAACAAAATTATTTTCTTTTATTTTTTAAATGTTTTATTTATTTCTGAGAGAAAGAGAGACAGAGGCAGTGTGAACAGGGAGGGTCAGAGAGAGAAGGAGACAAAGAATCTGAAACAGGCTTCAGGCTCTGAGCTAGCTGTCGCACAGACCCCAAAGCAGGGCTCGAACCCACAAACTGTGAGATCATGACCTGAGCCAAAGTCGAACGCTTAACAAACTAAGCCACCCAGGTGCCCCAACAAAATTATTTTAAAAGGTATCCCCCTGCCCCTGCAAAAAACCTACCTCAGTCTTTTTCTTTAACAGGCCTGTCAGAGGCTTTTTAAAAGCAGTGGCACTGTGGTGATTGTAGTGGGAGAAGGCTTGATGCCATCCTGACTGGCATCAGGAAATGATTTGTATGATCCAAAACTCTTCCCAGCCCTAAGGTCTACACAGTATTTTTCTGGGAGACTGAGACTGCATTTAAAGGAAGATATTCAGCAAGCATAGTTCATTTCTTTATGACATTGTGAACATAAGAAATTGTTATTATTTACTTATTGTATTTGTTGCATGTTGTGTGAAATATTTCACATTTGAATAGGTTAGGTAAACTAGACAACACTAGGAAAATGAAACAAAAAATTTAAAACAACAACTCCCAATTTCTTCTATTTTTGGTTTGAGTTATTGTCTTGGATTATGGGAATGTCCAGTTATTTAGAATGAAACATACTCTAGGTTTTACAGAGAGAGCTATTTTTTGGCTTTAATTAGCTTTTGTGGATTTTAAATAACGTTTCAACCATATGTTCTTATGTTAATTTTAGAAGTTAAAAGTACTATAGTTTTCTTTCTAGAATGCTACCACCACTAAAAAGTCTATGAAGTTTATTAAACCTCATTCACAAGGGTCATGCAAAGAGAAAATAGACTGCTTTATTTTAGGTATGCGCTACATATTATCATAAGAAGGATATATCACATGCTACAGTCAGCATTTTTAATAGCAATAATAAATATGGCAGAACGTTAGTGTTGAACACATAATTTAATACTGGTAATTATATACCACAAACCTCATCAAACTAGGCTCATATTTTTAGTTCAAGCATGTACTTATGGATCACTAAATGACTGTGGGTTTTCAAATAATTTCACTAGAAGAGTATATTTTATTCCAATGCTGCATTGTGTCAGGTCAAAAGACTTTCTGCAGGGGTGCATTTTATTTAAGGGAAACCTTACTATATAGGTTTTATGAGAAAGACACAAAGCCGTACGTATTTACAACTCTGAACTGTGACCAAGTTAAAGGAAAAAGCCTGTAACTATCATATAAATGAAAAAAGAAAAAACACCCCACAATTGTACAATCTTCATGATCTTCATAAATGTGTTTATTCATAATATTGCTGCTTTTATGCCTTTATTTTGAAAAACTATAGGAAAATGTAAGGAGAAAATACAGTAATGAGTTTTTATAACTGGTCATTTATATCTTTGTGGAATTTAAGACCAAAAAAAGAGTAGGGAGGACCGCAGTATCGTTTTTGGTTTTAAACTTTTTATTTTGAAATGCTTTCAAACTCTGGGAAAAGTTGCACAGACAGTACAAAGAAATCTTGTTTAGCTTCATCCTAATTCTCCATTTGTTAACATTTTAGCCCATTTGCCTCTTCTATCTATGTATCTGTCTGTTAATCCTGTGTATTCATTTATAACTGTATATATGTATGTATGCATCATCTGTATCATTTCTTTTCTTTCTCTTTGAGAGTATGTTGCAGATGTGATGCTGTTATTCCTGGATACCTCAGGAATACCTATTTCCTGCTCTTTCATAAAGCAGCATGTGTGTATGTGTGTGTGTGTGTGTGTGTGTGTGTGTGTGTGTGTGTGTGTGTGTGTGTAAATCAAAATCAAAATACTTTATAACCCCCCAAAAGAACCCCAATTAAAACTCTGTTTGGGGACACCTGGGTGGCTTAGTTGGTTAAGTGTCCGACTTCGGCTCAGGTCATGATCTCACAGTTCGTGGGTTCGGGCCCCGCATTGGGCTCTGTGCTGACTGCCAGCTCAGAGCGGGGAGCCTGTTTTGGATTCTGTGTCTCCCTCTCTCTCTGACCCTCCCCTCCTCACGCTGCCTCTTCTCTCTCTCAAAAATAAATAAATTAAAAAAAAAAACTCTTTGAGGAACCAGTTCAGGATTAAGAGTTCATTTAAATTGCCATGTCTCTTTATTTTCCTTCAGTCTGGAGTAGCTCTTCAACCTTTGTTTCTTAACTTCAATATTTTAGAAGTGTACAAGCCAACTGTTTTGTAGAGTATCCCTCAGTTTGGATTTATTTAATGTGTCCCCATATTAGATTCAGAATATACATATATTTTTGGCAGGAAAGTTATAGAAGTGATATTGTTTTCTTCACTGTACTTTATATCAGGAAACACATAATATAAATTTGTGCTGTTACTGGTAATGTTAACTTAGTGTCTACTTGGTTACTCTACAGTTCATTTGTCAGCATTTTATACATATTAATAATTTGTTAATAAGCATTTTGTGGGGGATATTTTGAATCTATGTAAGTATTTATTAAGCTTTTTATTAGTTTTAGTATCTTTTGCTGATTTTTGTCTGAATCAATTATAAGATGATTGCCAAACAGGATTTTAAAATTTTATTATTTCTTCTATAAATATTATCTGAAATTCTTTCTCTTCCTCCCTTCTCCTTTTTCTCTTTTCTTTCTATCAACCATATGAACTTTGCATTCCAATTTTAATCAATGGACTATGATCCCATTGTTTATTTTAATACTCTAGTCATGTGAGCACCACCACAATCAAGATATAGAACTTTTCTGTCACTCTTGAAAGTTGTCTCTTGCTCATTTGTAGTCACCCATACTCACTCCACCCTGTACCTTGGCAACCACTGATCTGTTTTGTCACTATGTTTTTTTTTTTCTTTTCCAGAATATCACATAAATGGAATGATACAGTATATAACCTTTGAGTTTGTCTTCTTTCACTCCACATATTGCATTTAATATTTATCCATGTTGCATGTATCAATATTTCATTGTTTTGATTGATGAGTAGTATGGTATTTCATTATGTAAAAACATCACAGTACCAGATGATGGACATTTGAGTTGTTTCCTGAGTTTGGAAATTATAAATAAAGCATCTGTAAACATTTTATATCGATTTCTGTGGACATGTATTTGTACTGCTCTTGGGTAAATATCTAAAGCAGGATTTCTGGTTATACAGTAAGTGTGTGACTAATTTTATAAGAAACTGGCAAACTGTTTTTTAAAGTGTGTCATTTTGCATTTATACCAGCAAAGTATAAGAGTTCCAGTTTCTCTTTATCTTTTTATTTTAAATGTTTTTTTTTTCTTTCTGAGAGAGAGAGAGAGAGAGACAGAGAGGCAGAGTGAGCAGGGGAGGGTCAGAGAGAGAGGGAGACACAGATTCTGAAACAAGCTCCAGGCTCTGAGCTAGCTGTCAGCATAGAGCCTGATGTGGGGCTCGAACCTACAAACCGTGAGATCATGACCTGAGCCAGAGTCAAACGCTTAACCGACTGAGCCACTCAGGTGCCCCCAGTTTCTCTTTATCTTTGACAGCATCTGATACTATCATTTTAAAAAGGTAGCCATTCTAATAGATAGTGATACCATATTTTAATTTTCAGTTCTCTAATGATTAATGATATAGAATATCTTTTATGGGTTTATTTGCCATCTGTATATGTTCTTTGGTGATGTATCTGTTAAAATCTTTTGCCTGTTCTTTACTGATTTCTTGCTATTGTATTGTATATTGTATTCTATCCTTTCTTGTTATTGAGCTGTGAGACATTTGAAAAAAAATTCTCAGTACTGATCTCAGATATATACTTTGTAAATATTTCTTCATAGCCTGTGTCTTGTCTTTTCATTCCCTTGGCAACATTTTGAAGAATAGAAGCTTTCAATTTTGATGAAGTCCAATATATTGAGGTTTTTTTTTTTTAATAATTTAAGCCTCTTGTGTTCTAAGAAGTTTTACATAATCCTAGATTTTTTCCATTGCTTTAACTCTAGGGTTTTCTTGTTTGTTTGTTTATTTGTTTTTGGGTGTATGTACATGATATAAGGGGTAGGCTGAAGATAAGTGAAAAAAAATGTTTTGCATAGGTCTGCCAAGCACTTTTTAAAATTTTTTAACCTTAAGGATAAACATTTAGTTTTTCCCAGTAAGTATGATATTAACTCTAGTTTTATGTAGATGCCTCTGTCAAGTTGAGAAATTTCTCTTCATTTCTAGTTTTCTTAGAGTTATTTTATCACAAGTGGGTGATGTATTTTGTAAAAATACTTTTTCTACCTCTATTGAGACCATCACTTATTTTTTCTTATTTAATCTGTTTATATTATGACTAACACTGAATTTCTAATGCTGAACCAACCTTGCGTTACCAGCACAAACTCCACTTGGTTATGATATAATCAGTTTTATGTGTTGCTGGATTTGATTTGCTAGTACTTTGTTGCGATTTTTTTGTATCTATGATCATGATGGATAATGGTAGATAGTTTTATTATAATATCTTTATCTGGTTTTGGTCAGGGTGATACTGACTTTTAAAATGAATTGGAAAATCTTACTTTTTTTTTCCTGGAAGAATCTGTGCAGAATTGATTATTATTTATTTCTTAGATGTTTGATAGAATTTGCTCGTTAAGCCATTTGGGCCTGGAGAATATGATACCCATTAGTTATGAACCACATGGCAAATAACAAAAGCTCAAAGGCGTTTAGGGAGCCACTCATCTTTTGTTAATTTCAACCTGTTAGTAGAGATTTTTGCATGTGTATTTCTGTGCTTCAATCTCCTGGACTCTGAGCTACTATTTATGTCACTGTTTCTTAAATTATCTTATAGGTACTTTCATTAATTACATCTATCAGTTGAGTACAATTATGTTACTTCCAGTTATTTAGTACTGACTAATTCTGGAGTTCTCTACCAATTTCTGAAGTTAGGCAAATTGCTCATAACGAAAAAGTAATCGCAGTAGAGATCAGTTTTAAACATTGGGCTTTTAGTTTATTCCATTAGAAAATGCCAACTTTCTGGTCCAAGGGCTAGTTAATATGAGTTAATCCTTTGTTCCTCTTTGCTTGTATTCGATAATATATAGATACTGAGGAGACTTAAGTACTTAATTTTTTTTTAAATATTTTTATTTATTCCTAGGAGAGAGAGAGAAAGACAGCGTGAGCAGGGGAGGGTCAGAGAGAGAGGGAGTCACAGACTGAAACAGGCTCCAGGCTCTGAGCTGGCAGTCAGCACAGAGCCCGACGCGGGGCTCGAACCCCCGAACCGCGAGATCATGACCTAAGCGAAAGTCGGACGCTTAACCGACTAAGCCACCCAGGCGCCCCAGTACTTAATTTTTTAAAAGCTACATTTTATGAACTAGAAATTGCTCCATGCATTGTAATGAAGGCCTCGCTGTGTGTGTATTACCTCATATAAGCAATTTTCCAAAGTAACCAAACTCAGCGAAGAGAAAATTGGAGAACTGTGTTCACTTCATGAAATTGAGGTGTTTAGTCTTTATATGATAAAATAACCTTTACAATGAATTCATGTCTTATTCCGGAGACTCATAATTCAGTGACAGTAATTATAACTGTACAATGTAAAATAAAGTCTTGGTGGCACTAAATACATAAAAATATTTATTTATTTCCTCATACTGTTAGAATAAACCAAAAAGTTTAGCTTATTCAGTCCCTGAGGTTTGTCTTTGAACAAACTGCTCATTAGTATGAGAATGCATGGTACTGCTTTTTCCTTCATTCTCAGTGTTTTTACTTAAATGTTAAAGAAGAATGATCCAATTTTCATATTTTGGCCTACTATAAATATTTTATTGTTAATTATTTTTTAAATACATTTGTAACCCAAGAGTGAGGTAGGTGATACTTGGCAGAATATATAACAATGACTTAATAACTATATCAAGTCAGAAATGCCATGCAGTGATTCTTGATTCAGACACTCAACAAAGGCCTTGGTTTGGAAAGAGTGGAAAAATCCTTTTCAGCAGCATGAATTTTCATGGAATCATTGACAACATAGGTTTATTGGCAATAAATACACTTGAGATAAATGGATAAACTGAAATAGTTCTAATAAAATGAGATATTAGGATATACATTTGGGTTCCTTTTCCTTGTCTCAGTTCAGTCACTAAACATCAAGGTAACACCATAACCATGCTTTGATCAAGTTCCTAACTATAAATTAAAGGAGGAGAATGAGTGTTACTCTCACTGTAATACATATATTTAAGAAATCTTAACAAATGTATAGTATAATTAAAACAACCAAGTCTCATTATAAATATACCTGTGACCTGTGAATAAAGGGAGAAAATAGTTGTAGAGATAATTCTAAATAATTTATAGTGGAACAATAAGTGAAAGAATTAAGAGACTTAAAAGGGATTGTGGATTTGAGTGCTCCCCCTTGAGTGATAGGAAGGGATAAGAAGCATTTTGCATCTCTCATCCATCACCCTATATCTCTGGTCCCAGACTAAAAGTCTGGGTCCCAGACAAGACCCACTTCCCTTATCACTGCTTTAGAATCCTAGCCATATAGGATGCGGGTGGGTGGAAGAAATATTTGTGTGTTCCCCAAGGTTCCTTAAGGCTCCTCAATCTTTGGCTTTGTAATGGCTTACATATATTGGGTATACCAGGCTTGCCATATTAAAGTTCCCCATTTAACCATGTCTTGAACAAAAACCAAATGATGTAAGTGGAATGTAAAAATTTTGCCCCTAAAATTTAACTCTGCTGTGATAGCATCATTTTTTAAAAAAAGCATATGATATTGTTCCTACTCATCAAAAGATCAAATAAATAAAATGGTGCTGGTGAAGATGTTTCCACCTGTATGATTTTGGGCAAGTCTCTTAAACTTTTTGTCTCAATTTATTTATGTGTTTTCTGAAGCTTTTGAACTTCCTCATCTCTGTAGTACTTTGATCTGAGCATGCTGTGATTCCATGCTTTAAGAACACAGAACACTTTAAGAGACCTTGGGGAGTTGAGGCGAGAGACATGGGGGTGTGACTTGGTACAAGGAATAAGACTGAGTACCAAAAGGGAAATATATTGTGCATGAAAGACCTGGATTTGTGGCTATTTTTGCTGGTCAGTAAGGGAGGAAATTCTTACAGGGTAGGAATTTTCTTTATTCAAACCACAATATGGATGTCTTAAAAATGCAATCATGTTTAGAAGATTTATATTCTGGTGAAGAGAGAAGATCAGATAAGTACATGTGTATGTCTCCAAATGAAATGTGAAAGGAAAAAATTATTAAAGGTCAAGTCACCTTCCCCATATATTATAATAAGAGCAGTATTGGGAGGGGAATCCAACTGTATTTTAGGAGAAAAAAAACCAAGAAGCCACATTCTTACACTGAGTGTGTATAAATATAGTATAGGACAGCAGGGTTGGTTTTTTTTTTTTTGTTTTTTTTTTACACTTGACAGTGCAGTAGGGGTCTTAGCTGGAGTTCATTTTTGATGGTAGCTAATTTAGACATGTCTGAGCCTCTCTGGGAACCTGGTGGAATTTGCCTGCCAGGTTCTTCTTTGTAAGGGAATTAAGATTCTTTTTGGAAAGAACTCAACATAAGGAAAGGACTCAGCCAAATGATATGACCCAACCACAGCCCAGTCATTGGAGTGTGGGGTGTTAGTTGTTCTTTTGTGTTTTGGTTTCTATTATAGAAATATATTTCTGGATGCAGAATAAAAATGTAAAGAGCTGTTTTCACTAAAATCTGCTTATTATATGAATGTTTAATGCAGATTAAATGGGTTGCACTGATAAATGTTACACTAAAGAGGAAGAGACCTATTCTCCCTAAATTAGATTCAAATAGAATAAATAACTCCTGCTAACCTGTGGCTTCAGTGGGTGAGCTGGCAGATGGTGAAGATGTTAATAGCATTGTAGAGGTGACAAGCAAATGCAGAGGTGGCTAGTGGGAAGTTTCAAAGGGTCAGTAATGGAGGTGACTGATAAACAAGGTTGCAGTGCCAGAGGGGGTTGATTGACCTAGAAAATCTGCCAGGTGCATAAAATGCCTCAAACTTAAGAATCAACAATAATATCCAGCTGCAAGAAAAGTAACAAGTTGGGGCGCCTGGGTGGCTTAGTCGGTTAAGCGTCCGACTTTCGCTTAGGTCATGATCTCGCGGTTCGTGGGTTCGAGCCCCGCGTCGGGCTCTGTGCTGACTGCCAGCTCAGAGCCTGGAGCCTGTTTCAGTCTGTGACTCCTCTCTCTGACCCTCCCCTGCTCACGCTGTCTCTCTCTCTCTCTCTCTCTCTCCTAGAAATAAATGAAACATTTAAAAAAAATTTAAAAAAAAAGAAAAGTAACAAGTTATGAACAGAAATAACAAAGGTTAAAATAAAGATATGGAAGATTCATAACAAATGATAGAAACAGGCATAATTAGAGCTAAGAATGTTAGAGAAGAGCAAGATTGTTAAGCAAGAACAAAGGCGTTATGTATTGAGATTTTATAGTGTGTCAGTAAAATAAGAAGCAAGAGTGGTGGCAGGATTAAGGACGAAGGGAGTCCATGATAGTACGCATAAACAAAGATTATAATTTCTATAAAACATGTTTTAAGAAGGAGAATTTTACTGAAACAAAAGAATGAAAAGGCAGCAGTTGACAGGAAATTCCTAAGCACCAGGAATTGTTTTAAAAACTTAAAATATATTATTTCATGTGGTCTTTTATCAAACGATTTGCCTTAAGCACAACTACTAAATGTCAAACCTGGATTTGAACCCAGGTTGTTTTTACTCCATAGCTAATCTTTTCCTCACCTTCTCTTAGAGAAAGAATAAGGACTTAGGCTAAATTTTCAGTCAAAGGCTAAAGATAAAAGTGATCTAATAGCAGGCATTTTAGTTCAAGAAATGAGTAGCACAGTAATGTTCAAGAGGGGAAATGATTCTGACTCTGATGTTCTCATTTCTGAGTTCAGAAAGACTTTTGAGGCTTGTCTAAACAAATTCTTTCAGCTGCTGTTTTCACTAACATATGGGAGAAAGGTGAAATAATCAACAAGGTGAAGTTAGGATTTTCTACCAAATATATTTTTAAAAAGGAAAAAGGGAGAAAATTAGAAGAGAGGACAATGGCGTCATCAAATGCCAATCCTGATTTCCCTAGGGATCTGGTTTTAGACTTAATCAGAGGAAGAGCGGCATGGGAACCCTCAGAGAGGGAGGTGCCAATAAGTGCTTTGTAAGTTAAAAACTTACAAATGGGTGCTTTGTGAGCTGTGCTCAACAGAAAGGGTCTGGATGGATTTTCGGTTGTATATCATAAAAAAACTTGTTGAGACATACTGTGAAGAAATTATGTGCGTGACTACCTGTTGAAAACCAAAAACCTTACAAATCATTGTAATTAGTGTACTACAATTGGGTAAACATTGACAATTTGATTCCAAAAGGAGTTATAAAGAGTTGCGAAATTTCAAAGAAAATAAAACATGTTTTGGATTTACTCTATAAGATAATACCACAAAACTTTGTGATATTAGTGCTAGGATAGACTAATAATTCAGTGGTAGAATTGAAAGACCAGAAACAGACCACATCTGATTCATGACAAAGCTGTCACTGCAGAGGAGTAGGGAAAGGATAATTCTTCATTAAGTGAGGTTGGGTCAGTTGAATACTTATATGAAAAAGAAAACAAACTACTCTTACATCAAACTATATATAACATCAGTTGCTGTTTTTTGATCTAAAAAGTAAAATAATGAAGCCATAGAAAATAGCATAGGACATACTTCAGGAAAAAATTTCTTAAATAGGAAACAAAAGTGCTAACCATAAAGGAAAAGATTGGTAAATTGGGCTACATTAAATTAAGAATGTTATTTAATTAAAAGATACTAGTAAGAAGTGAAAAGGTAAGCTCAGAGTAGGAGAAGATATTTGCTATACATTTGACAAAGTTTGTTTGACAAAGGGTTAGGTATTTGCTATACATAAAGCTGACAAGGAATATATAAAGAACTCTCATGAATAATAAAGAGAATCAGACAATTGAGTAGAAAAATGGGCAAGATAATGAACAAAGAAGGGACAATATAAAGCTATAGCAATTGTCAACAAAAGTTTCTAAATATATCAGAAAGAGAACATAATAATATTAAAAATACAAAGTGGAGGTTAGGGTAGTTAAGAGTATTTTGTGTACTCTGTCAAAGAAGAAGGTTAAGAAGACTGACCTAGTGCCAGTTCTTACTGATTTACTTTGGTTATGTATGAGGCTAACTAGCAGAGTAAGTGGTTCTGTCTTTGGGCTTTTTTTTTTTTTTTTTGGCGTCTGCTGACAGTGGTGTAATTTATGACATTTATGACTGTTAACCCAGTTTATGCCTCTGAACATCTCTTTTCCCCTCAAATCCTTTCCCTTGTAAGCTGTTTAGACCTGTGTTCTCTGATATTTCTCTTCCCAGGAGTATTGCCACTGCATTTTGATTCCCATTAGTCACTACTGGCTAATTTGCAATTTTGAGAACCATCAAATAGCATAGAACTCATGTCAACAGGAATAGTGCCTTTAGGGACTATCTCTACACTAGTGATATTCAATTCTGTTCTACTTTAAAAACCAATGGGAAGGAAATGATTCACTGAAGAGAAAAGAGTTTCAAAAACAGAAAAAGTCAACTGGTAGGAAGAATGGAATGAGGGAAATAAAACAGTGAAGGCTGCAGTATAAAGACCTATTGCAGGATGTACAGCCAGAGAAATGCCAAAGGAGATTGAAAGATTACACAATAAGAACAATTATTAACATAAGGCTTAATACGTCAAAAGAAAGCTTTATCTGGAAAAATGAAAGAAAAGGAGAAAGCATAGATGTTGCATGGGTTATTACGTTTTAACAAACTGCTGTTTCAAATGACCATAAAGTTATGAGTCAGGAAAGAATATTCCTTCGGCAGAAGGTGTAGGAAGAATCAGACACAGCAAGTGACTTAGGAAAATGGGTAAATTTCAGTTGCAAAGGTTATATTTCTTTAAAGGTAGAAAAAGGAAAAATGAGAGCAACGATTTCTGGGTAGCAAAAAAAGTTAAAGCTGATAAAGAGAGCACAGTAATAAGGAGGAATGCTTTATATTTGCATAACACAAAGTCCATATCATATTTTTGATTCTAATCCTTTATGTTATTTTAGGCTTACAACTGCTCACCTCACAAAGGTGGGCTTTAGCTTCTAAAAGAAGTTAAGTAGTGGTGAAACAATGCAGCATGTTAGGAGTCAGAACTGCCTGAGATAGAGTAATAATTCTGCTAATATCTTAGCCTTGTTACCTTGGGCAACATATTTGACCTCTCTGTGTGTCAGTCTCTTTAATTGTAAAGTGGAGATAGTAATATAATTTAATTCAGGATTTTGTCACAATTAAATGTTATTTAATTATTAAGAACTAGTTGATGTCACTTATTATTATCCAGAACTACACTGCTCATGAATGGCATAGGTTGGATTCCACTCCAATTTTTCTGCCTCCAAACCCAATGCCCTTTCCTTAATACCTTTTTACCTTTCCATCCAGATGAGTTAAAATCTGGGCCTCTAGCCAAATTAAGGTCTTGAGAGTCAGATCCAAAAAGTAAGAGGGCAGTCTCTGAGGGATTCGTGCAAAGATGAAGCATGATCCAACTTCTAAAGTTGATCTAAGTTAGCAAGAAAAAGTTCCAAAACATAAGGCTAGAGGTTAAGGGGCAGACAGAGAGTAAGAATCAACTCTGAAATGTATGTTCTATAATGGAGATCAGGTAAGCTAGTGATAGTATTTTCAGAGGGAAGACTAGTAAAAATCCCTAAGGCAGTGGTGTAGATATTTTATTATTGTTACTTTTTGGCAGTGGGGATCCAATTGTAAATGTTTATGGAATAATGATCTACTTGGCTTCTGCCTCTGGCAGCTGTAACTACTTCACACCTCACCTGCAGATCCAACCTCATCTCCAATTTCTGTGCCAATTATGGCCCTTGCCAAGGAGATTCTTAGGAGTCTGCTAAAGTCAGGTAACATCAAGTCCTTTTTTTAAGGCAGACACGATCTGATGCTTTGCTTTGTTTTCTTAAACAAAGCCCTACAATATATTAGTTGCTTGAGATTTCATAAATTTCTGTAAGTGTCCAGAATGGATGCTAAACCTGAACTCTGGTTAATGAAGCTAGGTCCCCACTGTCTGAGGTTGTCCCTCTCTGAGGTGAAACTCTGCACCTTTTCTGTCTTGGAGCTCTGTCTGTTGTTTGTTATCTAACCCACTTCACTTCCAGGGTTGCTAACTGTTGCTTATTCATTTGAGCTTATGGCTACACTGGCCTTTTTTTTTTTTTTTTTTGTCTATTTGGTCCCTTGGGCCGTACTTTCTTTATGAGATCTGTTGTATACTAAAAAATTTCTTTAGTTATGTCACACATGATGAATTAATCTTAAAAAATAACACTTAGCTAACACTAGGCATTTTTGTGTACCATACTCTGAGCTTATGTCTATTTTCTTATTTGGTCTTCCCAACGACATGTGATATTGGTACAGTATTGTTGGGCTCAGTTTTTAGATGAAGAAACTGAAACTCAGGGGGTAAGAAAAATTTCCAAGGTAGCAAGTGGGAAATTTGAGATTTAAAACCAGTAACTCTAGAACCTAAGATCTTAAACATTATACTATATGTTGATGGTAAAAGAAATAATAAAAAAGCATGTAGAACAACTTGGATGAAAGCTTTCCTGTAAAGAAAAACTATTAGTAGTAGTATTATAACTGGATTTTCCATCTTGATGCTCATTTTCCACCGGAAATATCAATGAGATGCTGTTTGAGTTTTCTGAGATTGTCTTGTGGTTGAAAAAAAGATAGAGATAGTAATGTAGGGAGCAACATATTTTTTAGAAAATATTTTGTAGTCAATATGTTGAATGCTAAATTAATGAGAATTCTGGATTGTGGAATGACCCACCCTAGTCAAATGGGTCAAACATTATAATAGATACAAATAGTCATAGCCAACATTGACCAAGTATGGGATGGAATATTATGAAATGTACTATATTGAGGATCACTTATAAATTAAAGAAAATGTCATTGGTCATTAGTGACTAAGTGGTAATATTCAAATGTCTTATGTATCTCATGTGGCCTTGTTAGACTTATTAAAGGGAGACCTTTAAAACAGCAAAACTAGAACAAATAATATTATTTTATTTGTTTGGGACTAAAAATATTTGTTCTTACCTTTTTTTAAAAAATTCAAAAACCCCTTTGCAGATCTAATAAAATCAACATACTTTCTCTATAGGAGAATACAAAAAGTCCATATCCTCACACAATTTATCATACAATTTTATGCTGTGCCCTGAAGCCTGTTCATATACCAATGGCAAGATCTTTGATTTGGAAGAACTCTTCCTGACTTGGGGAAAATTCCAGTGTTAGGATTAAATCCTAGTGAATATCTTTTGCCAAATTCTCTCAAAGAGCTGTGGTATTAGTATCTTGATTAGCATACTTACTTGTAAATAGAATAGCTACTGCTATTTTAGAATCTGAGGTTTTTCCTGAGATACCAGGGCAAGTGTCATGTTCTTTGTAAAATAGGAAATGTTTATTTATTTATTTTGAGAGAGAGAAAGACTGAAAGTAGGGAAGGTGTAGAGACAGGAGAGTATCCGAAGCAGGCTATATGCTCTTAGTGCAGAGCCTGACATGGGGCTTGATTTAATGAACTGTGAGATCATGACAGAGCAGAAATCAAGAGTCAGATGCCTAACCAACTGAGCCACCCAGGAACCCAAGGTCTCACACTCTTATTTATTCTATTTTTGTTCACAGTTTTGTGTAGATAATCCTTTTTCCAAATTCTGCTGAGACATTCTGAGGCAGGCAAGAAACCTTTTGAAATCTGTTGGGGTAGCTGTTTATTGTTTGTTTGTTTTGTTTTTATTGGGATAGATTACTTCCTTAAGCCACAAAATTACAGTAGGTTGTCCCATAGACATTTTCATAGTTGAGGCAGCTTTTGGGCCCTGATTTTAGTGTAATTATCAAATCCACTGACAAGATTGACAGAACCTAACTTAATACAGACTTAGGTTATCAGTCAATCTGCTTTGCCATTTTTACTTAGAATTAATGCTCTGGGCACCTCTTCAAAGTCATGCTGTGGAATATTCCTTGATCATTTATTCTCGTAGTATTTGTGTGTAACTAAACTCTTTCTATCCATTTTCCCCTTCCATTTTAAGTAATAAAATGAACACACAAGCCCTATGGCACCCAAGTATAGACTGGAGCTTTGTTGGGTCCCTTTTTTCAACCTTAGGCCAATTGATTCTTTGAAGTCATCTTTGCCTTTATCTTTTATAGCCACATATAATTGACATATAAATAAAGTTTTACTCACAGAAACCTTAAAGGTGGCTCTGCAACATGTCTGCATTGTGCTAGGCTAGATGAGGAAGTCTATTTTGTCCCTTTTTCTTTTTCAGAATGACACCAGTATTTTCTTCCATTTATGGATTTATCCTGATGCAGTGATAATGCCGAGATTCATATTTTTGGCAAGAGCAACATTTGGATCGCTGAAGAATAAAGGTAACTTATTTAAAATATTTTTTAAGCCATCTTAGAAGTAACCTGCCATTGGGGCGCCTGGGTGGCTTAGTCGGTTGAGCGTCCGACTTTCACTTAGGTCATGATCTCGCGGTTCGTGGGTTCGAGCCCCGCGTCGGGCTCTGTGCTGACTGCCAGCTCAGAGCCTGAAGCCTGTTTCAGTCTGTGACTCCCTCTCTCTCTGACCCTCCCCTGCTCACGCTGTCTCTCTCTCTCTCTCTCTCTAGAAATAAGTAAAACATTAAAAAATTAAAAAAAAAAAAAAAAAAAAGAAGTAACCTGCCATGTGAGCAGGAAGGTATAGGTAGATCCAATGGCACTTTCCTCAGTATAGGCAATAACTATTCTAAGATGAAAAGGGCTGGGTTTGAGAATGAGAAATACAGAGTGCAATGGTTCATAATAACAAGGATTTATCTTTTTGTCTGAAACTACCATTCATATATAAAAATTTTAAAAACCCATTAAATTAAAATGGAAAATGGAATACATTTACTTTTTAGAAAGTGAAGGAATAATAACTATCTTGAATCATCATCTGTATAGGTGTTTTGGAAACTTTTTCACCTGTCCCTGCCTGTGAACTTGGAATCTGACATCAGTGCCCTGTTATTCTATTCCCAGACCTCTCTTGAGAAGATGGTGCCAAAGAGCTGGGTCAGGTCATTGGAAAAAGTAAATGGGTACGTATCTATTGCTGGTAACTTACTATTAAGGCCTTAGGAAGAGAATGTAGCAAGATTCTATGAAGAGGAGACTGTATTGACATTCTGAATCAAATAAATCAGTTCTTGGCTGGGGACATAGAACATAGTTTCCAGTATGGCCCAACCCCAGATGTATTACCAAATCTGCAGACATGAAAGGTCACTGTGGTCACCCACTAGGACAAACATAGATCCTTTGCACATACAGCTTTAATTAGTCAGGGTTTTAGGGCAAGGCACCCATCATTTTTACTTGATAATAATAGTTTTATTGATTCTTGACAATTCAGAGACTCTGTGGAGGATGCTGTAACTGCTATAGATGGAGAAACAGTACAGGGAATTAAAAGAAGAGGCCCAATCTCTGAATGAAATGTGTAGCTTATTCTTCCAGAAGTTCTTACTAGTGGACGTTGCACAGAGTGCATTAACTGTCTCTTTCTGGAAATGACACAATTGCTATGTTGAAAGGTAATTTGCTACATATGTTTTCCAGAGTTTGCATTCATTCAATTTGGTGCCATCTTCTCCCAACCTTAGGATGGACATGTGCCTTCCAGTAAGAAGCCTCTGCTCCAGCAGGAGGTATCTCTGAACAGACCACACTAATTCTCATCTATAGCAAACCTTTTCGAATCAATGTATTGCCTTTCCAGTTTGAGCTCCAGCTTAAGTGAGAGAACTGGTATTTGAACCTAAGCCTGTCTAACTTTGGTAGACTAAATAAATAAGATCTACAAGTCAAAAAAATTTGAGTTAGATACCCTATCCTGTCACTAGCTAGTTGCATGAGTTTGATCAAGTTATTAACTCTTTGGACACTGTTATTTTTTTCTTTAAATTTATTTGTGATGGTCGCTTCAAAGCTTGCAGCTGGAATAAAATGAGATCAGAAACATAAAGTACTTGGTGCAGTGCCCATACATAATAGGCAATAATTAGTAGTTAATATTGCTCCTTACAGAGGTTTATGTAAATATATTTATTCCTGAAGGTCTTTTTTTTCCTTTGCTTCCCTACCCTTATATAATGAAATCTTTAAATTGAGAGTGCAATATTTTCTGTTATGTAAAATCTTAATATTGAATGGTTAGTATTTATAAAGCAAAGTGAAAACAGGCATTATAGAGATAGGGGAAAAAAGAGGAAGGAACAAAGGATAGGATTTTTAGAAAAGTGTGTTATCCTATCTCCAAACTTTAGATTGAATGAAACTTCAGATTTGGAAAAAAATTAAATAGTAAGAATAAAGTTTTGAGAGACATCCAGTGTTATACTGGATAAAACTTTTAAGATCTGCTGTACACCACAAATTCCTTTGGAAGGCAAAGTTGTTGATGGCTTTTATTCTTTACTTAGATTTGTTTTCAGTCTGCAACTTCATAGGGAACATTTAATAGCATAAACTATGATACAAGCCTTGGTACTGGGTGTTCTGTCTAACTTTATTTATTTATTTATTTATTTAATTAATTTATTTTTTAAGCAGTGGAGATTCTTAGGTGACTTATTGTATTATCAATGTTATCTACTATTTGTTGTAGTCATATTGGCCTATATTTGGTTACTAATTCTGTCACATAGCAGTAGTGAGACTTTGAGTAAATTATTTAACTTCCCTCATCCTCAGTTGCTTTTTTTTTTCCCAGTTATAACCTGAAAATAACAATCCTTACTTTGATCTTTTGCCATGAAGATTAAATGAAATTAAAGAGGATGTGAGGTGGAGAAAGTAAAAAAAGTACACAGATCATTAAATATTAAGGAGGTAAAGGTTAGTTCTTATACCTCTATAACAAAAATATAGAGTACTACATGCACCTGGCTGTTGGTTGCATATTAATATAAATGTGAATGCTTATCAAGGTACAGTTTAGAAAATATTCTTTTAGAAATTGTGATACTTAAACAACTTCTCACAGGTAAAAGTTGAGTAGGAATATAAAGTTTTTGAAAAATTTTAGGACAATTATGTAGAGTCAAAGGAGGCTAGGTGTCCTAATAATAGTTAAGGAGTCAGGAGAATATTCAGGAGGAGATTAAGCAGGAGACTGTCTTCTGCTTTTTGAACTATTTCATTTTTAGGCTTAAATAGAGTTAAACTAAAAGAGAATCTGATTCACTGCAGATGACAGACTGAACCAAAAGTGATGCATTTTTGCTCGCTAGTTGATTCATTATTTTAATTCACAGTCTTTAATTCTTCTGGAATCCAAATAGAAATTCAGGATAAATATATTTTAAATGCTTGGAAACAATTTTATGCACATGTTTTTTCTTTGCTATGTGCATTTGAGACTTTACAGTCCTTATTTCCAACACTTGTTTTTGACATTTCTGTGGTTTTGTATTGCACTCTAGCAGATCTGTAGGCCCAGAAGAATTAGGAATAGTGACTATGGTAGAAGAGCCAAAAGGAGAATATTTAACTCAGGGAATTTGTGAAATGTTCTTTATCTGAATATGTGCCTTGGGCTGGCGTATAACAAGCATTTTTCAGGAGTTGATGTTGATGCATGATGTTTTGTGCCGTGCTCTATTAAGCAGGATGTTATAAAATAAGTAAAAATAGAATAATTCTATTTGTTTAGGGACAGGACAGAGGACTGTGCGTGTGTGTGTGTGTGTGTGTGTGTGTGTGTATTTCAACTGCCTCTGGGCAGTCCTTTAGTATTGGAGCTCAGTTTCAGGCTTATTAGTGATAACTAGGTATCTCCTCAAACATTGAAAGAATGGGGGAACTGGCAGGTTCTGGTTTTGTTGTTGTTGTTTTAACTATTAGCAGTCATTCTCCATGAAGCAAAAATTATTCTGAAAAAATAATTTGATGTTTTAATATCCTATTTGTCTCCTCTTTTGTGCAATGTAATGAAAAGTTTGATCAGTTTGATTACCACTCGAATTTTAACAGTTCGAAAAGGTTTTGGATCAAGTTAAACTAAGGTGAAATAAAGATAAATTTATTGAAGATCTCTCAGAGAGCTGCTTGATTTTCAAGATGAGGTAAAAAAAATTGTCTTATTTTGTAGCTGAGAGAATGAAAATCAAAAGGTTTGGAGAGTTGCTCTAAAATACTGAGCTAGCTAGTGACAAAAATTCATCCTTTAATAAAGAAAAAGTACGCTATGATAGCAGTTCAATACATTCTGTGGTAAAGAATAAATATCTGGACTTACTGAGTCTATAGTACTTTGAAAATATATATACTTTTGGGGCGCCTGGGTGGCTTAGTCGGTTAAGCGCCCGACTTTCGCTTAGGTCATGATCTCGCGGTTCGGGGGTTCGAGCCCCGCGTCCGGCTCTGTGCTGACTGCCAGCTCAGAGCCTGGAGCCTGTTTCAGTCTGTGACTCCCTCTCTCTCTGACCCTCCCTGCTCGCGCTGTCTCTCTCTCTCTCTCTCCTAGAAATAAATAAAACATTAAAAAAAAATATATATATATATATGTATATATATATATATATATACTTTTAATTACTTTCTGTCTTCTTTACCTCTTTTATTGCTTTTGTCATTATCATTGGAGTCTTAATTCAAGTTAGCACCTCAGACTGTCTCAAACACAGAAGAGAAACATGTGTACAAGGGGTAGGAAACTTAGAACAAGAATGAGGTGAGGTAAGAAGATAGAAGGTGATTTAATTTCTGATTACATTTTGTTGCTGATGAAGCATATGTGTTGATAATTGTTTTTTTTTTTTTTTGTGAAGAGGTTAGGGCACATCCTTACATATCTAAAGACAAATTTCATTAGTAATTCATGCAAATATTTTAAATACTTTGGATGCCATTTTCAAAAGCAGCACATTTAGAAATTTAATACTGAAATTTTTTTTTCTTTCAACTTACATATAGATGATAGTATTGTGTTATAGAAAGAGGTATCTTTTTCTTTATGATCTATAATTATAATCATCAGGCAAAACTTCAAGAAGGCAGTTTAAAGAAAAAGAACTGTTTTGTTTAAATAATCATCTTCCCTCCATAATAGAACTGTGCTAAAATAGAAGAAAAATCTGATAAAGAATGATGATATGTTCAATGAGATTGTCATTGATGCTTGTTGCTGAATTACAGGCTAAGAATGTTATTTTTCATGTTTATCCCATGTCCCCAGTTCCTGCTCCAGGAAATCAGAAGACTATAAATAGCACTCCGGAATTTCTCTCTCTCCTTTCATACATGACTTCTCACTCCAGATCCTTACATACACCTCAGCTAATAGACTTTTAATCCTGGGCAGGAAACTGTTAGTTTGTTCTGAGAGTGGGTATAGAACTATCAGGTGACTCCACTTTAAGAAATGTGGTGGTCAGAGAAGAATTATTACTTCCTTTACTTTGGAGCCCTGGTGAGAACTCAGGAGGTGAACCTAAAAAATGAGTGCCAGATGGCTATAGGAAAGATGTACCTGGGGTCCACTGCTGTCCAGAAACTCCAGAAGGAATGCCTTTGAAGTCGATCATCTACAAGCTTGACTTTGTATATCCCAGGTGTCTGCCCTGTGGTGGTAGGAAAACTTGTTCTTCCATAGTTGTCACTAGACTAACCTCTGTATTGAAAATGAGCTGATTCAATTGAGGCAGAATGGCACCCAGAAAAATGCTTGTCGTCGTATTCACTCAGACTCTGGGTACAGGTCTTCATCCATCCGTGAAGTGAAGAATTCTGGAGGACAGGAAAGACCTGCTGAGGCTGAGGGCCAGGTCTCTATCTGTGCAAGCCAGGGAAAATCTGGCGGGGCCCCACTTATGAAGGATTAACCCTGGCCCCGAAGAACAGGGCTCTTGGGGCTGAAAAGTGTATAAACTTTAGCCAAAAGGCAAATTGGTTGGAATGAAATGGTTTGATATAAAAATCTGATAGAACAAATGTATGTTTGCATATATATTTTTTTTAAAGATAAGCTATTATCGTTATATTCTGAGGTATTAATAAGGTAGGGAGAGACAAAGTAATTAAGAGCACAGGCTTTGGTATCGAACTGACTGACCAAATCCCAGTTCTATCATGTATGAATTGTCAATATGGCCTTGATTCTGTGGGTTTTAATCCCCAGCTCTGAAATTTTACTAGACTTGTAACTTGTACAAGTTAATGAGTTTCTCATCTGTATGTGCAAAATACATTATAGAAAGCACTTAGAATTGTGCCCATACATAGTAAGCACTCATAATTCACATAATATACTTATTTTGGTTTACTTTTGAGCCAGATCTCACCCTAAGCATATTACATATATTATCAATAAGTATATGCTATTATCATTATTAGTTATTGTTTTGGATACCCAGTGATTACATTTTGAAACTTTTATAATCTTTAAGCACTTTTCTATTTTCCTACTTTTTAAAGTTCTTATTTCTAATTTGTTTTCAGCTTATGATTTCTGCTATGGATTACTTTCAATAGTAAAGGAATTGGAATAACTCATATGTCCAGACATTATATATTAGTGTTGGGGTTAAACATTTCAGAGGCAGTAGAGTTTGGGTAAGACAAATAATGTCTAACAAGAACTGAGTATTGCTATGTACCAAGTTCTGTGAGGTAAGCACATTTTTCATCCCGTTTAGTAAATGAGGTAATGAAAGTCTTTAGAGAGCCTAAAAAAGTGTGTAGCTTGTTACATAACTGTAACTCCTGATGGAGCTAGCATCATATCCAAGTAGACTGGTTCCAGAGAAAATGTTTGTGTATGGTCATAGGACATAAATAAATGAAAGAAAAATGTACAAGTCATTAAAGATGAAAGTACCAGTGAAGTATGAAGACAGGGCATGATGAGGTGTTCACATGGATCTTGATGTCACCCCAGACTGATGGTAGATCTAGGGAAAGAGAGAAACACAAGTCAGGGGTAAAGCTCTTGACACTTTAATACATATATGGGATGAACCAAGAGGTTGGTCAATGATAATAATAATAAGTGTGTGTATGTGTGTGGGAGAGTGTGATATACCATTACCACTATTAAAATAATAGCAAGCTGTTATTTATGGAATTCTTATTATGTGCCTGGCTTTGTATGGAACTTTTAAAAAGCATTGTCTCAGTGCAACCATTCCTTGAGGAAGATATATTATCCCATTTTCTGGATAAATTAACTAAGTTTTACAAAAATGGAGTGAATTACCCAAATCTCCTGTTTTCAAGTAATCTAGGATAGTTTTGTAAAATGGTTTTGAAAGAAAGTACCCATTGACCTCTTCATCCATCTGTATGTCTGATTGTTAGGTATTAAGCTCTAACAATATTTGCTAGGTACTAAGTTTGAAAGATAGAAAAGTATTTTAGATATTGGTCCCTGTCCTTGAGTCTGATGGGAAAGAAAGATGTGGGGACAATTAGTAAAAGCTATAGTCGTGGTATGATTTAATTATTTTTAAAATGAGGGTATTATGTTGCATAATCTTTAATATTTCTTCTAATTCCACCTCTGTGATTGTAGAAACAGCAAGAAGTACAGTAAAAAACAACAACAACACTGTAGTCAGCTTGGTAGTATAAAAGTTGAACCTACTTAACTGTTGTTAGCAAAGAACTGTCCATTTTCTCAACGCTATGCAGTCTAGCAAATTTGGCAGCCATGGAGCTCAGTGTGAGGCAGCTGGGCATGATTTTGGATGGAAGACTCAAATTCAATGTTGGTGAAGTGTTTACAGTTTGCATGTGCATTGCAGGTGTGTGACATCACTTCCTATGACTGATACAAATGCTGGGAACAGTGGCAGGAGACTGATAGCCTGCCTTTAACCCTTTCCAAACAAGCCATCTTGTGGGCAGATGTTGACCACACCTTCCTGCGCATCTTTCTAGAAGAGCCTGGAGGTGAGCCAGTTTTTGATGATTCGGACCTTGGTTTTAGAATGCGTAGCCACTGAATGTCTTCAGGAAATGGGGATAGGAAACTGAATGCTTTCATTTAATGCCCCAGGTGATGAAAAATGAAAGGAAAAATCAGTGTTATTGTCTTGCTTAGGCTATAATTAGAGCTCATTGTTGAAATTGTATGATGATATGAAATTTTGGAGGGACTGGTAGTGGAAATAGGCTTCCTGTATAGGAAGAAGTCCTGTTAAACAGTTTCCCAAACTACTAGTATAAACAAAATTGCAGAGAGAAATATCAAAACTGTTTAAAAGAGCAACATGTTTTCATGTTTTTTTTCTTGCAAATAGTCCTTAGTTTTCCAGCGCAGGAAACAGAGTAAAAAATTATGGTAATGTAAAATTACCTCTGTACAGTTATAAACAGATTATGCTTTTAGTTTTTGCATGTTCTGCAGTGTTAAACTAGGCGTTCAATAACAATGCCTAAGCAATTTAAAATGATGACAAAAGGTTGCTAAGAATTGGCTAAGGATTTTTCATATTGCCTGTATTATATACTTTCCTATAACATATGTGTGCAGATACATACAAGTGTACATGAAAATGTAAGTTTTATATGTATAAAAGTAATAATAATTGAAAGTAGCCTATATTTTAGATTTCCCAATAATTTGTAACTTTCTCTCTAATTAGTTCACTTTATGGAAGATTTATTAGTCTGCTACTTTTTATCCCTGACATTTATAATGTTTTAGGTAGTGTTGTGGCTATTACTCTTATACACAGTTTTAAGGGGGGTGGGTAAGAGGATCATTACCGGCAGGTTATCACTGGAGAAAGCTGAGCCTGTTTCTGAAGACTCAATGTATTATTAATCATTATTTCTGGAATCATAAGGGCTACTTTGAACAATTGTAGGAAAATGGTTTTTGAAGATAGACCCCACTGAAGAAAATGAATAAATTCTTTTTCTTCCCATATCAGAATTGATAACTCTGTGTAGGTGTCTGTTTGGATCACATTATTTATGAGCTGTCTTTGAAAAAATTTCTAGCTCTCTTGCAGCTGCAAGTGCTGATTATTTTGCTTGGATTTATAACTCTGATGTTTTCTGGCATGCATGAGTTTGTAAAAGATTTAGACATAGCCTGCAATTTTTTTTCAAGTCCTAGACAGTTCTGATTGAGTAGATCTGATTAACATTAGTTCAGAAGTTTGAAGCCAAAGCTTCACAACCCTGATTTTGAAAGGTGTTGAGATTTGTGGGAGGGGAGATTACTTTTAAGGAAACTAAGCTTCCTTATGTTTCAAATTTGAAGATGAAGTGAGATTGTGTCTGTTAATTTGCAGAGCTTTGCATACTGTAGAGACATGATAGCAGAAGGTATATAAAAATTCTTTTAAAGCAATTTTATTTCACAGCATTACACTGTAATCTAACTGCAATGCTAGAAAATTTAAATGACAACTTCAGTTTTCTAGTTCAACTCATCCATTTCTCCTGTTCATACAATGTAGGTCAAAGGAATTAGTTTTGGGAAAATGCAAGAGAATACCTTTAAAGAAATCTCTTTTTTAATGTCTTAGGAAGATACCCACTCATAAGATGATTTTCTGTGACAGTTTGTACTTGTGAATAGAGTCTGTGATACTAACGTAGGGTCTCCTTCCATTATGGCTGTGATGTAGCAGGTCTGAATATAGCTAGAATTAGAATGACTGGTGAGTCTACCTTGGAAAACTCAGAAGCTAACTGGAGATCTTGTTGCAACCAAACTCAGGCACATAACCAAAACCATGTTACCTTTTTTTAAAATCAGAAAATTAAAATGACATGTGCTGGCTCTGCTGAAGGGCTTTGGCTCCCTCTTACTGGTATTGGCAGTTCACAGTCATGCATCAGGAAAAAGAGCAAAGGTGAATGTTACTGGCTGTACTGCAGATTTTTTCACTGTCTTTTTAATATTTTGGAAATAACCTTTCTTTAAAGCGATAAAATAAAAAAATACCCCAAATGTACAATTTGTTAATTACTTTTTGTATTTTTTTTTATTTTGAGATGACTTTATATTTACATGTAATTCTAGGAAATAATACAGAGAGATACATATATCCTTCACCCAGGTTCCCCCAATGGTAACATCTTGCATAACTGTCATATAATATTGTAACCAGAAAACTGACATTGATCTAACCCCATTAGCCTTATTTAGATCCATTAGTCTTAAAAAGATTAATTTGTATGTATGTCTATGTGTATATATTTAGTTTAATTCAGTTTAATTACATGTGCAGATTTGCGTGACCACCATCACACGCAAGGCACAGGATAGTTCCATCATAAGAATCCCTAGTGCTAGCTATTAAATTTAAATGGAAAATGTGCTCAAAAGAATTATTCACCAATTTTAATAACTTCTCTGAGGCTGTGTTGTATCTAATATAGTTTTTTTTTTTAAAGATTTTTATTTATTTCTAGGAGAGAGAGAAAGACAGCGTGAGCAGGGGTAGGTCAGAGAGAGAGGGAGTCACAGACTGAAACAGGCTCCAGGCTCTGAGCTGGCAGTCAGCACAGAGCCCGACGCGGGGCTCGAACCCACGAACCGCGAGATCATGACCCAAGCGAAAGTCGGACGCTTAACCGACTAAGCCACCCAGGCGCCCCATCTAATATAGTTTTGAAAGACACTAAATGACTAAGAAGACAGAAGAAGTTAACCACATTAATTCCAAAGAGTTCCCTGGTAATACAGTGAATTGCCATTACTACTTTAAAAAGGGGAAATTGGTACACCAGGGAGGGCTCAGTTTGTTGAGCCTCTGACTCTTGATTTTGGCTTAGGTCATGATTTCAGGGTTGTGGAATGGAGCCCTGTATCAGGCTCTGTGGTGCTGCATGGAGCCTACCTGAGATTCTCTCTCTTTTTCTCCCTCTATCCCCTCTTCCTCACTCACTCTCTTTCACAAACAAACAAACAAAATAACCCAAGAATAAATTGCTGAGTAGAGAAAGATCTTAATGGAACAAAAAATAAGGCAGGGCTTTAAGGATGCAGGTTATTAGGTCTTTTACACAGTTTTAACAAAAGAAGTTAAAAATTACAGCTTGAGTCTTTTGCTCAAAAAAGAAGAAAGCACAGTCAGCAAGAAAAATATCATTACTGGTTTGTACTCTGTGAACAGTGCTTTCTCCCCCTGGGAAAACAATAAAAAATTATTTGCCCCTGTATGAAATTTAGGACCACTTACCAAAATGGCTAGCTTGGCAGAGGCTATTACTTAGCTTAGAGCTCAATTGTACAATTCACTTGAAGCTCAGCATGAACTTTCCTCATAGACAATAGACATTTGTGTTCACACTTTTGAAAATGAACTTACACAAACAAGTGCAATTTATACAGTTTCTTAAAACCATAAAACATAGACATTTTTAAACTAATGGGCTTTGGGCTACACTCAAAATAAAGCTTTGTGTTCTTTGTTGCTACTCTTTATCTCTAGGGTAATGAAGACCATCTATTAAGTGAAATTGTTAATAGCAGAAAACTGTGAGAAGTCAATCATAAAAGCTGCATGCTGTATATTTTCCCTTCTTTTGTCCTTTTGGAATTAAAGACACTCCTCTTGTTTGGAAGAGAGTGATGGCTTAGTTATAATTAAAATTCTTTTTTTTTTTTTTTTTTTACTAATTGGTGGGAAAGACTGACATACTACTAATTAAACTACTTTTAGATTTATCACCTTATTGATCAAATGCTCTGAGGTTTATCTTTCAAGACCTGGAATTTACTGCTAGATCTAAATGGTAAAGGTCTAGGAGGATAGATGAACTTGAAATACACAAAGTAGGATGTTATTTCCTTAGAAAGCTAGAACAAAAGCACAAGAACCTGAGCTCAAGGCTTTGAAGCTTTCACTTCTGTTGTTAGCTCTATCTCATTTCTTATTGATTTATTTACTTGTTTGTTTATCATATGTTTTTGGAGGGAGAGAGCAGAGTAAAAGGGCAGAGGGGGAGAGAGACAAAGAGAGAGAAAGAATTCTCAACAGGCTCCACACTCAGCCTGGAGCCCACCTTGGGGCTTAATGCCAGGACTCTAGGATCATTGAAATCAAGAGTCAGAGACTCAACCAACTGAGCCACCTAGGCACCCCTAAATATTTAATTTTAATTCCAGTATAGTTAACATAAAGTGTTATATTAGTTTCAGGTGTACAATTTTTTTTGAGTTTATGAAAGCCCAGATTCTCTTCTAAGAATAATAATGAATATGCTCATTATACACACACACACACACACACACACACACACACATATATGGAATTTTGTGTGCAATAGAAAAGTACATATATCCATTTACGGTTTTTACTAAATGTGTATGGCTTTTATTAAAAAACCTATAATTTGGGATGCTTGGGAGGCTCAGTCAGTTGAGCGTCTGACTTCAGCTCAGGTCATAATCTCACGGTTCATGGGTTTGAGCCCCATGTCTGGCTCTGTGCTGACAGCTAGCTCAGAGCCTGGAGCCTGTTTCAGAGTCTGTATCTCCCTCTCTGACACGCCCCTGCTCACGCTGTCTCTCCCTCTATCAGAAATAAATAAAACATTTAAAAAATTTAAAATAATATAAAATAACATATAATTTTTATTAAAATTACAGTAAAATAGCACTTTGAATTCCGTGAATGGTTCCCACAGAAGTCTTTGACACTCAAATCAGTAATTCCTCAATTTATTCCATTAATCTTCAGATGAAAAATTCAGATTCTCAGGAGGTTGTAATTTAGTCCTTCTTGATGGCTTGCCTAGGTTTATGATAACAGTAATCCTTTACTCAGAATGCTGAATGATAGGTCAGTTGACTGTTAAAAGAAGCAAAGTTGGTGAACTTCATTTTCAGTACTAATATATCAATAATCACCTACTTGATCATCCTTTCTTTCTTAAATCTTTGGTTTTAAATTTTGACTTTTCCTCTTACCTATTCTGTTTTCATTGCTGAACTAGTATTTATGTGATCTCTTTGATCTCTCCCATAACTCCTGTTTGCAAGCAAAACTTTCCTCCCTTCCAGAATTACTGCAGGCTAACAGTTGACTCCAAATAGGAACAGTGACTTATATGATAATATATAAAACTAGATCTTAATTATTTAAAAATGTACATTGGTGGATAATGTGACCCCCATTATGCATCTGTATCACTCAACATGGACTGTCAGAACAAAATACTACAGATTAGTTGACTTAAACAACAGAAACTTAGGTTCTCACAGTTCTGGAGGTTGAAAGTCCAATATTAGAATTCCAGTGTGGTCAAGTTCTGGTGAGGATTCTGTTTTGGGCTTGGAGACAGGCTTGCAAACCTGCCTTCTTTCTGTGTCCTCATTTGGCAGAAAGAGACAGCAAGCTCTGTGATTTCTCTTCTTTTAAGGGAACTAATCCCGTCATGAGGGCTCTACCCTCATCACTTCATCTAAATCAAATTATCTCCCAAAGGCCTCATCTCAAAATACCGTGACATTGGGGGTTAGAGTTCCAACATAAGAATTTTACGGGGACCCAATACAGTATATAGCAGCATCTCTGAAAGAGGAATATAATGAAAGGCATATAGTGACCAACTCTGCAAGGAAGACTGGGCCTCCAGCTTTGGCTTGTGTCCCTACAAATGTAGGAGAAAGGGAAGATAAAAATCATAGATCAGAGGAAAACAACAAAGAAACAGAATAGAATTTCTAGGGGTAGAATTTTATGGGACACATATCAGTTTGAAGAATAATCTTTGTAAGAATCCAAAGTGGACAAATAGGGGACCCAACCAGGGAAAGACCCTGTTACTCTGGAGGTGAAAGATGCATTTTATTTTAGTAAATTGCTCAGTTCTGGATTTAGGGTTAAAATAAGAGAGCAAATCCAAGCATTGGCCTAGAGTGCTACTTAACTAACAGACAGTAGTAAAGACAAGTAATATTTAAAAAGTTTTGTTTAAGATTTCAAACTTAGCTCTATCTACCAAGATGAAATTTACTTATAATTTGTTCTAGCATGATATATATAGTACCCAAGAGGGTATCCTTATTTAATGAGTTTGCTTATACTGCCCTGTATGAGTTTTAGACCTCACTGGAAAGCAGGGAGAGTTCATGCTACTGAGAAAGAAAGCGGAGTTTGACAACAAGAGCACCCCAAACCAAGTAGGAGAAGAGAAATAATAAAAATCAGGGCAGAAATAAACAATGTAGAATTAACAACAACAACAACAAAAAAAACCCAAACAGTTGAACAGATCAATGAAAACCAAGAGTTGGGTTTTGAAAAAATAAACAAAATTGACAAACTTTTAGCTAGGCTTCTCAAAAAGAAAAGAGAGAGCACCCAAATAGACAAAATTATGAATGAAAATGGACTTATTACAACCAATCCCATGGAAATACAAGCAATTATCAGAGAATACTGTGAAAAATTATATGCCAACAAACTGGACAACTTAGAAGAAATGGACAAATTCCTAAACACACACTCACTACCAAAATTCTCACGGGCAGAGGTAGAAAATCAGAACAGACCCATAACTCCTGAAGAAATTGAATCAGTTATTAAAAATCTCCCAAAAATAAGATCCCCTGGGCTTGCCTGGGGAATTCTACCAGACATTTAAAGCAGAGTTCATACCCATTCTTCTCAAGCTATTCCGAAAAACAGAAATGGAAGGAAAACTTCCAGACTCATTCTACAAAGGCAGCATCACTTTGATTCCCAAGCCAGAGACCCAGCAAAAAAAGAGAATTATAGACCAATATCCCTGATGACTACAGATGCAAAACTCCTCAACAAGATACTTGAAAATCGTATGCAACAGAACATTAAAAGAATTATCCACCATGAGTAAGTAGGATTCATTCCTGGGTTGCAGGGCTGGTTCAATATTCGCGAACCAAATCAATGTGATGATACATCACATCAACAAAAGAAAAGATAAAAACCATATGATCCTGTCAATAGATGCAGAAAAACATTTGACAAAATACAGCATCCCTTCTTAATAAAGACCCTCAAGAAAGTCGGGATAGAAGGAACTTACTTAAATATCATAAAAACCATTTATGAAAAGCCCTCAGCTAACGTCATCCTCAATGTGGAAAAACTGAGAGCTTTCCCCTTGAAATCACGAACATGACAGGGATGTCCATTCTCACCACTGTTGTTTAACATAGTGCTGGAAGTCCTAGCATTAACAGTCGTACAACAAAAGGAAATAAAAGGCATCACAATTGGCAAAGAAGTCAGACTTTCACTTTTCACAGATGACATGATAGTCTACATAGACAACCTGACAGACTCCACCAGAAGCCTACTAGAACTGATCCATGAATTCAGCAAAGTCTCACGGTGTAAAATCAATGTACAGAAATCGTTTGCATTTTTATACACCAATAATGAAGCAACAGAAAGAGAAATCAAGAAACTCGTCCCATTCACAATTGCACATAAAACCACAAAATACCTAGGAGTAAACCTAACCAAAGATATAAGAGATCTGTATGATGAAAAGTATAGAAACCTTATGGAGGAAATTGAAGAAGACACAAAGAAATGGGAAAACATTCCATGCTCATGGATCCGAAGAATATTGCTAAAATGTCATTACTACCCAAAGCAATCTACACATTCAATGCTATCTCAATCAAAATTGCACCAGCATTCTTTTCAAAGTTAGAACAAACTATCCTAAAATTTGTATGGAACCAAAAAAGATCCCAAATAGCCAAAGTTATATTGAAGAAGAAAACCTAAACAGGAGGCATCACCATCCCACAGTTTTGCCTTTACTACAAAGCTGTAATCCTTAAGACAGTATGGTATTGGCACAGAAACAGACAGATAGACCAATGGAAAAGAATAGAGAACCCAAAATTGGACCCACAATTGTATGGCCAACTAATCTTTGACAAAGCAGGAAAGAGTATCCAATGGAAAAAAGCCTCTGTAACAGATGGTGCTGGGAGAACTGGACAGCAACGAGCAGAAGAATGAAACTAGACCACTTTTCTTACACCATACACAAAAATAAACTCAAAATGGATGAAAGATCTGAATGTGAGACAGGAAAGCATCAAAACCCTAGAGGAGAAAGCAGGGAACAATCTCTTTGACCTCAGCCGTAGCAATTTCTTACTCAAGCCATCTCCAAAGGCAAGGGAATCAAAAGCAAAAATGAACTCTTGGCACCTCATAAAGATAAAAATCTTCTGCACTGCAAAGGAAATAATCAACAAACTAAAAGGCAACCGATGGAATGGGAAAAGATAGTTACAAAGACAAATCAGATAAAGGGCTAGTATCCACTATCTATAAGGAACTCACCAAAGTCCACACTCATAAAACAAATAATCCAGTGAAGAAATGGGCAGATGATATGAATATACACTTTTCCAAAGATATCCACATGGCGATCAGACAGATGAAACGGTGCCCAGTGACCCTCATCATAAGGAAAATACAATCAAAACCACACTGAGATACCAGCTCACGCCAGTGAGAGTGGCTAAAATGAACAAATCAGGAGACTCTAGATGCTGGTGAGGATGTGGAGAAATGGGCACCCTCCTACACTGTTGGTGGTAATGCAAACTGGTGCAGCCCTTCTGGAAAACAGTGTGGAGGTTCCTCAAAAAATTAACAGTAGAACTCCCCTATGACCCAGCAATAGCACTGCTAGGAATTTACCCAAGGGATATAGGAGTGCTGATGCATAGGGGCACATGGACCCCAGTGTTCATAGCAGCACTCTCAACAATAGCCAAAACATGGAAGGAGCCTAAGTGTCCGTCAACTGACAAATGGATAAAGAAGATGTGGTTTATATATATAATGGAATACTACATGGCAATGAGAAAGAATGAAATCTGGCCGTTGGTAGCAACATGGATGGAACTTAAGGGTGTTATGCTGAGCGAAATACATCAGGCAGAGAAGGACAGATACCATATGTTTGCTCATATAGGTGGATTAGGAGGAACTTAATGGAGGACCATGAGGGAGAAGAAGGGGAAAAATAGTTGGGGAGAGGGAGGGAGGCAACCCATGAGAGACTCTTGAATGCCAAGAACAAACTGAGGGCTGAAGCGGGTGGGGGAAAGGGGAAGGGGGGTGATGAGCATAGAGGAGGGCACTTGTTGGGATGAGCACTGGGTGTTATATGTAAACCAACTTGACAATAATATATTTAAAAAAAGAAAGGAATAGGGGCGCCTGGGTGGCTTAGTCGGTTAAGCGTCCGACTTTCGCTTGGGCCATGATCTCGCGGTTTGTGGGTTCGAGCCCCGCGTCAGGCTCTGTGCTGACTGCCAGCTCAGAGCCTGGAGCCTGTTTCAGTCTATGACTCCCTCTCTCACTCTGACCCTCCCCTGCTCACACTGTCTCTCTCTCTCTCTCCTAGAAATAAATAAAAACATAAAAAAAAAAAAGAAAAGAAAAGAAAGGAATTTTAAAAAAGCTGAGTTTGATTTGGGATGCTCTCATTGTGATAACTTCGTTGCTTATTATATTGAAGTTGTTGACAAAAAGTGATCTCAAGATAGTAGCTGACTAGAAAGCACACTGATATGATCCCAACTGAGATGTTCAATTGCATCTCAAAAGAATGGCTTTAAATAATGATATGATTCTAGCATTTTTCTTTCATGGGGATGTTTTTTGTTAGATCGGGAAGGGACAAGCCTAAGAAATGCACATCAGTGGTTTTGATCTTCTGACAGACTTTCTTCTAGTCTCCATCAATGGGGAGAGAGTGGTTTAGTGTATGAACCCTAGTACCAGACAACTAAGGAATGAATCTGGCTGTGTCATTAATTGGCTATCGTGACCGTGGACGAGTTACATGGACTTGTCTAGTTAAGCTTTAGTTTCCTAATTTGGTGTTTGTGAGGATTGGCTGAGAAAATATAAAGAAAGAGAGGTACATATGGGACTTGGCACCCTTAAGCTCTACAAATAATACCTATTATCACACTGATAATTCATCAAAGTAATGATTGACTATCAAAGTTTGAAAGAATTTAAAAATCACTATTAAGCCTAGTTTTATTATACAAACTGCATTGCTGACTTGTAATAGCTAACTTCCCCTTTCCAACCAACTAATGGTTAGTCATGACTTTTGAATCTACATTCTCAGAAGGCCAGGGAACAAAATAGATATGTATACTTTCCTCATCTTTTCCTACAATAAAGATGCCTGTAAAATACAAAAAGTACCTGAAGTGGAATTCAGATAAGAAATAGCAGTACTCATTCACCTTTTGGGGGAACAGTCAATTAATTTTGGTTAGGTATGTTTTAATTGGACCTGACCATACATATCAGGGCTTATTTTTGTGTACATTACTAAAGTGATTCAAGATGCAGTCAACTCATTAGGTTTTATTATTCAGCCTATTACCTAAATAGGGTTCAGTAATTTGGGTTGTTTCTTGAATCAGGAATATTAGCCATAAATTGAGAAATATTTCTATATGTTGGTATATTAAGCAAATTATGTCTGATGGTATACTGTCCCACTGAAAAAGAATTAAAATCCAAGAACTTGAAGGAAAAGATCTCCATGCAGAGAGCCTATATTTTTAATGGCACATTTAGATAAAAGTTGTAAAGTTGGATTTTACTCTGTGGCAGCCACTTCTAATAGTGGGTATTATGACCAAATCTGGTACAGTAGCCAGACCACAAGAGAGGCAAAAATGTTTTACTATGAATAAGGAAGGATAGTTCTGTTTCATTCTGTCCTTTTCCTATTGCCTTCTCACATACAGATGTGTGGCCTCAGATCAAAATTCTACTTCGATTATACTGTATATGAGTCTAATGAGACTCAATAGCTCCATTGTGCATGATTTTCTCAACATCTGTTAGCCACAGTTCCTGAACTTAACTTTAAAGCTTTGTCCTTTGCTATTAAAGTACTATTCATTTTCGATTTTTTCAGAACCCAGTAAAACCACTCTTTTGCAGCCCAAATTTAAGTTACTTTTGGTTGCCTGAGGCCGACTATGCAGACAAGCTGAGTGGTCAGCTAAAGTGTTAACAGGTTATTCTAGACTCTGGATTCATAGTAATTGCCTAAAAACGCTAGATGGCACAGGAGAGATATAAATGGATCAAGTAGAGCCCAGCCCTCAAACTTTTATGTGTTTTTGAAGTATTGTTAGGGTTAAAAAGAGGAACATTTTAAGATATTCTTATATATTCTTTTCTATTAACTTTTGTATGTTGTTTTGAGCTTTATCCTTGGATTTTCAGAACTGGGTGATGTAAGGTAAATTCTCCCTTTACCCTGAAGAAAGTACTTAAAAAATTACTGGTTGAGCATTACCTTTATTTCTGTTCTTTAATTATCATAGAAAGTACACACATACATGCAGTATGTATAATAATATTTGTGTGTTTGTGTGTGTGTTTATGTGTATGTTATCTTAATGAGGAATTAAACATGTGCTGTTCCAGGAAACTTAGAGATAATGCACACCATGGTATGTATAAACATGCATGTGCTTCAACTTACTGTTTTAATTATGTAACTGACTAAATAGAGGCAAATTAAGAGAAATGCTTTTCCAAGAGAAAACATCTAACCAAAGAAATTAGTGTTATATAATTTCTATTTTTTCTCAGTTTGTAGTGAAAATACGTTCATCTCATGAAGTTCCATATATGTTTTGTTTATTAAACATGAGGTTAATATACTATTTCCTTTAATGGAAAATGGTAAGGATGAATAGGAAAGTATATTTAGTAAGTACTCAATATTGGAATTCAAAGCTAGTATAGATTACAAGAGTACTTTTAGCCTTAGTTATAAAAATTCTGATTCATTGGGAACATTTTCCATGTAAAACCATAAGATAACCAGTGGTTTGCCATTGAACAGTTTCTCAAATTTAGTGGAGTAAAACTATAAAAAGGAAGCTTATGGCTAGCTGTTCATGCTAAAAAAAATACTTATATAGAGAAAAGCTGACGTGACTATCAAAGAATAAATAGATTCTCATTAAAAATAGATCTAGATTATATGAGGTTTTTAGAAAGTTCTTTGTCAATTATTGATAATTTAAAATCTATGGAAGCTGGGTTTTTTTTTTAATGTTTTTTCTTGATTTCTGAGAGAGAGACACACACACAGCATGAGCAGGGGAGGGTCAGAGAGAGAAGGAGACACAGAATCTGAAACAGGCTCCAGGCTCTGAGCTAGCTGTCAGTACAGAGCCCCATGCGGGGCTGGAACCCATGAACCTTGAGATCATGACCTTAGGCAAAGTCAGCCGCTCAACTGACTGAGTCACCCAGGTGCCCTGAAGCTATTTTTAACATGTTATTCCCCAAGCCTTTCCAGAAATTAGTTGATTGTTTTCTTTGTAATATGGAGAAAACAACACTTACCCTGAATGGTTGTTTTGAAGATTAGTGGTAATGCATGTAAATGTATATAGATTTAAATAACCTTAGGCTTCATAGATTAACAACTTTATTGCAGAGTTAGGTAATTGAGAAATAAACAAAACTAACCAGAAACACAGAACTGCCGTATCATTTCTAATCATAATTTAAAAAAAAGATGTGAGTCCACATATTTCTCATAGTCATCTGTAAAGAATTGATCTGTGGCTGCTTTTAACTTTTCTGTATTTTATTTTGGAAGATATGATTGTACAATATATCACAAATCACATGTGAGATAGGTATCATTATATTTAAAAAATGATAGTTACTAAATATTTTGGTAGAGGTATCATATTGTACTGAGGAAAGTATGAATTTAGGGTTCTGCAGACATGGGCTCAAATTCTGGTTTCACCACTTATTAACAAGTAATCTTGAATACTTCATTCTCAAGGTCTTATTTTCTCATTTGGAACGTTAGGATTAATACCATCTTATCCTACAAGATTGCTCTGTGTTAAACAGGATTTTTCAACTTCGGCACCTCAGCACTATTAATACTTAGGGCTGAATAATTCTTCATTGTAAGAGCCATCCTATATTCATTGTAGGATGTTCAGCAACATGCCTGGCATCTACCCACTATTTTCTAGTTGCACTTCTCCCACAGTTGTGATAAGCAAGTGTCTCTAGACGTTGCCAAATGTCCCCTCAGAGGCAGAATTGCCCTCACGTTGAGAACAATGGTATGTAATATTGCATAAAACTGAGTAAACACTCAAGTAATGAAAACTATTAATTATTTTTTTTTAGCTGAGCAGGCTCATAAGCTTTGACAGAAGTTTCCAGAGTTACCTAAGTGATCTAATTTATGGACCTTTGTTTGAATAGGAGCCCAATAAGGATATTTTCATAAAGTTACTGGTTTATACTTGTGGGTTAACTCAATGAGTCAGTCCATTCAATACTTTAATTTTTTTAAATGTTTATTTGTTTTTGAGAGAGCAAGAGCAAGAGAATGGGGGAGGGGCAGAGAGAGACTGATAGTAGACAGACACAGAATCCGAAGCAGGTTCCAGGCTCTGAGTGGTCAGGACAGAGCCTGATGTGGGGCTTGAATTCACGAACCATGAGATCATGACCTGAGCAGAAGTCAGATGCTTAACCAACTGAGCCACCCAGGTGCCCCTCAGTACTTTTAAATCAATCAGTTACAAAATGTAGATGGTATTAAATAATCGGTAGAGGCAAAATTATAGCCACTGTTACTTTTATAGAGCCAAATCCTTAAAGGACATATATTTAAGTGACTACTCAGACCTCTTTGTGGATCAATCAACAGGATGCTAAACAGCTAGGTACTTAGACGTCCTCTTTATCTCTCTAGATGTATGGCAATCACTCACCAGGCAACTATGTATTGCCCTGTGAGAAATCAGTGCCATTTCTTAAGGAGTCTAATGGGAAAGACAAGACATATAAACCAACAATTCAGCAAGATCTGAAAGGTAGACTGCATTTTTTGGAGGGTTTCTGAATCCATTAGGAAAGTCAGGGAAAACCTCTTGGAGAAGGTGAAATCTGAGCTAACTGGTGAAAGTGGAATAGAATTATGTAGGATAGGAGTTGGAAGAATGGATATTAAGTATGTATAATAGCATGTGAATAGGGTGTAGAGAGTATGACATATTTTTCTTTCTTCAAGAAAATCAGTCCTTTAGGTGAAAGATGTGATTGAAGAGTCAGGTGGTAAGTTCATGAAATATTTCATACACATTTTAAAGAAGTTGGAATTTACCCATTAAATCACTATAAGCTATGCTTTGATTCATTTAATTTAATTTTTTAGAACACTTTGGTATTATATGTAGGATGGACTTGGGGGAGAAGGTAAATTAAGAAATAGAAAAACTAACTACTTAGAATATTGCAGTAATCTATATAAGAAATGAGGAGAGCTTAAAACTCAGGTAATGGCAAGAAGAATAGAAGGCAGAACTAAAACACATTTAGGAGGTAAACTTGAGAAGGATTATTTATCAGCTGTAAATGAGGAATGAGGAAAATGTACTTAGAATGAAAGCTGTGGTTCTGATTTGGGTGATTAGGGAATAGTGATTTCAATTTTAAAAGTAGAGAATAGAAGGGAAGATGCTAGGTTTATGGAGGTGGAGGAATATGGAAGAAGACAGATATTGGGTTCATCCTTGGTTATGAGTTGTCAGTAGGACATCTGACTGGATAGTACAATCAGTTGATAGATGGCATAGTTTAGAGATGAGGGAAGGAGTCAGTCTAGAGATGGAAATACAGGAGTTTTCAGGATATAGATAGTAATAAATGAGATCATCAAAAGAATGCAGACCAGGACTTAAACTGAAGACAAATCATGGGCAGTATGAATGCTTAGGGTCAATAGAGAAATTGGAACCCCCAAAGTAAACTAAGAAGAATGGAATAGAAGACAGTAGATATCTATCAAAGAGTAGAATCAGAGAACTCAAAAGGAGGAAAAAGTTACCAGGATATAAGGGGAAGGATGCCCACTCAACTGATAACCATTTTTCTTGCTAGGGCAATTTGAATGAGAGATCTATAGTAGTAGTGTGTATGGGACAAAATATGCATAGTATTCTTCAAGAGTTTTAATTTTGAGTATGTGTAACTTGGGATATTCCTTTTCTAACTTCCACATGTTTTATCACTTTCTACTGTCCTAGAGAAGGTAGAAAATGGGGTCAGACTTTAGGTCTCAGTGATGTTAAATAATAAATATACTGGTATTAGGAAACGGAAGAGAAGACCATATATTTTGATAATATCTAATACTAATATATGATCAAGTGGTTGTTTGTTGACTGAAACTAGTATCAGGCACATGATACTGCCTAAACAGAAGTCAGTAATTTGAAGATATATGTAGTAGTAGAACTGGTAAACTGAAATGAAGCAGGTTGGTAAACTCTCAAGATGTCAGTTTAGAAAAGAAATTTCTGGGGAATTAATAATATGTTTTATTGTCTGTAATTTAAAACACTTAAGCAAGAGCAGTGTGGTATGTGTGTGAGGGGTGGTGTGTGGGTGGGATGTGATTAGTTAAAATTTAAAAAGAACCAGATAAGAAGTATATATGCTTTGGGGGGAAGTACTAGCTAGCATTTGAAAGGCTTCAATCAAATTCCCATACTTTGGAGGTGTTGAAGTCAAACTTTAAGCTCTCTTCATCTCAGATCAATACCAGACGGTATGGTGATTAGTGCATTGGGTGTAGAAATATTTTTCAGTTGTAAATTAGTTATGTTCAAGATGTTTATCTGTAATTGGATAGGTATATTGGGCTGGGACTCCTGCATAGAGAGGATTTCAGAATATAGTGTAATTGACAGCCTATATCCCTTAAAAATGAGCCCTCAGTTTAGGATCCCAAACCCATCTGATATAAGTGCATTCATCTGAAGGTTTTAGTTTGTTTTTTGCCCAGCTCCTACTGGTGTGGCGGAATTCTGCATCTAGGATATTGCCTTTTCTGCCTTGTATTATCCTTCAGTGCAGGATACTGTTGTATACTTAAAACAGTAGCTTTTGTGGCTTCTTACAGTTAAAATTTTGTGTGTGTGGCAGGATTTGGCCTGAAACTATGTTTATGGCATTACTGTATTCAACATCAAGGCTACAAATGAGGAAACATATTAAAACCACCAATAACTACCCAAAATAATGCAGTGTGGATTACCAAATGAGGTCAGTTTGCAGCCATCTGATACTCATTCCTCTGAATAGGATAATGTAAAATTACTTGTTCCTTCATGGGTACCTGAGAAAATTTTGACAAGTCAATGACTGAGCTGTGATTTTCATGTATAATAGGTCAAAAATAACATTCACTTCATGAGTAATAATAGCTAACATCTCTGCTCTGAGAATTTACATACATACATTTGCATTTAATCTTAACGTCACCTGAAACTATTATTGCCATTTTTGGGTGAGAACATTAAGGCACAGTGAGGTAAGTAGCTTTTGTGTTCATGGTTATACAATTAGTAAGTAAGGAACCTGAGATTGTGAGTTGAGGCAGTCTGGTTCTAGAGACCCTGCTCTTAAGCACAACTTTCCATTAACTTTCTCAATTAACCAAGATAATTTATGTGAGAAATAGCTATTAAGATATCTGTCATTAGATAAACACTCAAATATTGGTCAAATATAAATTGGTCCTAGAATGATACAAACTTCATGTATATTTATGTACTTGTTTTGTCATAATGGACCTGCATTTATGAATTAATTAATTAATTATGAATAAACTTAAAAAGATACTTATGGGATAATGAATACTTTCTTAATATGTGTTAGTGTACAACTTATGCATGTGTAACATCCACATTTTACTTGGCTTTATTTTGAACATAGTATTTCCACAGTTGAAAAATTCCAGTATTTTAATAGCACTTCTTCACTTGCACTGATTTTTATTCCAAAAAAATTTCTAGATCAATTAAGGAAAGAAAAATCAACTTACCTTTTAGTTAGAAATTCCAAAAAGCAATCCTGACTTTTCCACTAATTGTTGATCAGACCTTGAAAAGTATAATTGGAAGCAAGGTTATTTTTTTCTGTATACTACTTTCACATATTAATTTTTACTGACTGAAGTATTTTCTTGGCTAGGTTTCATTGGAACTAGGCAAGAGATTAAAGAGCTTACTTTTCTTTCTGTTTCTTTCTTTCTTTCTTTCTTTCTTTCTTTCTTTCTTTCTTTCTTTCTTTCTTTCTTTCTTTCTTTCCTTTCCTTCCTTCCTTCCTTCCTTCCTTCCTTCCTTCCTTCCTTCCTTCCTTCCTTCCTTCCTCCTCCACCTCCTCCTCCTCCTCCTCCTCCTCTACCTTCTCCTCCTCCTCTTCTTCTTTGCATGAAGAGAAAATACAGTGGGTTTCCCCGGGTACATGTCAATTTTAGATAAGCCTTGTGAGATTAGGAACGCTATAAAGGAAGGTAAAAACATTGCTTCTCAGATTTAGAGTTTCCACAAATGTGTTCAATTCACCTAATAGCATCTCAATAGAATGGCCAGGGGAATATGGAGGAAAAATGGGATTTCATTCTGAGTTTTAGAGGCAGAAGGAGAGAATGTTTTTGTTACATGCGTTCACTCTTTGGAAAGCAGAGGATAGTCTGTTTGTCATTAATATTTACATGAATTAATGTCACTTACCTCCCATTGTAGTCCTCATGATATAAAGACACAGTGGGCCAAACTGAGTCCCAAGAAAAATGGGTAAATATTCCAGAAGAGCTATAGACCTCACATTTGAAAAATGTGAACAGGTATGAAACAGCAAAGTCTATAAGAATGAGGGAGACTTTCTTCATTTCTGCCAATGTGCATTCAGTTGAGATACATTCTCTTTGGGAAGCACAGTGAGGGAAAATAATAATGAGTTGGATGGGTTTTCTGTGTAAATTGAATTGATTTGCTATTTTTTTAAAACATAAGTCATTAAATGAATATTATATAATAATTGTGCCTATGTTTATAAAGTGGGATTTTAAAAACAAATTTTTTCTCCTTATACATGAATTGGATATGGTAAATTCTGTAAATTAATAAGGAGAACAGATCTTCAACAAAGCAGTCATTTAAAGACACAAAATCCAGGAATTTTAAAACTGTAGAAATGAAAATAAACAGTAACTTTAACAGTATATACTCTCATAATGATAGCAATATTTATGATTATAGTTACTATAGATTAGCTGTTGTTTATAATTTTGCAGGAATTATTTCATTCAATCAAAGCAACTCTATTAATGTCCTCCTCACTTGCATTTGAAGGAACTGAAGGTAATAGTGATGTACTCTTCCAAGATCTCATACTAACTGGTGGATTTGGGACTTAACCAAACAAACATAATACTGTTTTCCTCTTACATAGTGTTGTTTTCTGACCTAGATACATTTTTATGAACGTTTTCTGTGTTTTTCCAGAAAATGTAGAACAGATGACTCCAAAAGACTGAATGCTCTGCTCTTGTATTAGAAGCTGGTCACTTAATTTCTATGGCATGTGTAATATATCAGGTAGAAACTTAACTTGTCAAATGTATTTTAGTAAGTGTTGTTGGAGTATTATTGTAAACTCTTAATTCTGGTCATTTCAGGATTGAAACAGGTTGTATAACTCTGCCTGTTGAGCAACAGAACTCTTGTTAGACTCTGAATGTGAAATATGTTATGGTTAGTGCTTTTTAAAAGTTATTTTTCTAAAGGTCCAAGAGTTAAGGTGGAATGGTAGATAGAATGGGTTCTAAGTCATCATGGGATATGCTTTTGGGCTTTTTGGACTGTTAAGAGGCATAGCTTTCCTCTGGTCAGAGCACTTTGTTTTGATTATTTCAAAATAGAGTGAAAAACCTCTCTTCAGGCTAGTATCAACATCTTGAATTTGTCTTCAAATAAAAAAGCAAGGATCTTTAGGAGTGTAAGACAATGAAGAACATTAACAATGTCTGATTTTAGCTAGTTTTCAAAGTTAATATTAATCTTACTAAGTGCTTACTCCTTATCAGAAGCCAACAAGACATTTTCTATTAACTTTTCCTATTAACTTTTAAAAACCCTTTTAACAACTTAGGAAATAGGTACTATATTTAATACTTCTTTTATAGAAGACAAAACTGAAGCACAAAATCTTTTCTAAGGTCATACTTATTAAGAAGAAAGATCAGAGGTAGTTTGCATTCATGGGCAACAGCATAATCTTTCCCTAGGGCTGTATTAACTCTCCTGCCTTTTGTCATAATATAGTCCAAAGGATTTGGAGTGTCTGGACATTCCACAGATCATCTTACTATGTTTTATTGGTCTACTATACTGATGATACCATAGAAATTGAACCAAATGAGCAAGAAAAGGCAAGTATGTTGGAAGGATTGGTAGGGGGAGGAAGGGGAAGAACCCTATGAAGATTCAAGCATCCATAACATGAGTGAAGTTTTTTGGAATCTAACAGATTAGGACATGTTGCAACGTTCCCTCCAAAGTAAAGGACAGATTATTTGCATCTTGTCTTCCCCTAAGAAAGAAGCACAGTGCTTCATTAATCCTTTGGTCACTTTAGGCTCCTGTAGCAAGGAGGCAATAAGCAAGAATGGAGTCATCACATAGGCAGTGGTAAATGACCCTATTCATCAGGAAGAGGTGGGGTTGCTAGACAAAATGGGCGAGGAATAATACGTTTGGTATTTAAGTGATCCATTTGGACATCTCTTGGTGTTTCCATACCCCTCAGTTATAGCCTGAGGACAGCATAGTAACTAGGAATGCAGGCCCACACAGAGAGAAAGGCAAAGTCATTCTATCAGGCACACTGTCTACTCCATGCTCTTAGTGTCTCATTGTAAATGGCTATGGGATTATAGAGGCAAAAATGTGATTTCATTCTAAATTTTAGAGGCAAGAGGAGAGACTAGTGTATTCACATTTTAGAAAGCAAGGTGTTGTCTGACACTAGAATTAGCATGAATTAGAGCCACTAGCCATTGATTAAAGGAATCTATAAAAGGAAATGGAAAGGGGGATGCTGATTAATAGTTACAGCTTTAGTAGTTGATTCCAGTAACACCTCTTTGGTAAGTTTTCTCAGAACTTTCTCAGAAGACAAGACCAATCAGAACATGGTGGAAACTCTTTCCACATGCGGTGAATTTACAATGAGAAGAAATCAATCTCAGGAGTGCAAGTGGCAGATTCTAGTAGATTCTGTTGTTCTCCACGCAGATTTTCAAGTTGATGATTCACAGCCCGTCCCTCACTGAAAATTCACCTCGCCCCAGGGAACTTGCCTAGTCTAAGGCTATTGTATGGAAGATTCGGTTTGTTTCTACTTCACCCTATTTGGGCCTCTGCTAGGAAGACAAGAATTCTGGGGATGATTCTGTGGCTGGGATTTGGGAACCTTTGGAGGCATCTACTCACATATCTGGATGTTGATGCTAGTTGTTGGTTGATATCTTTGATGTACTCTCTGCTGAAATATCTACACTGCAGCCTCTCCATCAATCTCTCAGATTTCTCTAGTTTGAACTTCACAGCCTGATACATGGGTTTCAAGAATTACTATCCTAAGAAAATGAGGCTTAAGTGCTTAACATTTTATGATCTAGTTTTAAAAGTAACATACCATCAATTATGCTGTATTCTAGTGGTCAAGAAAGTCAAAAAAAGTCCACTGTGCTTCAAGGAAGAGAGGATAAGGAACACACCAATTGATGGAAATGTCAGTGACATATTGTAAGAAGACCATGGAGGATGTGAGATGTTGTAGCCACCATTGAAAAATACAATCTGCCAAGTCAAAGAGAAGACTAATTGCTTCTCTGGTCTGCAGATTCTACCTTTTTTTTTTTATCGCATCCTTGGTATGTTAATTTTCTTAAAATAGTATCTTGAACAAAGCCGGCTTTTGAAAAACAAAACAGAACATAAAACTATCAAATTCTCCTTGCTGCTTATTGAATGAGGTCCAAATTCCTTAAGTTAGCATTCAGGCTATTTGATAATGCTGGTGAGCCACAGAGTCACTATTATGAAGTAAAGTCAATTGGAATAAGTGGCATATTAATTTCCAGGGAATAATTTTCAAATGTATTATGCACAGATATAAACATTTTTTTTATTTCATAGAATTTATTGAAGACCATGAATTTAAACAGTTTAGGATTTTTACAGCTTTAATGTTGCTTATATGCTTTGTGACTCTCTAACAAGGGTCTAGTAAGGCAGCATTTTCTAAATTTATGTAGTGCACCCCTATGAGATTATACGCCCAGAGCTCCCCCCAGGAATTACTTCTTACATAGAAAGAAGTGGCCATGTTACAGTGTGACTCTGCTTTCTGTTGCTTTGCCTGAGGGAAGACTAGACTCAGTAGGACCAGTGAGTATTTGTTCCAGAATTTCTGAATTTGCAACTAAAAGATAATGGAGCCAATCTTGGTTGGGTGTTGGACTATGGGTAAATTATAATACTGAGGAGCTGTTAGTAGCCTTCCTTCCCACCATGTAGAAGTGAAAGGAAATTGATCTTTTCTAAGGAAGAGAAGAATGAAGCAGAGAGAAAGAGAATGTGTTATAAGAGCATTTGAGTCCTTGTATCTAGCTCCTTCTGAGTCTAGTCACATTTCTGACCTTAGGTTTGATGTGACATTTCATATTCTTTATAAACATTCTTTACTTTTCCCTAGGTCTTTTTGTTTCCCTACTGCTACCAGAACTACAGTTAAGCCTTCAACAGCAGACATTTGAACCTCATGGGTTCACTTATATGCTGATTTTTTACAGTACAGTACTGTAAATGTATTTTCTCTTTCTTATGATTTTCTTAATAACATTTTCTTTTCTCTAGCTTATTTTACTTACTGTCACAATACACAATTATAATATGTATATAATACATATAAAATACAGAATATGTGTTTTTTTAAATGTTTTATTTCTGAGAGAGAGAGACAGCATGAGCAGGGGAGGGTTGGAGAGAGAGGGAGACGCTGAATCTGAAAACAGGCTCTAGGCTCTGAGCTAGCTGTCAGCACAGAGCCCGACGCGGGGCTCAAACCCACAAACCATGAGATCATGACCCAAGCTGAAGTTGGACCCTTAACTGACTGAGCCACCCAGGCACCCCCAGAGTATGTGTTAATTGACTATTTATGTTACCAGTAAGGCTTCTGGTCAACAATAGGCTATTTAGTAGTTAAGTTTTGGGGGAGCCAAAATTACATGCAGATTTTGAACTGTGTGAGGGTCTGTGCCCCTAACCCCTGTGTTATTCAAGGGTCAACTGTACTCCAATTAAAATGCCTTAGGGCCCTTTTATTTTTCCAGACTATTTTATGTTAAAGGGTTAATGTTACAAAAAACTCACTTTGGATAACGTGGCTGTCAAATGGTAAAAATTAGAAAGAAAAGATGCAGCATGTGACAGACTGGACAAAACTCTGTTTCCTCTAAAATCTGTAGCACATTATCAGTTTTATATTTACATGTCCACGTTTTAAACATAGTCATAAAATTTCAGAGCTGCAGGGGTCCTTGAAAATATTATTGAAATTTTATCTTTTATTTCTTTTAAAAAATTATTTCTTTTAATTCACTATAATAGTTTTTTAATGTTTATTTATTTTTTAGAGAGAGAGAGAAATAGAATGCAAGCAGGGCAGAGAGAGGGGAAGACATAGAATCCAAAGCAGGCTCCAGGCTCTGAGTTGTCAGCACAGAGCCCCAAATGGGGCTCAAACTCACGGGCTATGAGATCATGACCTGAGCTGTAGTCAGACACTCTACTGACTAAGCTACCCAGGCACCCCAGGTTTTAATAAATTTTAAAAAAGAAAAGAAAAAAGTATTATTGAATTTTAAAATTTTACACAGTAAGAAATAGAGGTCCAGAGAGGGTTGGTGTTTTACCGAAGATCACACAGATAAGCATCAGTGATCAAAATAATATATTTTCCATAGATAGCAATCCAGGGTAGCCTTATTACTAAGGGGTCTCTGCAATCAAGGACACCTCAGTGAGCCTTTCTACATCTTGCTTGTTTGCAGGAAGTGATGTGTGCAACTTCCTGCATACTTTTCAGAGGCTTACTACTTGTCTTGAACTTTTCTGTTTCCTGTTTCATACCTGCTCAATCATGGTGACAACTTAAGCAGTCACTTTGGACACAGAGATGGAACCCAAAAGTTGAGATAAGTAGAACTGCCCCAGCAGCAGTTCCCGAACAATCTCATAGAGTAGAAACCTTACCTGTCCTGGAATTTTACTTGAGAGAGAGATCAACTTTTGCTTTGAGTCATTGTACTTTGGCTCTTTGTTATAGCTGCTTACCTTATACCCTAGCTTATGTGTCTCCAAGAATAAGCCTTCATGAAGTGGTTGTAAGTTGAAACAGGTAAATAGAGTAAGAAATGAGTACATAATAGCTATTATTATTTTAATTTTTACTGAATACCCGGCCTCTTTTTGTAATTGAAACATCAAACACTGTCTTTGGTTCCTAAGCTCATGTTTGTGTGTTTTCCTCAGTAACTCATTTTATCCATGTCAGTAACTGTAGACCAGGAGTACCCCACTCTAAACCCATCCTAGATGTGGGAAACCTGGTCTGAGTCAGAGTCCTAATTGTCAAGGAAGTAAATTTATGGAGTTACAGAGGTGATACTAGAATCCACATCTCATTATGTATTGCTCTCAGAGAGAAATTAGTTCATTTTGAAAACTAAAAGGTGGTACATTTTTTAAAGTTTATTTATTTTGAGAGACAGAGAGAGTGAGCGCATACTTGCAAGTGGAATAGGGACAGAGAGGGAGAATCTCGAGCACTGACAATGGGGAGTCTGATGCAGGGCTCAAACCTCAGAACATTTCACCCACTGAGCTACCCAGGCACCCCAAGATTGTACTTTAAAAATCTTTTTTAAATCTTTATTTATTTGAGAGAGAGAGAGACACAGTGCAAGAGGGGGAGGAATAGAGAGAGAGAGAAAGACACATATTCCAAAGCAGACTCCAGGCTTTGAGCTGTCAGCACAGAATATGACATGGGGCTGAACCTATGAACCACCAGTTCATGACCTGAGCTAAAGTCAGATACCTAATCTACTGAGCCACCCAGGTGCCCCCCCCCCCAAATGGTGCTTTTTATTTTGTGCTCATTGTTCAAGTTGTTGTGGCATGTATTATGAGACGGACTATATGTATTCATTTACTTCCTTGCCAGAGATCTTGAAATATGGTAAATCTCACATAGGGAGGTAAGAAAGTGATCTGCCTGCTTAATGTTCCACCAAGCCCCAAGAAGTATATCAATTAGTACCCAAATGAGCAGTGATTTTATGTCTGGAATGGTGCCCAGATGGTGATGGTCCAGGATGATAAACTCATTCAAGTTCCTGAAGTCTCACTAGTTTTCTTTTTATTAATGTCATTTTCAAAATGTGCAGATATTCTATCTCTGCCAACAAATCAGATTTCAAAAATGAAAGAATAGTGAAGATAAGAAAAGGGAGTGGGGAATGACAGTGTATATCCTGTAGTAAGTTAGGTCATATTTTAGTTTTGAATTTTAAATGGGACCCAAAGTGCCTTTGTACTGACATATGAAATAATCTGTTCTTTTGTGAATGACTAATTAATATCACACAGTGGTAATGATCAAGAAGACACAGATACCTCAGAAATAGGACCTGTTAAATTAACCTCAATACAGAGGATGCTGGCTTTGCTTGAAAACTCAATGGTTTAGAGAATGGTTACTGGAGAAATGCCTCCTAGTCTTGAGCCAATGCAGATCTGGATAGGGATATATAAAGACATTATTAATTTGGATGAAAGTTTTGTTTTTGCCAATATATCTTTTATTTGGCTCCAGATGAGAGGATTGTTCAGAGCTTTTCAAAAGACCTTTAGTATGCTATTTATTAGAGAAACATTCATTTAATCAAATAACACTCACTTTATAGAGGAAGAAATATTCCTCTGCTTTGAGGGCCATAGGTCATATATTGGAGTATGGCTTTGGTCACTGACAGTGCTGACATGATGGGGATTTTTTTCCTTCTTCCCTTATGAGGATTCTTTTCTGTAACCTCTGGCTGCATTAGAAACTTCAGTGCTTAACAGAAACAATTGTTCTTTGTTCTTGTGGCCAAATGAAAGCTCTTGTTTTTTAGTCCAGTTCTGCCAGCAGGTTAGATGCAATCAGGGGTGTCATCAAGAAAAGATGAGAATATGCAGAATACAACCACTTGTTGTTTTTGGAGGCAAAATGCCCACTTTTTTGGCGAAAGTCAAGGCTAAACATATGTGAGAGCAAAGAAGGCTAAACTATGGATTTTTCAATATAATGCTTAATGCTTTGCACAGATTCAAAGTGATGGTCGAGAGCATCAAAATTTCTGAGCATCAACTTTCCTAACAAAGACAATTATACAGGCAGACTTAGACATTCTTACATGTCTCAGAAACTCTGAGCTCAAATATGAGGCATTAATTAAATACTTCCATAATGCTTATATATTTGCTCATAATCTTTCACTTGATGTCTTCAGTAAAAAAATCCTATAATAAAATGATTTGTGGAAGAAAAAAGGACTAAAAGTATCTAGAGGAGTCTCATTTGTTGTAGGTTTAGGATTTTTAACTAGGTTGCTATTACATAGGGTTGGGTCTTTTCCTTTCCACAAACAGGTCATTTTTCAGCATTTTGATTATCCTGTTGCTGAAATAGCTCTCTGGTTCTGTTGTCATTATTTATGAATTATCTCAGTTAAAATGCAGTGGTACCTACTTTCTTGTGGTAGGCAAAGGCTAGAGTATTGGGAAGATTTACCATTATGTTTGTAATTCCTTTTTTTTTTTAATGTTTGTAATTCCTGATTGTACCTAAGAGCTGAAAACTTGAGAAGCTAAAACCTGACTCAGGAAAATATCCTCATGACTGAGACATATTGTTAGAAGCTGTCTCTCTCACTAATGCCTTCAAAGATATGCAAATGCAGAGAGAAGACAGGGGCTGAATCAGCTGATGTTCTGGAATGCAAGCTGTCAAGGGACCCATTAGAGAGAAGGGAAAATCATTGAGGAACCAATGGAAGAGGAACTTTGAAGGAAAAGTGAATGGCCATCCTCCTTAAAGGCAGCAGTGTTTGAGGTCTTAGAAGAGACTGACAATGAGAATCCAGATAGAGGAGTCTCAGGGGGAATTGTTCGGCAGAAGAATATTCTCAAGCAGAAAAATTTGAAAAGCATACATTTAGCCATCTGGGGTTCTTAAAAAGGAACATTTTATTCTGTATTTTGCAAGGAAGGATTTTTCTTTTAATGAGAAGTCTGCATTTCATCTTAAAGAAAGAACACATCTTCAACTTAATTATTCTCCACAGAAAAATCCTCTTTCTGTGTGTCTTTTATATGCTTAGTATACACTAAACACATATGTTTCGGCAGTGTTCTATCTGGCATGACAGATGTATGTATACATATGAATAGACAATGTCATGTGTGCTCCCAGGGGTTTTTTAATCTTAGGTCATGGTTGTAATAAACAATATTGAGTTGGACTGAACCAAAAATTCTAGTGGTCCTCAAAATGCTTCTCTGAAAGCACTGAAATATGATATATGTTGAGAAGGCAGTATTTCCAAATCTGCAAGTGCTGCTAAGAAAAAAATCAAGCTATTGTTAGATATATAATAGGCCCAGAATTCAGATTTAAGTACCTATCATGACATTTTAATCAGTTAAATTGATCCAGTGATGCTTGTTTTATAGGCTTGTTGTGAGGATTAATTGAAATAATGCGTATGAAAGTGCTTTTAGAATGATTAGATTTTTATGCAACTAAATAGCACAAATGAAAGTTGTGTATGTGGATATTATGATATGTCAAAGTCTCTGGGAGAGCTTATATATAGTATTTATACTAAACTTCAAGTTAAGGACTGAAAAAATATGTTCCAGGCGCTGGCAGATGTTCTTAGATCAAATGATGTTTTTGTGAAAATTTATGTAAAATGTTCAGCTGATGGAGGATTAAACATGAAAGACAGTATAGTGGTTTTGCTTTTGGTAAAAAGACCCATTTATTCAAGATTGTGTGTTATTTTAGTCATGTGTTTTAGATCTGGTAATGGATGTAAAGGGAGTTTCAGAAGAGGCTACTAAACTATTTACATTTTGAATGTTTATCCTGGATTCTATTATGATTTCAGACATTTTACAATAAAAGTACAACCAGTTTATGGTAAACTACAAATAAGTTGAAAAAAATTATGTCCAAGAAAAAATAAAATAAAAAGTAGAAGTCTAAGGATAATGAATATAGTTAAGGCTTGTAGAGTTGTTATGGTTATGCTGCAATTATCTATCTGTCATCTATCTATAATCTATCTATCTATCTGTCTGTCTATCTACCTACCTACCTACCTACCTACTTACCCACCTACTTACTATCTATCTGTCATCTCTATGCAAGTGGGGAGGGACAGAGGAAAAAGGAGAGAGAGAATCTTAAGCAGACTCCAAGCCCTGACCCATACAGAGCTCAGTGCTGGGCTCCATCTCAAGAGAGATCATGACCTGAGCTGAAACCAAGAGTCGGATGCTTACTGACTAAGCGACCCAAGTGCTCCTGGTTATACTACAATTATTAGGAAGTTTTTTTCAAGTTATAAAGTAAATGTAATACATGTATTTTAATAGAAAATATGAAAACAAAGAAAAAATATTAAATGAAAGATAAAAATCTATAATTTTTATAGCCAGATATAACTATTAACACTATGATATGTACCATTCAGTAATTTTGCTTTCCATCAATATAAACCTAACTTTTATATACAAATTTGGGCTCAAATTTCACATACTGGTTTCTTCACACCACAGTATATCTTACCATTTTCCATTCCCTTGAAAATTCTTTGAGAAATACTTTTTTGGCCTGCATATCTGTTATACAGATAACCATAATTTACTCAACCAGTATCCTAGTACTAAACATAAATTTTGTCTCCAAGATTTTGCTATTATAAATGGTCCTCAACATACTTGTATATAAATCTTTATGTCAAACCTTAATAATTCACTGGAAAAATTTTCTAGAAGACAGTAGAAATTTTTACTGGGTCACAGGTCACAACTAATTTTAAGGCTCTGAGATCCAATTGCATGAATTTGAATATAGGCTCTCCTACTTCATGTCTCTCTGTGACTTTAAATAAGTTATTTAATGTTTTTGTGCTTCAGTTTTTTGGCCTGAAAATTAAAGATTATGATAATACCTTCCTTATAGGTTTGCTATGAGGATTGCATTTGATATTAAATAAGAGTACTAAGTACTGTTTGTGACATTCAATGAATGTTAGCAGTTATTGTAATTACTATATTTCCAAAGCGCCCTTTTGAAATGTTGTGTCACTTTAAACTCTTATCATTTATTTTGTAGAAAACATTTTAAAAATTCTTTTTTTTTGCTGAAGGACAGTTAACATACAATATTATATTAGTTTCAGGTGTACAGCATAGTGATTTGACATTTATATACATCATAAAATCATCACCATGATGTCTAGTTACCATTTGTCATCATATATAGTTATTACAATAGTATTGGCTGTATTCCCTATGCTGTGCTTATCATCCCTGTGACTTACATATTTTATAAGTGGAAGTTTTTACCTCTTAATCCCCTTCACCTATTTTGCCAGTCCCCCTACTACTCTACCCTCTGGCAACAACTTGTTTGTTCTCTGTATTTTTGAGTTTGTTTCTGTTTTGCTTGTTGTTTGGTTTTTGTTTGCTTGTTTTTAGATTCCTCATATAAGTGAAATCATGTGGTACTTATATATTTGTCTGATTTATTTCACTTAGCACAGTGCCCTCAAGGTCCATCCATGTTGTCACAAATGACAAAGATTTCATTCTTTTTTGGCTGAATAATATTCCATTTTGTGTGTGTGTGTGTGTGTGTGTGTCTATCTGTGTGTCTGTGTTTGTGTGTATCATCTTTTCTTTTTATTAAGTGTTAAATTTACTTCCAATATAGCTAATATACAGGTTATATTAGTTTCAGGTATACAATATAGTGATTCAGCAATTTTATATATCACTTGGTGCTCAGTACAAGTGTACTCCTTAATTCCTATCACTGATTTCACCCATCACCCATCCACTTTCCCTCTGGTGACCATCATTTTGTCTTCTATAGTTAAGAGTCTATTTCTTGGTTTCTCTTTCTCCTTTTTTTTTTTTTCCTTTGCCAGTTTGTTTTGTTTCTTAAATTCCACATGTGAGTTAAATCATAATAGTATTCATTTTTCTCTGACTGGCTTATTTCACTTAGCATTATACTGTTTAGCTCAATTGGTATCATGGCAAACATCAATATTTTATTCTTTTTTATGGCTGAATAATATTTCATTGTATATGTATACCACCTCTTCTTAATCCATTCATCTGTTGATAGACATTTAAGTTGCTTCTTTATCTTATCTATTATAAATAATGTTACAGTGAACATAGGGGTGCTTATATCTTTTCAAATTAATGTTTTTTGTTCAGAAAAATACCAGGTAGAGTTGCTGGATCATATGTTCATTTATTTTTAATTTTTTAAGGAGACTTCATATTGTCTGTAAAGGCTCCATCAATTTACATTTGTACCAGTAGTACACAAGAGGTTCCTTTTAATTTGCACCAGAGTTCATGAGTTCCTTTTTCTCCACATCCTTGACAATGCTTGTCATTTCTTATTTTTATTTATTTATTGATTTAATTTATATTTAAATATATATATTTAAATATTTATTTTGAGAGATAGAGAGGTGGAATGTGAGCAGGGGAGGGACAGAAAAGAGGGAGACTGAGAATCCCTAGCAGGCTCCATGGTCAGCACATAATCTGATGCGGGGCTTAAACTAATAAACCATGAGATCATCACCTATGCTGAAATCCAGAGTCAGACACATAACCAACTGAGCCACCCAGGCACCTCTCTTATTTTTATTATTTTTTTTTAATATAAAGTATGAGGTGATATTTGACATGTATGAGGTAAGATCTCACTGTGGTTTTGATTGGCATTTCCCTGATGATTAGTAATGTTGAGCATCTTTTCATGTGTCTTTTGGCCATCTGTATGTCTTTTTTGGAAAAATGTCTATTCAGGCCTTCATGCCTTTTTTTTTAGCTGTACTGTTTATTTTCTTGGTGTTGAGTTATATACGTTCTTTATATATATTGGATATTAACTCTTCATTGTATGTATCATTTGCAAATATCTTCTCTCATTCAGTAGATTGCCTTTTTGTTTTGTTTCCTTTGCTGTGTAAAAGCTTTTTAGTTTGGTTTAATTTTAGTTTGTTTATTTTGCTTCTGTTGCCTTTGCCTGAGGAGATTAAACGTTCTTAATGCAGTATTTAAAGATTCTTAATATAGTCAATATGCTAATCTTTTGTTATATATGTGATTATTTCTACTTGCACTTTAATGTTTTTTGGATTTATGTTTTTATGAGTCAAATCTATCTTTACACAGTTATAATGAATGCTTGTCTACAAATACTTCAGAATCCAGGAAATACAATGAGGTTGACATTTCTTTGTGAAAATAAAGGACCCTCGACAAGCCTCAGCATATATTCATTTGTCCATGAGGTGGAGAAATACACTTCATCATGACCTGTGAGCATAGTGAGGATGTTTCCTAAGAAATATTTGTGAATGTATTGTGAAATTTTAATGAAAGTTTGCTTAAATCTCCAAAGTTACTTCAAAGAAGTTGTAAGCAGTTTCCCACCTTCATTAAAAAGAAAAAATTCTATCACTATAAAAGGTCAATTTTCTTTTGAAATCATTTATGATTTATGGCAGTTACAACATTTTGACATAATTATGGAAAATATCTTCTGTAGTACAAAGCAAATATCTAAATTATACAAAAGCTATTAAGAAATATGTGCTTTTCCAAATTGTGTCTGATTTTTCAGAGCTTGTGACCGGACCTGCTCTGCTTTGTGGTGTCAAAGAGCAAGTTTTGTATGAACATAAGTAAACCAAAAATCCTTATGTCGTACAGAATATACCACAAATGATCCAAGGCTGAGGAGAAATCAATAAAGCTTTCAGATTCTCTATATAATTCCAAACCAATTGAAACACCAGATTATAATAACTGTAATACAGTTAAGAGAGGAGTGGCTCTGCTTGAAGTCTTCTCCTTATAAAATGTTGGTCTCTAAACCCTGATATACTCTGGAAATGTTAAGGAAGAAGCTGATGTAAAATTTACATGTGGTGTTCCATAAACAGATTCATAGTTTGGGGACAGTGAAGATTGTCCCACAGATACGTCTATCTTTGAACTCATATTGCATTTGTGATTATTTCTAGTCTGTTTAGGATTTAATTTACATAAGGCAGTTTTCTTCCGACTAGAGTGAATCTTCCATAGAATACTTACAACATCTTATGCTTCTTTTGTTTTCCTGACATTTTTAACCACCTGGGACACAAACTAAGTGGTTAATAAACTTATTAATTGTTTTAAGTAATTAATTATTAATAAACCTATTGACTAAAATCCTTTTGCAAATGTTTACTATCGTTTTAGATGGATGAGTAATCAGTTAATATTGGATTTAAATTACACAGTGACATCTTTATAATGCCTAAAGCTGTACCAGTTAGGCCATTCTCTTATACTGACATCGGGCCCATGATAGGGAAGAAATTCTGATATTTTCTTACTGATATTTGAACTTGTCTGTACTTTAGGCTCTTTGTCAGAAAGAATGAGAAGAGCAGTGTTTTGGAATTCTTGAAAGCCTAGAATTTTAGCCTTAATAAAATTTATAGTCTGTTGTCTTGGAATTTACTCATTTCTCTTTATAAACTAATGTCTTTTATCAATACAAAATCTTAAATTATTAATATTTTAAATAAATATGTCTTTTTTCTATTTTGGAACTTAAAAACCACAATATTTGAAAAGAAGAATTTATGCTAGATTAAATTTATCTTTTTTCAGATTGATTGAAAGAAGGAAAACATAGTGCAGAACTTGAGGTTTTTCTAGAAAATACATTAAAGAGCTGTAGCCTTAAGTAAGTGTGTGTATGTGTCTGTGTATATTTGGTGGGAATATGATTGGGAGATATGTTGAGTAATGCCTGTAAGTTTCCTTCCAGTGCTAAAATTTGAATTCCAGGATGACCTTAAGCCCTATAGCTGACTCAGATAACTTTAATTACTTGGAGATATTTCCTCATTTTAGAATGGAGAGACTGAATGGCTACTCTGTCTCACAGTTTGTTGGAAAGAGGAAAGATTGGAAAGAGGAAAGATCGTACATGTACAAATTTAGAAAATGATAATGATGTAAATAACAAACTTTTGTTATCATTACTGTCTTTGTGCTTATGACATGTGCACATTTATGTATATTTCCAGTAATCATCTCAGTTTTTCCCAGAAATCAGGAGGGAGGCAAGATGGCAGAGAAGTAGGGAGCTTTGTACATTTCACTCTCTCTCATCTCTCAAACAGAGAGGCCTGAAGCCATAGGACACTGAACTGCAGGAGTTTGGGAGGAAAAGAGACAGAGTCCACTAAGAAGACAACCTCATAGGTGTATGAGTGTGAACTAGGGAAGATAAAACTGGGCAGGAACCTGGAAACACGGAGGGACGGGAGGGAAACCTCCTTGGGGAGAGCCACAGGGAGTTGAGGGGAAGAGAAAGAGCGGCTGAAACTGCTCATAGAACTATCCCTGGAGAAGAGGAAAACCTTAGCTCAGACAGAGAGTGATCCTATTTCTAGCTGTGGTGCTGACACACAGCTAGAGGGGAGGGATGCAAATGAGATAAAGGAAAATATATCTGAATATATATTCACCCACCTTGGGCTGGGTGTCCCGGTCCCAGGAAAAACTGCTCTGCTGCTCTCCTGGCTCAATTCCCAGCTGAGAAACTGCCCAGCCTGAAACTGCTCCCCTGTTCTCCCTGCTCGATCCCTCGCTGAGAAGAAGCCCCGCCTGTGGAATTATATTTCCAGGGGTGTCAATAAACTGCATGGACTAAGATCTGGAAACGAAGCAGTGCTTAGGAAATAGAATCTTGTCTACGCCTTCAGCACTGGGAGGTCAGACTCAAAAGAGTGATTTGCAGCATTTGGTTTGAGAAGGAAATGGAGCGCTGCCATTTTTTCTCCCCACAACCACCAAGGCGGGGCCTGAGGGAGCTACCCACGGGACTTCAGTGGAGGCTGAGACCTAACTACACCAACCCATGCCCATCCCCTCTAGAGACCTGCTTTTTTTGTTGTTTTGTTTTTGTTTTTGTTTTTAACCAGAGCTCGGAGCAAGACCAACGTGGATATACTGCCAAGATTTATTCTAGATCAATTCTTTCTATTCAGATATATTTTCCCTTATCTCATTTGTATCCCTCCCCTCTGCTGGACTGGGCACTCTGGTCATTGGTTTGCTTAAATAGTCACATTAAATCCATTCTATACATGTATGTTCTACACCTCCACCGCTACCTTTCTATCTCTCTCTCTCGTAATCAGACTATATAGTTCCTCTGAGTAATATTATCTCCTTTTCTTTCCCCTCACCTCCTACCATATTCTCCTCTTTCTCTCTTTGAATTAAGCCTCTTAGTGTCTCTGCCTGGTTGTCCAATTTCTCTTTCTCCCCGCCCTGTCATTTCTCTCTTTGTATATGCTCTTCCATCAGCACTACATACACCCTGCTCTTTATTTGTAGCTGGGAATTCTCATTTTATGCTTTTACACTGTCCTTTGTCTTTTGGTTTTTGTTTTTTGTTTTTCTTTTTTCTTTTCTTTTCTTTTTCTTTTTCCCTTTTGGTTTACTTCTTTGTTGGATTTTTCAGTGTGTTTGAATGCCTTTGTTCCCTATGTGTTTGTCTGTTTTCTTTTCCAGGACTACACCAAGAAACAAGCCAAAGTACACAGGGTGGAGAGTCCCAAATACCACCATGTGTAGGGAAATAAAAAAACCAAAGTCTCAACAAGAGAGACCAAGAGACACCATTCAAAAAACACTTCCTGAACTGGACAGTCAATGAACCTTCATTAATATAGCAGTACTTGCAGGTGCAGAGAACATAACAAGCTTTTAAAACTGACAAGAGACAGAAAGCTAGCCAAAATGATGAAACAGAAGGATGAAATGACAGCTAAAGAACTGCTCAAAACATATATAAGCAACATAACTGAACAAGAATTTGGAACAATGGTCATAACATTAATCATTGGGCTTGAAAAAGGCATGGAAGACATCACAGAAGCTATTGCTACAAAAACTATGGAACTTAAAAATAGTTGTGATGAATTAAAAAATGCTATAAATGAGGTGCATCGTAAAATGGAGACGTCCAGTGGACAGATTGAAGATGCAGAGAGAATATGTAAATTAGAAGACAAAATTATAGAAAAAGAGGAAGCTGAGAAAAAGAGATAAACTGATCCAGGAACACAAAAGGAGAGTTTGAGAACTGAATGATACAATCAAATGGAACAATATCCATATCATAGGAATTCCAGAAGAGGAAGAGAGAGGGAAAGGCGCTGAAGGAGTACTTGAACAAATTATAGCTGAGGACTTACCCAATCTGGGGAAAGAAACAGACATTGAAATCCAAGAGTCACAGAGAACTCCCCTCAAACATAACTTGAGTCGATCTTCTGCATCATTCTATCATAGTGAAACTGGCAAAATATAAGGACAAAAAGAGAATTCTGAAAGCAGCTAAGGGGAAAAGGGCCCTAATATACAAAGGGAGACCTATCTACTGAAACTTGACAGGCCAGAAAGGAATGGCAGGAAATCTTCAATGTGATGAACAGGAAAAATATACAGCCAAGTATCCTCTACCCAGCAAGCCTGTCTTTCAGAGTAGAAGGAGAGATAAAAGTGTTTCCAAATAAACAAAAATTGAAAGAATTCATCACCACTAAACCAGCCCTACAAGAAATCCTAACGGGGACTCTATGAGGGAAATGTTGCAAGGAACACAAGGTACCAGAGACACTACCACAAGCATGAATCCTACAAAGAACACAATGAGTCTAAACTCATATTTTTTATAATAACACTGAATGTAAATTGACTAAATGCTCCAATCAAAAGACATAGGGTGGAAGAATGGATAAAAAACAAAATCCATCTCTTTGCTATCTACAAGAGACTCATTTTAGACCTGAGGACACCTTCAGATTGAAAGTAAGGGGATGGAGAAATATCTATCATGCTACTGGAAGTCAAAAGAAACCTGGAGTAGCCTTACTTATATCAGACAAACCGGACTTTAAAGTAAAGGCAGTAACAAGGGATGAAGAAGGGCACAATATAATAATAATTATAGGGTCTGTCCATCAGGAAGAGCTAACAATTATAAATGTCTACACACCGAATATGGTGTGTAGCACCCAAATACATAAAACAATCACAAACAGAAACGATCTTATGGATAAGAATGTAATAATATTAATAAATAATTAATAATATTAATAATTAATTAATGAATAGCAGGGGACTTTTATGCTCCACTTCCAGCAATGGATAGATCAACTGGACAGAAAATCACTAAAGAAACAATGGACTTGAATGATACATTGGACCAGATGGATTTGAAAATATATGTAGAACTCTACATCCTGAGCCATGTAATTCACTTTCTTCTCAAGTGCACATGGCACATTCTCCAAGATAGATCACATACTGGGTCATAAAGCAGCCCTCAATAAATATAAAAGAATTGAGATCATATCATGCACACTTTCAGATCACTATGCTATGAAACTTGAAATCAATCACAGGAAGAAGTCTGGAAAACCTCCAAAAACATGGAGGTTAAAGAACACCCTACTAAAGAACTAATGGACCAATCAGGCAATTAGAGAAGAAATTTAAAAATATACGGAAACACATGAAAATGAAAATACAACAATCCAAACTCTATGGGATGCGGAAAGGCGGTCTTAAGAGGAAAATACATTGCAGTCCAGGCCTATTTCAAGAAATTAGAAAAAGTGCAAGTGCGAAATCTAACAGCTCACCTAAATGAACTAGAAGGAGAGCAACAAGAGCACCCCAAACCCAGCAGAAGAGGATAAATAATAAAAATCAGGGCATAAATAAACAATTAATAATCCACAAGACACAGTTGAACAGATCAATGAAACCAATAGTTGGGTTTTTGAAAAATAAACAAAATTAATAAACCTCTAGCCAGGCTTCTCATAAAGAAAAGAGAACACCCAAATAGACAAAATCATGAATGAAAATGGATTTATTATAACCAGCCCTCAGAAATACAAGCAATCATCAGGGAATACTATGAAAAATTATATGCCAAATAACTGGACAACTTAGAAGAAATGGACAAATTTGTAAACACACATGCACTACCAAAATTCTCATGGGCAGAGATAGAAAATCTCAACATACCCATAACTAGTGAAGAAATTGAATCAGTTATCAAAAATCTCCCAACAAATTAGAGCCCTGGGCCAGATGGCTTCCCTGGGGAATTCTACCAGACATTTAAAACAGAATTAATACCTGTTCTTCTCAAGCTATTCCAAAAAATTGAAATGGAAGGAAAACTTCCAGACTCAACCTACAAAGCCAGCATCACTTTGATTCCCAAAACAGACAGAGACCCAGTAATAAAAGAGAACTACAGGCCAATATCCTTGGTGAATACGGATGCAAAACTCCTCAAGATACTTGGAAATCATATCCAACAGCACATAAAAAGAATTATCCACCAAGATCAAGTGGGATTCATTCCTGGGTTACAGGGCTGGTTCAATATTTGCAAATCAATCAGTGTGATGCATCACATTAACAAAAGAAAAAGGTAAAAACCATATGATCCTGTCGATAGATGCAGAAAAAGCATTTGACAAAATACAGCATCCCTTCTTAATAAAGACCTTTGAGAAAGTCTGGATAGAAGGAACTTACTTAAATATCATAACAGCCATCAGTGAGATGCCCTCAGCTAATATCATCCTCCATAGGGAAAAACATAGAGCTTTCCCCCTGAAATCAGGAACACAGGGATGTCCACTCTCACCACTGTTGTTTAACATAGTGCTGGAAGTCCTAGCATCAGCCATCAGACAACAAAAGGAAATCAAAGGCATCACAATTGGCAAAGAGAAAGTTAGACTTTCACTTTTCACAGACGACATGATACTTTCCATAGAAAACCTGACAGACTGCACCAGAAGCCTACTAGTATTGATCCATGAATTCAGCAAAGTCTCACAGTACAAAATCAACATACAGAAATCGTTTGCATTTTTACACACCAATAATAAAGCAACAAAAAGAGAAATCAAGAAACTGATCCCATTCACAATTGCACAAAAAACCACAAAATACCTAGGAGTAAACCTCAGCAAAGATATAAGAGATCTGTATGATGAAAAGTAGAGAAACCTTATGAAGGAAATTGAAGAAGACACAAAGAAATGGGAAAACAGTCCAAGCTCATGGATTGGAAGAATAAATATTGTTAAAATGGCATTATTACCCAAAGCAATCTACATATTCAATGTAATCCCAATCAAAATTGCACCAGCATTCTTCTCAAAGTTAGAACAAACTATCCTAAAATTTGTATGGAACCACAAAAGATCCCAAATAGCCAAAGTAATATTGAAGATGAAAACCAAAACGGGAGTCATCACCATCCCAGATGTTAGCCTCTACTACAAAGCTGTAATCATCAAAACAGAATGGTATAGGAACAGGAACAGACACAAACCAATGGAATAGAATAGAGAACCCAGAATTCAACCCACAAATGTATGTCCAACTAATTTTTGACAAAGCAGGAAACAGTATCCAGTGGGAGAAAAAAAAAAAAAAGACAGCCTCTTTAACAGGTGGTGGTGGGAGAACTGAACAGCAATGTGAAAAAGAATGAAACTGGACCACTTTCTCACACCACACACAAAAATAATTTCAAATGGATGAAAGACCTGAATGTGAGACGAAACCATCAAAATCCTAAAGGAGAAAGCTGGAAACAACCTCTTTGACCTCAACTGCAGCAATTTCTTACTTGAAACATCCCCAAAGGTAAGGGAATCAAGAGCAAAATGAACTATTGGAAGACTGAAATGTCTCTGCAGGGAAAAGGAAACCATCAATAAAACTAATAGGCAACAATGGAATGGGAAAAGAGAGTTGCAAATGACATATTGGTAAAGAGCTTCTATCCATAATCTATTAGGAAATCACCAAACTCCACACCCAAAAAACAAATAATCCAGTGAAGAAATGGGCAGAAGACATGAACAGAAACTTCTCCAAAGAGAACATCCTGATGGCATACAGACACAGGAAACAATGCTCAGCGTCCCTCATCATTAGGGAAATGCATATCCAACCACACTGAGTTACCACCTCATGGCAGGCAGAGTGGCTAAAATGAACAAATCAGGAGATTCTAGATGCTTGTGAGGATGTTGAGAAATGGGCACCCTCCTACACTGTTGGTAGGAATGTAAACTAGTGCAGCCCCTCTGGAAAACAGTGTGGAAGTTCCTCAAAAAATTAACAATAGAACTCCCCTATGACCCACCAAATAGCACTGCTAGGAATTTCCCAAGGGATACAGGAATGCTGATGCATGGGAACACATAGACCCCAATATTCATAGCAGCAGTCTTTTAACAATAGCCAAATCATGGAAGTGTCCATCAACTGATGAATGGGTCAAGAAGATGTGGTTTATCTATACAACGGAATACTACCTGGCAATGAGAAAGAATGAAATCTGGCCATTTGTAGCAACGTGGATGGAACTTGAGGGTGTTATGCTGAGTGAAATAAATCAGGCAGAGATGGACAGATACCATATGTTTTCACTTATACGTGGATTAGGAGAAACTTAATGGAGCACCATGGGGGAGGAAAAGGGGAAAAGTAGTGGGGGAGAGGGAGGGAGGCAAACGTGAGACTCTTGAATGCTGAGAACAAATGGTCTAATGGGGGTGGGGGAGGAGTGAAGGGGGGAGATGGGCATGGAGGAGGGCACTTGTGGGGATGAGCACGGGGTGTTATATGGAAACCAACTTGACAATAAACTATGAAAGACAAAAAATTAAAAAAAAATAATCATCTCATACTTTGAGTTAGTGTAAAAATCCTCATATTCTTCTCACAGTGACCTAGATTATGGTAAATTTTGCCTGGAAATTATACATTCTGTTGAAATTTTAGTATGCTCACTTGTAAGGAATAACCCTAAAGTAAACCTGTTCCTCACTGTCTAGTAAATATTTTTGACCAGATTGTTGAGCTACTATCAACTGGAGTTGCTGACAATCATTAAGAGTATCCAAGCTCATTATGTCTTCAAAAATACAACATTTGGCACCTTAAGAACTATAATTATGCCCAGATCCCAGTCTTAATTTTCCAGTTTATTTTGATTTCTTCATTATGTTCTAACAGTCTAAGTAAGCAGCTTATCTCCCAATATTTCCACTTGCCTAACAGATGTTGTCTTTAAACAGATGTTAGCACTTCCGAGAAGGAGCCATTCCTGCTTAAAGAAAAGACATGATAATTTATTTAATTTTAGAGAAGACCACAAGGGGAAGACATTGAGCCATTGTGACCAAACCTACTTTTGCCAGTGAAAATCAAAACAAACAGATAAAAGTTAGAAGTGGCTCTGATTTTCTTTCTGCCTTTAGTGTTTTTTCTTCCTATCTCTTTCATGTTTCCCTCCCTCTATTCTTGGTTTCTTTTTAAAATCCTTTTTTGTTGTTGTTTAAACTAATAGAGGAATTCAGTTCTTAAATAATGTTTAATGTTTAATATCATAGGATAAAACAAATGTGACCCTTAGGAATCATCTAACTGCCTAATTCATGGATAGAAAAAACTAAAGTTCTGATAAATCCAGTGATTTATTTAATGATATGCAAACTAGTTGTTGGCAGATCTACAGGGAATTGACCCTTGTTTCTCAACTGTTTAAAACTTTTATTTAGAAATGACTGATTTAAAAGAATTGATAACAGCCTTTTCCCCACTTCCTAGGAAGGTGTTCAGTACATGGTATATGTTCATTAAATATTTGATTTTATGCAAATGCTTTTGTTTTATTAACAGCTTTCTCATTAAGAAGTACTATTGAATCACAGTGATGGTTCAGGTGTCATTACTATCCAGGTTCAAACTCTGGGCCTTCACTCAACAGGTGTTATCTTGGGCAAATGATCTAAATTCCCTATGCTTCCATTTCCTAAATTTCTATAAAATGAGGATGATAAGATTTGCCTCATAGATTTTTATGAAGAATAAATTAAAGTACTTGGAACAATGCTTGGCTAACACATAATAAACACTCAAAAATGTGAGTTATTGTTTATGAATCAATAAAACTCATTTTTATGGGAATGAAGGTAATTTTCCTTTAATGAATGTGTCATAAAAACCTAGGCATAAGCATATAATGGAGGTTTGATGATGGGATGGAGTGGGAGTAAATTGCTTATTTATTTTACAAATACATCTTTATTGGCAAAACCATTGATGATAGGTTTCATTTAGTTGGATAACATTTTTATGAGTCTGAGTGCCATTCTTGGCATTCCTAGTACCATAATAGCATAATCCCAAATCTATAAGTGATTTTAGAGTTCCTGTTGCCGATTTCATCCTACAGAAATATTAGTTATGTCCTAGTCTACAGAAAAGTTCATATAAAATACTATTGTGTCAGAGTAATTATAAATTTTAAACTAGAGTTTCAAGCAAATTATGTACCACTATTACCATATTGCAGAATCTATGACTATATATTTACCATTACCAGTGAGATGTACACTACATTTATATTTTTATGATGTTAATTAGCACTATTTTACTTCTACTTAAAGAACACTCTTTAACATTCCTTACAAGGCAAGTGTAGTGGTAATGGACTTTTTTGGTTTGGGAAAGTCTTTATCCCTAGTTTCAGTTATGAAGGACAGCTTTGCCAAGTATAGAATTCTTAGTTGGCAGTTACTTTATTTCAATATTTTGAATATAGTATCCCTTTTTTTTCTGGCCTGGAAGTTTCTGTCAATAAATCTACCTTTATTTATGGCGGTCCTCTTGTACGTAACATCTGTCTTTCCTCTTTCTACTCTTTAAATCTTTCTTTGTCTGATTTTTGTCAATGAAAGAATGTATCATGGTGTATCCTTATTCAGGTTTATTCTATCTGGAATTTTTTGGTCTTTATGGATCTGGATATCAATTTCTTTTTAGGTTTGGGAAGTTTTCAGTTATGATTGGTATTTTTCATGTCATATAAATTCCATAGCCTTTATTTACTCTCTTTCATTATTTTTCCTCTATGCTCTTCTAGGTGATTTTTGATATTCTGTCCTCCAAGTCACTGATTATTTCATCAACCTATTATTTCTTCAGTCTATTTCCGAAACTCTGTTGAATTCTTCAGTTACTGTATTTTTCACCTTTAGGATCTTTCTTTCTTTCTTTCTTTCTTTCTTTCTTTCTTTCTTTCTTTCTTTCTTTCTTTCCTTCCTTCCTTCCTTCCTTCCTTCCTTCCTTCCTTCCTTCCTTCCTTCCTTCCTTCCTTCCTTCCTTCTTTCTTTCTTTCTTTCTTTCTTTCTTTCTTTCTTTCTTTCTTTCTTTCTTTCTTTCTTTCTTTCTTTCTTCCCCTCCCCTCCCCTCCCTTCCCTTCCCTTCCCTTCCCTTCCCTTCCCTTTCGTTGCTCTTTCCTTACTGAACTTTGTATTTTGTTCATGCATTGTTTTCCTAATTTTCTTTGGTTGTCTGTCTGTGTTTTCTTATAGTTCACTAAAACTTCCTTAAGAGGTTTAGTCTAATGCCTTTGTCTGATAGTTCTTCAAGGTCATATTGGAGTTTTATTAGTTTCCTTTGGTGGAGCCATAATCACCCGATTTTTCATGATTCTTGATTCCTTACATTGGTATCTGCATTTGAATAATTCAGATCCTCTTTCAGACTTTACAGATTTGCTTTGCCAGAGACAGTTTTTCACCAGTCAATCAGTTTGGGTTTCTGGATGTGTCTGCTCATAATGTCTTTGGGCTTGTGGGGCCTGCTATTATGGTCTAATTTTGGGATGAGGCAACTGTTCAAGCTCTGAGGACAGGAATGGGGGTTGTGTCAGTAGCTGAGAATAATTGGGTAGGATTGCTGGCTTGGTTCCCTACCCATGTCAGACTGTAGGATGGGCTTCACAGTTGCTTAGATTCTGTAGTAAGGCTTACTAGCTGCTAGAGACTGAGTACTATATTCACTAGTAGATGGAGGTATGAATTAGCAACCCTGTTCTGGAAGAGAAGCAGGATGGGACCCAAGGCCTATCTATCTCATTGTTTGGGGACCTGAATCCATCCAGAGCAAGCACTGGATTCCCTGGTCAGGTGAGGTCACCAATTTTTCTCTGCAGTTTGGAGAAGTCACAAGCCATGCTCTCTATCCAAGTGCTACTGACCATAAGATTGTTGAATGGACTATGTAGCTTCCCCTGTTCTCTGGTTAGGATCCCTGGTTTGATAGGCTGAAGGTTGTATTTACAAATGAAAAGAACTATGAATTAAATCCTTTGCCTGGATGCAGTGGGAGAAGCAGCTCTAAAGGCAGTAAAGCTCTTTGTTGTCTTAACCCAAGTCAACCTGCACCCAGAGTGCCCTGAAGAAACAGCGCCACTGGATTTGATTTGCAGACTTTTGATTCTGCCTACCTCTTGGCTCTAGTGCCAGTGTTTTGCACAGTTTCTAAGAGTTATCTCCTGCTTTTCTGGTCAGATGGGGCCAGAAGATACTCTCCACAGTGGATGAAACTATTTCAGCTTCTTGGGCAAACAAGGCTTCAGGGGCTATAAAACTGTATTTCTGAAGATCTGAATCTGGAAGATCTGTACCTGGACATATTCTCTGTTTGGAGTACGCCATTGACTTGGTTCTGCAGATGAGCAAAATTGCTGATTGGGATTACTGCTTGAGTACTGAAGTATAAATTTGGTCTGACAAGATCCATGTTGCAGGTTGTCTCAGGTGCCTCTCCCATTCTCCATCTTAGATTTCCAGCAATTGAGCACCACAAATTCCTTTGTAATCCTTGTAGTGCAAGATCAGATTAAGGGCTCTGGCAAAATAATACACAGCGGTAAGGGGTAGGCTTATTGTATCCAGTAGGTTCTTTTTTCTACTGGAGGAGCTAGAGACTCAGGAGAGACCTCTCTGCATAGTGCTTCACTGGCCTAGAGGAGGAGCGGTTGGTCAATAGTAGCCGCTTCTCTTATTGTAATGCACTCTGTCTTGGTCTGTGTGGTGCAGGGGGGTACTTCAGCATCATCCCTGTATTCTAGTATTCTCTCAGTAGTGCCCTGTTCTTGAATAGTTGTTAGTTGGTCTTGTGAGGGGGATTGGTCAGGAACAACCTGTGTCACCATCTTGGTGACATTATCCAAAAGTTTTAAAATATATTCTAGATTTAATTCTTTTGTCATATGTGGGCATTGCAAATATCTTCTTCCTGACTGTTGGTTATGTTTTAATTTTTTGTCTTAAAATTTTTTAAATTTTATTTATTTTAGAGAGAGAGGGAGAGAGAAGGAAAAGGGGCAGAGGAAGAGAGAGAGAATCTATCCCAAGCAGACTCCACATTCATCATGGAGCCCATTGTGGGGTTCAATCCCATGATCCTGGGATGATGACCTGAGATGAAACCAAGAGTCATATGCTCAACCAACTAAGCCACCAGGGCACCCTAATTGTCTTTTGAAGAGCATAAGTTTATAATTTTTTGTGAGGTCTTATTTATCAAATTTTTTCTTTGATGTTAAGGTTTTTAAATGTAGGTGTTTAATTCATGAGAGTCAGTTTTTATATCAGGTGCAAGGTAAACATGAAATGTATTTTTCCCCTTTGGTGGAAATGTCCATTTGGTATGGGACAATTTTTAGAAAGAATATCCTATCCTCAGTGAATTATCTTGGCACCATTTGTCAAAAATAAAATGGCCATATCTGTGTGAGTCTATATTTAGGTTCTCCATTCCATTTTGTTGATTTGTATGTCTGTTCTTTATGACACTATCACAGTATCTTGATTTCTGTAGACTTATATAAATATTAAAATCAGGTAGTGTGGATTCTCCAACTTTGGTTTTCTTTTTCAAATTTTCTTTTCTTATACTCTGTCCTTTTCTGGTGTACACATTTGGAATCGGCTTGTAAATTTTTACAAAAAATTCTGTTGCAATTTTGCTTGGGAATATGATAAAGCTCTTGATCAATTTGGAGAAAAACAATATTGAGTTTTCCAGTGAATGAACACAGTATGTCTCTCCATTTATTTAGGCCTTTTAAATTTTCTCTCAGATTTTTATAATAGTATTCAACATATAAATCTAACACTTATTTTGTTAGATTTATCTCTAAGTACTTCTCATAAACTGTTTCCATTTAATAAATACCTCATGATTTTAGAGTGTGGTGGTCATTATGTGTGTTCACCAGTACTCCAGTTCTCTTTTTATTAGACTTATGTTTGTCTTTCACTGCCTCCTTGAAGATATGACTTGCTTTGGCCACTAGAACATTTCTGAGTAGAAGTCTAAGAGGTAGTGGGTAATTTATCCCTTCATCTTTCCCCACCACTATGGAAAAAATTATAGAAAAAATGATGCATATTCATGATATATATACATGCCACGGTGACTGGAATGAGGTGTACAAGAAATTTGAGGAAGGCTAGAAAAGTAGTGATCAAGGTTATGGTGACATTCAGTGCTAAGCGGTACGGTTTGAGCTTTATTTGAAAAGCAGTGGAGGAACTTCTGAAGGTTTATGAACAGGGTAATGAAGTGACCTGTAGAATGGCAAGCCTAGGATAGGAAGGAGTAGATTGAAATGGAGGAAGTACTAATGATGGAAAGAATGTTTAGGAAGCTATTCCAATGGTTTGATGAGATGAGGAGAGTCATCTACATTTGTAATGGAACAAATGGAAAGGAAAAAAGAAGAGTCACTGCTAGAGAGAAGGTACAAGAATTAATATATAATTGAATGTAGTAAACAGAAGAGAAAGAACCTTTCAAGGAAGACCTTCTGTGGCAGTATCGTAAGTGACTTTTCTTTTGGGGACACAATTTGGGAAATATACATGTTACTATATCAATATAGAGTATCAATACAGAGGGACCTATCATGTAACAATCACTTGTTAGAATTTCCATTTTTTGCTGAAATGTGAGATGGGGTTCATATTTTCCTCATGGGATGGTAGCAGGGGAAGGAGAGAGAGTACTAAAGAGATATTCTAAATTCCAAGGCTCAATAATAAATAACTTCCTGACTTGGTAAATAAAAATAGTGAAGATGTGTTGTGTGATCTTTTCTTTTATGTGGCACTTGAAATACTCTGTGAGCTGTCATGAACTGGCTGTCCTTGGAGTGTTTCCAACTTTGAATCTAGGACCTCTTCTGAGACTGAATTTCATTTTCCTACTTCTCTAATCAGAGCTAGAGGGTAAGTTTTCAAAGTCTTAATTAACTTGAAAACATAAGAAACAAAGTGTGGACATAAATGTGTTTATTCTCACTGGACAATTAAAATTTGGTGCTTTTCCAATCTTGGTTCCTCATGTGAGAGACAAATATATATTCAACAGTATAAATGTTCCCTCCCTGCTCTGTTCTGCTCAGACTCTGTAGAGCTTAAAGTTGGATTGCCTTTGAGAATGATTGTGACCCTCTGCCAGTTTTCTGAGCATCAGCTTTGCTCTCTGATGCATGGAATTTCCTCCCTAGATTTTGGAATTATAGAACTCTAGTAATTCCCCCAGAGCAGAGTCTTGCTGCAATTACATTTTGCCTTTTAGGTCCCGGTGCTTTGAGATACATTCACGCACAATGAAATAGTTTTCACATATCTTGTATTATTTTTCAGTTAGCCTGGAAAGCACACACTTCTAAAACATCCTTCATTACAGTTTCTGGCTTTGTCAGCACTGTATGTCCTGAGGACTGATCTGACTGTCACCAGTATGCTGTATGCTGCTTATATTTGGCTTGGGGAAACCATATCTGTGTTCTGCATTTTTGGAATAAAATCTTATAACATGCAATGGGTAGTAAAAAGTGTGGTTAGTCAGTAATGTAAACATACCTGTTAGATAGGAATATGTGGACACCAAAAACTGAAGGAGTCATAGAGCTAAATCTCGTTGCTTCTCTTCACTGCTAAAGAATGTACAAAGAATGACTTTGGAAGTACCAAGTACTAGTACTGGCTAAGAGCTACGAGTTTCAGATAATCAGTAGGATGTTTCTCATCAGAGCAAAAGGGTGTTCTCTCCCTTGTATTTGCTCATACAGTTTAGTAAATAATAATAGTGCCTAGGTGGCTCAGTCAGTTGAGTGTCTGACTTGATCTTGGTTCAGGTCATGATCCCAAAAAGTTGTGGGATTGAGCCCTGCATCAGGCTCCACACTGGGCAGGGAGCCTGCTTGGGATATTCTCTCTCTCCTCCTGCCCCTCTCCTCTGCTCACACCTGCAGTCTTTCTCAAAGAAAAAAGAAAAAGAAAAGTATACAGTGAAAATAGTGTCCTCATCTGTGTAGTAAAATCTGTTGTCAATCTAGTATGTTTTAATAATTGAGAAGAGGACCTCATGTGCCTGCTGTGTATGTCAAGTGAAATCCAGACACCATGGAGGAAAGTGGTATGGACCCTGAAATATGAATTTGGTATCAAAATATAGATCTAATATATGTATATATTTATCAATGGAGACTGACAAAAGAAGATTGTTTTCTAGAGGTTATTGTGGTTATTTGACTTTAGTTAAGAATATTTTTAGACTCTGTAAAGTTATAAGTAATATAAACTATATGCATTTGTAGATCCAGAAGCCATGCTATCAGGTTTCAACTGTCTATTCTTGGGAAGAAATATGAACTTCAAAGGAAGCTTTCATATGAAGAGGGAATTTGATTGAACAGAAAAATGGTGGACTGGAGAAGGTGAATTTAAGAAAGAACAATAATATACCGCCATTTCATTTTCCACAAGGGATCATTAAGGGATGTTAAAAAAATAAAAGCTTGGAGTTAGAATTTCTGGACATCTGAATGTTAAATATTATTTGGTGACATAGATTCTTTTGGCACTGTCCTAGTCAGTGGGTAAGTTAGATAGCTATAGATATAGCCTTAACACTTACAAAGATACAAATATTCCTAATGCTTGGTATTTTTCTAGTAGGTCTGGTAGAGAATGGAAAATATCTCTTTAGCACTGAACTTAAAAGACTGTTTAACTTATATGAGGGAGAAGCTTAGGTGCTGGGAGGATCTGGTTCACATTTTCCCCTCTTGTTCCTATATTGTGTATCAATATAGAGGGTATAGTTCACCACTCAATTGGATACAGTCCTTCCCCAGTTGATTTAACACTAAAAATAACTAGATTTCCAATCAGAGTGTGGTGCTGTTCATGCATAAAAGGAAAATAATTTCAAGTAGGAGCATGTCTGTGCAAACTCATATATATATATCCTATATATATACATATATATATAGGATAAGATATATATATATATATATATATATAGGATAAGATATATATATATGTATATATATAGGATAAGATATATATATGTGTGTATATATATATATATATATGATAGGATATAAAGGATAGAATAGGATATATATATATATATATATATATATATATATATATATATCTATCTCACATATTTTTTATTGCCACACAGGGATACAAATGAGAAAATTAGGCTATAAGTTCTGATTAAAGTCTTATTATATCCTATATTATATGAACATTTAAAGAAAAAAAAAACAGTGCCCATGAAGCAATATTCTGACATTTTCCCCTGGCTTCACTATCCTTTTGGGTAGCAGCATGTTCCCTCTATAACAAACAAGCTTGCTGCTATTAGTGCCACAGGACTCTTCCCATGTGGTATAGATCTGTCTCATTTCTCTGAAATGTATTCTTTTGCATTCCAAAGTCCTTCCTATATTTCCTCAAGAAATCATTTCTAATTTAGAAAACTTTGTAGATGGAATCCATATATCGTTTTACTATTTGGTGAGGAAGGAACTCTCTTCTTTGGATACTGGATAACAATAGATTTTGTGGGTATTTCAGCAATATGGCTAGATTCTATGTGAAAGAATTGCTTTCATGCTGTTATTTGAAAAAAGAATAACAGCCTTTTGTTATTGAAGGAATTGCTTCTTTTCAGCAAAAATCCTGATGTATCTAATTGACTCTGAGGGTATTCCCTTTCTGTCCATGCTGAGATTCTGCCTCCAGCACAGATGTTGAAACCACAGATGTCCACTACACCAGACCAGAAGCATTATTTTTCAAAGTTCCTTACTTTCTAGCATCAAAATTGAAGATATGATCACAAATAATAAGAACTCTTCTTCATAGCATGGTTTAAAAATGGAGAGGCATTTCTGGCAAAGATGGTATTCTACATTTTGAGCATTTTTAGGGGATATGAGAAGCAGATTGTCATTGATTATTCATAATACGTTCTTAGAGAAGAGTTTAATAAGCACAGTGTTCTAGAAAACACAGCTTTGGAAGGGTCACAGTGCCTGGCCACATGTTACATATTAAGGAGAATTAATGCGATTGGAGATAATTTCTGCTATGGTGTTACTGCTGCTTGTTAAAGCAAGAGCTGGAGGGTATGTGAACTAAATGTTCCTTAGTTCACAGGGCAGTGCATGATACATTTTCTTGGCTCTCCCCACAAAGTCATAAATTGCTTGAATGGCCTGAAAAGATATCCAAAAGAATTTTCAGAGGGCAAGTACTTATTGGGAGCTATCCTTGACCAAATGGCTACTTGGCTGTATTATCTGAAGAACATCACATAATCTCTGTTTCAATTACTTCATAGGTCAAATACGACTCAATCTGTGTCTATGTGGCACCAATGCAACTATCTAAAATCAAAGGATTGTCTCTTAAAATGAGTTTGACTGATTCTGTCTTTCCCTTGAGTTGACAAATTTGTTTTTGTGCCGTATAGACAAAGCCCCATTTATCAGCAGTAAAATCTCATCCGTTTAAGCACTACTGATTCATAATTTGTATTATTTTGACTTGGGTGGATCTAAAGTTAATCTTAGTATGATCTGTTAAAGACAATTAATAAAATTAGTATCCTAATTTCATAAACTAAATGAGACTTTGAAAAATACTGGATCAAGATGGAGAAATGAGCACATGATCTTATTTTCTCCTCTACCTCAAGTTCCTAGATTAAATAAAGAAAATATTTAGATATTTTAAAATAGTAAGTCCATTACAATGTTATAAAACAAAGAGAATGTCTCTAATAAAACATAAAATCAGTTGACTGAGGAAAGTATAGCCCCAAAACTGCACAATAGGATATTGCAAAATATATGGAGGCATTTCTGAGGGTGCTCTACACTTAAGAACTTCTGGTTTAAAGGACAGAAGGATCCCTGAGGAAAAGTCAAAGCAGTTAATTGGGATATCCTACTGGGACAAGCAGATGAATCATTCTACAACCAATTCCAGGGTTCTAAGCCACTGATAACTTTTTCCTGGAATAGTATGAGGATTTGGGTCACAGATGAGGTCTGTTCATTGGTAGCTTATGATATCCAGATAGGATAGAAAGTCTACACTCCTGTAAAATAGTTTACTCCTGGTACTTCTTTACTGGATAGATTGTCCTACTCCTTTACCATGGTGGCAAGATACAGATCACAGTAAATAGAAATAATATTTATAAACAGGTGAACAAGGATCATCAAATACAATCATAAGCATACATCTAAGAATCTTCATGCATCAGTGGCAGGGAACAGAACAAACACCTAAAAAAAGATAGCCAGTCAGACCTGCAGGAAAGGGCTTTGGAATAAGATGAGAAACTATATATCATCCATGAAACAAGAAATCATGGAGATTGAAAATAGTATATTTGATAAAGAATTGAATAGATAGATTTAATAGCAGTTCTACGTGACTCAAGCATAAACTAATGAGTTGTAAAATTAAGGAAAATAATTCCAGAGTATAACATAAAGAGACAAATAGTAAATATGAAAAAAAGGTTGAGATAAGCATATGTTGAAATATATTATAGAAGTTTCTGATATTGGGAAGTAATCAAAGAAATGATAGGAAAAAATTCCAGAGATGAAGATAATTATGAGTTTTCAGAGGGCTTGTAAGTTCTAATCTAAGTGAATGGAAAAAGACCAACATGCAAATAAATATAATGTGGTGAAATCTCAAAATTAAGGAAAAATAAAATTATACAGATTCAGAAGGTAAAAAATATATTTATTATGATAAATGGAAATCAAATTAATGTTAGTCTTCTTAAAATACCTTCAGAGTTAATAGAAGAAATAATTTTAGATCCATAATTCTGTTTCTAAGCTAGCTTACAATTTATGAGGATAAGGAGTTATTTATTTTTCAGATTCGCAGAGGCTCAGAATGTTTACTAACCACAGATACATTCTAAAAGAAGTAGTAAAACATTGTTTAAGCAAAGTAAAAGAAAAACACAAATAAAAAAGGAAATAGGATACAAGAAATAATGATAATAAATAATAATAAACTATATTTTTAAACATTTATTTTTTGAGAGAGAACAAGTAGAGAAGGGATAGAGACAGAGAGGGACATACAGAATCAGAAGAAGGCTTCAGGCTTGGAGCTGTCAGCACAGAGCCTGATGTGGGGCTAAAACTCATGAACTATGAGATCATGATCTGAGGCAAAGTTGGATATTCAACTGACTGAGCCACCCAGGTGCCCCAATAATAAGCTGTTTAAATAGTGTTAAAATTGTAATCATAATTACTTAAATATTTATTTAGCACATGCTATTTTTCAGGTACTGTTTTAGAACTAATAATTGATAGGATGTTTAAACATTCATGTTACAAATATAAGGAGAAACATTGGTTTACTCACATTAATATGTATATCTCCCAAAACACCAAAGGAAAAGAATAAGTTGAGAAGATTTTAAAAATCCAGCATAGTTGGGGCGCCTGGGTGGCTTAGTCGGTTAAGCGTCCGACTTTCGCTTAGGTCATGATCTCGCGGTTCGTGGGTTCGAGCCCCGCGTCGGGCTCTGTGCTGACTGCCAGCTCAGAGCCTGGAGCCTGTTTCAGTCTGTGACTCCCTCTCTCTCTGACCCTCCCCTGCTCACGCTGTCTCTCTCTCTCTCTCCTAGAAATAAATAAAAATATTTTTTAAAAAATCCAGCAATAGCAAGAAAGGTACATGAAAAGCATCCAAAGGTATGATGTATTAAAAAACAATAACGGAAAATAAGATGGAAGGAACAAGTATATTAAAATATATAGTCATAATCACATTAAAGTTATAATCATTTTAAAACATTAAGTTCTCCCATTTAAAGGTATTTGGCTATAAAGAAAGATTGGATTATTTGATATGCCTGATTCAACCTTATATTCCTTCTCAGAGTTTCTCAGATGCTTCCTTCTCTCTGAGTACCCCACTCACCTCTGTATTAACTTGCTGCTACTGCCTTTGTGGAGTCCAGAGAAAAAGAGAAAAAAACAGACATATCTGTTAATATGGTCTCAAAAGAATTGTAGTATGACCTTTGCCAGATGGAATTGAATGTAGTCCAATACACAAAGATAGATAGACCAAGAAAGTTTTTGAGAGAGCTACATAGTATCATCAGCATGAATTAAAAGAGACAGTGACACTTTAAACTTTAAAAAGACCTTTTGATTCTCCAACTTTCTACAACCAGGAAGCAGGGTGAGAAAACTGTTTATCAGCACTTGGTGATGGTGTATTCCCCAATGCTTCTTCAGATATGGCCAGGGTAAAGAAAGGACTTTCCAGAGAATGGACCACATCACCAAGGGAAATCATGGATTGGAAGTTTCTCCTATGAAGCAAGGCTTAAGCCTAATTAAGAGACCTTTTCTGTGCCAGCGTAAGGAGATCTGTCCAGAGTGGTTTAGAATAGCTATAGACCAGTGACTGGTATTTACTTTCAGTTCTTTCCCTTGTGAAATGATAATGCTTACAGCAGTTATCCTGTCCCAGTCCCACCATTTATGTTGGGTGTGTGGAGTAGGGAAGTATATATATTGACTTTATAGTTTCATAGGTTTTTAGATCAAGAACAACTACATGTGGATCCAATGTAGATCATGAGATCAAGGACTTTATGCCTAATGCTGTTATTGAGACTTGATGGGATGTCTTAGAGGGATGAGGAGGTTTTTTTTTTTCTTTTCTTTTTTTCTGTGTGAGAGACTAAACATTTATGACCAACTGGGTGGGCTGAGTACATTGGATAATTTCCCTCAATTTTCACTCCTCTGTATCATGCTACTTTGCAGTACCTCCCTGAGGCGTAGTCATTGATTTGGACTCAGTCACAGACTTAGTGCTTTGTTAGTACTATAGTAAAAACAGAGGGATTAAATGTGCTTGTATTGTTTTAATGGCTTCTTATATTTCTTCCATCTGCCATGAGAAAAAAGTGCCTTAGGCAGGTACTGGTCCTAGGATGAGACACGTAGAATGATCTTTGAGCCCAAACCATAATCTTGTGGGTTGGGAATCTCCTACTTAAGAACAGAGATCTACGGCCAACCTTCAGACCAATGAATGAGAAATGAGAGTTTGTTGTTGAAAGGTGCTGAGTTTGGGGCTGATTATTGTGCAACGTTGTTGCAACAGAAATCAAATAGAATGGGGATTGGTTAGGAGTAATCAACAGACATATCTGTTAAGATGGGCTAGGTTATGCTGTGACAAACAATAGCAGTGTCACAGTGGTTTATGGCCATCAAGGTTTATATATTACTCATGCTGCCTGTCTTTTGAGGGTTGGCTGCGGCTTTACTTTTGAACCCAGGCTGATAAAGCCAGCTTCAGTCTAGAGCATCAGTAGTCTCATGGCTAAGGGGGAAAAGAGGATGGCAGAGTATATGCTAATTCTCAAAGCTTCCAGCCTAAAGTAACCAGTGACAACTCTGTTCATATTTCATTGTTATAAGAAATCATATGGCCACTCTTAAAGTCGATAGCAGGAAAATGTATGATCTTCTTATAGGGAAGATCAGCCATAACAGGTAAATAACAAGTTAAAAAAAACCTGTATTGTTGTTGTGCTAAATGCAGTCTGTGTTACTTCTGCATAGATTCTGTCAGTTGATATAAAAATATATTGTTTATTATTGTGATTAAGAGAGAAAACATTTATTATAGTGAAGTGATTCAACTTTTAGGGTCTTTCATGTACTGTCAGCATATATTGTGGCATGTTCCACATTATGTTGAATATTGGCAATTGAAAGTAAAACCCTCAGTATGCCCATTCGGACTTTAAACGCTTTTTGAATTCTTAAGATGTATCAATTGCTTGATTTTTATGATAGAAGGAATTCTAGTTTTCAGGTATTCAAATTCAGACTGCTTTTTTCCTGATGAATTGTTTGAACTCTTTGAATCTGTTTTCTTAATAGTAAAATGGGGGAGATCATATTTATACTTCTTTGCATATCTCTGAGAATGAAAAAGGCATACTTTAAAATGTCTGATGATTGGGGTGCTCAATAAATGATAAATGCTACTGTTATTCCTTTTACTGGTGGTGGTGTTTCTATCCAAAAAATTTCTTACATAATCAGCCCTTTGCAGATTAATACTTGGTTACTCTGTGTATGTATTCTCTGTGTACTATTCTTAGGAATAGATGATTGTAGCATGAGGCTTTTTTTTGTATAGTAGTACCCAAAGCCCAAATAATGGACACCAAAAACAAAAGTTTTGAACAGTTAATTGATGTATTGTTATTGTTGGTAAAATGAAAGAAATTTAAAATACTTTTCAATAAAAATAATTTTTATGGAGTTATTCATTTGGAAACTACATTATCATTGTTGATGAGAACTATAGAAACTTGCATTTTTATTTTTAAAAACCTATAGATTTTTAATATATATTTAACATATATATATATATATAAAGATTCAGATATATTTGGACCAGTCATGAAATTATATTAATTATCCAGCATCATTCCAAGGAGTGTATTCAGATATATGTCCTTCAGAAGGCAGCATGTAGTGTTTTCACAGCTGGCATATGTAAAATTTTGTCAGATTTCTTAACAATGTTGTTTCTTCTTCTTTTTTTCTATTATTTGAGCTCTAGGCAATATATAGTATTCAATTCAAAACCCAGAATGTTTTCGCTCAAAAGCATGGTGAATGTATCTTCTTTGAACTCACGGAAGGATTCACATAGACAATGCAATGTGAGAAGAAATATCTATTTTTAGGAAGGCAGAAGATTTTCCCAAGATTTATGAAGCTTTCCCCTTTGGAATAAGATGTGATAAGAGCTGGGCTATCTCTGAAAAGACTTTTCATGAAATCAGCCAATCATGTACTATTCACCACTGTCCTGGGAGCTGTGGGGTGTACAGAATCATGAGACTTCATGGACTCCACCTTTAAGTAGCTTCCAATAGATACTAGAAGTTAGAATAATAAATACTTACTCAAGACTGTGATGTAATACTGTGTCAGATTAAGCAAATGTGCTATAAAATTTTACAGAAGAGTATAATGAAGACTTGGATGAGAAATGGAATATATCAATTTAGCCGTGAACAATCCACAATGTTTCAAATTATGGGAAGATCATGGGTAATAATAGGGAGGTAGGGAAGAGCCTGCTTTGTAAAAAAGTAAGTTGATCAGAGTAGCTAGTACAGGGCTGGGAACTTAGAGAAGTTAATCTGAATTGTGTATCTTGAGAGTCACACAAGGATTCAGAATTGATTTAGAGATACATAAAGAGGAGAAAAGATGAACTGAAAAGTGAGATGATGTTGACAGCAGGAAACCTAGGATCCAATTTTTGTTCTGCCTTTAAGTAGTCTAATGATTATAATTTGGTTGTAATGTGAAGAAAAGTTGAGAGGGATATAAAACTGGATGTAGGAAGAATGGTTGGAATGCCACTAGAGGTATGTAGGGGACTTTCACAGAAAGGTAGAGTGCAACACCTACTTGATCCCACTTTACTGTGTGACCAGAGAGAGTATGAATTAACTGGCAGGCCACTAAGGCAATAAATATCACAATTTTTTATGATGTAGTTCAGTATAAAAGGCATCTTGACAGTGTTTGGAAAAAACAAAAACACTTTTATTCCCATTAGGTAATATGTGCTTACACTAATCATTGTGTCTCTTTTCCCCTCTCCAGAAGCTTTAGCAAATGATCAGAAAGTCTTCTGAATCAATATTCAGAATATTTCAGAATCTTCAGGAAATAAAGATTTATTTGTAATAATGCCATGTTTCTAAAATATAACAGAAATTAAAATAAACCTGCTGGTATGAATAAAGAAGCAGACGTCCAAAGTAAGATTAGGAGTCATAGTAAGTCTCACATTTTAAAAATAGAGACTCATTATCATGCTCTGTCATACTCACATGTGGTACCAGGCAGTGCTGTGATGAGTGGTCCCATCATGTATGCCACAGCCTTGGTGGACACACACCAGACACACATGACTTTTGAATCAGGGAGTGATTAAAGAGGCCCATTAGGTCATTTTCGAGCATTTTGTGCCAGAGTTGCATTGTTCCTTAGTAAAGAGCTCTAACCTCCTAGCCTACTTGAGACTTAAACAGCTCATGTTAAATAGCTCTTCCTTTCTTTTGGAGTCCCTCTTTATTCTAACTGAAGTTTATGAAATCTTTTTTTATTCTTTTGGGCCTTTTTACTTTGTTTTCTTTTTCATACTCCTTACATAGAACTTAATCTAATACTCTAATATTTTGGATGTCTGAGGCTTAGGCAGAAAAAAGATATTGCTATTTTTAGTGAAGCACATCAAGGGAGTTTGCCTTTGAAATGTTCCATTTGCTAGGTGGTCATAGATTCTTGTCCATTGGATCAATATATTATACGTGGTAGTCCTTCCGAGCTACTCAGAAACCTTCTGTGTTCCTCCTGTTCGCCGCACACCCAGCGCAAGATTCCTTAGTCAAATTTTTCTCTCTTCAAAGACATCCCCCTGAACTGCTCTTTGGAAAGATGTTCTATCATGGGGAGCCAAAATAAAGCCATTTATAAAATCGGGTCCATTTATCTATTTTTCAGTAAGTGTAAAACACGACACACTTCAAAAATCTACAGCTTCATCCTGCCTAACTTGATTTGCTTGGATAACTTTTATATCATATTCAAAAGAGATACATCTCTTGGAATAAAAATTCACCAGTTCATGTGTGCTAAAAAGAACATTGTTCATTGTTGTGATGTTTATTGGTTTGAAAATCTGCCAGGATGTAAAGAATGTGGTGCAGCTTTCATGTTGACCATCATTTCTATCCTTAACAGAAAAGAAAATGTCATTTCTGCTCATGAGTACCCATAACAACAGGCAGTTCTACCTTTAATTTTGGCTAATTACCCAAGACTATAGTTTTTTTTTTTTTTATATACTTGTCTTTTACATAGTAGTATCATCAGCTTTTGAAAAGTATATAGAGATCCTATTGTGTATTCCTGAAGCTTATCTTTTGGTCAACACTGGCATTTCAATGTATATATTTTCCAATATTTTTTTTTCTCTAAAGTTGAAATGTGTGTGTGTATGTGTATGGCATAGCATCATCTTCCTGGCTCTTCTCTGTTCTTTTAGCTTTAAGGCAAATGGAGAAAGCACAAGGGAAAAATAAATATTGAATTGAGAGAGGCAGGAATTATTGGCTTCTTTTCTACACTTAGAGTGTTGATAAAATGTATGTAGTTTTAGATAGGTCAAAATGTTGTAAGAGAGTATTTATTTTAGGACTTTTCCATGGCAAGTCAAAATCTAGGCAATTTCTATTTGCCAGTTGACCATATTTGCCTGAATCTGGCTACCAGTTTAGATTGCACAGTAAGCCCTATGAAGGAGACCTTCTCCCTAGCACCATCTTCTCAAGAGTTACGGTGATATAAATTAGAGAATAAAGGATCCTTTTGGAAGGATTTTCTGTTGAATGACATGGAATATTATCAAAATTTTTGAGGGATGCTTGAAAGTGAGTTATTCTTCAGCCCTATGTTATTATGGTTATTGATATCAAATTGTTCATACTACATGTGTTTGCTCATATGTACTCACTTATACATATACATTTGTATCTGTCATAAGAAATTCCCCAAAGAAGTATAGAACATAGGGCTGAACTATTACAAGTATAGAACATAGAACATAGGGCTGAACTATTACAAGTGAGAAAAACTTAAGGGAAAATGAAATAGAAGCTTTCAAAAGGACAGAAGGCTTCGAGTTAGTATTGTTAGATTTATCAAATAAAAAATAGAGTTAAATTTGTATTACAGATAAATAATATATATTTTAAAAATATAAGTATGTCCCAAACACTACATTGAACATAGCTATAATAAAGAAAGTAATAATTCTTTATTTGAAATTCAGATTTAATGGAAATCTGTATTATATCTGGAAACTATAGTACAAAGTAAGCATGGTTTGTGGATTATTTCCTCTTGGAGAGTTGAGGGAAGTGGCTTTCTCTAAGAAGTCACATGAAGGGACCAGAAATAGTGTAATACTCCTAGGACAAATTCAAAAAAATCTTGCATCCTGGAGAGGTGGGTGAGGCCTAGTATGCTCGTATTTGCTGGTTTTGAGGAATTTCTCTGGATTCTCTTGAGAGAGAGGTAAGACAGTGGGTTGAAGACCAGAAAAATAGGAGCTGGTTCTTAGAAATGATCATTTTAGAAGGGAAAGAAGAACAACAACCACCACCAAAAGTAAAGAGTTTTGAGAGTGATAGATAATATTATGTGAAGAATGAAGCAAAAATAGTGAAAATGCACATTTTGATTATTATTGAGTCCCCTTCTTAGCTTTCTCTTCCATATGATTTCTGGAGGACAAAAGGAGAGATTCAAATGGGACTGGACTTCCCAAAACTCTGCAAATAAGAATGAATGGGAGAGAGTCTTCTCGGTTATTTTCTTTGTATTCATGTATATTGTTACTTAATACACATGTATACTCACATAGTGAAAAGTAGCATAAATGCAGCTTTTAGCTTGGCGATTTAAATAATAACTCTAAGATTAGTGAAAAATGCAGAATGCATTTTAAATTGACTGTAGGCCAATATTTTGATCATTTTATTTCTTAGTTGCATTTCCTTGTTCTTTTACTCTGGATTCTGCAAACATATAATTTACAGTAATAAATTTAAGTTTTCCTTTGATGTTGATCTTCATCAGCTCTTAGTTTAAATACCAAATACTTCACACACCACAGATTCTTGTTTTAATTCATGAATATAACCAGCATTTCATATTCTCCTTCATGTGCTTGCTATTAGTAAGCCTCCAAATTCTGTTCTCAATTACCACAGATATGCTGAGAGTATGTATAGCAGAAACCTGCTAATTTGTAACTTAAAAGCCTGGAAAACAATGGGCTTACATTAATTGGGTATCTGGTATTTTTTAAATTATAAAACAACTGAATGTTAACTAGGTTGGGAAAGAACAATTATTGTGCTTTATATCGTGCACTGTTTTATATGAACAGATAATGGCTTACATGAGACTTCTGAGTTAGCTCACAACTATGTATATTTGACAGCTATGTATTTAGGTAGTGATGGTAGGTCAATTTGCCAAAAGCCAATGCCAGAAGTCAATTTACTGAACGACCAATTCACTGAATTATAAGAAGAATTTCTTAGAATTGTACTTTTTCCTGTGTCCCTGCTCTTGCCCTGGCCCCTACATTATATGCAAATTAGCGTTTTTGCTTAAATGCAATGTGCTGAATTCTCCATGTGCACTTATGTTTGCTCTTGCCTCTGGTAGCAAATGGTTAAGTTGAACTTTTATATTAAAATATTAGGCTAAAATATTAGTTTGGGCTTTTGGCACTGAGGAATGCTAAACAGAGAACTAGAAATTGAGCCGTTGAGGAGGTCTGGAATCTGGCTTTGCCATTAGGGAGCTGTGTGACCTTGACTAAGCAATTTATCTTCTAAAGCCTTCGGATTCCTAATCGCAGGTGTTATCAGGTGTCTTAACTGGGAAATGGATCCATGGGAAAGAAAGAAGTGGACTTGCATTGTACATGCAACAAACTGAGGAGAACTTGTGGTCTCCTCTACCTATGGAGAAGTATGTTACTCATATAAATAGTACCTGTTGTGTGTGTGCTAATGGATAGAAGGGTGAGGCCATGGTTCTCAGATCTCTTTCAGCTCTGAGAGCCTATGATTTCATGATCTTCTAGGTACACTGGAACTGTTGTTTTGAGTGTAGGTTTCTTTGCCTATAATTTAAGGGAATTTCCACTTCTTAGTTCTCCAGGAAACTTACAATGCAGATTTGGATAACATGCTTCAGCTAATGGGATATAAAAATAGATACTTACAATAATTTTATTAATACAATAAACTTTTCTATGCCAAGATAATATTATTTAACCTATGTGTGTATACTTTTAACTCATTCATGTACTCAGCAAACATTTACTGTGTGTCTGCTGTATTCTTACAGTAGGTCTGGAGCATAGAGGATAAAAGTTTTTACAAAGATCTCAGTCTTTTAGGAAGATAGTCATGCAATCAGATGGGCAAGTATAGAGTAAGTGTGATAAGTCACAGTGTAATAAGTTCCTTGTAAGCTATATAGAAGGTTATATTGGATATGCCAAGTCTCAGAACACCGGGCACCCCATAGCACTTTTAGGAGATTCCTTCACCCTGGACCACATGCCACTGCCCAGTGGATTTACCACTCTGGCCTCAGCTGACTCGACCTCCCCTCACACAGCACAATTAGAGACTTGATAGTGTCCTGTAGGGGCAGGGCAGCAGGAAAGAAGACCTCAGTAGAGATCATGGTGCTTAATTGGATTATATCTTTCAAATAGTTTGAACTCAATATACAGAAGTGATAGGGGCAGTTGATAATGGGAACAGAAGCTGGAATACACTGTGGTATAAATAATGACAGGATATGCGAAAAGGACTTAGCATATTCTTGCTTCTGAGGATGATAAGATGACAACTCATAGAACTGCCCTGGGTCCTCAGAGCTGTTCTATTTCCTGAACAGCACATGCTGTGTCTCCCTGATGCCTGGCTGAGTGGGTATTGTAGCATTCCCTTGGGGCCTCTCTCTCATTTATATTCCTGTACTTACTTACAAGTGTCCATGTATTTGTAGTCTGAGTGAGTTTCTGCTTTTAGCAATGTAAAGTGCAGGGTATAAACGTTCTGAGATGATCAAAGAGAGAGTCCTGACTCTGCATCAGGCAGGACATCATAGAGGAGAATGTGTTTCATCTGAAACTTGATGGGCACGTAGTGGGACTAAGGGGAGGATGGGAGACCAATAGTGCAAGTACAGGGATGTAAGAGAGAACAAGTCAAGTCCAAGGAACAAATAGTAATTGACCATGGCTGGTGCTGAGGAGTTAGGATATGAACATGGGTTATCAGATAAGGATCTAGTACTGGATTTTATACTGCAGGTAGTGAGAAGTGAATGTGGGAATTTCCAAACAAGTACCTTGGTAGCATGTGGCGGATTTAGTAGATAGGAATAAATCTAGGGGGTAAAAGTAAGTTAGTGGGCTGTTTAATGGTATAGGTGAGCTTTGAGAACTTTGAATAGGGCAGAAACTGTGTGTGTATGTGTGGGGCGGGTAATTATAAAAGAGATTCTAAAGCAGTAGAATGAATAAGAGTTGGTAACTGATTGGGGGGAAAGGAACGAGGATTCCTGGTCTGGGTGATTGGGCAGATCAAGGTAATGGTTTCTTGATCAAGAGAATATAGAATAGAAACAAATTTGATGGAAGACGATAATAAATCCAGTTTTAGTTCTTTTGGATTTGAGGTATAAAAATGTATTATCATCTTTTGATAATGAGGTCTAAATTAATGATGGAAGACCCTATATCAAGCAAGGTGATACAGAAACATTATTCTAGGTCCAAATGAATCTGACATTGCCCTACTTTTTCTTAATTATCATTCTTTAATTATGGGACTCTCTCAGCCTAAATTTATAGTAGTGAGAGAGAGTCTCTCAAAGGATTTCTAATTTTGTAGTTTTTTGCTTTTGAGGTAATTTGGGGAGGCAGTTAGTTGGGGCACACTGGTTTCAAGCTATGTCTCCCTAGTGAATGCCATCATACACTGTGCAAGGCTATACAATGGTGGGCGAGAGTGGGGGTGAGGAGGAACCAAAACAACAGCAAACAAAACTTTCCTTGGTTTTTATTTCCTCTTGTTGCTCTCTCACTGACTCTAAAGGTGAGATAATGGTCTGTATTTTCCATCTTGTCTAGATTCTTTGACTCTCACAGAAGTCGAGCTGGTTTCTGAAGGAAAGGGTGCCTTATATAACTTTAAAGCATTTACTCTTGTCTTCTCAGCTTTCTTTGGCCCCTCAATGGTTTTTAGGTTCTTTTAGTGGTTCTTTTATTATACAATGGTGAAATTGTTTACCATTAGAAGGAGTTCATTGGGTGAAATTCACCCAGAGCTCACTTAAAACTGATGCTGCATGCATGCATGAACTGCTTCCAGGGTTACTCACTTCTTTAGCTTTTGCTAAAGGATCTGTCAGTCAATGAGTAGTTGCTGACAGCAACTTTTTAAGACTCTTTTTTTCTTATCCATAACACATTAAACACTTTGAAAAGAGATAAGCAAACGTTCTCACAGTCTGTTGTGCATGTTTCCTTGCTGCACATTTTGAGGATAATGAAATTCATGTTGTGCACAGAGAATTTCAGTGAAATGGATCAAATATCATTCTTTACCATATGTGTATGGTTTCCTATAAATTCATGACATATAGAGTTAGTGTGATTGTAATTTTCCATTTTAAAGATTTAAGGTCCTTTTACTGTTCCACAGCTCAAGTTAAGCTCTACTTGTGAAGAATGTAATGTTTCTGTTTGCATCTATTGTCTTTTATTTTGCTCATCTTCTCCATTAGCACAAATCTAGCATTTTGAAACCAGGAGAGCCATTAGTAGTGACTTTTTTTAGGGGAGTACCCTCACTGTGATACAATACCCAGGAAAGTATGTGGAAATAGGCTTTGTGATGATGAATTACTGTTACAAAAAGGACTCAGTGACACTGATAAATATTAAAGAACCACTCTTGCCCCCATGGAAACCATTTTATTTAGTTGCTTCTAAAATCTATTCTCTGTACTTCTCTTCCCTTTTATTTATGAGCTGATTTGCATGACAACAGAGTCTCTGGTCCTTGGGAGTATGTCTGCCCTTGCCACTGTTCTCTACTTTGAGTTGTCACCCTCTTTTTGCTGAGAAGATGAGTGACAATGAAGTGAGGAGTAAATGGCTACTGGAGCAGATGAACTCTGAAAAACAAAGATTCCCTTTTCATGCAAATGTCCATAGTAATTTAACATGAAGGAAAAAAAGAAACAAGGGTACAAGATATCAAGAGAACTAAATGGTATTTGAGGTTGTTCTGTAAAGCCTTGACATCTCTTTAAGAGTGTTATCTATCAAAGCATTTTTTTCCCTTTCATATAAAGTGAAAATGCATTTCCATTTGGAAGGGGAACATGGAGGAACATAAAATCTAACCTCAATCATTGGGCCTGAGTGTACACTCACACCACCAGTCCCCTCAATGTCATTTATAACTTTGTCAGTCATTCCTAGCCAATAAGAACATATCTGTGTGTGCTTACTTATTGGCCAAATTATCTGCTCTGCCTAGGAGGCCGCTCCTCTTCCTTTCTTATTTAAACTTTCTGTACCTTTCAAAGCTTAACTCAAGCCCTGGTCTATCACACTTAGAGTCTTTCTCTCTAGACTGATAATTCTTTTTTCAGAATTCCTACTGAATTTTGAATTAGTATCTATCACATAATTACCAGTGTTTTCTATGAGCTGGCTTTTTTCTCACAAAAATTTATTGAAGAGAATGACCATATATATGCATATATATATATATAATGACCATATATATATATATATGATGCTACATTGTTCTTTATCCATACCTCTTGATATAATAGCAGATACATAATATACAATTTTTAGATGGACTAGCTGCCATTTAAGAATCATGAAATGAAGAAGGATATATTTATATACATATAAATATATAAGATATAAATACATAAGATACAAATATATAAGATATAAATATATAATAAAGATGTAGATAGATAAATCTATGATTGTTTTTCTTCTAACTTTAAAATTCATGGTACCTTGCCTTAAGGATAAGACATGGCCTACTTTTGATTAGTCAACTACTCAGTGATGCCATCAATCCCAGGATGACCAATCTGTGAATTTCAGTTAAAATAATTATAAACTCAGAGACTTGATACCTACTCACATGTTTTGTGTGTGTGTGTGTGTGTGTGTGTGTGTGTGTGTGTAGTTGGTATATTATTGATAATAATATAATAGTAAATACTTAGAACTTAACTTGTGTTAAGTACCAGCATGTTTTGTATAGTCTTTTTAAATCCTCTCAGTAATGCTATGAGTAAAATTAATATTGTTATCATCACTATTTTATAGAAAAGGAAACTGAGCATTAAATAACTTGCCTGCAGTCAAAGAATTTGGACCTCAGTAGGCTGGCTCCAGAGTCTGTGCTCATAACCATTATTCTGTTCTGTTTCTTCTGTTGCCATTTGTCTTTCCCTGCACTGTCACCCTTTCTTGTGTATGGTGTTCCTCACTCTCCAAACTCAGGGACCAGAGCTTCTGAGAATGTTTCTGACAAACCTTTTATTTGATATCTTAATACTCACCACACCAAACTCAGGAATGGCTTTGAATTGGATTGTGGGGTTCCCTCTAAGTAAATATGGTAGCATATTTTAGTCAGAATTTGAACACACAATGGCTGGAAACTTTAGAAGTTAGTGTGAGTGTGGTATTCATTAAAACATAAACGAAGGCCAGTAGGTCAGGTAGCTTGATTAGGATTCTTTTTAATCACCATTTCTCTTTATGAGTTATTTGTTAAATTATACAATGGATACATGAAGATGAGATTATATATAAATGTTTTATAAAGCTAAAATTAGAAACATATAAAACTGCTGGGAAAATATATAATATAAAGAAAACAATCCCTGGGCTTGTTTCTCTTCATGTTATAGGGAAAGATTTCTTAATTGAGAAGGACAAGATTCTTCTTCACTCTGGTACTTATTTATGGAGCCAAACTTACGTTCTCAGACTGAATCACTATTTAAGTAGGGTCTTCTTTAAATAACTTGAAGAACAAAGAGGTGTTTTTTCTTTAAACATGTATGTGTGTGTGTGTGGTTCATATAACCTTTTGAAAAGGTTATAGGAACAATTTAGCTATAGATGTATTTTCTGAAGTAATATATGGTGAAATTAAGGCTACACCTTTCTCTTGTCATCTAGAGGCATGGTAAGAATTACAGGTGAGAGCAAACTGACTCCATGTCCACAGTGCAAAAATGTGATTCTAAGGGCACTCCTTGTGGTAGAAGTTTAGAGACTTCTTTTAGCTGTGCACTGGATTATTAAGCCCAATCATTTATAAATCAACACTTATTGGAGATGAGATGTTATATGTCAGCCAGTATTATCATCCTCATCAACTGAGATATCTAAATACAAGAAACCATGAGCGGTACAGGCCTAGAATAAATAACAAGTTGGTTATTATATCTGTCATATATCTATTGGGAAACTTCTGTTTGTCAAATACTGTCCTAAAAAAGAAAAAGAATAAATCATACTCTGTTCTTAGGATCTCATAATCTGGGGCAGAGGAAGGAAGGAGGGACAGGATGAAGGGAAATTTGAAAACCAGTATTATGAATTACAATAAACATATAAAGTGATGTCTAGGTTGTTCAAACATTAAAGAAAAGTTTGAGCTAGGCACACAAAGAAAATTGCACCTGTCCAGTTAGAAGCATGGAGAGGAACACTTCCTCAGAGGGAACAGAGTACAGAAAGGCATCATGGTATGACAAAACAGGGTCATGTTGGGGAACTCTGCAATTAGGAAACAAAATACAGGAGTGCCTGGGCTCAGTCAGTTAAGCATATGATTCTTGATTTTGGTTCAGGTCATGATTTCACAGTTCATGAGTTTGAGTCCCATGTTGGACTCTGCACTGATAGCGCAGAGCCTGCTTGGGATTCTTTCTCTCCCTTTCTTTCTGTACCTGCTGTTTGCACATGCACACATGTTTTCTTGCTCTCTCTCCCTCAAAATAAATAAACTTTAATAAAAAGAAACAAAATATAGAAATGCTCTTCCATTTTGTTATGGCCTGTAGTTCTCATTAATGTAGAATGCTTGATATATTTTTGTTAATTCATCTTTAAAAATTGCCTCTGAGAATGTGTCTTTGGAGTTCAGCATCAGGTTTCAGCTGCTATGCACAGAAGGTTGGTCTTGGTGAAAGATTGTCCTGGGTGTTTCTAGGGGCACATGCTGAGCATAGGGTTGCCTATGTTGTGGACTACAGATAATGAAGAAGAATGCATGTGATTGTTGGATCAGAGCTATGGCTTTTGAGGGAGCTGATTGCATTGCTCTGTACATCCATTGCTCTTTTGTGTTTCTATGCAATGCATTCCTTGTTCCATCTGCTTCAAATGTCCTTCTCCCATTTTCTACATGAGAAAGTCTCATTCTTATTTTGAAATAAAGTGAAAATTAAAGGCTACTATGTGGAAAAGGTTCTCTTCTGACCTGTGTATATTCCACACATTCACTTTTCTTGTGCATGGTGGAGGAATATATATAAAAGCTTTTTTTTCCCATTTTATGGTGTAAAGTGAATTTATTTTGTCTGAATTTATTTTAGTCTTCTGAATTAGTCATGAGTCAAAGACAACATCTGACTTTCAGAAACCACAGTCATCATGGTTTGGTAATAATTTCATCAGTATGATGTGTGTGTGTGTGTGTGTGTATGTGTGTGTGTGTGTGTGTGTAGAGGGAGGGAATAAAAGAGTGGGTTTTCATTTACAAGTACAAAAAAAAATTCTGGAATTTTATTTTGCAGTTTTCTCCCCTGAAAGCCACTGTATTCCCTCAAAATCATCCTCTGCTAAATGCTCAACAGGATGCGTGGTACCCTGCTATGAGCTCAGTCACTGCAGGCACATTGTGTATAGTGTTAAGAGGCAAATAATATGGCCATAGCTGCTGGTTTAATCTTTCAATTGGCATATGAATATTGGCAGTTGTTTTAAAGTAGTGATTAGCTGAACGCTCTGGGAATTTCTTTCCAAAATGCATACTAGTCCTTATGTGTCTCATTATTTTGCTTATGCAGGTTGTCTTGTTCAGCTAAATAAATATATGTGGTGATTATCTGTTTTCTTTAGGAGTCCTACTTTAATTTAATAGACATAGAATGCTGGTCATGCCTGCAGTCGGCACAAAGGTCAAAGATAATATGTAACACTATGGGGATGTTTATTTGGTTTCTGGAGTTTATTTCTAACTTATAGAAGAATAGAAATTCAGATATATTTTTACACTATGATGTGCCTATGCCTAAGAAGATAGACTCCAGGGGTGTATACATGCTACCAACAACAGAAAAGACTGGTCTGAGAATCTGGTTGGCAGTAAATTCCTACTTTGTTCCTATAGTAAAATATATACTGAATTGATAGGCCCAGGACTATATGGAAAAAGCAAAACTGTGTCTTAACTCTGGTTTCTTCTTACTGAGAGGAATTATTATATGCATAATTAAATGGACAGTTCATAAAAATTACATGCATTTCTTCTTGAAGGTCAACACTTTGAACTTCCTCACTTTTTTGAATCATACTGGATTTCCACTATAAAATATGCCTTACAGTTTTCAATTCTTTGCTTATAGAAGAGTACTATGGAAAATGAAAGGTTCAAAGATATAGTAAATTTGAAACATTCTTTGCTCAGACAGTTTATGGTGAGAGTCACATCAAAATGAGACAAGCTGACCTTGAGCCACTTGGGAGTTTCCTGCTCACATAGTGGACATACCTCAGTGGTAAATTAGATTACTGTGTGGATGATCTGACTCACTCATTGAAGGAGTCAAATTAATTGATTCCAGTTTTTGGCCTTTGGGTTCATAGGGTGAATTACAAGTGGCAAACATTTGCCATCCAGACTGCCTCTCCTCCAGTGCCAGAGGTAATCCTGACCAAGCTCAGTAGAGGACAGTGGATGTCTTCACTGGTCTTTTAACTGGCTTGTCAGTTCCCCAGTGTTCTCTGTAAAACATACTGATCATGGCCCAGAGCATGTGCAAGCTTCTGCAAGCCGGCTCCTCTGTGATAGTCTTGTGTACCTTTGTTCCTATAAAGTTTAGGTTATTTACCTATAATAAACAGTCAGTTATTCACAATTAAAGTGTCTGGAAAGCAGACTCTGAGATGGAGATTAGTCCACTGGAAGTTTGTTAGGGAATGCTCTTGAATTAAAATCTGTAGAAGGTGAGGGAAGGAAGCAGGCTTCAAATAGAGCGAGAAGTTGGGCTACTACACAGTCTCAAAAAAGCACCTCCACAAAAAGGTGAATCTGGAATAGCTCTTTAGAGATTACTCAAGTTGGGGGCCAACAGGCCCAGCCAGACCTTATTGCTCTCACATTGACCAGTCATTCGCTGTGGACTGCCCTGGGAAGTAGCTTTTGTTTTAGCAGAGGCAATTCCCAAAGAGGACTAGTAGCTGAGGGACATTGGTACAATACTCCCAGAAACTGGAGGAGTAAGTCCTTTAGTCCTTAAAGGGAAGTCTGAGCAACAAATTAAAGATTCCAGTACACCTGTTTATAGAGATTGCAGTCAAAAAATGCCAGCACATTTATTTAGTTAAACATTATTTAGATCTACATAAGATACATTTAGAAAGACCATTTTTTCCCTATGGAAAGTAAATTGTGTTTTAAAGAATCAAAATTTAAGGTGTTAAAAATGAAAGTATATAAATATTGCTATTTTTGTTACAATAAAAGGTTGTAAAAAGGTTACAATTGAACCTTATGAAATGACCATTTTTATAGTTCATAAATGGTTAAAAATGGGTAATTCTATATGAAAAATATAAACTAATATAAATGGTTGGGGAATGTTAGAATGGAGGAGTCCACAAGCAAGTTATTTTGTGAGAGCCTTCCAGTTTTACTTAACAGAAAATGAAACTGAAAATTATACACTCAGTGTTATGGGTATAGTTTCTTGAAAAGATATGGTATAGCAATCAGTGACATAATCAGAGGAAACCCTTTGACCATACACTGAACAACTGGTCAAGTATGTACCCTTAGACATTTCACATTAAAATGGAACTGCTATTCCTAACCCTGCTGATAAGAAGAGGGCTTCTACAGGCCTTCGAGTCTCATCTCAAGCCATCTGGTGGAGTTTGGAAGTAAGCTTACTACTCTAAAAATGGAATATCATTTGCTTAGGGTGATCTTGACAACAGAATTCTGCATTTTCTTCTCAAGTTAGAGGCTAATCTGAGAATCAGCAATGTATCCTAATTCCTGGCCCCCCTGTAGCTTTCTAGAATTCTAAGCATCAGTCATTGGTGAAGTCTGCTTACTCTCGCCTCCTTTATTGACAGTTTCTTCTTGGTGTCTGTACTATTTTCTGTTCCTTCCAAGTTGCTGATTGATGTTCAATTTCAAAATAGAAATGGCTGCAGGATCTGTGCAGCCTAAAGTGCAAACAAGTTGGGGAATTCTTTCTAAGAAAAATATTGCAAATTACAAATCAAGAATTGGTATAAAGTGATTACAATTAAAATATCACAAAAAATCACTAACTTAAGAAAACTTACATGTATTAAAATCATCAGCAAATTCAGAAAAATAATATTTTATTGTTTGTCGTATCTCTGTAATACTGTTTTCTTACATTTTATGCTGGCATACACTTTGATCATTTTTTCAAATGAAAAGAATTTTGTAATACTTTTCATAGAGAGAAATAGAAAGGTAATTCAATCTTTCCTCTAGCATGGTTTATTACATATAAATTGCTGATAGTTTAGAAAAACTTCTTTCATCTTTACAAATCATTGTTGGTAGTCTTTGGTCAATTTTTAAGATTTCTATCAAAAAGAGGAAAACCTCTATCAAGTGTTATGTATAAGCTTTCTCAGAATACAACTTTTTTTTTTGATGTAGTGTCTAATTGTAAATCATCTGATTTCAGAATCTCCATAAACAGCTTATCACTGATAAAAACACTGGAATCTTTTACATTATCTGAATGTCAGTATTTTGTATAAAATTAGCAAAAAATGTAAGTATTTTCCCTGTATTTCATTTGATTCATATGTCATTATCAAAATTAGAAGTTTGCATTGAAGCAGAGTTTATCTCCTATACTTGGCCCCATTCTTAGTTTTGTCCTTTTTTTCCTACTTTTTTTTTTTCCTTTTGGGATTTTAGCATACACTCAGCTGAGGAGACATATAATAGAAAGTTTGAAAAACAAAGAAAACTCAAGTATATTCTAGAAAAAAATTATGTGATGAAAGTATATTTGTATTAAAATGAAAAGTAGTTGTAGGAAGAAAGAACAGCAAATAAATAATAGGTATTAGGAAATTATTGAAACTGGAGGAATATGTCTCTCTATTTTCTTAAGCCAAATGTACTACATGGCATTACAGACTACTTATCTTTTAACATGTTAATGAGAATAAAAGTTGTCCTCCACCCAAACCTCGCTGATTATCATGCATCTGGTTTTAGATTATTTAGTATGGGTAAACAGAGTTAATTTCTCAGAATACTTTCGGAAACTATTCCACTAAGAATACCAGACTCTATACCATGACAAATGGTTACTTTATTTATTTTAATTATTGGATGGCTAAGTCTTTATGTTGTGTGAAACTTTTTCTTTTATATTTCTTAGGGTTTTGGTCTTCTCCATTGGTCTATTTTTCCAATATGGCACACCTTAGGTACTTCAGCATCTAGTATCATTCCTGATAATACTTTCAAACCTCTTAGATCTGTTAGACGATTGAATTATTTCACACATATGGTAGAAACTGTGGGAGCCCGACAGTGACCATGAGAAAGCATGGTTAGGGACGCAGGGATGTGCCTCAAATGGGACTCTCTGCTTGGGCAGATCATGCCTGCAAACAGGACGTTCTGCCAAGAGGCCTGCACACAGTATCCAAGGTTAATGATCTACTCGCATACGAGGGAACATGCCCTCCTTAGAAATAAGGAGGAGGCTGGAATTATGGGCAGGCCTCTTAGTAAACATGTTGTGGTCGCTTCCTCCCTTTGCTCCCCACGTCCTTGGAATGTGTTTGGCTACTTGCCCTTATTTGGTAAAGGAATGCATCTTGTAGATTTCAGTTTGTATCCAGTTACTGGGGTATAAAATAAACTGCAAGGGGGTCTTGCGTAGAATTGTTCCTCCGGCTGGAGTTGTGTCTTTGTCTGTCTTTTGTGTGTCTTCTCTTTGTGTCATTTCGTCCACAACAGAAACAGTTTCAACCAGCTAGAGGTGGGCTGGAATAGGGAATGTTGCTAAATGTTTTGTTTCACACATTTTCCTTTGTGTTTCCAGGATTCCAGAAGTTCTACTGACACTTACTCTCTAGTACTTGCTCACTGATGTGTTTAGAAATTGAAGACCATTCTCTGAAATCTCCCTGTAGGAACAGGAAGAAAGTGGAACTCTTAACAGGTGAGTGGAGAAACATAACATCATTATGAATAAAAAACTTCCTCATATAAAATTGCAACTTGAAACTGAAGTGTGAGAGTCTCTTTTTTCTAATGAAACATGAGAAAATATTTGTTTAATTAAAAAAATATATTGCTTGGGGGCACCTGGGTGGCTCAGTTAGCTAAGCATTCAACTTCGGCTCAGGGCGTGATAACATAGTTTACGAGTTGGAGCCCCACATCAGGCTCTGTCCTGACAGCTCAGAGCCTGGAGCCTGCTCTGGATAGTGTGTCTCGCTTTCTCTCTCTGTCCCTCCCCTGCTTACACTCTCTCAAAAATAAATGAACATTAAAAAAATTTTTTTTAATATATTACTCTTCAAAGACTCTTTTTTTTTAATTTTTTTAATGTTTTTATTTATTTCTAGGAGAGAGAGAGAGACAGTGTGAGCAGGGGAGGGTCAGAGAGAGAGGGAGTCACAGACTGAAACAGGCTCCAGGCTCTGAGCTGGCAGTCAGCACAGAGCCCGACGCGGGGCTCGAACCCACGAACCGCGAGATCATGACCTAAGCGAAAGTCGGACGCTTAACTGACTAAGCCACCTAGGCGCTCCTACTCTTCAAAGACTCTTGAAAGTTTTGGAAAATTGGTCTAAGATTTCTGTTCTCTGTCATTTTAACAATTACATCAGGCTTCCAAAGAGTTACCTTAAAGATACATACCTGTTCTTAAAAAACTGTAGGTCTATGGTTCTAAAACCTTGGAATTGTGGATTAATCTTTGTATTTGGAAGATAGGATTTTTTTCCTTTCCCCATGTTTTAAAAACAGTAACACCAAATACTGAGTGTATGCGTTTATGGTGTGCAGGTCTTTCCGATGAACCCATAAAAACTGAGGTCCCACATTTCCTCGTGAATTGATGATTTATTACCACAGTTGAATAGTTCTTTTCATTGGCATGGGATTTTTTTTCAAGGTGTACTTGATCATGATTAATGAGCCTCACAAACTCCTAGAGTCTCCAAAATCCTAAGTATGTGGCTTATCCTTAACAAGTGTTGATTACTTAAAAAAATTTAATGAAGCTTAATTTTTAAAACTCTTGTACAGTTTGTTCCAGAAAACATTTCTAGAACAATGTTTTATCTCGTGTAGATAAAATTAAAAACAAATTTCTTTTATTTGAATAAATGATTTAAAATGATGAATATATAGAAATAACTCATGTCTGATATATATGTATAGAAAATTATTTGTATGGAAATATCCATTAAATTAGATTATGTTCAAGAATGAATTTTCAAAGTAACTTTAGCCAATTATGCAGATTAGTGTATTCCAAATGATAAAAGTTTTTGATATAAAATTTCATTTAACTTTTTTTGTTAGCAATTGACATTGATTATCAGTGAGAGCTTTTTGTTTTATTTTATCCCAAAATGCTCTTATGATAGGTGTAATAACCAAGAAGAAATTGAAAAATCTCAAGGAAATTTATTTATAACTAAATTTACTTTCTGTATTTCTCTAATTATATTAGTACAGATATTTCTTCATGGGAATATTTTTGTCTTGGAAGTGAGATAAATATACAGTGCTTAAAAAAAAGAGTGCTGGGGCGCCTGGGTGGCTTAGTCGGTTAAGCGTCCGACTTTCGCTTAGGTCATGATCTCGCGGTTCGTGGGTTCGAGCCCCGCGTCGGGCTCTGTGCTGACTGCCAGCTCAGAGCCTGGAGCCTGTTTCAGTCTGTGACTCCCCTCTCTCTCTGACCCTCCCCTGCTCATGCTGTCTCTCTCTCTCTCTCCTAGAAATAAATAAAACATAAAAAAAAAATTAAAAAAAAAAAAAGAGAGAGTGCTATATCCTAAGAAATGTTCCTATCATGCTAACGTAGAAAACACTTGGCTGTCTTTCACTTACAAGCCAGATACATAATAAGATATCACAACTGGTTAGTTTCCTTTATAGCTATTTAAATGGACTCAAATTAATAATACATAGTCACAGTCTAATGCTGCCATTGTGGAAATGGTCTGCTGTAGTGTATATTTTGTATAACTGAGAAGAAATGTTCTTTGTAAAGATGACAAATATATAAAAATAGCATTATGCTTGGGACTTCTTTGAAGCTTTATTTTGTTAAACTTTGACTGTGATCCATCTGGTAAGAAACATTTTTCAGGGTTTTGAGGCTTGGTTCTCAGTGATTCTGCTGTTCAGTGATAGAAAGCAAATTATGTACCATGTTTGGATGAGAACATTAAGCTTTTAAAATTAGTAGAAGAAAGGATGGCAACAAGTTTGAAGGGTTCATGAGAACATGAAGAAAGTATTTTATAAAAGTCCTTAGTGAGACTTTTTTTTTTTTTAATGTTTTATTTATTTCTAAGAGAGAGAGAGAGAGACAGCGTGAGCAGGGGAGGGTCAGAGAGAGAGGGAGTCACAGACTGAAACAGGCTCCAGGCTCTGAGCTGGCAGTCAGCACAGAGCCCGACGCGGGGCTCGAACCCACGAACCGCCAGATCATGACCTAAGCGAAAGTCGGACGCTTAACCGACTAAGCCACCCAGGCGCCCCATTAGTGAGACTATTTAAATTCTACCAGTAATTATTTAAAAAAAATTTAATATTTATTTTTTGAGAGAGAGAAAGAGACAGAGAGAGAGAGAGAGAGTGAGAGACAGAGTGTGAGCAGGGGAGGGTCAGAGAGAGAGGGAGACACAGAATCTGAAGCAGGCTCCAGCCTCTGAGTTGTCAGCACAGAGCCCAAGAGGGGCTCAAAGTCATGAACTGCTAGATCATGACCCGAGCCAAATTTGGACTCTTAATCAACCGAGCCACCCAGGTGCCCCAGTAATTCTGAAAGCGTCCCAGTGAGTTTTCTGAGACTCACTGGTGAGTCATGCCCTGCATTGCGATCCTGCGCGCTTTTACCCTGGCTCTGACGGACCTCACACCGCTGTCTTCCGAAGGGAAAAAAGCTTCGTTTGTTTTGAGCAATAAAGTCATACAAACGAAAAAAAAAAGAAAAAAAGAAAAAAAACTATCATCTTAGAGGTTGAAATTTAAGTAAACATTAATTAGTACAATTTTTAAAAAATGTTAGTACTTTATTTTTGAGACACAGAGAGAAAGATTATGAGTAGGGGAGGGATAGAGAGAGGGAGACACAGAGTCTGAAGCAGGCTCCAGGCTCTGAGCTGTTAGCACAGAACCCAATGCGGGGCTCAAACCCATGAACCGTGAGATCATGACTTGAGCCGAAGTTGGACACTTAACCGACTGAGCCACCCAGGCACACCAATTAGCACATATTTTTTAGTTCCTGTTTGAAATGAACTGTTGAACTGGACATTGCAAAAATAACAAGAGTGGTATATGTTATTACATCTGCTTAGTAGGATTTTAACATCCACTGAGTGGGGCGAAACTAATCCATTTATAACCACCTCACCTTTTATGGACTATGTTATAAGAATACATTTTATTGGTCAGCTCTTCTCACAGAAACCTCCTCTTTCAAAACATCAGATCATATGAATGCAAAAACAAGTGATTAGTTGAGGAGATATATGATGATACAATAGGAACAATCTGGAATTAGGAGTCAGAAAGACTAGCTGTGTCAAATTCCTCGTCTGTCCAGTTAGTTCTTTCAGCCTACATTCCACACCCCTTCCTCCTTCATTTGTTGCTATGGCAACCAGCTGGGCAGAAGTAACCTGACAGAACCTCACCTGATTGCATTGAGTATTTGTCACCATGCAACTTCTCAGATGCCTACACATGGGAGATTAACAGAATTCATCCAACTACTGTGGTGAGGGTACAGCCTTCAAAATGTAAGAAGTTAAAACTAAGTGGGGAACCTTTGATCAATGGGGAATGTAAGCTACTAGATAAATATTTCCTTCTGCTGTCCCTTGAGTAGTCAATTCTGAGATGCATTCTTTACACTCCTCAGAGGCTATCAGTGGGATGAAACCCCTGTTGTTATCATTGAGACCAGCTTTATGAGGCATCCTTGAACTTGTTTTTGCCTTTTTCACTCCTTCGTTACTATTACAAGTTTTTTATTCTTGTCTCTTAGGAGCTATACATAAAATAAATTACCTGCATACAAACCTTCCTCTAAGGTTCTGTTTTCTTTGGGAAATACAGTTTAAGACACTGTTTTTGATATTTAGTAAGTGTATCGACATGGAACAAAAAACTCACTTCAAGTCAAGAGGTAGTCTAGATTGCTTGGTTTCAGGCTCAAGGCTTCTTAGTCAGTAGTTGTTAGACCTTAGATAAATTTCTTTAATTCTTTGTGCCATGGCTTCCACACTTGCAAAATAGGAATAAAGTTAAGGCCTACATTATCAGGATTGTTGTGATGATTAAATATAATACACATTCCTTAGTAGTACCTGGCTCATGGTAGGTGAGTCTGACATTAGTTCATTCATGCAAAGCACTTACAATAATGCCAGGCATATTAGTGGTTTAAAGTAATGCACATTTATTATCTTACAGTTGGGAGGTCAAGATTCCAGAGGGCTCTGTTCCTTTTAGAGGTTCCAGAGGAGAATCCATTTCCTTGCTCTTCCAACTTCTAAAGGCTGCCCACGTTCCTCACCTCTTGGCCCCTTCCTCCCAACTCTTTTCCTGTTGTCACATCTCCTCTAAGTCTGACTTTCCTGCCTTCCTTTTGTTGGGCTTACCAGGATAATCCAGGATAATCTCCCCATGTCAAGATCTTTAACTTAATCACATCTGCAAATTCCCTTTTGCCTTGTAAGGCAAAGTATTCACAAATTCTAGGGATTAGAATGTGGATATCTTTGGGGAGTAGTTATTCTGTCTGCCACAGTACTCAACAAAATTGGCTTCATAAATGCCTCTGATCCCTCTCCTATTGTTTATTACAATCAGAATGGTTATAATCAGAATGACATGATATGGTAATGTTAAACAAGAACAGTCTATATTTATTATATTAATTTCTATCATTATAAAATTATGCTTAAGAATTGGGCTTTCAATAATGTCTCTTAATCCGTATACTGCTTCATAGGTAGCTTTATTCCTCTTCATGTTAAGTCTGAGCCCTGGTCATACTAAGAGATTTGCAGTTCCCAAACTCCCGTGGTGTTCAACAGTAGCTCTTACTGTGCTGTATTTTTTCTTCTGTTTCTCCTTAGAAGGCTGTAAGCTTCTTGAGGGGCTGTGTCCTGTTTTTCCACAAATGTCCTGTGTGCCCAAGTCTAGAACAAAGTAATGCTCATTAATTTCTGTTGAATGATGGAATGTATTACTGAATGTATTATGTATACATGAGAAAAAGTCCAAACCATAGAATATATAAAGGATAATTATTAAATCTGATATTGTTTATAACTGTTGAAAGAGTTGATCATAAATATTTTGTATTGAATCCACTAAATAGCAAAGATACAACAATCAATATTGTATTACATTTGTTTTAAATATTTTAGTGGTAATATTTTGATTGAGCGTGCTAGAGAAAATATTTTAAGAAAAGTATATGCTACAAATCAGCCTTAATCGCTGTGGGCAGAACATTTAAATTAAATACAAGCCAAGGTCAACTTCTCCCTCAGAAAGCAAATACAGAACTGATGATTTCAGAATTTGATTGTGTGAAGGATGGAAAAACAAGCCCTTTGAAACTGCTTATCTGATAACATGTAAATGCAAGAAAATATCAGTGCTACACTCTTTATCTTTGCAGCAAAAATAAGCATCTGCATAGGCAAATTAGGTAGTGCTTTTGGCAGTCTGGAATTTTGCCCAGATTGCCTCAGGTGACATGAGATTTTGAAGGTGCCCTGAAACTACATGCCAGAATCCTAGGAGTTTCCAGTCTTAATTTTGTAATGAAATTAGGTGTGAATGTGATGACTGATGTAATGTATGCAGTACTATCAGATTTATACTTGACATTAATGTGTTGCTTCTGGGTACAGTAGTGACTCTCAATTTTCCCTGTCCCTTGGTCTGTTGGAAGGAAGCCATAAGAACACTGTGATGTCAGACCAAGGCTCTCTTTCTAGTTGCTGAAATGGCATTTTGTATAGGACACTGCAGTATTTTGTGTGGTCTACAAATTCAAATTCAAGCTCTGAATGTCTTTCCTTTGCAGATTTCAATAGAATTGTGTTCATTATGTGGAAAGAATTTTTGTATAATTACTCAAGATTTGACATGCTTAGATTTACAGAATCATTGAAACTTTAATATATGCCACTTAAAATTTAGAATAATAAAACCAGTTTCACTAAGATTGGTCTTCTGTGATGTGCAGAGTTTCCAAAATTTGAAACTTATATGTGAACAGCTATGATGGTTAATTTTATATGTTAACTTGACCAGGCTACAGCATCCAGTGTTTGGTTAAACACCAGTCAAGGTGTTGCTGTGCAAGTATGTTTTAGATGTGATTAATGTTTATATTAGTAGACTATATTCAGATGAGTGTATAGATATGGGAAGAATTGTGAAGAACTTTGGAAAATACTGGCCTTTGTATACTGGGACTTTTGTTCTAAAATTTCAACTTTTCAATTTGATGTTTTAACTGAGTAATATATACAGATTTTAAAATTTAAAAATGTATATAAAAGAAAACTATGAATTGGATGTCAGAGTGTTAAATATAGTGTCTGGCAATAAGATGACTATGCAAGATTATTATGAAATATTTAGAGAGGCACCTGGCAGACTCAGTTTGTAGAGCATGTAACTCTTGATCTCGGGATTGTGAGTTTGAGCCTTGCATAGTATGTAGAGATTACTTAAAAATAAAAATAAATGAATAAATAAAATAAAATGTTATAAACTTGTGGTATAGCTATAGTAAAGGAATTAATTATTAAATTATGTAAGTCTCAAAGCAATTCTTGTTGATTCTAGTTGGAGGGATGAACATCACCACACAAAAACACACCTATACACACATATATACACACATACATATTCCTTCCTTCCTTCTTTCCTTCCTGCCTTCCTTCCTTTCTTCATTCCTTCACTCAGTTGTGTTTATAAATGTACACAGAATAGTTCAGTGGGTAATCAGGATACTTCACTCATTTTGGTCTAGTAAGGGAAATGGTTTCAAAAGAGATATTCTTTAGTTTTAGATAATGTAGATGAACAGGTGAATAAACTAATCAAAGACAAAGAATATTTCAATAGGAAACTACAGGCATAGATCCTTTACTCATAATTGGCAACATCTCACATTTGTTAGGAATTACAGTAGAATATTTATGGATGTTTTAAGTATAGAAAAATAAAACAATGTAACAGTTCTGTGAATGAATTTTGGAGCTAGATTTGGATTCCAGCTCTGCTACTTGAGTCTATTGAAAGCTTACATAGTCTCCTCATCTATAAAATAGGGATAAGTAATGGTAAACAATTTTAAAGGATTCTGAGGATTAAAGGAGCTACTATATGTGAAGCCAATAGAGTAGTGGCTAGCACATAGTTAGTGCTCAATAAAGTAATGATTCTCCAGTGCTTTCATCTTCATACAGATTTTTTTTAATTATTTTTTTAAATTTTTTAAAAATTTATTTCTGAGAGAGAGAGAGAGAGACAGCATGACCAAGGAAGAGGCAGAGAGAGAGAGAGAGGGAGACACAGAATCTGAAGCAGGCTCCAGGCTTTGAGCTAGCTGTCAGCACAGAGCCCAACTTGGGGCTCAAACCCACGGACCGTGAGATCATGACCTGAGCCGAAGTCAGACACTTAACCGAGTCACCCAGGCAACCCTCTTCTTCATATAGCTTTTAACACAAAATCAAAATTTTAAAAAATGTTGGGAAGGAGTTATTTTATCTTATTATCTTTAGGTGTGACTAAAACTGATAGTCCCCATATACTTTATGAAAGTCATCATTGTGCTATGTTGCCTAGAATGAGAAACGCAAGTGTCAAAAATGTGTTGCATAAATCCATTTTGATGAGACCTTAAATATGATTTTTGTAAGCTGTTGTTGAAATTTTATAATTTCAATTTGGACACCCTAACCCATGTTATTGTTTTAAATGCTTAAGAAATGCAAAGAATTTCCATAAGGAAGGTTGAAATAAAAATAAAGGAGATTGACTAGAATTTTCAGCATTAGACCTCAGAGACACCTAAAATAAATCAGTTCAAAGATAGAAAAATAATCTGGGTGTTAATAAATACATTCTTCTTTATACTCAGCACACATATTCTGAACCTTCATTCATCCTTTCATACCATGGTCATAAACCCATTAATAGTATAGCTCTGCTGGAAAGCTTTTACTTGTGACATATAGGAGTCCACACAGCCTTTGAACACATGTCCTACTCAGTTCATTTTTGTGGGAATTATTGCATGCAAATGAGGATGAATAATGCACATTCTGTTTCCATTTCTTGCTAGAGACCAGAATACCTTAATATGAATTATATGACAAAAAGTAAACTTTAGATATATTTTTGCCTGGTGATGACCACTTATTGGTTAGAGTATTTCACTTCATCTTTCTTCTTGACCATCTTTTGAATGGACCTAGTGTTCATACCAGAATTTCTTTGGTCAGATCATCTATGCATGTATAATTCCTCACATAAGGCTTCCTGCCATCTGTTTCACATTTTATTTCCCATGTATGCCTTCTTGTTCCATCATCTGTATTAGTTTGGGACTAATTCTTGAGTAAGAAGTAATGTTCTTTCCTGAGTCTGTTCTGAATTGCCAAGGGTTTGTGTATTTGAAAAACCTCTTATGTAAAAACAGTGAACATTATGGGTATTAGTGAAAATTATCCTACTTTGAATGTTTTATGCAGAATTATTTTTGAGATTTAGGTTCAACTAGTCTTAGTGTTTACCAGCTTTAATTTAGAAGTCAGTGTCTTTTGAAAATATATGGGAGTATTATGAGACGGTGTGATTTTTAATGGCCATGATAACAAGTTCATAGAGAGAAATTTGAAACTTGTGCCTTAAGTTTATTTTCATAAATAATCATGTTACATAAATAAGCTGATAAACAAGATATTCCTTCAGCCTTCCTATAAAAGAGAAACATTGGTGGTATCTTCTAAGCACAGAGGTGAGTGGTTAACTGGAAGCTTCCTCACCTTTGCATGGAGCATTTGCATTAAGAAATGAGCACAGCCTTAGTGTTTAACCCTGAATATGCAGAGTACCTGGGCATTAGCAACATCTTATTGAGTCATAAAGTATGTATTATATATACATTTAGTTATGGAAGTTCCCGGGTCAGTTTTCACAGTCTGTTCTTCCTTGGAGACTTTTGGGGAAGTTTTCAGAGATACTGATAAATCTAAGACTTAATGCCTTGATGGATGTCTTGTCCTGTCTGGGTAGATTGGGAAATAATGGAAGCCAAGGACAGCATGTCCGTCCTTGTAATTAACAGAAGCACTGATGGCTGCATGCCCTGGGGTTTCAGGGAGTAAGAACAGGAAGAAGAATATGTGCACACCTTTAATCTTCTCTCTGAAAGGATGCTTTGGGCTTTTGAAAAGAAGACAGCTCTTTCTAGGGATAATTTATTAATGTTTTATATCCTACTTTCACAATGAAAATTAAAAATAACTTACTCTCCAGGAGATGTTAATTTTTGCCTAAATTGAACATTCATAGAAAAGTTCTCATTAGCCTGGGTCAGGTTTCCTGGGACCTGAATACAATCAAAATGTATTCCACGATGTTTAAGACCCCTGGATAAGAAAGAAATCTGAGCAGTTTGGGCTATTTGAGAGCCCTTGAACAACAGAGTGCCGGTGGAAGGGATACTTTAGGCAACAATCTGAATGCCCCATGAAGGCATTGATTCTGAAATATAAAACCCTTGCATTTTAGAGGTGTGAGCAATTTAGAAATAAAAGAATCCATCCGTGTCGTTTTCCATGAACCATACTGTGATGACTTAAGTGCCACTTTTTTCCTAGTTAATTATATGGATTTTCAAGAAAACTGGATTATAAAGGACATATATTACACTAAATGGTATGGTCTTGTTCATGCTGTTCATGCAATAATAGAATATAAAATTAACTTTGTTCTTATCCTATATAAAGATGTCTCATTAGGAAAGTCACCCACTCCAAGAAATGTTTAATCATTTTTCTGTTGAGTAAAGACTGCCACATTACAACCCATTTCTATACCCTTGACTGCTCCATCACTGAAAAATAATTTTTTTAAAGTCTTTTTCTCCCTGGTGCACATTTTTCTAGATTGTTATATTAAATCGTCCCTTTGTCATAACTGTGCTGTCAGGTGATGGTAAAATAATAAAACTGTTCTGTATAATTCAGCAAAATGTAATCCATTTATGTTTGAATGAAGAGTCTTTACTGTAGAATAAATCAACAAGACATGCTACATATGTAATTATTTCAGAAAACAAAGTGGCCTTAAATACTGTCTTTTCCATTTACCTTCTTTCCTGTACAATTTCAATTGTTTCCAAGTTTCATGAACTGGCAAGAGTAAACAGTTAAGTGCCTCCCTGCAGAGCTATGGTCTTGTTGGAACCCTCAAAACTGATGTGTATAGAAAGGTTCCCAACTACTATCTGCTGCTAATGGTTGTGACCCAGAGGAGTATTTTAATAAGATTTATATGTATGTATATATACATATATATGTACACATAAATATTATATGTAAAGATATATCTATTTTTAAGCTTTGTTGAAGATATTAATGACACTTGTGATGTGATGAAGGGAGAATATACTATGTGCTGTTTTCTATAATGGCTGAGATAAATGACTGTTACTCAGTCCTCAAATGCAAACCATCCCAATCTGAGAGCAACTCTGCAGAAGAGGAATGTGCACCTCATTTGGGGGCAAAGAATTATGCAGAATGTGTCCAAGACACCTGCAGAAAATTAAAGACTTTACTTCTCTGTATGTGAAATTCTCATGAGGTAATTACCCTCAGTGTCAGACATAATACCGCTCCCATTAGACAGAACACATTGAAGGAAAATTGAATAGACTTTTTGTCGGTAGTGCTCCTAAGGATTAATAGGGCTGTCTAAAGCAGTAATTGGGAGGTTTTCCCCCACTTTGCATGCAGCCATCCTCACTTGTGTCTTTCAGGTTTATTATTAGGCCATTGCCATTCTATTTACCATGGAGGCACAAGCATCTTCCTTGTTAACATCTCCTGCCAGCACCTTTGTTTCTTTGGAATGGGCTGCTGCCTTTAACCACTTCCCCTTTTGTACTGGCCTTGCCTTGCCTCCCTTTATTTCACTCCCTGGTCACAGTGCCAAGAGCTGGCAGGAAAGGGGCTCCTTTTCCATGCATCGCAAAGATGAAAGTGACCAAATAGGGCTTGATCAGCTAACGCATCTCACTTTGTTCCAGGGCTCTTTCATCCTTCAGGGAACTTCCTCAGCGGGAATGGAGCTGAGAGCTAATCTTTCTGTGTTTTGGCATCTGTAACACCAATATCCAGTTTATAGATCTATACAGCAAATGGTCTCTTTATTTGGCTTTTTAGTGTGCCTTTAATTATTGCATGATAAGATTCCTGAGCTAAAAGGAGATTCAGAAATCTGTATCATATTATTTCCTCTGCTTCTGTAACATATGGGGCCATATTAAAGAATTCATACTAAATTGCCACGAATTATATTCTATTTATCAGTAACGATGTCCTGGTTTAGGTTAAAGTAAAAGTGAACTTAAAAGTATTAGATGTACAGTCAGGATTTTGTATATCTAAAAGACTCACTCAGGTTGTGTGTTTGTGTATGTGTGTGTGTGTTGTCCGGGGAGGGAGGGAGGTTGGGGTGGGAAATGAGGAAGAATATTTAAGTAGGCTAATGATTTTGAGATTCTCTTTCTTAGATACTGTATTTGGAGCAGAGGTTTTAGTTTATTACCTCTGCCTTTTAGTGTACATTTGAAGTCTGTGTACTGAATGAAAAATACTAGAACGAAAAGTTTTATTCTGGTCACACAGACAAATGTAATTAATTGTACTGAAATAAATCAATGAGAATGAAGAGACACCACCTGTCCTTCATCTTTCTTTATTCCTAGGGGTCAATTTTGTGACTAAATAATGACATTTCAACTGACTCTGAATTGATTTTGAATTGACTTTTTAAGGACAGTTAGATGATTTAGAAGATTACTACTGCTTGAAATGTTAATTTTAATATATATTATGTTAATTTAAAATATACTGTTTTTCTATTAGAAGAACTTGAAGACATTAAATATTTGATTCTGTTCAATTCTCACTACCTTCTACTTGTGTTTCTTATTCTTACTAGAGTATATAGTCCTTAAAGATACATACTGTCTGATCTCATTTTTGCATATCTCCTAATTTCATAACACGGTAGACTTTCAATAAGTATCTGTTAAATAGAACCCTTTATCGTATTTGTGATGGTTTTTATGAAATGAACACTTTTAATTTAGATGGGGCTTTGCCTTTCACTTTTGCATCAATTATGCGCTCTGATACTAAGGTTAGTATCAGAAAAAATTTAATTTTTAAATATTGATCTTTCAAGAATTTCCTTTACAGTTTAGTAAAATGATCAATCCCTGTCCTTGTGGCCAAATTCATATATATAAATATGTAACAATTATGTTATATAAATATAAAATAATGTAAATAAATATTAACATAATATATAATATATATTAATCATATAATTATATACTTCATATAATATCAATACAGTTATGCTCCAGTTAAAGATAGCAAAACATAGATATTTAAACTAATAAAACTGATAAGAAATCTTTATTGTAATAAAAGAATTCAGCATAGGCAGGTCTTCCTATACATTTAAATATAATTCAGAACTCTAAATTTAGACCAGAAGTATCAAATGCATAACACAGTGCCTCACACTTAGTAGGTACTCACTAAAAAATGGCAGCTGCTATCACTATTCTTGTTAATAGTTTTAGGTATCCGTGATGTAGTGGATCCAACACGGGACTTTAATGTATGCTCAGAATATGTGTTGATTCAGTCCTATGTTATCTGAGTGTGTACAAAAATTTTACCCCTAAAATTAAAATCTTTCATCTCATGTGATATGTGAAATTATTTGCTACATTGTAAAATTCTATATAACTGGAAATTATCATCATTTTGAGACTGTTATTTTCTGGCTTATTTTTAAAGACTAAATCTATAGTATAACTCTGCTATTTATGAAGCACATTTGCCTGCTTACCTACCATCCTAAGATTATTCTGATCTGTGGCTGATGGATTTTTACTAAAATGTATCACAGTGAGTTGTGTGAGATGTCAGATGTAAAGTTCATGGGATGTCAGTTTCTGGGATTGAGATTTTCCTAAGGGCTTATTTAGATAGAGGCTTATTCAGCAAACACCTACATTTTTGAAATTTGGCAGTGACAACTGAATGCTGGTAAAGGAGCCAGATGGACTACTCCACAAGGTAATACCTCCTCTTTATTACACCAGACATACTACATTTACCAGCTAGCGTTGGCCGGGAGCCTCTGTACCAACCTGGCTAGGACCCCCGCAGGCCATGAATGGGCTGTTCTGTCAAAAGACCTCCTTGATTTCTGCCCTCCCCTGCCCCGGCCAGATTTTAAGCAAAAGCCCAATTAGTGGTGGTAACACCTGCCCACCAAAGAATGATGGAAGACCATCAGCTCGTGTCTCAAAGATCACTGAATGTCTAGTAGGTTGTGAAAATATTTGGTCATGACTCATTCACTACTTGGACTAGGTTCAAAGTGGGGAAACTCATTTCAAGTTCCTTCAAGTAACCAGCTACCTCCTGTGAAGAAAATACATAATACCACCTAAATATAATCTTACACCCTTTAGGATTTTGGCTCTTTTGCAGGTTGATAATTGTATAGCCACATGAATAAATATTCTTACTATGGCAAATCTCTTTGTATGTATTTGTTACATGACATTAGTTTAAAAGATGAGTTAATTTTTAAGTATGTTCATGTTGAAGTACTCCTTTCTGCTTGCCTGTATTTTTCACCCTAATGAAACCTGACTTATGAAAACAGAGGGTAAACTTTTTCCCTCATGAATACTTACAAAGTAAAGCTAGTAATTTGCCTCAGCTTTTGCTAGAAAAATAGTCATTTTATTTTTTTTTCTGTGGCATTTGAATCTTTAATTCATTATATTTTTGGGAAGGTGACATAGATAGAGTGACATGCAGAAAACATTGTGCCAATTTTTGGTAACACTTTGTTCAGTATTTTTTAATCCCCCTGTATCTCCCTTGCACTTAGTCCATTTAGAGTCTTTTCTTTTAGCTTGGTAATTTTTTTCCCTAATGACCATTTTTGTTAGACTATTATATTTTTTTCTTAGCTATTTACTACTTCCTTATCTCATGTTAATGGATTTAAAAACAAAAAAAAAATCAGTCTCAAATGTTCAAAGGGGCAAATGAAGTCTGTTGGTTAATTTTTTTTCATCAAAGATTTTGTATTTTTAAGATATACAATATGTACTTAGATATTTAGAAAATATATTATACAAAGCGGTGCATAAATTCATATGTACTGTAAAATTATAAAAATAAAAAAAAGCCATGTATTCATCATCCATCTTAAGAAATAAAACATGTCTATGTACTCCTCCCAGATCACATTCTCTTCCCTTTCTGTATTTTGTATCTAGCTACATGTATACAACCTAACAGTATGTTTAGCTTACTGGTATTAAATTTTGTGAAAGTGGAATCATAATGTGTGATGTATGTTTTCTATGCCTGACATCTTTTGTTTAACATTATTCAAGATTCACTTTTATTGCTTTGCATGGTATTATATTACACATTTTTATTGCTGTAGAGAATCTTGATATATTAATATACCACAATCTATTTCTCCACCCCACAAAGCACACATAACAATGTAGGAACAATAGCTTAACACATTTTGTTGAACGTTTGTTTTGATAAACATTTGTGGCTGTTGTTAGGAACAATGCTGCTATGCATGTTCTTATATAAGGCTCCTAATCTGTACTGTAAGATTTTCTCTTAGTAGAATTATAAGGCTGTAGCATATGAGTATGTTCAGCTTTAAATGCCAAATATTTTCCAAAGTGTTTTTACCAATTTACATATGAACCAGCAGTGGCTAAGTGAATAAGTCCTCTTGTCCTACATTCTGGCTAAAATCGACATTGATACACTTTTTAAATTTTTATATGAAATTTTACTTCCTTGTGGTTTTAAATTGTATTTCCTGATTACAAATGAGGATGGACACAGTTTCACATGTTTACGATCATGGGTTTCCTCTTTTGTAAAAGGCCTGTTTATGTCTATCGCAATTTTTACTTTAGGTTGTCTTTTTCTTTTTGATTAATAAAACTTTTACATATCCTAAAGGCTATCCTTGTATACAGATGCTGCATATATTTTCTTCCCACTTGTCTGTTTATTCTCCTTATGAAGTATTTCAAGGAATAGAAATTATTTTTAATGGAATAAATTTATCATTTTCTTTATGATGTATCTTTTTTAACTTGTTAATGATTTTGTTCCTACCCCAAGCTTGTTAATTGTCAACTAAAGGTTTATAGATATTATTTTATACAAGAGAAGTACTTAATATATCTGGAATTTCAGATTTGTCTATAGTGTGAAGGAAGGATCCTATTTTTCTCCTTGTTGTTTTTTTTTTCCAAATGAATAGCAATTCTTCCAGAAGCCTTATTGAAGAGTCATGCCTTTCCCCACCAACCTGCAATGTCTCTTCAGTTAGAAGTTATTTACATATGTGTAGATTTATTTCTTTTCAATCTCTATTAACCCATATTCTTTATCATGATGCTTTACATCTGTTATATTTATGACATGTTATAATAAATCTTGATATATGACAAGTTATCTTATTATTTTTCATGCATGATTTTGTTGTTTCTAAGCTTTTTTAATGACATGAATTTTAGAATTAGTTTGTTACATCCCATTAACCACTCTATTTGGATTTTGACTGGAATTGCATTTAATCTATAAATCAATTTGTGAGAATTTCCATCTCAACAACTCTTGATACCCCTGTCAAAAAACATGATATGCCTTCCAAATAGAGAGGATTTTAAAAATAACTTTCAATGGAGATTTGTAAATTTATTCACACAGACTTTTCCCAAGGTTTATTATTCTTTTATGTTTCTTTTGTAGTTTTAAAAATATCTTTATATATATTTTAAATTGGCAAATATCATAAACAAAAAATGCACAAAACATAAAGTTTTGCTTAATTATTTGAAGTACAAACAAACCATCCACCAGTTAACCAAAAGAATATTGGAAACTTTCTAGAAGCCTTGTTTATGTCCTTTCCTGATCATCACTTCCTCCTAATGCTTCACTCTAGCTACTCTTTTATCTATCTTTTCTCCTTCATAGTTAAACATTATCTAAATTTGTTGCTCTACTTTATTTCTTTGTTGATTTCTCAATCATCTGCAGCATGGCTTCTGACCCTCTCCTAACCGCTGTCACCTTAACTGTCAATGACAGTAAATCTAAAGAACATATTATAGGTTTTATTGTAATTTTTTTTTCCTCAGGAATATATGATATGATTGGCCATTCTTTTCTTCATGAAACTCTCTCTTTTCACACTGATTCAAAACTCAACATATTTTCTCCTACCTACTTAGGTTCACTTTTTTACCTACCTCCCCACCCCCAAATTTTCATGCTCTACTCAGTGGATTCTGTTCTGCGGTCTTTTTCATTCACTCTAAATATGCAGGCTGGGTAATCTCATCCATTTCAGTTCTCACCATTATTGTTGTTAGGTATTGACAACTCATCCTTATTTCCAGTCTTCTGAGCCTCAGATGTGCCTACCCTACTGCATATTCTACAAGTCATCTGGATGTTCCCCGGGTACTAAACACTCATGTCCCAAGTCGAACTTACCATCTTTTCTCCTGTCCTGCCATCCCTCTGCAGTCCTAATCATAGAAAATGCCACCACAACTGAGGCAGTTGTCCAAGGCAAAAAAACTAAAAGTCATTCTTGATTGCTTCTTTTCTTTACTCTTCAAATCTGATAAATTATTATTTCCTGTTGATTTGAATGCCTTTTGGATCTCTCTACTTAATTTCGTTTCCTCTAATATCACTATAGATCAGCCTCCATTATCTTTTCCTTGAATTTCAGTGTGTGATTCCCAGCTTCCCTCAGTATTCATTCTTCTGTCATTGTCTTTAGTATGGTCATATGATCTTTATGAAGAAAAATCGGATCATGCTACTCCTTTTTTAAGTCTTCTGATCACCTCCCATTTACTCATACAAACAAAAAGACAAACAGCAACCCAAATTCTTTACACATACAGAGACATATTCAATCTGATATCCTCTCCTCTCCCCATTGACTCGTTTAAAAAATTTCCTACCACCTCCATCAGTGAACACTTCTCCCCCAACTTTTCACCACATTGTTTCCCCAGTGCTCTACATTTCCCTCTCCTAGAACTCATTATACTCTGTTGTATGTACAGGTTTACTTTTCTGAATCTCCTTTTCATTAAGCTCTGTGAATAGGATTACCAAAGGTTTTAACAAAAATACTAACAAAATGTTTTTGATGACTATTAAAAAAAAGTCATGATGTGGAAAACTTAATGACAGTAATCTATATTATTATATTACAAGCTGATATTTTGCACCAAGTTGCATTGCCTGATTATATATCAACATAATAATATACTGAATCTGGGAAAATATGTTTATGAGCTTGATTTTTCTTTTCTTTTTTTGTAAGTTTAACTATAAGACCATCTGGTTTAGGATTTATAGCTACCAGGTCTTTCTCTGAAAGCTGACCTGTGTCCATTTGTTCACATTGTATACTAAGTGCCTGGCACAGGGCTTGGCACGTAATAGGTACTTATTAAATAATTGTTAGGTGAATAAATGAAGAAAGCAAGAAGAAATCATTAAGTATTGGTATTTATCTGGGGAAATTAGGAGGGCTATTCCATGTTTATTAAAATCAAGCATATAGCAAGAATGACAGATATAGTACATGGAGAAAGGTTTGGGATATAGTGCTTCCCTAGTCATTATTTTGTCTTGGTCATCTTGACTTCCTTTTCAAAATAGCAACTCAGTGAAATCCTCACTTTTGAAAGAAATCATTTTGTTAAGAAGAATAGACATTGTTTTGGTGATCAAACTATTTATGTTTCCTGCATTAGTACTCAGGTAGAAATTCTCCTATATCATGCTGAGCACTCACCACTTCTGCTTCTACCTACCTCACTTGATAAGAATCGCTACTGAGGCAATTGTAAATAGATCAGTAGTAAGCAAGCTTTATTTGTAAAGGACAAGATAGTAAATACTTTTTAGCTCTGTGAGTTCTAGGGTGTCTCTTCAACTACTCACCTCTGACTTGGCAGTAGTGGGAAAGCAGTTATAGGTGCTATGTAAATGAGTGAGTGTGGCTGTGTTCCAATAAAAATTTGTTTACAAAAACCAGTTGAAGGATGTATTGGCCTATGGGCCATAGTTTTGTAACCCCAGCTCTAGAGAAAATATTGAAGGGAGGTGTAAAATTTATGGGAAAGATTAGAGCTCAACTCTTTATTTGCAGTTATTTTTCTTCTTTATAAGGAACAGGAGAGGGCAAAGAACAGAGCATATGTCAGTGGGAAGAGGAGGAACACAGATACACCTCCAGTCCCTCTTCCATACTGGCAATTTCACCAAACACATGACTTCCCAGCTTCCACGGTGACTCGTTTGACTTTCAGTTTGAAACGCAACTGGTTTAAAAAAATAGTTTCTTTGGAATAATGGTTTCAATATTTATTTTACATGAGCAAGATATGTTTGAGATAAATTTGGGCTACTTCCAAGGTAGCTCTAGGGACTTCTGCGGTATATCTGTAAGTGTTTACAAGGCAGAGTTTGCAAATTATTTTTAAATCAGCAATAGCTTGGTAACTGAATGCTTCCTCGCTGAAAGGGCACTGGATTTCCCCAAGAAAAAACAAGCATGCTAAGAACAGTCTGACCACTTCAACAGAATCTTAATAAGTTCCAGGATATGTGGCAAGTATGGATATGGCAAAGAAAGTAGCTGTTTTTCTGCCATTTTCGTCTACCCATGTACTATATGTGTATATCTTAATACTGTGTCTTCAGCAGTAATCTAGTTTGGGAAAGAAATGTCAGTAAGAAATCTTAAGCTAAATTATGTATGTTATAATGTGACTTTGGAAAATTCTATTCCATGACTTATCTTGATGCAATAAGAAAGAAACTATTTCATTCAAATTTTATGCTTGGCAACCTACTGGGACATTTTTCCATCATTCCTATACCTACCCTACCCATTTGGGTTTCATGACAACATATAGTAAGACACTGGTCCAGCTAAAAAGCACGCTTCTTAAGTCTTCTTTAAGGAAACATTATTGGAGACTTGAGAATTATATAGACCCAAGATTTCAAAATAGGGAAAAAACAATAGTAAAGTGGCTTTTTGCCCCATTAGAGCAGTTTTAGGTTCAAGAGATCAGGGAGCCTAGGTGACTCAGTTGGTTAAACATCTGATTCTTGATCTCTGCCCAGGTCATGATCCCACAGTTTGAGTTTGAGCCCCATTTCAGGCTTTGTGCTGAGGGCATGGAGTCTGCCTGGGATTCTGTCTCCCTCTCTCTCTGCCCCTCCCCTTATTGTTCTCTATCTCACTCTCAAAATAAAAAAGAAATGTAAAAAAATAATTAAAAATTTAAGATCATCAGGTGAGCTTGTGCAGATGCTTGGTATTTACATCTATAAATGGTGGTAGTGCAAATCCGAAGAGGTACCCAGGAATCTTCATCTCTTATTCATCACTCTAGATAATTCTGAGGCAGTTGGTCACAAACTGCACTTTGAGAAACATTGTTCCTAAAGCTTACTTCTTTTGTCTCTCATGGGTCTGTAGCAAATAGCTCATTGGGATAGAAATTGTATTTCACCTTTGGGTTGCCTCCAAAGTGTTCTCTGGTGTATGAAAAATTTTATGATTTGAATTGTGCACTTCATTCAGCAAGATCCTACTGGCTCACACATTCAACAATAATACCATGGAAGCTACACCAAAGAAGCAGATGCTTGGACCCTGCTGTTCATGTGATAGAAATGATCATATTCAGCAGCAAAATCCAGAGAGACTGGATGAAACCTAATCAGTCAAGTCAGTTTCCAGAAATATAATTCATTCCTAGGAATGAAGAACAATAGTATGCAAGTCATTAAAATCATTACATCAGTCTAGCATTTGAAAAAGAGATTTTTATGTTTCTGCCTTGTTTTATATATAGCCAGTGCTCTTAATCCTGTAAATTTCTCCACTGACTGCCAAGATGATATTCTAAGAATGAATGGAAATGACATTTCATGAGTTTCACACTTGAAATGATTAAGCATATTTGGTGACAAAAGCTGAATTATTAATAAACAAGTAGCCTGGGTATATATACTTTTGTGGGTGAAGAGCTATAGTTATTTCCCTAAAAGCTTCTTTAATTCTTTGAATAATATCTAATAGTAAATATTTAGGAGAAATTTAGCTCCTCAAATTATAGTTTCAGATGCTGCCTTCCTTTCTTCCTTTCCCCTCATCCTCTTACCCTTCTGTCCGTCTCTTCCTCCTTCCCACCTTTCCTTCTTTAAAATGTCCACACTTAAGGAACAGCTTTGTTACATTTTATAATGACATGGGCTGGCTAGTGAAGTTTGTTCTCTGATTTTGAGCCTATATTGACAACATAATTTTGAACAAATATTTTAGCTTGTTCATGACTGTTTCTCTTTTTTTTTGTCAAAAGTAAGATGATATTGACTGTGCAGGTCGAGGTACATAGGCAATTATAATAACAGAAACCTTTGCTTATCCTAAAGTACTAACAGGTAAGCACAAACATTCCTATCTTTTCTAAGAGATTATGTTAAAACAATTTTTTTGAAATTTACTTTTATAGATTTGTTTAAATCACCATTATATTCTTGAAGAGGAATATAGCATGTGCCAGAGAACAAGCCCCTTTCTGGAGCTTTATGTTGACTGTAATGGCTCCTGACCCTCTGGTGAACAACTGCTCATAAAAATGAACTGTTGACACTCATGAAGAGAATGCCCTCTCTCATGGCTCTGGCAAGCTCCATAACTGACATTTAATCTACCTGAAAGCTGGATCTCTGTTTGCTCCACTATCACAATTAGTTCCTTAACAATATTTAGAAATATTTATTGTACATCACTCTAAAAGGATAATTTCATTTTGGCAGCAGTTTGTGCTTATTTATTTATTGAGAGAGGGAGCATGAGTCGGGGAGTGATAGAGGGAGAGAGAATCTCATGCAGGCTCCGCACCCAGAGCAGAGCCCGAGGTGGCATGGCTGAGCCAAAATCAAGAGTCAGCTGCTCAACTGACTGACCCAACAAGGTGCCCCTAATTTGTGCTAATTTAGATGCAAGCCATAAGAACTGTCAGTTCCTCTTTGTTAATAAGACCTCCAGCATTTCTTTCTTTTAAATTTTTTTTAATGTTTTATTTATTTCTAGGAGAGAGAGAGAGAGAGACAGCATGAGCAGGGGAGGGTCAGAGAGAGAGGGAGTCACAGACTGAAACAGGCCCCAGGCTCTGAGCTGGCAGTCAGCACAGAGCCCGACGCGGGGCTCGAACCCATGAACCACGAGATCATGACCTAAGCGAAAGTCGGAGGCTCAACCGACTAAGCCACCCAGGCGCCCCACCCCAGCATTTCTTTCTGATGCTCTCAGGAGACCAACACATACCATCTTCAGAAGCTGCTTTGTGAGTCTCACACCCTTCCTATAAATTTTGCTTTATAGCCTAACTATGACATTGAAGTTCTCCTAGTAATTTATTGTCAAACATATATTAGGAGGAAAATAATGTTTATGTGAAGAAAACCTAGCCTGTAGAAAAACATCTGAATATTGTCAGATTTACCTTGTTAAAATTGTATTAATTTAATGAAATTAATATTAACCTCCTGGAGACAGAGCAAAAGAGACTAGACCAAGAACCAGAGGCTTAGGAATGTCACTGACTGACCAGGGCAAGCAGTTTAATCTCTCTGAACTTCATTTTTCCTGTTGTAATTTGAGATAAGAAATGTATTTTTGTGGCATCAAATGAGATAATGTACTTTGTAGTGTATTGTGAGCTGTGAAGTGCTACACAATATATGGAGTTACTGTGTTTGGTGTTGAACTCATATTAATTAGATTAAGAATGTTATGAATTAGAAATTTTCGTCCAAAAATTGAATTGACTGGTTTTCAGTGAGTGAACCTTTACTTTAGCAAGAAGGTTTTTTTTTTCTATTCTCTAGAAAATAATTTCTGCACTTTTTTTTTTAACTACCAATAGAATACTGAGCAGTCTGGTAATGTGAAATATTTTATGGTCAGATGGGTTATGCTGAGAATATTCTTTTCTTCATATGGACCAAGTCCTAACAGTTGAAAAATCCAAGCCAATTTAATTTGATCATTGTGATAGTATTTCTCTGGTCTCATACCACATTCCCAGCAAATGATTGTTCCTCTGGTAAATTGAAATAATAGCCAGATTAGAGCTTTGCTCTAAGTGCACTCAGAGACCTTGTAAACTGTGGTTAAAACACTAAGTAGTCTTTCATAGGTTCTTGACAAGAGATGATAAAACAGGGAACACTTTTTTTCTTTTTCCCTTTCTTAGCCTAGTCCATGTGAAAACTGTGTCGTTCACAATTGGGAACGTAAGACAGAGAAAGGTGTAAATATTTTGAAAAAGCTCCCCTGATCTCATTGTGATCCTCTTGTTATTTTCCCCTCCTCCTCCTTTTTATTGTTCCTCTATTCTGTGGTTATATTTCTATTTCATAAGTTTATAAGAAATAAGTTTGTATCATAGATAAGGATATTCTCTCTAGTGAGAACAAATGAGATATTTGATAAGCATTTAAGAAACTGAAACTTCTTAGAACCTTGGTTTAGTACAAAGAAAGTTAGTAGGCAAATATATTCCTTCTATTAATAGAAGTAGTTAAACTTAATATAGGTAGTTTTAATTTTTCTGTGATGATATTGAAGATGAGAAATGCTGATGCTGGGCTATTAGAAAAGACTATTAAGGAAGAGATATGCAAAATATGGATTTGGGCAGGATATTGTATATGACAGGTTCAGAATTTGTGAAATTCATGTTATTAGTTATTTCCTTCCATCCCCAAACACTTGCCAATCAGAAAGCAAGTGATGTATAATCAGATAATTCACAGGATACCACCACAGCTACGCAGACAAAGTTTGTGATTTTCTGTTGTAGAAAAGTGCTTCTGAAACTAGAAGAATAAAAATTAAAGAAGAAAAAAATGGTATCACTATGGGAAAATAGACAAGAGGTTTCTCCTTTCTGTTCATGACAAATTGTATACATGTACCTATGTCAATTTCAATGATCAGGTAAGTGTCATGAAATATGGATTCTGACAAGGATTGGTGGTTTGCACCATGATGTTGAAAGCAGGATTCATTCCTGAGATTTTGGGCTGGTAAGGGGAAAAGAACGCTTTCTGAATCCCTATGAAGCATGGACATGTGCATAGCTGTTTTATAAAATGGAATGTTTCAGAGAATTCTGTTTCTGTAGTCATTACATGAATTTAATGTTTGCTTGGTTGATCATAGTCTCATTTGAAACTCTTTGTATAATCTTAATTTGGCACGGTATTGGCTATCCTATAAATTATATTTTCTGGATGTCTTGTACAAAGCCAATATAAACTGAATAGAGAGAAACTAAGGGAGTGATCAGGGCTGTGATGTTTTATTGTGAAATTCTATAGGAAGGATACAAATAATTACTTGTACTCCCTTTTATTTTAGATCACTTAAAGTGACTTGAAAATTATGTACAATAGAACAAATTAGAATCTGAAAAAATGTTTGCAAAAGAAGAGAGTAAAATAAGGAAATGACTTAAGATGGAGAGGGAGTTGGCACAGGACAGAAATACTTAAGTCAGAAGTTACTCAGTTGTTTTGAGTGATAGATAAATGTGGCTCTAAAATTTATAATAACCAATAAGAAATGTTTAGTTATTAAATTTCAAGTGTCTATTAAATAAAACATAAATTCCTCAGGAGAATGTTAGATTATAATACAGCAACAATAAAAGAATGATCCTCTATAATTACCTTTTTTTAAATATAAAATACAATATGTTATAGAACTCTAGTTTTCAAATAGTCTAATATTTTATATTTGGAAATCTGCAAATTTACTATGTGAGGCTATGATGCCAAGACAGTAGAGCAACAAACTCCAAATCAGAAACCCAGAATTTCATCCACATGTTAATTCTGAGCTCTATCATCATCGTTTATTACTAGTGAATGACTTAGTTTTTCCATGTTGTTCTGAAGTGATACAAATAAAATAAGCTAACATTCATATTTGAAGAAATTAGCTTTCGCCATCCAGAGAAGGCTCATAATATTTTATAATCTCTTCTAACCTGGAATGATATGCAATATTTTTCTTTTCTTTTTTTTTTTTTTAAAGTTGGTATTTCTTACCTGGAGTGTTTTTTTCTACTTGATATTCCATACTTTCATTTATGACTCTTTGCAATGAAAGGCTGCATGACATCTGTTTCAAATCAGATTCTCCCTAATTTTTATGTATGCCCTCTTGTTCCATCATCTGCATTAAAATTCACAAGCAGACATGATCTATTCCACGTTGGATTTCATCTTCTGTACTACAGATCTATAAAACCTATCTTTACTGCCTTGTTTCACAGGTCTCTTCTGTAAGCATTTGTCTTTTTGGCATTTCTTTCATTCACCTTTGACCTAAAATCAAGCAAGTTTTGGGTTTTTCTTTTGGCATGTCAATGGCTAAAGCATCTTTCCATAAAAGAGAAGAGCTAATCAAGTTGGCAATCCAAGAGAGGTCTGTGTATTCTCACTTCTCAGCTTTGCAACACCTTCTCATCATTCTCTTAGTGCCTTTTCTTATTTCTGTGGCATTTTAAAAATCATTCCCTACATGGTGAAGACATCTGGACATTCTGAATAAGTGTCTGATTGTATGTTGTGTATGTGTTTTCCTTTAAAAAGAGGCAAATTCCAGTCCTCCTTGTGTTCATTCTTATAGGATTGGTAAAATTCTTACTTTGAATGGAGTCATTCTTTCCTAGCAAGGTAAAGCTTTTGGAAATTTAGTTGGAAACATCTGTGTGACATCTCTTTTATCCTGGAAAGCAGCCTGCTCATGCAGTCCTGAAGGATTTGTTTAATTAAGAGGGACAGGAGCCTGCTTTGAATCGCCAAATGGTGCAGCTCTAAATTCTCTAGTCTTCTAGTAAGAACTCTGGTCTTTGCAGCACATCATTGAGAAATAGAAGACAGAGCTTTACACTTTCAGGGAATATCCTGCTATTTAGATGAATGGGTTTTGAGATAATAACATTATGAGCAACTGTGTGACATCTATACTCCATTAGGGCTAGTAGATTATTAAATATACTTGAACAATAATTTGCTTAGTACCTACTATTTTTTATTTTTGTCCAGTATGGTATACCTATATTACTCATAGCTTATGCTTACAAAGATGATGAATAGTACACTGCTGATGACAGTGAGTTCACAATTTAATAAGAGAACTTACTGACTAATTAGAAAACATGAGTTGATGGATTTGATGTTGATCTTTCGAAAGACCATTAGTGCAGTGGAAGAAACCTATTCAACCATCTTCACATAACAATCTTTTACTTTTTTTAACTTTGTTTTCAAGTTCTATGGTTTGAAACATGCTTTGTGGAGGAGGATTACCAAATGTTTTGCAGTATCTTTGTTGTTTTTTCCATTTGTTCAAATATCTAAAAATTCTTTTGCATTTGTAGAACAGTGATTTATAATGCTTTGGCTTAATTCTGTTGCAAGTGGGTGGACAAATTAAAAATATTTCGATATGGTTTTTCATGTTGATTCCAGCTATTGTAGTTACCTGGTGACAATATTCTGTTGTTCTTGCCTGGTTATTGTCATAAATTGTAACTGGCATACCAGTTAATGATAGATTATTATTTGGAATATTCTCTTGATACTGGAGCCTATGGGATTTAGACCTTTGGGATTGGAATAAAATGTATTTTCTTTTTTTTAAAGAAGAATATGATTAGAATTTACACCTAATTTTCAATATGCAGTTGTTCCTTTAATATGTTCTCTAAGCCTTTACTTATAGTCATGGCTATCTTACTGGCTAATAGGAAATATCAGGAATATAGGAAATTATGTAAGTGATAATTGAGTATGGAGAGGTCATCAATATTGAACAGGGGTTTAAACAGGCTATGTCTTAAATCTGGTCCACCACCAATTTTTATAAATAAAGTTTTATTGTAATACAGCCACACCATTTGTTTATCTCTTGTCTATAGCTGATTTTGTACTATGAAGGCAGAGTCTAGTAGTTGCAGCAAAGGCTATGGAAAGTAGAGCCTAATATAATCATGATCTGGTCTTTGCAGAAAAAGTTTGATGATACCTGGTTTGAGAATGTCTCTGTTTATTGATATGCAACTGCCCAGTGCAAATGGTGAAGTCAGAGTTTATTTTTCTTAGAGTATTCAAACCCTTAATTATGTTGGGCAACTGAGGACATAAGATAATCTCCTAATATAATTTACGAAGTCACTGATTTCACATAAATGACTATATTTCAAACTTGTTATAGCTTTTTGTAACAAAATGGCCAACTCTTGAGTGATTTATTATTTTGATACTTTTAGTGTAGGTAATGATATAATGATATAATTAAGTCATTAATTTTAATGACTTCTCAGGAAAGGGAAATAAAATCAGTTGAGTACCTCCTATAATCCAGACTCTATGCTAAATTTCTGTCCCCAGGTGGCATTTAAAATCTAGGAACTACAATATCAGCATCACAAAGAAAAAAGGCATGCTGGGTTCCCAGGGAGACATTTTGCTTCTCATATCCTCTTTCACCCAATTCTCATTTTACCAATGAAAATTAAATCCAGTGTGGTTAAATAGCTTGACTGAAATTAGAAATTAGAAAGTTGCAGAGTTGACATTTGAATATAAGGTCTGCAGGGTTCCAAAGCCCATGCTTCTTATGCTAAAACCACATTACCTAATATATATATATATATATAGTATATCAGGACATATGGTATCTTCAAAAAAATCGACTTGATTATTGTTTTTATTTATTTTATTTTTTTACAAATAGTTTATGGTCAAATTAGTTTCCACATAACACCCAGTGCTCATCCCCACAAGTGTCCTCCTCCATGCCCATCCCCCCTCCCCCTCCACATCCATCAGTCCTCAGTTTTTGTCAGCATTCAAGAGTCTCTCATGGTTTGCCTCTCTCCCTTTCCCCCACAATTTCCCCCCTAATTCTCCCCCTTGTTCCTCCGTCAAGTTCCTCCTAATCCTCCTATACGTGCAGACATGATATTTGTCCTTCTCTGCCTGACTTATTTCGCTCAGCATAACACCCTCAAAGTCCATCCATGTTGCTACACATGGCCAGATTTCATTGTTTCTCATTGCCATGTATATTCCATGGTATAGATAAACCACATCTTCTTGATCCATTCATCTGTTGATGGTCACTTAGGCTCTTTCCATGTTTTAGCTATTGTGGAGAGTGCTGCTATGAACATTGGGGTCCATGTGCTCCTATGCATCAGCATTTCTGTATCCCTTGGGTAAATTCCTAGCAGTGCTATTGCTGGGTTCTAGGGGAGTTCTATTGTTAGTTTCCTGAGGAACCTCCACACTGTTTCCCAGAGGAGCTATACCAGTTTACATTCCCACCAACAGTGTAGGAGAGTGCCGGTTTCTCAACATCCTCGCCAGCATCAGAGTTCTCTGATTTGCTCATTTTAGCCACTCTGACTGACGTGAGGTGGTATCTCAGTGTGCTTTTGATTTGTATTTCCCTGATGAGGAAGGATGCTGAGCATCGTTTCATGTATCTGTTGGCCATCTGGATGTCCTCTTTGGAGAAGTGTCTGTTCATATCTTCTGCCCATTTCTTCACTGGGTTGTTTGTTTTTCGGGCGTGTAGTTTGGTGAGTTCCTTATAGATTCTGGATATTAACCCTTTATCTGATATGTCATTTGCAACTATCTTTTCCCATTCCACTGGTTGCCTATTAATTTTCTGGGATGTTTCCTTGGCTGTGCAGAAGCTTTTAATCTTGATGAGGTCCCAATATTTATTTTTGCTCTTGATTCCCTTGCTTTTGGGGATGTGTCAAGTAAGAAGTTGCTGCAGTGGAGGCCAAGGAGGTTGTTTCCTCCTTTCTCCTCTAGGGTGTTGATAGTTTCCTGTCTCACATTCAGGTCCTTTATTCATTTTGAGTTTATTTTTGTGCATGGTGTGAGAAAATGATCTAGTTTCATTCTTCTGCATGTTGCTGTCCAGTTCTCCCAACACCATCTGTTAAAAAGGCTGTCTTTTTTCCATTGGATATTCTTTCCTGCTTTGTCAAAGATCAGTTGGCTGTATACTTTTGGGTCAATTCTGATTCTCAATTCTGTTCCATTGGTCTATGTGTCTGTTTTTGTGCCAATACCATACTGTCTTGATGATGACAGCTTTATAGTAGAGGCTAAAGTCTGGGATGGTAATACCTCCCGTTTTGGTTTTATTTTTCAGTATTACTTTGGCTATTTGGGGTCTTTTGTGGTTCCATACAAATTTTTGGATAGTTTGTTCTAGTTTTGAGAACTATGCTGGTGCAATTTTGATTAGAATTGCATTGAATGTGTAGAGTGCTTTAGGTAGTAATGACATCTTAACTATATTTATTCTTCCTATCCATGAGCATGGAATGTTTTCCCATTTCTTTGTGTCTACTTTAATTTCCTTCATAAGTTTTCTATAGTTTTCATCATACAGATCTCTTGTATCCTTGGTTAGGTTTATTCCGAGGTATTTTATGGTTTTTTGTGCAATTGTGAATGGGATCAGTTTCTTGATTTCTCTTTCTGTTGCTTCATTGTTGGTGTATAAAAATGCAACCGATTTCTGTACGTTGATTTTGTACCCTGCAACTTGGCTCAATTCTTGGATCGGTTCTAGTAGGCTTCTGGTGGAGTCTGTCAGGTTTTCTATGTAGAGTATCATGTCATCTGTGAAGAGTGAAAGTTTGACTTCCTCTTTACCTATTCTGATCCCTTTGATTTCCTTTTGTTGTCTGATGGCTGATGCTAGGACTTCCAGCACTATGTTAAACAACAGTGGTGAGAGTGGACATCCCTGTCGTGTTCCTGATCTCAGGGGGAAAGCTCTCAGTTATTCCTCATTGAGGATGATGTTAGCTGTAGGCTTCTTATAGATGGCTTTGATGATGTTTAAGTAAGTTCCTTCTATCCCTACTTTCTCTAGAGTCTTTATTAAGAAGGGATGCTGTATTTTGTCAGATGCTTTTTCTGTATCTGTTGACAGGATCATATGCTTTTTATTTTTTCTTTTATTGATATGATGTACCACATTGATTGATTTGCGAATGTTGAACCAGCCCTGGAACCCAGGAATGAATCCCACTTGATCTTGGTGGATGATTCTTTTGATATGCTGCTGGATTCGATTTGCAAGGATCTTGTTGAGAATTTTTGCATCCGTACTCATCAAGGATATTGGCCTGTAGTTCTCTTTTTTTGCTGGATCTCTGTCTGGCTTGGGAATCAGAGTGATGCTGGCTTCATAAAATGAGTCTGGGAGTTTTCCTTCGATTTCTATTTTTTGGAATAGCTTGAGAAGAATTGGGATTAATTCTGTTTTAAATGTCTGGTAGAATTCCCCAGGGAAGCCATCAGGTCCAGGGCTCTTATTTGTTGGAGATTTTTGATAACTGATTCGATTTCTTCACTCATTATGGGTCTGTTCAGGTTTTCTATTTCTTCCCGTGTGAATTTTGGTAGTGAGTGTGTGTTTAGGAATTTGTCCATTTCTTCTAAGTTGTCCAATTTGTTGGCATATAATTGTTCATAGTATTCCCTGATAATTGCTTGTATTTCTGAGGGGTTGGTTGTAATAAGTCCATTTCCATTCATAATTTTGTCTATTTGGGTGCTCTCTCTTTTCTTTTGGATAAGTCTGGCTAGAGGTTTGTCAATTTTGTTTACTTTTTCAAAAAACCAACTCTTGGTTTCATTGATGTGTTCAATTGTTTCTTTGGTCTCTATGTTGTTATTTCTGCTCTAATATTTACTATTTCTCTTCTTCTACTGGGTTTAGGGCGTTCTTGTTGCTCTGTTCTAGTTCCTTTAGGTGAGCTGTTAGATTTTCGACTTACGCGTTTTCGGCCTAATCTCTTGACATAGGCCTGGAGAGCAATGTCCTTTCCTCTTAGGACTGCCTTTGCCGCATCCCATAGATTTTGAATCGTTGTGTTTTCATTTTCATTTGTTTCCATATATTTTTTAATTTCATCTATAATGCCTGATTGGCCCATTCATTCTTTAGAAGGGTGTTCTTTAACCTCCATGTTTTTGGAGGTTTTCCAGACTTCTTCCTGTAAGTGATTTCAAGTTTCAAAGCATTGTGATCTGACAGTGGCATGGTATGATCTCTATTCTTTTATATTTATTGAGGGCTGCTTTATGTCCCAGTATGTATGTGATCTATCTTGGAGAATGTGCCATGCGCACTTGAGAAGAAAGTAAATTCCCTGGCCTCAGGATGTAAAGTTCTAAATATATCCGTCAGAATCATCTGGTCCAATGTGTCTTTCAAGTCCATTATTTCTTTAGTGTTTTCTGTCTGGTTGACCTGTCCATTGCTGTAAGCGGAGTATTAAAGTCCCCTGCTATTAGCACATTCTTATCTCTTTTTTTTAATGTTTTTTTTTTTTTTATTTCTAGGAGAGAGCGTGAGCAGGGGAAGGTCAGAGAGAGAGAGGGAGTCACAGACTGAAACAGGCTCCAGGCTCCGAGCTGGCAGTCAGCACAGAGCCCGACGCGGGGCTGGAACCCACGAACCGCGAGATCATTACCTAAACGAAAGTTGGAAAGTCGGAGGCTTAACCGACTAAGCCACCCAGGTGCCCCTAGCACATTCTTATCTTTAAGCTTGTTTCTGTTGGTGATTAATTGTTTTAGATATTTAGGTGCTCCCATATTCGGTGCGTAGATATTTATGATTGTTAGTTCTTCCTGATGGATGGACCCTGTAATTATTATGTAGTGCCCTTCCTCATCTCTTGTTATTGTCTTTAATTTAAAGTCCAGTTTGTCTGATAGAAGTATCGCTACTCCGGCTTTCTTTTGATTTCCTGTAGCATGATATATATTTCTCCATCCCCTTACTTTTAATCTGAAGGTATCTTCCCGTCTAAAATGAGTTTCTTGTAGACAGCATATAGATGGATTTTGTTTTTTAATCCATTCTGCTACCCTATGTCTTTTGATTAGAGCATTCAGCCCATTTACATTCAGTGTTATTATTGAGATATGTGGGTTTAGAGTCTTTGTATCTTTTGTAGGGTTCATGTTTGTGGGGGTGTCTCTGGTATTTTTGTTCCTTGCAACCTTTCCTTCAGAGTATCCCCCTCAGGATTTCTTGTAGGGCTGGCTTCGTGGTGACAAATTCTTTCAATTTCTGTTTATTTGGAAAGGTTTTTATCTCTCCTTCTATTTTGAATGACAGGCTAGCTGGATAGAGGATTCTTGGCTGCAAATATTTTCTGTTCATCACATTGAAGATCTCCTGCCATTCCTTTCTGGGCTGCCACATTTCCATAGATAGATCTGTCACCACTCTGATAGGTTTCCCTTTGTATGTGAGGGCCCTTTTCTCCCTAGCTGCTTTCAAAATTCTCTTTGTCCTTGTATTTTGCCATTTTTACTGTGATATGTCGTGCAGAGGATCGATTCAAGTTACGTCTGAGGGGAGTCCTCTGAGCCTCTTGTATTTCCACATTAACTTCCTTCCCCAGGTCGGGGAAGTTCTCTGCTATAATTTGTTCCAGGACTCCTTCAGCATCTTTCCCCCTCTCTTCCTCTGCTGGGATTCCAATGATACAGATATTGTTGTGTTTGACCGTATTGCTGAGCTCTCGAACTCTTCTTTCCTGTTCCTGGATCAGTTTGTCTCTTTTTTTGTCAGCTTCTTGTTTTTCTATAATGGTGTCTTCTAAATCACTTATTCTCCTTTCTGCCTCTTCAATCCGTGCATTGGAGGCCTCTAATTTATTATGGATCTCATTTATCGCATTTTTTGATTCTTCATGCCTATTTTTATTTTCCATTCTGTCTGTAGCCATAGTTTCTTTGATGTCCCCTAGGTTTTTTTCCAGCCCTGCTATTAATTTTACCATTATTATTCTAAAATCTTGTTCACTTGTGCTGCTGATATCTGTTTTGAGCAGTTCATTAGCTGTCATTTCTTCTTGGAGTTTCTTTGGAGGAGAGCTGTTTCGCATCGTCATTTTAGATAGTTTTCCGGCTCTTATTGATTTTAAAGACCTGTTATGCTCTCTTTTTCTATGAGCGCTGCTATATCCAAGAAGACTCTTTGACTGTCCAGGGTGTATCCTTTCAGAGAGTGTTTTTTGAATGGTATCCCTTGGTCTCTCTTGTTGGTACCTTGGTTATTTTATTTTCCTATTCGTAGTGATATTGGGACTCTCCACCTTGTGTACTCTAGCTTGTTTCTTGAGGTAGCCCTGGAAAAGAAAACAGACAGACAAACACACAGGGAGCAGGAGCACACAAACGCACAGGCTGATTCAACTAACATGCAAAGTGAGAGGGAAAACGAAAAAGTTAATAGAAAAGACGGAGGAGGGAGGGCGAATAATAGAAAGTATAAAATACATAAAAGGGTCAAAAAGGGGAAAAGAAAAGGAAAAAAGAAGAAAACCGATGGACAAAGAATGGTATAAAGCATATACCTGGATTTCCCAGCTACAATTAAATAGCCGTGTGTATGCAGTGCTGGTTGAAGAGCATAGAGATAGAGAGAGAAGGCTTGGTGGGATGAGGCAACATTGGAAATAGAATGAACAGGCAGAGGATAAGAAGCTTTTTTCAAAGAGGTAAAGGGTAGAATATGGTTGTATAGGTGAGAGAAGGGTGCTGGAATTATCCAGAGAAACTATGTAGTCTAATTATTCCTGAGAGAAAGAGATGAAAATGTTGGTAGGTGTAGAATTTACATTTACAGAATGGACTCGTGATTGATAAGCAAGCTGGCAACCAGAGTTAATCAGGTCAGTGTTCTGGGGAAAAAAGAGAGAAGAGAAAGAAGAAAAAAAGAAAGAGAAAAAAAGGGAAAAAAAGATAGAAAAAGAAAAAAAAGGAAAAAAACAAAAAAAGGAAAAGAAAGGCAAAAAAGAAAAAAAAGGGGGGGAGGATGGCACCTCTCAGACAGAGATGGGCATGGTGTGATCCAATGCCTCAGGCGGGACCTCTGCCTTGGCGGTTGTGGGGAGGAGAGTGACAGTGCTCCAGTCCCTTCATGAACCCAGCGCTGCACCTCGCTTTTTTGGCCGTGTAAACTCCCCGTACCGGGGGCGCAGCCGAAGTTGGTTGCAATCTTCAACCCAGGCCAGTCCAATCTCCAAATCCCAGTCCGCCTGCCCTGCTGAAATTGCCTTACACACAGCTTCCCAGGCAACCCTCTCAGGCAATTCAAGGCCCCCCTGCTGAGCTCTGGGGGTGGAGTCAGAATCGCAGCTTCCTTCTCTGGGTTGGGCTGACACGCATGGGCGGTGGCTTGCCTGCCGGGTGCTCTGAGCCCGAGCCCGCTGGAGTGAGGAAAACCAGGTCCCTCTATGGCTCGTCACCTGAAACATGAACTCACAGGCTAATTTCCCAGTTTTTAGTTCTTTGCCTTCCCTCTAGAGTTCCAGCCAGCCAGGAGCGCGGACACCCGGTGTCTGCGCGGCTCTTTCAGGGGCCCCAGCATCCCGGGAGCTACAATGGCGGCAGACGCGCCACCACTCTGAAGTCAAGCCTCCAGGAACCAGTACAAAGAAGCAGTTTGTGTGCTCAGCCCCCCCAGCCCCCCAGGACCATTTGTCGCGAGGGAACCTGGTGTGCAGGTATTTGGCAAGTACGGTCTTTCTATGCACCGAGCGGAGGTTTTCCCCCCCTGAGCGGAGGTTTTTCTGTTTTGGACTCTCTCCTTTTCTTCTCTCACTCTCCGTAGAGGGTAGAGGGGGATCGCCTCCCACCCTGGAGTCTCCGATCCCAGCCCGATTTTATCTTCCCCGGTTCTCACTCACATTAGAAGGCTCTCTCAGTGGATTCTGTGTCCTTTTTTCCCAATCTCTCAGGTTTTGTAAGGTTTCCAATGGCTTCAGATATTTTCTGTGTGATGTATGGGCGTGAGTGCAAGTACGGAGCTCCTTACTTCTCCTACATCTTGCCCTCTCTCAAAATCGACTTGATTTTTGCGACCTTTTGTATTTTATTGTATTTTATTGTATTATTTTAATGTTTATTTATTTTGAGTGAGAGAGAGCATGCATAAGAGAGAATCCTAAACAGGCTCCATGCTATAAGTACAGAACCGAAGAAGATGCTCATATCCACACACTGTGAGGTCATGACCTGAGTCAAAATCAAGAGTCACTTAACTGCCTGAGCCATCCAGAAGCTACCCCCACCCTCCCCACCTTTAAAATAGCACTAAGGCCTTTCTCAAAAGTTTTAACTACCTGCAACACCTTATTAACCCACTAGGTAGGAAGGTATTGAACAGATCTAATGCAATATCTTCTGTATAAGGGGAAAGGAAGACAACAAAATCATACCCACTTCAAGAAACCAACAAAGTTTTATAGGTAAAGGGGGCCTAGGGCTAAAAGCACTCTCAATTGTAACTAGATACACTGTGTCCCTTTGGCACGTGTGGAAAAATTTTAATTTCTCTCCTAATGTCTTCTGTCTAGGCCAGTCTTTTCCAAAGGCTACTATTTTTATATGAGCAAAGCAAAGAATGGTGGTAAGCCAGCAGGACAGTCAACAAATTTTTGAGCTTATTGTCGTCCCCAGTGTACAACATATATATCAATCAAAACGACCCCCTATCCTGCCATATCCCTTGATGCTAGTTCCTTTTGGTTCTTCATAATGGCAAACTTTTGCTAGAGTTCCTGTTGTCTCATTGACACTAACTTCATTTAGAGAAATTAGCAGCTATACAAGAACTCCAGACTTATAGAAATACTTGTAATACTTAAGTTCTTTTGTGACAAATCACTGACTCTCTTTAACAAGCTGAACATGAAATGAACTTTTCTAAGAATTGCAAAATTTTCAGGGATGACATATCTGTGGATTGTCACTTTTGTCATCGATTTTTTCCCCTGTGTAACAGGCTTTAATTTGTCTGACTGAATTAAACCCTGAAGCAATTATAAACTGTTTATAACTATTTGAAATAAAATTAAGTCTGCATATATATACAGCTTAGGATTCAAAATGGTTGATTCTAGTGAATTATAATCCTGAACTATTTTAATTATATTTCTTTTTTTAATATAGACATCAAATAATTATGGCCAGGGGAATATATTTATATATTTATGGTTCATATAAAGCACATTAGGTGAAAAGAAATCAGGGAGTAAATACTTTGTTTACTGATTTCTATAGGTATAACAAATTCTACCTCATTTATGTCTTCAACTGCCCATTGAAATCTGGTGGTCATGAAAGGACAAAAATAAGAGAATTTTTTTTTTTTTTACTTTTTTGACATTGTTTTGACTCAACTCTTTGGGTAGTGCTAAGCATTAAGTTGCATCAGTGGGTCATAAACTTTAGAGGATATGGATAAAAAGAGTTGAAAAAATACATATATTCCAACATATTCTACATGTAAAATTGTAACCATATCGTAACAGAAAGCATATGTGGTGCCATTAGCTTGAATTACTGACCATGCACATAGGCCCTTTTCTTGCATTTTAAATAAGGGCATACAATTCTAAACGTTGTTTTAAGAGTATATGTCAAACCAACCTGATGATTAAATAGTATCAGAAAACAAAGAAGTTTGGGAGAAAAACACTGTCATACAAAATTTGCACTTTAAATTTATAAACAAGGAGATGAATTTCAATAATAATTAAACTGGCATTTAAGTACTTTTTTCTAAATGTACAGATCATACTAATGTTGTCTGGATATGATTAGCTTATTATGACAGACTGTGAGGTCATTAAAAAAATTAACATATTCCAGGTGCATTATTCTACTGGCATGGTGCCATGGGGAAAATGTGTTTGTTCATCTGAAACCAAGGAAAATATAATTTAATTCAGATGTGCAAGATAAAACTCAGTTCAAAACTACTAATGGCATCCCCCCTTCCATTGGCACCAAAAAGCAAAATCTGAGCTTTTAACAGTATGTTTTAAGAAATCACAAATTGATTTTACAGGAGTGTTTTCAACCCCAAATCACATCAACATAGTGAGTGAGGGATGTAATACATTTTTGAGGGCTGATTTTGAAATTTTTTTGCAGGGAATAATTATATAAAAAGTTTTATGAAAAATAGGTTAATGAACATATAAACACATAAATATTTGTCTGGTTTATTCATTAACTTAGTAAAAAAATCTTGAGTGCCTGCTATGTGTCATACTTTGATTTTAGGTATTTGTTGATGAATAAAACATCTCTCAAATTAAAATACCTTTTATGTTCAGTTTGCTCTGGAATAATAATTGTTTTTTGTGAATAAAAAAATTAAAATTTAAATAAATTACTTACTTCCCGGTTATATGACTTTTATTTAATTCATAAGTTGGTTATTTGTAGTACTTGAACAGACCCAAATATTTAAATATGAAGTATAGTAAATGTTTGTTTTTGATATAAGATATATAGGAAATAGTAATATTCTTCCTAGGAAAAATAGCATGAAATTAAGAGTATGTATATTTTGATTTAATATGGATTTATTCATGAGCCCCTCAAAATAGTTTTAGCTTGTTAAGTCTTTTCAGTTTCAAGACTGAATTAGTATTTTTTATTAAAAATGCTTCTTAAGATTCTCTTTTAAGCTGTTTTCTCAATTTCTCACAATAATACAGGAGAAATAGATATTTACAGAATGGTACAGTGTTCCTGATAATATAGGAATAAACCATACTTTTCTGTAACACAAATTTTTCTCTAGTGGAGTATTCATGGGAGTACTAGATTTGAATATACCTGAATTATTTTCTTTTCCTAAAGCAAGTCTATTTTTAATTATGTTAAGTCATTTCTATCTGTTTAGTCTAATACTAGTGAGTGGCAGTTGGAAAAAAAGAGAGATATCCAGGTGGAATTTAACTTTCAGTAAATTACATTGAGGGGTAGGGTCAGAAATTTTCTTGTTAGAAACACAGGCGTCTTTTAAATTAGTATTTTTGCACCTCAAGATGTTCTTATGTCATAGTGAAGCCTGAAAACTATAATTTAGAACTATGGTCTGGGATACTTCCTTACCTGTCTCATCTTAAAATTCTTGATTAAATCCATCAAATCCTACTTCTATTTCTGTTTGCAAATTCAGGGTAAAACTGTTGTTTTTTGGAATATCAGCCAAACCTAAATATTCATTGTCCTCCATCTCCCATTTCTTCATAAAATGTGGTGAAGGTGAGTGAGTGAGTTCTTGAATAACAGTTCAATTTGACTCTATTACAAAATAGTTTGGAAAACTGACATTTCTGCTCTTTAACCTAATTCACATCTTTTTAATATTAGGTCTGGTATCCTCAAATTTTATCTTTTTACTCTTAATTCAATAGTCTCTGTGGAAAAAAAACCATATTTATAGTTTACTTTGAATCTTCAGTGTTTTTAAGTAAAATTAAAAAAGCTTTCTTCTATGTAAAAGCTTCCACAACTATTTAGAAAGTATAAGGTTACAAAAATTAAAGAAATCTGAAATGTTATCATGAAGATTGATAACAATTGAGAGCTAAGGAAAATGAGGACTTAATACATGTGGTTTGAGATAAAGGGTCTTTATTCATTTATTTTGTTCTTGATGATCAGGAAATTAAAACTGGACCAGAGGAAGTCATTGCAGGTTTCCAGTGGCATTTCATAAGGTACATCTGAACAACTACTACAGCAGTTATTTCTCTAAGTGGTTGTATTCTTGGCAGATAGGCTTCATTAACCAAAACACAGCTAGAAATGAAATTGAGTAACAGGCCACATTACATTGTTATCTCCACAGCTCTTATTCAGGCACAAGCTAGATCTCATTAGCTATGACCTTGGCTGTGCCTCTGGAATCTACAAATAGGGATTAGATGATTATTTTTCCATACAAGAAACAATGGCAACCGAAGGAAGCTAATGTCTGCTAAACACTTACCATATGCTTTTGCTCTGCAAGTATTTCTTCTGGCAGGAAAAAAAAAATACAAAAAAAAAAAAAGAAAAAAAAAAAAAAGAAACCTGCCTTGAGGAAACCAGGCCTTATGACAGCTGGTCACCATTGCTTTAGTCAATGGGTCCACAAGCCTGATTGTCCAGGCTTATGAAACAAAATGCTTAGTTGGTTGAGTGTAAAGTAGACATGAGAGATTTTGTCAAATTTTATTATTTATTTAGTCAAATTTTAAATTGAGTCATTGGCTACCATTCTTTGTATTTTTCTAAAGGAGGTGTTTTTTTAATGAAAAAAGTTCAATGTTTGTTTTTGAGAGAGAAGGAGAGAGAGAGAGAATGGAAGAGGGGCAGAGAGAGAGAGAGGGAGACACAGAATCCAAATTATGCTCCAGGCTGTGAGCTGTCAGCACAGAATCTGACACAGGATTTGAACTCATGAACTGTGAGATCATGACCTGATCTGAAGTCAAAAGATTAACTGACTGAGCCACCAAAATGCCCCTCTAAAAGAGTTTAAGCACATGTAAATTAAAAGGTATGAAAGTGATTTATCTGTTTAGAAGGAAAAACCATTATCACTCTTATTTGCTAAAGCAGTTGTGTGGGGAAACTTCCTAGAATGGTTCCAAAAATGTATTTTTACATCTGATATAATCTGACTTTATAAATTACTTTTAAAATAACCTTAGGATACTGAATTTGTATTTATTCAATAGCTTTAGCTTTTTCTCCATTTGTTTTAGTTATATTTTCCTCCCTCTGGCATTACAATGGTCTATGATTTTTTTAAAAATAACATAAATAGGAGTCTTTGACCAATATTTTCTCATAGTTATGCTTAGTCTATATAATTTAATTCTGGAGAAGACACTTCCTTCTTAAAATTTTTCAGTGTCCTGAACAGAAAGAAATTTAGAAAGTCATGAGTCATTCATTACATGATAAGAGATGGGTCTTTTCTGGACTTGCGCTCCCAAGTGGGGAAATACCAATTTTGTTTTTTGTTTTTTGGGTTTTTTTTAAGTGTTAGTTCAAATCAATTGAAGCCTTCTTATCAAAATTTTATAAAGAGTAAACAAATGTGAAATAGGAAATATTGGCCTAACATAAAAGTATTAATAGCATAGAGATAGAGATCTAAACTGTTTTTTTTTCCCTGCAGAGATACATGAACACATTTTCTTGTTTTCTAATACTAAGTAGATTATATTCTGTCCCAAAGAGACTAGATATTATCTTTTGGAGAAATTCAATTTATACTTACTTTCTGACTATTATGTTGGTAAGACTAACCAAGGTACCAGTGTCTCCTTACATGTTTAGTATCCTTACTTTCTTACTGTAAAGAGAAGATTCTCCAATGATCGTTTTTTATTTCTCAAAAAATATTGACTAATAAAATAGAAAAATATTTCAGTTAAGAACAAGAGACCCAGTTTGAGTCTGTCAGAAAACTTTTAGTGTTTGAGGCCCAGATTATTCTCCCTGTCACTTTAAATTTTAAATTTATATACATTTATGTATATAATTAACCCAAGTATATACTTAAATGAACTGCTTGAATAAGAATAATAGTGAAATGAATATATGTACCTCAGCAGCTTAGCTATATTATTATTTGTAATATTTGCATTATTTTACTTTGTACATGTTTTGATTCAATGCCTTGACTGATGAATTATGCTTTTGGTGATAATTTAATTGCAGACTTAAACAAATAATTTAATGATAGGACTAATATATTAACACATTGGAAGGTGTTTCCTATGCTCAGTAAAATGAATTTTAGAAATATCATGTACTGGGGGCATCTGGGTGGCTCAGTCAGTTAAGCATCCAGATTTGGCTCATGTCATGATCTCACAGTTTGTGGGTTCAAGTCCCATGTCAAGCTCTGTGCTGACAGCTCAGAGCCTGGAGCCTGCTTCAAATTCTGTGTCTCCCTCTCTCACTGCCCCTCTCTCACTCATGCCCTGTCTCTCTCTGTCTCTCTCAAAAATAAACATTAAAAATTTTTTAAATTATAAAAAAAGAAATATGCACTGAATGATCACTTCTAAATAGGTTTCTAAAAATTATAATTACAGTGATAAGGACTTCACAATCAGAATGTTTTCAGTGCTGACAAAAAATAATAGAAAGATAGTTTAGGATGGCATGCATATAATACTGTGAATATAAGTTCTCTGTTGAGTAATTGTCATGTTTTCTGACTCATTTAAAATTCATTATTTAATAGTGTAAATAACTTAAATGAATTCAATTTAATTAATTATTTCAGAATTAATGAGTGTTTGAAAGTTACTAGGTAGAGAAGTTGAGGCCCAGAGAGTCTCTACGATCTGTTTGATCAAGACCATAAAATTTATTTGTTGTAGGGCCAGAACCAGAATGAGGTTTAGGTACTCCCAGTATTGTGTTCTCACACTTAACTAGACCATACTATTTTAACGTAAACAAACTTTTGACAACCCCCCCCTTCCCTCACAAGATGATTTTATCCTCATTCACAGAAGCTTGGAATATATTACATTAACTAGCAAAGGAGAATTGAGGTTGCAGATGGAATTAAATTTATTAATCTGTTGAATTTAAAATAAAGAGTATCTCCTGTATCATCTAGGTATGCCCTCTGTAATTACAAGGGTCCTTAAACGTGGAAGAGGGTGATAGAGGAGTCAGAGTCAGGATCAGGATGATGTAACATGAGAAAGATTTAATGGCCTGAATATGGACCAACACGATCATGAGTTAAGGAACGCAGACAGCCTCTAGAACGGTGAAAAGCCCAGAGAAAACATGCTCCCCAGAGCCTCAGAAAGAATGCAGGCCTGCAGACAACTTGATTTTAGCTCAGTGAGGCCTATTTCAGAACTCTGACCTCCAGAAGTGTAAGATATTAAATCTGTGTTCTTTTAGGCCACTAAGTTATGGCACTTTGTTACAGCAGTTATAGGAAACTAATACACATTAGAAACAGAGATGGAACATTTTAAATTATAAATAGAATTCCATGATTTCCATACATCAGCAATGAAAGATCTTGTTAAAGGAAAGTTAAGAATAAAAAGGATACACATGGATGTTTTCTCTCCTTTGGGCTTCACAAACCAGTTCGTTTTCTCTCTCCATTCTTTCAGATCAGTAAGCGTCATATAGCTGGCATATTTTTATCCACAACTGAGAAATAGCACACATTTGAGCTGTTATCTTCTTAAAGTTTCCTTTAGAAATGGTGTGGCCTGATTTGTTAGATGAACATAAAAGCTTCCACTCATGATTGTGCCTTAGGAACTTTATCATTTCTTATTTTTTAAAATATGTGGAATGGGAGTAATGCTACTCATACCTTAGATAAAGTTGGGATTTTCTCTTTGAAGACTTAATGTGGTAGAAAAACTCATTTGCATGTTTATTTTTTACAATAAAAAGGGCTAGTCTATAAGAAACTCCTGATGCTTTGATCTTGTTCATTGACAAACTGGTTTTCAAAAACTACATTGTTTTTCTTTTTCTTTGTTTTTGTTCACACACTTAAATTTGCTTTGTTTGGGATTATTTGGGTTCACTGCTATTTTCATGACAGCTGAAGGACTGTAGTAGTGACCTCTTGATTCCACTGTGGCTATAATAGCTTCCATCCTTTGTTTCCTAGGTCCCTCCCAGCAGTCATGCTGAAAGCAGTTTTATTAAGACCAGGCAGATTTGATTTCTTGGAAAGAATCCTGGGAACACTGTCGAATGAACTTTACCAAAGTTTGTATCTGATAAACAAGGATCTTAGTCACATTCAAGCAAAAGGGTTAGTAAGCTGGCATAGCTGGAAAATTGGTTAACATCACAAAACAATATGTTCTCTAGTTATTAGCCCTTCACAGTGGCTGATTAGTTTTCTTGCAGGAGTTGTATCAAATGGTGTCACTAGACTAAGGGTTAAGGATCCAGTGGTACCTTGCAATTGTGCTTTTTGTCTTTAGGGTATCATGGTGTGCACCTTTTAAATTGAACCTTAGCTTTACCCAAACAGACACTTGCCTTCCTTTTGTATTGACATGAGGAAGAGAAAACTTAAAAACTATAGAGTGTCATTACTTTCATGTTAATGGATAGATTTACAACTGATAGAGATTAAATTTCAGTAAGAGTTGGTGCATGAATATATGACATTATTTATAAATATTTATACATATAAAATTGTTAATGACTAGGAAATTCTACTACAGAACATGTCAATAACTTTATTTTGATTCCTTTCAAAGGTATGTTGAACAATTTTATTTAATGCTAGTGTTGTAAAATAAAACAATCGGTTGGCCTTTGGTCCTGGAATTTTCCAAACTCTAGGATTGTCTTTGTTATTAATAGTGGACACCTGGGATCACACCTGAGTTTATGTTAACAAGGTGACTCATGGTGGGCCCCAGAGAGTTTCAGCATGGCAGAATTAGATGATCGAGGCTTTGAACCTTATAAAGCTGGACTCCTGACGTTGAGGATGAGAGATTGAATCCAATGATTTAATCAGCTATGTCTATGTAATGAAATTCCAATAAAATTCTGTACATCTGAAGCTTGGATGCTTTCTGGTTGGTGATACACATCAATGTGCTGGAGGATGCTATGTTCTGAGGGCACAAAAGTTTTACATTTAGGACCCTCCTAGATCTCATCCTATGTACCTTTTCATTTTCATGGTCCTTACTTCTATCAATTATAATAAAAGTATAATTATAAATATAGTGTTTTCTAAGTTCTGTGAATCATCTAAGTTAACTATTGAACCTGATGAGGTAGTGGGAACTCCTGAATTTGTAGCCAAATGGTCAGAGAAGTACTGGTAGCTTGGAAACTCTAGACTTGTAGCTGGTATCTGAAATGAGCGGTTTCTTGTTAGAGAGGATTGTGCCCTTAACCTGTGAGATTTGACTTAATTCCAGCTAATTTGTGTCCTCACTGCATTATAGCCAATTAGAACTTTCATGCATAGAAGTAAATATCTATTTATGTGTGTCTGCATCAATGGGTTAATTTTTCTCTTTCAATTTGGAATGATATTTATTTTTATTTTTTTATTTTTTAATATTTTATTTATTTCTGAGAGAGACAGACAGACAGACAGACAGACAAGGTGAGCAAGGGAGGGCCAGAGAGAGAGAAGGAAATACAGAATCTGAAACGGGCTCCAGGCTCTGAGCTGGCTGTCAGCACAGAGCCCGACGTGGGGCTTCAACCCATGAGATCATGAGCTCTGCTTGACCGTGAGATCATGACCTGAGCTGAAGTAGGACACTTAACCCACTGAGCCACCCAGGCGCCCCAGAATGATATTTATTTTTATCCTGATACATAATATACAGAATTAACATGCTGTAAAATCATTTTCGGTTAAAGAATCACTTTCATTTCAATGAATTTTATAGAGTTCTTCTGTGATAAGGCATGTGGAAAGGAATTATCCTGGTCTTTTGATGAAACTAAAATTAATTGTTCTTTTTTGTTATTAAAACATTAAAATACCTGCTTCCATTCTATACAAAATTGGGCTAGGAATGTTGGGATGGTTGCTTGGTAATCCTAGTAGGGCACTGATAAACATAGTGTTGCTAGGTTAAGGTAAGTCACTTACCTGATCATACCCTACATCATGTCTGCATCTTGGACTCAGGACTATTTGGGGAACAAATTTGCCCTTTGATCATTATCCAAACGCATGCTACCATTCATTATAATTGTTACAATTAAGCATTAAAAACTTACCTAATACTCTTTTTAATTGAAACAAAATGGTCATGATACAGATGTTAATACTACCTTTATTATCGATGACAAAACTAAGGAATGGAAAGTTTATGTAAACCATGAAAGTTACATAAGTTGTGGTGGCAGAGCCAGTATCAATTTCAGTCTGCCTTGCCCTTGTCTTTGACCACTAAACATTCATTGGCCAATTGTGTTCACACCTCCCATCCACAAGATGATGCTGATTTTCAGACACTTGTAATTAAAATACAATTGGATACATTAAATTCAGTGGTAATGATTCACTTATTAGTAATATTTACAGACCACCTATCATGTGTCTGGTACTGGTGCTCTAAATAAACAGAAATATTTCACTTCAGGGCAGGGACATCCGGGACTGATTGCCCCAGGTGTTCCTCTCAGACCCCGCCTCTTCTGGCACATCCATTGAGAACATCCTGGGATTGGATTGGATTTTTTTGTGTCCTTTGTGTCTATGGGAAAAAGCATGAAGAGTTAAAAGAAGGAGCTGAAAATTCCAAAATCAATTCAGTCAGACTAGGAAAATACAGTATAAGAACTGCATAAAACTAATGACATTTTGTTCACATTTTCACATCCTATTATTTTTAGTCCTTTTCATTAGAAAATTTTTACAGTTCTGAGATTATGTAATCAGAACATTTTCATATTGAAAGTTCCTAAATGTTACTTGCCCTTATATGTTTCTTTCTATTTAACTTTTCCTTCCCTTATGATTTTGAGATAGCTGAAGTCCCAAATTATGATTCTTCCATTACCCCCAACTTAATTAATTACCATAATCTGTTAGTTTTGACTTTCTCACCCTCCAGCCCTCTCTGTCTCTGTCTCTCTTTTTAACACACACACACACACACACACACACCATTGAGAAGAAGATGAGTTTTCAGATAGAGACAAAAATATAATAGTTTCACATAAAAATTGCCTTTAAATCTCTGTGGGGACTCAAAGTTAGACTTCTGTTACAGGAAGACTGGAAAATAAAAACCACTTAATATTTAGTGAAATTACAGTATAAATTTTATGTAAGTTTTTGGGGGTGGTGTTATGTATATTTTTAAATTTTGTGCCTTCTTTTTAACCTAAACATTGTACTCATGTCTGTCATAGTGATTATTACACACATTATTCTAATTTGCTCATTAGATTTTAATTTACTTAAAATTTTTGTATTTGCTCTATATTGTCATAGAGGAAATTAAAAAAACAATTTTTATGTCATTTGGTTCAAGAACTATTAAGGTATTTCAAGAAACTATTTAGCTGGGATCTGTGTATGTTAACTGAAGGAGATAATTGAGAAAATTACCTGAATTATTTCAGAAAAACTATTTCAGTCAGTTGTATTTTTACCTGTTTGGCCTTTTCAAATTATTTGGATTATATTTTCAGCTTTAATATCAAGTTCTATATGCATAAACATGCCAACATACTTTTTAGTATCATGTGGGACTGCAGTTAAGTATTATTATTGAATAATAGGAGGGGAGCTAAGATGGCAGTGTAGTGGGAGAACCCCAGGCTTGCCTCATCCCTGAACACAGCTAAATACATATCAAATCATTCTGAACACCCAAGAAATTGATTGGAGGACTGACAGAACAAACTGCACAACTAGAGGGAGAGAAGAGGCCACGCCGTGGAAGGTAGGAGGTGTGGAAATATAATTTAGGGGAGAAATGGATCGTGTGTGCTGTGGAGGGTAGGGAGCCCAGGTTACACAGAGACAGAGAAAGAGGGAATGAGAGAGAGAGAGAGAGAGAGGAGCACAAGGAAAACACTTCCCAAAGCCATTGACTGGGAAAAAATGAGAGGGGCTGATTTTGAGTATTTACAAACAGCAGAGTTCAAAAACGGGAATTTTAAAAGTCCTCAGTTTGGCTTGTATGGATCCCTGTGGGTGCTGCAATGCTCCTGTGGAGGAGGGCAGGTAGCCTGAGAGCACACAGCATGATTTGAAGATCCCCTGGAATGCACTGGGAGAGATGATTCGTCCTTCTTGGGGTGCATCTGGGAGAAGTGGCATTACCTCTCCAGGGACAAAAGAGCCATTTGACACCATTACTCTCTCCTGCCCCTTCAACATAGGTACAGAGACACCTGCTGAGTGCCGCTGACCTGAACAAGGGCTCTTTGCTGTGTTTTCAAATCCCTATCCCGGTGCTTTGGTGTGACTGCCCATCTGTATCAGTTCCAGTGCGATGAGCCCCTCCCCCAGAGGACCAGCATGAGTCTGTGCCACACCAGGTCCCAAGTGTTTTAAAGTTAAAAAAAAAAATGTTTTTTAACGTTTATTAATTTTTAAGAGACAGAGCACAAGCAGGGTTGGGACAGAGAGAGAGGAAGACACAGAATCCGATGCAGGCTCCAGGCTCTGAGCTGTCAGCACAGAGACTGATGAAGGGCTTGAACTCACTAACCAGTGGGATCATGACCTGAGAGGAAGTCAGACACTTAACCAACTGAGCCATCCATATGCCCCAAGTTTGAAGTTTTAAAACTCAGCCAGTCTGCCTGGCATAGAACACAGGTGCACTGTGCTGCCAGACATGCAAACAGCCTGGACAGAGTGTGAAAGCAAGGGCCTAAGGGATGCCTGGGACACATGAGGGGAGATAGTGTGCTCTTCTGGGAGGGCTTCCTGGACATTGGCACCATTTCTCTCCCCTGCTCCTCAGCATAAACTAACTTCAGTAAGCAGCACAGAACCAGAAGTAGCAGTCTAACTGCTTACACCACGCCCCAACCACCTGAGCTCTGCAGATACTGCTTTTCTTAGGCAAGTGTGCCTGAGAAACAGAGCACTGGCCTCCTCCCCCAGAAGATTAGCAGAAACCCTCCAGCATGTGCCATGACTACTGACCATAGAGTTCTGCAGAGCTTCAGCTCTAGTGGAAAAACATTGGGTTTCTTATTTGTTTGTTATGTATTCATTCATTCATTGTTAAAGTGTATTTATTTTGAGAGAGAATGTTAGTTGGGGAGGGACAGAGAAAAAGAAAGAGAGAATCCCAAGCAGGCTCCATGCTATCAGGACAGAACCTGATCAGGGCTCAGACTCATGAATTGTGAGATCATGACCTGAGACCAAATCAAAAGTCAGATGCTTAACCAGCTGAGCCACCCAGGAGTCCCAACATCAGGCCTCTTTTAAGAAGCAGACCAGAGCACACCCAGTTAAAGCTTGACACACTTGGCTAAGGTCCAAGAACTCCCCCTGGCAGGCAAGGAGAAACTGCAGGGTCCTTACCTGAGGGGACAGTAGTCAAAACACAGCAGCAAAGCGCATGAAGCAGACACCAGACACACTTCCTGAAGCTCCAGGTGCTGGACAGCATATGACCTCTTCTTAATTTTTTTTTAACGTTTATTTATTTATTTATTTATTTATTTATTTATTTATTTATTTATTTTTGAAAGACAGAGAGAGAGACAGAGCACTAACGGGGGAGGAGCAGAAAGAGAGATAGACACAGAATCTGAAGCAGGCTCCAGGCTCTAAGCTGTCAGCACAGAGCCCAACACAGGGCTCGAACTCATGAACCATGAGATCATGACCTGAGTCAAAGTTGGATGCTTAACTGACTAAGCAACCCAGGCACCACAAACTTATTACCAAACCATTGTAGTTAAAAAGCAATGCATTGACACTGGAATGAATAGCTAAGCAGATTAGTTTAACACAATAGGAACCCAGATATAAAATCAAGTGCATTAAAAACAATTTAAAATAATGTGAAGATGATATTACAGTCTGGTGGATAAAGAACAAGTTATTTAATTAAAGATGCTGACCTTGTTGGTTATCCACCTGGCAAAGACTTTAACAATGCTGAGATTTCAAAGGATCAAAGGTAAAATCTAATAATAAAAAAATGTAATTATTAGCCTAATATAAAAGAAACCATGAAAGACTCTTGAATGCTGAGAAACTGAGGGCTGATAGAGGTGGGGGACAGGGGAAGGGGAGTGATGGGCATGGGGGAGGGCACTTGTTGGGATGAGCACTGGGTGTTATATGTAGCCAAGTTGACAATAAACGATTTTAAAAAAAGAAATCTTTCTAAACAAGATAGGAAACTACAAAAAAATAGATATATTTGATTTGAGAAGGAAGAGTGGAAAATTTGAATGACAAGACTATATCAAAGCAAAAGGTAAATTGTTGTCTGGGAAGAAAAGCATTATCTGTGGCAGTCTGATGATCAGTATTTTTATTTTTTTTTATTTATTTTTTTAAATGTTTTTTTTTTTATTTTTTTTTATTTCTAGGAGAGAGAGAGACAGCGTGAGCAGGGGAGGGTCAGAGAGAGAGGGAGTCACAGACTGAAACAGGCTCCAGGCTCTGAGCTGGCAGTCAGCACAGAGCCCGACGCGGGGCCCAAACCCATGAACCGCGAGATCATGACCTAAGCGAAAGTCGGACGCTTAACCGACTAAGCCACCCAGGCGCCCCGAATGAACTGTGTTTCTTATAAAATAGCTCCAAGAATTACATATTTTTACATATTTTTCTTTCACCCTCCCCCGTCTGATACCTCAAGAAATCTTACTGGCTGTCTATTTAGAATCCAACCACTTCTCACTATCTTCATAGCCACTATTCTGTTCTTCTAGGGTAATTTCAATGGACTCCTAACTGGTCTCCCTGCTGCTACCTTTTCTGCCTGACTCTCTCTTCTCAAAACAGGAGCCAAAATTACCTGGCTCCTGTGGTAAGTCATGTAAATTGGATCTCCTGTTCAAAACTCTGCAATGGATTCCAGTTTCACGGTGGGTAAATCGAAAATCCCTGTATGATCCTAAGTGAACCGGCTCCTCGGTGTTAATTCTTTCACTTTCTATCTCATTCCCTTCTCTTTCTCGTATCAGAACAGCCATAGTAGATTTCTTGCTGTTTGTCCAGTAGGCCTGACAAGCTCTTACCTTAATGCCTTTGCTCTAGCTATTACGTTTGCCTGGATAAAAATCTTTCTCCATGAAAAGCTTTAATTTACTCCCTTATCTCCGTCAGGTCTTTGGTTAAGAAGTCCTATCCATACCACTTTATTTTATTACAACAATCTCTCCTCCTTCCTCCTTTATAGTTATTTTTTTTCTGTGTATCTATTGCCTTATAAGACACTATATATTATTTTCTGTTTATATTTACTTTCTCTCTCTCCTTCCTAAAATATAAGCTCCACAGGAGGAAGGATCTTTTTCTGTTTTGTTCATAGTTCTCCCTACCAAATAATGACTAGAAATGTGTAAAAGAATATTTTAATCTTTGAAAAAATAGAATTAAAATCAAATATTAAGTAAGTAGAGACACCAGGATTTCATTGCATTAGATTAATACAGGGTTTTAAAAACTGTTTCATATTATTTTAAACTTATATATTTAATTTTTTTATAGCACAATGGTAAGAAATTTATGTTGTGAAAATTAGATATAAGAATAATTTGTTTAATAATGGCTTACCCTCTGTTTTCTAATCTTATTCTGATACTGTCCTCAGAGGTTTACTGTGTATTATTTCATTATTGGTTCTTTTTCCAATCCATTCTTTATGCCTTCATTACGTTTTGAAGGATGCATTCTTCCAAGATCTTTTGAGGTTCTAGATGCTGAATATGTGTTAAATGTCAAGATAAGGATTTGTTTTCTGTGACTTTTTAAAAAAAAATGTTTATTTACTTATTTTGAGAGAGCGAGTGACCAAGAGTCTGCATGTGTGAGAGGGGAAGGGGGCAAAGAGGGAGGGAGAGGGAGAATCCCAAGCAGACTGCTCTGTTTTCTGTTATGCTTAATCAACTACTCTATCTTATGTTTTGTTGGCCTTCTGATTATTCCATAATAATTTTAGAGGCTTAAATCAACCTATGTTTATTGTCCCACAGTTTCTGTGGATCAGGAATCCAGGCACAAGTTAGCTGGGTACTCTGCTCAGTGTCTAACAGAGTGTTGGCCAGAGTCTGGCTATCGTGTAAGTAGTGGAACCCTTCCAAACTCATGTGGTTGTTAGCACAGTTCATTTCCTTGAAGCTCATAGAACTCACAGACTTGCTTCTTCAAGGCCAGCACTGGAATCTCTCTGACCTCTGTATTAGTTTTAGAAGCCTCACCTGATTAGGCCAGGCCCACCCAGGATTAACTCAAATCTAACCGATGAGAGACCTCAATTACATATGCAAAATGCCTTTTGTCTTGTTACATCTCATGTAAATGATACTCTATTACCTTCCTTCTATGACACTGATGAGTAGTAAGTTATAGTTTTCATTCACAGTCACACGGAAGAGATTACATGAGGGTGTGAGTCATTGTTGAAACTACCTACCACACATGTCATCCTATAGGAAAGTACTTGGACAAAAACCTCATAAATGAAATCCATTACACTTGCAATAATTTGATATTTCTTTTATTTCTATTTCAGTAGAAGTTATTTCCTTCTTTATTTTATTATTTATCTTACAAATAAATAAAATACTACAGTAGCTGCCCTGCCATGACATCTATCAAGGCATTTTGACCAGGGCCACCCTTCCAATGGGCTGCTTCTAGTCTGTCACAGCAGAGCAGAGGCACCAAGGCAGACTTTCCTACCAAACACAAGACTCCTCTGATAGGTAATGGTGCCTCAGACGTCCTGACAGTCTTGCTGAACCTGCCTTGAACTTCATGGAAGTCTAGAGTGCTTCCACCCAATCCCCTTCACTTGAGTCAGGCTTGTATCAGGTCTTGGTGTCTCTCCTGGCCTCTCTGGTTCCCTCCCCATTTCCTCACACAAATATTTTCCTTAATAAAATCTTTACAAGTTTAATCCTATCTTGGATCTGCTTCTGGGAGGACCTGAACTAATTTCCTCTTCTTTCAATGAAATGGAAGATTAGAGTCATCTCATAAAGGTCTTTTTGAGTATTTTTAATTTCTTTGCCTCGTAAAGTAATTATTTCAGGTGGTAGTTTTAAGCCTTTGTTTATTCTCTAAAGGAATCTAATTACATCCCTGGGATGGCAGTCTCACTTACTATTACATGTTTTGGCTTAGCATAGTGGATTCTATTATGTTTGTTTTTTTTTTTTTTTCTAAAAGTAGGGGAGCAGTGTCTTTTTTGGTTACTAAAGCCATTATCTCCATTCATTACATACACTGTAGTTTACATAGTTTTAAGTTGCGTTGTGGGTATTAGGAGGTTTTTATGATGATTGCTTTGAAATGGAAAATTGGGCTATAGGACGTCATTATTTTTCTCAAAGCAGTTCAGGTTAGCACTTTATCTGATGGGATATCAGGAGCCGTCAGTGTGGATTTAGTTAGAAACAAAAGCCAGAATGAGGTAGATTTATTTACAAATAAAAATAGTTTCTCTTTAATTGAGAAATTCAAGCAATTTTCATTAGTCTGTCTGTAGTTCTCAGGAAAATTTTGAACATGTTTCAGACCAAATCCCCCATTCTAATATTTTTTCTCATGATTGATATTTATATTCCCTTCATTGTCAGTGGAACATTCTCATTTTTTCTTTCTTACCCAATAAATATATGTGTTAGAAATACTGTGACAAATCTAAGCAAGAGGGTAAATGGGTATTTGAGGGCATGTAAAGTGAGGAAAGTCCTGAGGGCTTCATTAGGTTCAAGAAAGATAACCATTGATGAGAAAGAATTCATGAAGTCAGTTTTAGTTCTGTAGTTATCTAAAGTCAATTTCTAAATTTATTGTCAGGGTATAAGAAACTGCAAAATGAGAAATATGTATGGTGTAAAAGAGACAAATGGCTTTACTTCCTAAAACTAACTGCCAACCACTCAACCTTCGTGAAGTCATGAGACATAGCTAAAATGAGTGAGACTGTGTTTTAGGTCCATGTGTCAACAATGTAGTTATGTGATGTTGGAGTAAATCTGATTTATTATTCCTTATATTAATATCATATTGATTATTATAGACAGACCCATTTGTGATCTGATAAAATTATATCCATTACAGAATATAAATTAATTATGAAAAATTATGAGATTCTATTATTTCAATGATATTGTCTATTGTTTTTCATGCTTCTTAATGTCTAGGTTAATATTAGTGGTGTAAATCAAGTGTAAGATCAGCACTTGAGAATGCATGCCTTATTAAGTTTTATACCCTGATCACCTTGCTTGCCTCACATTAGTCCCAGATCTTCTTTCTGTCAATTATGATACTACTTTGTTGGGTCAACTTCTTTAAGGATGGTTTATCCTATACCAATGCATCTCTGTTCCTCAATTTGACAGACAAGTCTTCCAATAATCTTTCTTTTAATCCCCTTCCATTTTTAATCGTTAAACCATAGACTTTGTTGTTACCAAAGACTATCCCACTTCCAATGCATACATGTCAATTATCCCACTTCCTATTACTCTTTCTAGTTTCTAGTTTTCCACTAGATGAATTCTTATGCCTAATTGAGAAATGTAATGTTATTTTTTCCATAATGCTCTCCTTCATATGCAAATTTCCCCTTTACCATGCTTAGGGCCTATTACTGAAATCATTCCCTTGGATGCATCTACATTTCTCCATTATCTAAATTTACCAAACCCCTGTCCTGGTTAAATCCAAGTCTTCTCCATATCTGTAATACCAGATGGACATACTTAAAAACCAACCAACCAACAACCAGAATCCTCAGTGGACTGGTCCCAGTTTTCGCATATTTCAAGCTTTCCCTGAGCTCTGTCCAGTTGTTCTATGTTTTCCTAGTCATTTTTTCTCTCCTTTGCTTCATCTATTTTGCAGTTTCTCCTTCTTCTCAAACCTTTAACATCCATTCTTATTCTTCACTTATAGCTAATAAAGCAATCAGGGTACAGTACTCATTAAAATGTAGTATCTTCTAATTTATCAACTCCCCTGTATTTGTGCTCATATTATTAGCCTTCCATTATGTTGGATGAACTGCCTCAGAATCTATTTAAGACCAAGCCTTTGTTGAATCCCCATTTTCTTACTCAAGGATTTAACATCTGAATTATCTCCTTTCTGTCCAGCATCATCAATTTCTTCTTTTGCATTAATTCCACTGACATACCAAAATGCCATAACATTTCTGATCATAAGAATTAATGAAACCTATTCTTGACTCTGCATCTGCATCCAGCTGTTTCATATTTCTCTCCTTACCTTTAGAAGAAAACTTGAAATGTTTTATACCTGTACCAATTTTATACTTGTACTCAGAGAAACTGAATGAATATTATGGAGTAAGGGACTAACTATAGAAATTATGAGTGAGAAGCTGGGAAGTAAGGCTACATGAAGGTGAATTGGAGGATCATAGAAAAGTTACTAATCACTCTTTTGAAACACTGGGGTGGGTGAACAGGTCAGAGACTTCTGGAAAACCAGGCATGTTCAGCTGCCAGAGTTAGACCAGAAAGCAGAACTAAAAGAGAAGTCTGTAGATGGCTGCTGGTCTGGACCTGGTTGGTGGGGTTGGGGTTGTTGTTGGCCAGCAGGGCTGATATTAAGGAAGAAGAGCTACATGTGGAATGAGAGCAGAGAGAGGTTAAGCTGGTATAAGGTGATGAATTCTCTCACTACATCCAACTTTGATAATCTTCAAGAGTGGTGGCTACTCCTTCATTCTACATTCACTTTTCTCTTTTGTCCATCTCTAATCTAGAGACATGTGGAGAAGGAATTTTATAAAATTTAGTTCTAGTTTACTCAAATCATCACAGTACAAAAGTGTCACAACACTCGTTTTATCAACTTCTCCTGCTTTCCCTTATTGCTTCATTCATACTAAGATTTTATGCCCTTCGTATCATTAAATGAGTTCTTGTAAAGTTGACCTGTGAATTCATGTCGTGAAGTTTAATACTTTTCAAACATTGTGTTAATTAACCTTTCAGCTACATTTGATGCAGCTCTTGAAATAATTCTTTGCCTTTTGCCAGGGACATGCAGTCTTCTATATTTTTTCATGAGCTAGACCTTTCCACTTTTCTTTTTTTCTGACTTCTCTAGGTTAAGGTGCCCTGGAGCCTGCTTAGTCCTCACCTTTTCTACCTACTGTCTCTCTACTATCTCTCTACAGATGAGCTCACTAGTTTCCAGTGTTTAAATATCATGTATATCCTGATGACACCCATATTTATATAATTAGCTCTAATCTCTCCTCTAAACTCAAGTCTTATATATAGTTTCATACTTGACACCTCACTTTCAGTGTCTAATAGACACCTCAAACATAATCATCCAACAAGAACTCTTAATCAACTTCCTTAAACCTGATATTCCTCAAATAATTCCTCACAATTAAAGGACACTATTATTTATCCAATTGTTAAGACCAAAAATTTCCAAATCATTTTTATATTCTCTCTTCTACTTACTCTCTATGTCTAGTCTTTATAGTTTTACTTCAAAAATATTGCCCTTAATTTGATAATTTCTTACTCTGTTCTCTTCTATCACCCTAGTACCAAACCAGTACTCCCTTTCAACTAGACCCATGTAATAGCTTCCTAAAATGTTTTCTTGTTTTCACTCTTTTCTTCACAGAGAATGCAGAATGTGCTTTCAAAAACGTATATGGATTCCCATAACACTTACTTTGCTTGTAAGAGTACATAATCCAGAGATTATAGAGATAATCTTAGAGATAAATTTCCTACTATTCTCTTTTGCATCTTTGTCTCCTCCCATTCTGAACTACTTGTTGCTTCTCAAACATAGCAAGATCATGATTATAGTTTGGTTTTTGTCCTTCTTGAATTTTGATACTCTTGCTCAATCCATCCTTCTTGAGTGTTTTTCTTTCTTTGGACTCTGGGATGCCATTTATTCCAGTTTCCATCTATTGTTTTAGCTACCCTTTTAAAATTCCTTCTGATCACCTAAGTATGCCTGTAGTGGGCCAAGTGCAAAAGATGTTGGAATGGTGTCCATCTGGGACAAGGTAGATTCTTTTCTAGTGCTGGAGGCATTACTTTTATAGGGTAAAGTTAGATTGGATGAGGAAAGGCACAAGAGCAAATGAAATTCTGAGATGTTAAAATTTTAGTGTTGTAGATGGTATCTCCCACTTATACTGGTTTGCTAGTTAGGGTAGAAATCCTGCAATATCAGGTGAGCTCCAGAAATCATGAGAAATCTTGGGTGACCTACTAAATTTATGTTCCAGAACTTCTACAGTATATAGAATACGGCCTAGGAAATGAAGTGTACCTTAGGGCTTTTATAATATTATCCAAGGCAGTGTGCCCCATGTGCCAGGCAAATTCTCTTATCCTCCTTCCTCCATAAAAGCCATCGTCATGACTGCTATCTTTCAAGGGCTGTACTTTTGGTAATATAGTTCAACCTGAGATATTGTAGCCTAGATAATGGTTAAACACATTAGCGTTAAAAGCAAGTAATTGTCTTAAATTTTATCATATACGTCCAGGACTTAGCAGCAAGGAAGTCTAGGAGCAAGGAATGAATGATGTGAGAATTTCATTTACTGTGACAAGACTGATAGAGGGGTTGATGTTTTTAAAAAACATTTATTATAGAATCTTGTGAGTCTAAGATTCACCTTTTTTATTATTGTTGTTGTTATTTTAGGTTCCCAGAACCAAGAGGATTATGCTATTTGGCTAGTCTATGGAAATAAACTTGACTTTAGAATGGAAAAGAGAAGCCTCTACAGTAGCAGCAATAGCCAGGGCAATTAGATACTCAGGTGTAAATGAGATTATTTTGTTTTCATATAACACTGGTAAATATTTTTTGTCATAAATATAACATGTTCTAAAAGATAAAATATCATTCTCTGAAAAGATGATTGCTAGTCTTAGAAGTTTTTTCAGGGGCACCTGGGTGGCTTAGTCGGTTGAGCGTCCGACTTTCGCTTAGGTCATGATCTCGTGGTTCATGGGTTCGAGCCCCGCGTTGGGCTCTGTGCTGACTGCCAGCTCAGAGCCTGGAGCCTGTTTCAGTCTGTGACTCCCTCTCTCTCTGACCCGCCCCTGCTCATGCTGTCTCTCTCTCTCTCTCCTAGAAATAAATAAAAAACATTTTAAAAAAATAAAAAGAAGTTTATTCAATAGACTCTCATAATGTGAACTATCAGAAAGTATATTCCAAACATTCAGAGTTATGTCTGAAAATGCATCTCTTGTAGCATTATCCTAGCCACCATGAGAGCAGAGGCAGCAGAGTCTTTCACAAACCCTCTACTCACTTCAGAAAAAAATGATGTACACTTTGGCTTCCAAACTCAAGTTGTTTCTGCATCAGATTACTGCTTTGCAAATGAGCAGCATTTTTTTCTGCTGTGGTCTTGTGGTCTAATATTAATACATTTTCACAATGGAAACCCGATGGATTAGATCATTTTCCTAGGTTTGTATCCCAAGGGATATCTAACCTATGTTGCTTGTTTTAATTAAATTACCACATTTTCCATATGATTAAATGCTCGAATAATGAAGACTTATGGGACTAAATTTTAATATACCATACATGAGCAATTGGGGAAGCATATGATTTTACTTTACGTAAAATCTTTCAGTAGCAAATGTTTCACCTTTTCCTTTTTTTTTTCCAAGAGCAAATGAACGTTTCAGCTCTGCAGAGCACCAACCAGTGGAGCCACCTGCAGTGACACTCAGTGAATGGGAAAGAGCATCTTTGAAATTTTCTTTTAGACCTTGGAATATGGACAGAGAGTCTGGGCACAGGCCAATGTTTTTGGAGTAAGGATATTGGCTGACTCCTATTCCTACTGGAATAGGACCACTTGCCATTTTTTTCCCCGCATGTCAGATATACTTTATATCAGCTATGTAGACCTATCAACCTGTCAATATGGATAGTCATGGGGTATCTAATAGGAAAATTGCATACAACCACTTTAAATTTCAACGCAGAAGAGTTTGTGAAATCTTTTTCCTTTTCCAGTATCATCATGATAGCCTCAAAGTCAAAAATAATTAGGTAAAAACTGGAAAAGAATATATCTTGATTGGTACATCAGAAACTTTCCCTAAACTATGGTTATTAAACTAAAAATAAACCCTCTAAAACTGTAGTAAATGTTGTGCATACTTTAGCCAAACGTGATTCTATTTAGTTCCATCTGAGATCACTTAGGTGTTTTATTTTCTATTTGACTGTTAAATGATAATTTTAATTTAAATTATATATTTTATTAATGTAACCAGAATTTAATTGAGTAGTCTATGACAGGCACTGTAAATATATTGACAAGCTTGTTTTTCTTAGACTGAGCTTAAAGAGAGAAATAAATTCTTTGAAGGGTTCTAACACAGTGGATATTTTTCTAATTCTTTTTATTTTGGACTTCTCTGAGAAAAATAATATAAAAGGAAAAAATCAGGAAAATACCTTTTACAGTTTTTTAGTAATTGAGAGGGTAGAAAGTGGGTAGTAATATAGACTTTTTGCGTTCAAATTCTGGTACTTGTTAGCTGTATGAGTTGGGCATCATTTTTTTCATCTGTATGATGTGGTTGTGGGTACTTACCTCACACCATTATTCTGGGTAAATGAAATGTAACTTTTGAAGGATATAGTAGGTGTCATGTAGTAAATTCTCAGTAAATGTGAGGTCCTCTTTTCTTTTCTCTCTCTGGAAACTTCCACCATATGTGAGTGAAAGAAATAAAAAAGAAAATTCTTTTTTTATTATTATTTTGTTATTTCCCCCCATTTAAAGCCATAAAGTATTTAAGGAAAATACTGTACTAGATTCTGAGATGGATAAAACACATGCATTTGGTTTATTAACTTTCTAGTTGAGAGATTTATTCCCTAGCTCGTTTAAATATTTTGAGAAACATACTGTTACATTTAAACATGAAATCTGTCTCCCTTACACTTCATGAAGCTTTTCCAGTTTCCTGTCTTCAAGTTAAGAAATGATGAGGTTGAAAGCATTCTGGCCTTAAGACACTGACCACGAAAGTTCATTCAACTTCTCATAAATGCCTCAAGACTTTCAAATGTAAAACATTTGGGCAATAGACTTAGTCAAAGGACATGATACCAGTCTCCTTTGTTGTGCCATTTATCAGACCCTGATTTGTAGAGAACAAAGTTTCAAAGCTTGACTTTTCTTCTTAGGTGCTGCATACCATTCGGACTGTCTCATTCTCTGATGTTTGTACTCCTTTCTGCCCATGATTCACTTCCCATTCTGCCTAGCTTCATATCGTCATAGTTATTCTGCTTGTGGTTTTTCTCCTCCTTTAAGACATTTTTAAGAATTTAGAGTTGTGGGAAGGAAATACAAATTTTGACTCATTTAAGGAGCTTCAATTTATATTTCTGACAAATATTTGCCCAAAATAATATCAGTAGAGTGCCATTATCTTAGTGTGTCTCTGGTCAGTAATAGCCTCAGTCTTGCCCTCTCAGGATAAATAAATAAGGTCTCATAGTTTGTAACCATGGAGAAAGCAAGCATTTACAAACATTTATACACAGTTATAAAGCTTCCCTGGAGCGAAATGGATGCGACTAAACGGAAGATAAATTGTCTTTAAAGATGTTTCTCAGATTGGATTGTTCTTAATAAATAAATAACTCCGTTCTACACATTTTCTCTCTTGGAGCCAAATTTTGCTTTTGGTTTGTTGGCCTGTTCTGTGTGTTCACAGAGGGAGGTCCGCATGGGAAAGCATGCTGTTACCTCAGCTCTAAAGAATGTAGAAAAGTAAAAACATGCTTTGCTGTAAAGGTTTATTTCAATCCGTGAATATTTCTTGAGCTCCTACTATGTGATCATCATGAATAGGAGCTTATTAGGGAGACAAACAGGTGGAAAAATTAGGCAGTGACACAGGACAACACATATTAATGTACCAGTTGACTGCACAGTACTGTGGAACAGTAGTTTTCAGCCGGGATGATATTGCTATCCGCCCCCTCACCCCACCCCAAAGACATTTGACAATGTCTGGAGACACTTTTTAAAAAATATTTATTTTTGAGAGAGAGAAAAGGAGGGACAGAGCCGGGGAAAGGCAGAGAGAAAGAGACACACAGAATCTGAAGCAGGCTCCAGGCTCCAAGCTTATAGCACAGAGCCCAATGCAGGGCTTATCTCCTGAAGTGAGAAATCATGACCTGAGGCAAAGTCAGACACTAAGCCTACTGAGCAACCCAGGTGCCCCTGGAGACATTTTTAATTGTCACAAGTAGAGAGGAGATACTTCTCACATTTAGTAGGGGGAGCCTTTGTAGGATGTCTAGTAGCATCCTACAGTACACAACAAAGGTTTATCTGGTTTAATAATACTGAACTTGAGAAACCCTGTTGTAGAAATGTCAAGGGAGAGAGTCTGATAAGTAGTATAAAGGCCTTTCTTTTGCAAAATTCTGACACAATATGATAATTTAAATAACACTTTTAAATGCTTATTTGTTTTATTTGAAGAATTTGGAAAATATTTGTTGGTTATATCTTTGTTCATGAGGAGTTGAAGTGTCTTATAGCTCTTAGCTATGTACCAGAGTACTTCCTGAGTATACAGGACCATGTCCTGTTGCCTTTGAGTGTCAAAGGTTTTATGGAAAATGCTTCTTGAGTTTTTGGTTTATAGCCTTTTGCTGTCTCAGATAGGAGTCCATGAGACTTGGTGAGGTAACCATTATCTTTGACACACAGAATTAAAGCCAAAGCTTGGATCTCTGCACTTATTTGGGTGCTTTGTAATCAGAGACAAGATGGATGAGAGATGGAATAGGATATGGAGGGTGGGGAGACAGGCAAAGAGAGAGGAGGTAGAGGGAAGACCAGGGGTCAAGAATGTACAAGGGATGATGTTTTTAACTGTTTTAGTGTCCTGGGTTTTTGGGAACATCTTTGGTTTGGACACAATTGTTCCTCTTCTTCCCCATCCTCTTCAGAGAAATGTTCATTAACCTTCATGGAGATTTAGAGGACTTTTCTATATTCTCCCATATAGTCTCTGCATCTTTCTAACTATATTATAATCATCTTTTTAGGGGTTCATCTTCCCTAACAGGCTGAAAGCAACTGATGGCAAGCAGTTTGCTAGCTCCCTGTTTCCAGAACAGTACCTTCTGCGTAATAGTCACAGAAACCTGTGCAATTGATGACAAGGCCATACCTACTATGGTGTTTAATTAATCTGAAAACAAGAGCATTTATGAAGTTTCCATTTTCTGGGTTTGTTAGGGCTTCAGTTCTACCTGACACCTCTTTCTTGGGGGACAAAGAGATATATGGCATGTTTTCTTATCTCTAGCACATATCAGCACAACCATAGCGTAGGCTTTGTTTTTTTTTCCTCCATCTCATCTTGAAATTTCTTTTTTTTTTAAATTTATCTCTAGGAGAGAGAGAGAGAGAGAGACAGCGTGAGCAGGGGAGGGTCAGAGAGAGAGGGAGTCACAGACTGAAACAGGCTCCAGGCTCTGAGCTGGCAGTCAGCACAGAGCCGACATGGGGCACGAACCCACGAACCGCGAGATCATGACCTAAGCGAAAGTCGGACGCTTAACCGACTAAGCCACCCAGGCGCCCCTCATCTTGAAATTTCTTATTCTAATTCTCTTTTCAGAATTATTATTATCTTTATTTATAATGATTATGTGTTTTATCCCTTTACTGAATTATTGGCTCCTGGATGACAAAGATTATGATATATCTTTGGTTTTTATATCCATGTGCTAGGGCACATGGAAATGCCTGAAGTTGCTGTAAATGTATTAAGATGACAACAACTAGGGTTGAGTCTTTGTCACCTGATGCAAAGCACTATGAACTAATGTGGGCTTTTTTGCATTTTATATATACATATAAAAGTATGTGTGGAAAGGCAGAGAAAAATGAAATATATATTATATATATTATATAAAACATATATATTTAATATAATATATATATTACATATATATTACATAAAACATTCATTATATATATAATATATATATTTTATATATATATTACATAAAACATATTCATTATATATATATATATAAGTGCTTGTGGAAAGGCGGAGAAAAATGAAATGAGGAGGATTGAAGTTTTGGTGGGAGGGGAAAAAATAAGGTTTCAATGGGAAGTGAAAGAACAATGGGCTACAGCTTTTGTTAGAATTGAGATGTAAGGGGCAGGGGGAAGATGCAGAAAGTGAGTGAGAATGGGGACTAGATGGCAGGAAGCATATGCCCTCAATATGAGTTCGTGCAAGGAATCTGAGGTTTCTGTTCATTTTCAATTTTTGTAGCAAATGATTAGCAGACTCAAAACAGATAACATGCTAAGGGGCAATTATCTCAACTATTTAGTCTCACTGCTACTCTGATGGAGAAATTATTTCATATAGGGAAATAATTATGCCATTTTTCATGTACAGCTCTATAGTGCTGAATTATATTTGTTTAGGCAAGGTCTAATTTTTCTCAGATACTGTGGGGAATCTGAAATGTGGGATTGACAAATATGTTATTCATATTTTCATTTTGTGATAAGCTTAATTATTAAGTAAACTTAGAGATAACTGATCTCTCTTCTCTCTTTTCTCAATTAGTATATCTTGGCAATTAGAGTGAACATTTATCATCTAATTTCAGATTAAAATGTAAAGACATACAAATAATTTTCCTGTGGCTCAACCTTTGCTCTTACATTATAAATTGGTAGACACACTCTTTCTTATTACAGAATTGTGAATTGTAAAATATATGCAACATACTTATACAGTTTATGATGAGCAACTGACAAGAGGAATTAAATCAGGAGGCAAGATGCTCTGCTGGAATTAACTAGAGTCACTGCTGTTGAAATGCCAGAGCACGGTATGTGCATATTTTCCCTCTTTTCTCACTGCTTAATTGAGAGAGGCGTTAATGCAATGAAGAGTGCTGAAAGCAAAATGCCAGCTTTGTGAAACAGGAAACAGATATATCCAATTATTTTTCAGTTGGACTACCGTCCATGATAAAGCAGAACAAATGTTGCTGCTTTGCCTGTATTGAAGTTATGAACAACAGAGAAATTTGGCATGAATTCGACAGTTGATTGCACCAAAAAAACACCAGCAAACTCAAGGTTCTGATTATTTAGATGATAATAAAGACCTAGGTTGATAAATATAAGAGCTGAATAAAACATATTCATTATACATTTAGTCTTTTGCATTGGCTGAATATATTGAAGGAAGAGAAATATTGATCTCACATTTCGCTGATGCCTTTAGGATTGGGAGAATGAGTTTTTCTCATTGACTCAAACTGCTCTGGATGAAGCTCTCTCTAAAAAGATAAATTGCAATTATGGAATAGTGTTTAGTGTTAACATGAAAGAAGATTGGATAGACCAAAGTATCATCATTAAATACAATGCACGTAACATACTGGCTCATGTTAATTAGTTTGTTAGTGAAAAGCAAGGAGCTCCAAGTGACTGTGGGAAAGTGACTTGGTGATTTGCTATTGCTGGTCAGTCTCACAAAAGGAGAATTGTCTATTGTGAAAAAGTAGAGAATGGGAAATCAAAGAATCTGATAGAATTTTGAATGGTTGTAGTTAGAGCAATAAGTAGGAAGAAATCTAAAACTGATCAGATTGATATCCTGAAAATATAATTTGAATTTATCTCTGGAGTTCCAAAGGAGTCAAATGGTTTAGAAGATTGGTATGTTATCTTGTAAACTGTTTTTTCATAGTTATTCATATTTTTCAGGTCAGTAAATTCAAAATCTATTAAAAAAGGAAAGAACACACATTTTAGATACCAGAATTTATCTTCAGTACAGCACACAAAAAATAATGCAGAGCAGAATCACAAGAAACTGAACTTACTATGCAAATTTTTTATTAAGGCTTTCAGATTCTAGGTGCTGCTGCTGCATGAACATTACTTCCTTCGTTTGGCCACATGAAGAAATTATAATTACAAATACAAATTTGAATTATTCTATTCTGAATAGAAACCATCCTCAACTAGTATGTTGTTACTTTTATTTATAGTATACAAAAAGCTTAAAAGAAAAGATGGCAGACTGGAATTACCACATGAATGATCTGCCACAGACAACATTCAAAATAATTATTACACAGGTTTATTTTTTGTACAGTTAATATCCATTCAATGGCTAATGACCAAGGTATGAAGAAATAAGTAGAGTACAATCTTATTTGAACAAATATGAATAGCTTACTATTAAACAAAGAGTGAAGTATTTTGTCAAATACTTTTATTCTATTCAATTTATTTTATTTTATTCATATTCTACTTTATCCTCCAAACAACTTGAAATAAATGAGTTGATGAATTCTTTATTAGGTCAAATTATTTATTCCTACCCTCCATCCCATCCTCCTTCCCTTCCTTCCTTTCTTCCTCCCTCTTCCTTTCCTTCCTTTGTTTCTTCCGTATTTATTGAGCATTTAACCAATTCCAGGCATTGGGTATGTGCTAGTGACACGATGAGGATTAGGGCTGAAATCACTTTGCCTGTATGCACTAAACATTGACTGAATAATCTTCAACATATCCCTTAGATACAAACCCTTGACATTGTTAAGATTTAACATTATGAGATAAGTTTCCATTTCACAGGGGAGAAAAGGAAGTATTTGAACACAGAAAGGGAATTCGGACATAAAAAAATTAAAACAAGGCCATCAACCTATTTCATTCCTTGAGATGTTAAAATAAGATTTTGAATTTTTCCTCTTATATATTATTTAAATAATAGAAGAAAGTTCTTTTAAAATCAAATAATATAGTGTGGCATTCTTCGATATAATCTTATAAAATAGTCCCTTCTCCTTCATCCATTTCCCTCTCCTCCCCTCCCCTCCCCTCCCCTCCCCTGCACTCCCCATGGGAATTTATTTCCTGAGGTCGTATTATATGCTAGAGGACTGATCAAACTGAATATAAATTATTGAGTTTGTTTTTGGAGTCTGTAGAATTCCTTTATTGAAGATATAATGCCTCTATTCTAGGATTGGTCTTTTTTTGGCTACCAATTCAGAGGGGTTATGGGATAGATAGTGTTACATGATGATTCTGAAAATCTCATTCTGGCTCCTCCACACATTAAACATGAGACTGGCCAAATCTCTAAGTCCTTTGAATTTTTTTAATGTTTATTTATTTTTGAGAGAGAGAGAGGGAGGGAGAGAGAGAGAAAGAGGAGGGGCAGAGAGAGGGGTACAGAGGATCTGAAGCAGGCTCTGTTCTGACAGCAGAGAACCCAGTATAGGGCTTGAACCCACACACCTGGAGATCAGACCTGAGCCAAAGTCAGACACTGAACTGACTGAGTCACCCAGGTGCCCCACTAGTCCTTTGAATGCCAGATTCCTCATGTTCCTTTGCTTTCTTACAGATTATGAGGTATAAAAGAGATAATGTATATGAAAATATCTTGACAATTGCAAAACATCATAAATGTGTAAAGCGTTATTTTAGTATAAACAGAAACCATATTCCTGACATATTTCTAAATGTTCCTCATATTTTAAGGTGAACCATAAAGTTCAGAATTTCTTTTTTATAATAGAAATACAGATATGCAGTATGAGATGCTCTTGAAATTGGTGTAAATGAGTACATCTTTCTTCATGGTTACAGCCAACTATATAAGCAAATAATTTGAATTTGATATAATAAGCCTTATAATATAAACAAGTACAAGTTTCAGAGCTAGCACAAAAAAGAATAAGACAATAAAATGCACATTTTAATTTTTTAATGTCTTTTATTTGCTTTTGAGAGAGAGACAGAGACAGCGTGCGTGAGCAGGGAAGGGTCAAAGAGAGAGGGAGACACAGAATCCAAAGACAGGCTTCCAGGCTCTGAGATAGCTGTCAGAACAGAACCCAACATGGGGCTCAAACCCACAAACTGTGAGATCATGACCTGAGCTGAAGTCGGATGCTCAACCGACTGAGCCACCCAGGTGCCCCAAAATGCACATTTTAAATAAACGTTTTCCTCAATATACTTTCTCTAATTAAGTATTTTTTCTGTTAACGAACTGACTTAAGATTAGTAATAGAGTATGTACTGTCTAAATGGCAGAATCCACATTTTATATTGAGAGTAGAATTATTTAATGGAGTGTTTCAGACTGTTGTATCCTGGTTATAATAGTCAACAGTTTTCAGCTAGACATAGTGCATGAGATAGATGAGAATCAGATAAAATGCCTCTTTTTACCTTTTTTTTACACTATTTTACCACACCACTTTTGTGTGAAGTATCTTAATACCTCCTTCCAAAATATCTCCTACTCTGTCTTCCTTTCCACTCTACCCTCATATTTTCCCTTTTTTGCAATCATTATTTTTTATTTTTTTTAGTAAAAACTAAGACAGCTTTTATGTTTCTTTAGCTTAGAGTCTCTCCACTTTTTACATAGCTTTGAGGCATATTTAATGGGTAAAGAATCAGGATATTTGTCTACAAGCATAATAAAGAGTCTTCACCCAAAAACAACAACCGCAAACATCTCAGCTTGATGACAAGTAGTTAAGAAAATCAGAGAAACCACTGCACTCAAGAGATGGTCTTTGTCTTTGTTGGGAGTTACAGCAACTGTTCTTAAGGAAGTAGTAAAAGGTTATGGGTGAGACATCCAAATTTAAAAAAATTTGCCATTATTTGTAAAGGTCTTCTAATGCCAATTTTAAGACACCAAGCGTAAACTGCAGAAAGAGGAAAGGAGAACTGAATATGCATGAGTAATAAATGACATGAATGTTCTGCTCTAGGACCCCATCTATTTTCAGGAACAAAATTTGAGTGAAGTGAATGAATTCAGTCTTATTCTTTTTCCTATTTCTTATTGTAAAATTTTTTGGTGGGGTGGGGTGGGGCATTTTAGACAATGGAGTAATCTAAGGACTGAAGTGAATCTTTTCAGTATTGCCTTGTGAACTTTCTATCAGTTTGGGTCAGTATGAGGGAAGTGAGGGGTGGTTTCTAACTACATGGACATTCTCTCTGAGAACTGGCACAGTGAGCAATTGGGACTGTATGCATGGAGGGTTGACTATCCTGGAGTTCAGTATGGCACATGTGTGGTCGTCTACGCTGCTGTCTTTCTTGCATTTTTGTGTGTTTATAGTCAAGTGTTATGGAAACAATGGAGATACCAACACATATTTGCTAAGGGAGGTATGATCACTCCCAAACATAGTATGGGGCTGGAAGTCTTTGTATTAAACTATAATCAGAGAGAAGAATTATTTATGGGTGTCACTTTCAGGGATAAAGCACAGAGCTTCAGAATGATTTAGTCTCAGAACTATAGGGAGAAAAGAGAATGCACTAGGTAGGCTAACTAGAGAGTATCTGACAGTTGTATTTTTATTAATAAATTGACTTTCTAGTATTAAAAAGATGAGAAAATAAATAAGGCTTAGTCTGTGACTTTCCAGCCATGATATTATGGTTGACTGAAAGATTTGACCTTCTGAAAGACATACTGATTTTGAAAGTTGAAAAGACTGACTTAAGCAGGAAGCTATCCAAACTGTGCCACATTTTTCTCTGTGATTCGTAATTAGATGAATAGATTCAAGATAATCTTAAAAGAATTAGTAGAATTGTAATAGCAAAATAAAAAAAATATGCTCTTTATTGAGAGTTTTTATTCTAAGTAGCTGAAAATGCTTTGATACCTATTTTTTCCTTCAGCTTTAAAAAGGAGACAGGGCAAGGGTCAGGCAATTTTGGAAAAAAAATAATTTAAAGAGTAATATAAGAAGTAGGAAATAACCTAAAAATAATCTAGTAATAGGAAAAGGTTGGGCCTATTCCAGATTAGGAGGGAAGAAGCAATCTTTGGTCCACCTTTGCCCTTCCCTTTGTTTCCCTTGTTCCTTCAATATTTTCTCCTCTGAGGCAATCAGAGTCCTCCTGCAGTCTTTTAGATGGCCAGACAATTCTAGTGCAGTTTCTAAAGGGCTAAATTACTGTGTTTGAGAACTTTAAAATCTCTCTAGTTTCTGGTCTCATTTATTCCATTTCTCTGGAACTCTGTTTGACTGAATGAATAAGGCGTAACCTTCTTACGAATAGTGCCTTCTCATGCAGGCGGTGTGAGTCCTGAGAAATGAATGTTCTGTTGTATGGAAGGTAAGCATTGGCTTCAACTCAAGTGTGTACTGAAGTCTGTCTAATTCTCAGAGTACATGTTGGCCTGATACATTTCTTCAATAGAATTGATGAGTAATGAGTATGTAGAAGTACAAATTTTACTGTTGTAGGACCATCTTTACCATCCGTGTCACATTGTACTGATCAATAATTGGTTCCATTCGCTACTGAGTAGTAGCCTATGAACAATGAATTAATTAATTTTAGAATAGCTTGTTAATATTTGTAAATTTTTTGTTACTTTACTGTTTTAAAGCTACTTTCAACAATAATGTCAAAGAACATATACTGTATAAGCCATTCAGTTTTGTCTGATGCAAGTTTCAGAGCTAGTCAATAATATATGGTTCTGATATTACATGAGGGTTACTAATAGCCAAGTTATTCTTATAAAACTCATTCAAAAAAATAAATGACATGTAATATATCATACCTGTTAATACCTATTTGAACATATTTTTCAGGTACACATAATCTGTGCTTTGTAGAATAGTGATTTATGTGGTTTGATTAAGAAAAGGAGGTTGTTCAGGGCTTAAATGCTCCTGTGGGTTTATTATGCATAAAATCCTGAGATTTAAACATTTTACTGAAGTTGTTCCATGATCATGCAAAGCAAGTTATTCTTGGCTGCCTAAAAAGAAAGTAAAACACATTCTTGGTCTTATTTCTGTCTTTTATCCCCACCTGATGTCATCCTCTAATCGTGCAATATCCTCAAACCGGGAGGTTACAACTAATTCCAAACAAACTTTATTGGGGACTTTCCTTCCTGCAGACATTTCCTAACACAGAAAATACTATAAACATTTTCAGAGATTCCAGACTGTCCTAACATTTGGTTTTCTCTGCAAACCCTCAGCCTTGGTCTGCTACACATGATTGTCAATCAGAAACCTTCCTTCCCCCAGCTAAACCTTGCATGGCATACTGAAAGACTTCCATTAAAGCAGACTCAAACAGATGAATGCTGATATGCTGGGGAAATAAACAGAAGGAAAAATGGCACATTTTCTGGGAGGCAGTCAAAAGCAGTTGGGTTGCTAGGCAGGAGGAAATCATATAAACAATTTTAGATCCTAAGTTCTATTTGGATATCTGAATGAATCCAGTTGAATTCATGGCAAAAGTGTAAAGTGAAAGAAAAAAATTAAGGGAAAAAGAAGTTATCAATGCATGTCAACCCCCTCCCTCCAAGTTTTGCTTTCTTTTGGTTTCCAAGTTTGGATTCTCCTAAATCAAACTATATAATCGCTTCAGATAGTTTGCATTTGAGATTTATTTTGATCTCGAGAATAGTATAATTTACATAAAAAGAAGCTGCAGTTGCACTTTAAACTATTTTTCCAATAAGGATTTAATTTAGGTTTACTAGGACAGTTATCATATGTTAATGAAATACCGATGGATTGTGAGGAACATATTTACTCTGGTTTACCAACAAGGTACAAAACTATGTTTTTAATCTAAGTTTGGCAGTTAGCTAGTTTGTAGATTCTTCTGTAGAGAGATAAAGTTCTTCAGAGTTAATAATATGTTTTTGCTGAGATTAAATTGTACGTGACAGCTAAAATATTTGTATTTACTATTATGTTTATAGTTACATTACAGAGATATATGTTGGATATGACTCTTCCACTATCAATTAAATATTTAAAAATTAATTGATCTTTTTTATAGCTACATTTGTATTTTTGGAATTTGTCTCTAACACATAGTTACAAAACTCTGCCCAATGGAATCTCTTCTTGTTATCATTTTTTCAATATATTATTTATTAAGAAATGATATATTTTAGGACTATTTTCTTCACATCAACACTTGTCATTTATAGGACCAATTGTATTCTCTCTAATTGATCTCATTTTCCCTCACCATAGTTTTGAATACACTTGATTGAATCCATCTTAATTTTCATCAGAGCCAATATTTCTCCTCTCTCTCTCTCACTCTCTCTCTCTCTCATAAGTGATTATAACCCACGTGTTTCCCCTGTCTCCTCTTGTATCATTTTATCCCTAAAGTCTCCCCTAAGGACTTAAAACCTGGCTTTCCACCAAGGTACATTGTCTGGAGTCAGAGATCTTAAGAGTGCTGAGTTAACTTATCTCCTGAATTTCTAGGCACTTTATAAAAGATGTAAAACAATGGGAGCCAGTAAAGTAGAGAGTTGAGGAATTATCTGAAAAATGTGACCAATATGCACAGCAAATCTGGATCATTTCATCTCTAATTTTTCCCCCTCAATAACAGGATTATGTGGGTCTTGACACTTGCATTAAATTTCCACTTCTTTGTGCATACAGAGTTACAGCCAAAGGCAAGAGGTGATTTTGAGTTTTCTTTTTATTAAAGCAAAATATCTGAAATCCTTGACGCATGGGCTTTTATAACGTATCTCCTTGTACTAAAAAAAAAAAAAAAAAGTTAAAATTACTTGTGTGCTTAGGAAGAGAACACAAGGTGGCAGGGCCAGAGCAGAAATAGCACTGATATTGTGAGAATACACCTACAGGGTAGGTCAGAGATGTGAACAGCTTTAAATTTGCTGTGAAGTGCATTTTTCAAATTCAAATTTCACACAGTGTATTATTTTCTTTACCAATAGCAAATCACTAATCCCTTTAGAGGATAGGAGAGATCTTTGTTTCTAAGTTGAAATTTCATATGGACAACAAGCAGACACACTTACTATTGTAAACTACTTACCTGAAGTGTGAGTTGCATTATTTTTATTAGCTTGTTATGACATAAGCTTCACTCTAATTAAAACATGCTGTAGGAATAATTCTGTAGAACAAAATAATATATTTTTCTATGATCCAGAGGATGTGAATATTATTGGTCTCTGTTACATTTCAGAGTATTCTGTTTCTTTGGCATTTTCAGTAATAATGAGATAGGTCAGTGAATTTGCCTCTGTTCTGTTCAGCCAAGAGATGTATACAGTAGAGACAGATATTTCAAGCTTTTGGTGGTAATAAACTGGAATATTTATATTATGAAAAAAAATGGAATGTGCTTGTGCTAGTCAAGGTACTAGAACTTATGTAAAATATAAATACAATTTCAGTAACTTAATGCAATGGAAGTTTAATTCTTGCTAATGAAAAGTATTAAACAGCCATACCTGAATGCAGACAAATTTCCCAAAACATTGATTTAGTAACTCAGTTTCTCCCTATCTGTTGGCTCCGTAACCTTCAACACCTTACTTCTAAAATTAGCACCGAAGAGAAAGAGCATGGGAGATTGCAGGTGTTAGGTTGTATGGGGAAAGCCTGGAAGTAGTCGTTAGAACTTTTACTCATATTCTGTTGGCTAGAACACAGCCATATGCCGTCACCTAATTGCAAAGGAAGCTGGGTAATATTGTCTATCTATGTGTGTAAGAGGAAGACGAGGTAGGTTTGGTGACCACCTACCCTGTCTTTGCCAGAGTGCCATTTGTGATTTTAACTAAATTACTACAAAAGCAAGATTAAGAATCATGGCCTCAAATAGATATTTGGGAAGATTATATGAATCAGAAGGGATCAACTAGAGAAACAGAACCAAGAGGAGATCTATATTTAGAGAGTTGGTTTAATATGTGAGAACTGGCTAGGCAAGTCTGAAATCCTGAGAGCAATCAGGAAGGGCAAACTGGAACTCTCTGCTTTGGATAAAGCTACAGTCCATAGGTAGAATATCTTCCTCTTCATGGAATCCTCAGCCTTGCTCTAAAGGCCTTTCAACTGAAGGAATCAGGCCCCCCCAAATTATCTAGAATAATTTCCTTATGTATAATCAACTGATTTTGGACTTTAATCACAAATACCTTTATAACAATGCCTAGATTCATGTCTTATTGGATAATTAGAGACAATAGTCTAGCCATGTTGACACAAAAATTGAGCATCATAGATTTATATATACATGTATATAGTTATAATATTTGATTATTAATATAACTCAAAATTGTTTTTCATTTGTTTTTGACACTTCATAACTGTCCAGATACATTTCCATATATACTATACTTTGGAAGCCAAATTTTTTTTCTTCTTTGCATTTATACATTTAATTAGGAAATAAATAAAATGCAGCATGATATAAGAAAGATAAATCCTAGCTTTGAAGTAAAACAGACTTTAGTTTGAAAACTTGTTAGTATTTTTTTTATTTTTATTTTTTTTAACAAATAGTTTATTGTCAAATTAGTTTCCACATAACACTCAGTGTTCATCCCACAAGTGTCCTCCTCCATGCCCATCCCTCCTCTCCCCCCACATCCATCAGTCCTCAGTTTTTGTCAGCATTCAAGAGTCTCTCATGGTTTGCCTCTCTCCCTTTCCCCCACCATTTCCGCCCTTCTTCTCCCCCTTGGTCCTCCGTCAAGTTCCTCCTAATCCTCCTATTCGTGCAAACATATGATATTTGTCCTTCTCTGCCTGACTTATTTCGCTCAGCATAACACCCTCAAGGTCCATCTATGTTGCTACACATGGCCAGATTTCATTGTTTCTCATTGCCATGTAGTATTCCATGGTATAGATAAACCACATCTTCTTGATCCATTCGTCCATTGATGGACACTTAGGCTCTTTCCATGTTTTAGTTATTGTGGAGAGTGCTGCTATGAACATTGGGGTACATGTGCTCCTATGCATCAGCATTTCTGTATCCCTTGGGTAAATTCCTACCAGTGCTATTGCTGGGTCATAGGGGAGTTCTATTGTTAGTTTTCTGAGGAAGCTCCACACTGTTTTCCATGAGGCTGTATCAGTTTACATTCCCACCAACAGTGTAGGAGGGTGCCCGTTTCTCCACATCCTCGTCAGCATCTAGAGTTCTCTGTGTTGCTCATTTTAGCCACTCTGACTGGCATGAGGTGGTATCTCAGTGTGGTTTTGATTTGTATTTCCATGATGAGGGAGGGACGCTGAACATCGTTTCATGTGTCTGTTCGCCATCTGGATGTCCTCTTTGGAGAAGTGTCTGTTCATATCTTCTGACCATTTCTTCACTGGGTTGTTTGTTTTTCAGGTGTGTAGTTTGGTGAGTTCCTTATAGATTCTGGATATTAAGCCTTTATCTGATATGTCATTTGCAACTATCTTTTCCCATTCCGTTGGCTGCCCATTAGTTTTGTGGGTTGTTTCCTTGGCTGTGCAGAAGCTTTTAGTCTTGATGAGGTCCCAATCATTTATTTTTGCTCTTGATTCCCTTGCTTTTGGGGATGTGTCAAGTAAGAAGTTGCTGCGGTGGAGGTCAAGGAGGTTGTTTCCTGCTTTCTCCTCTAGGGTGTTGATAGTTTTCTGTCTCACGTTCAGGTCCTTTATCCATTTTGAGTTTATTTTTGTGCATGGTGAGAGAAAATGATCTAGTTTCATTCTTCTGCATGTTGCTGTCCAGTTCTCCCAACACCATCTGTTAAAAAGGCTGTCTTTTTTCCATCTGATATTCTTTCCTGCTTTGTCAAAGATCAGTTGGCTGTATACTTTTGGGTCCACTTCTGAGTTCTCAATTCTGTTCCATTGGTCTATGTGTCTGTTTTTGTGCCAATACCATACTGTCTTGATGATGACAGCTTTGTAGTAGAGGCTAAAGTCTGGGAGGTGATACCTCCCGTTTTGGTTTTATTTTTCAGGATTACTTTGGCTTTTCGGGGTCTTTTGTGGTTCCATACAAATTTTTGGATAGTTTGTTCTAGTTTTGAGAAGTATGCTGGTGCAATTTTGATTGGAATTGCATTGAATGTGTAGAGTGCTTTAGGTAGTAATGACATCTTAACTATATTTATTCTTCCTATCCATGAGCATGGAATGTTTTTCCATTTCTTTGTGTCTTCTTCAATTTCCTTCATAAGTTTTCTGTAGTTTTCATCATACAGATCTCTTGTATCCTTGGTTGGGTTAATTCCTAGGTATTTTATCGTTTTTGCACAATTGTGAATGGGATCAGTTTCTTGATTTCTCTTTCTGTTGCTTCATTGTTGGTGTATAAAAATGCAACCGATTTCTGTACGTTGATTTTGTACCCTGCAACTTGGCTCAATTCTTGGATCAGTTCTAGTAGGCTTCTGGTGGAGTCTGTCGGGTTTTCTATGTAGAGTATCATGTCATCTGCGAAGAGTGAAAGTTTGACTTCCTCTTTGCCAATTCTGATGCCTTTGATTTCCTTTTGGTGTCTGATGGCTGATGCTAGGACTTCCCAGCACTATGTTAAACAACAGTGGTGAGAGTGGATATCCCTGTCGTGTTCCTGATCTCAGGGGGAAAGCTCTCAGTTTTTCCCCGTTGAGGATGATGTTAGCTGAAGGCTTCTCATGGATGGCTTTGATGATGTTTAAGTAGGTTCCTTCTATCCCAACTTTCTCGAGAGTCTTTATTAAGAAGGGATGCTGTATTTTGTCAAATGCTTTTTCTGCATCTATTCACAGGATCATATGGTTTTTATCTTTTCTTTTATTGATATGATGTATCACATTGATTGATTTGCGAATGTTGAACCAGCCCTGTAACCTAGAAATGAATCCCACTTGAACTTGGTGGATGATTCTTTTTATGTGCTGCTGGATTCATTTTTCAAGGATCTTGTTGAGGATTTTTGCATCCGTATTCATCAAGGATATTGGCCTGTAGTTCTCTTTTTTTGCTGGATCTCTGTCTGGCTTGGGAATCAGTGTGATGCTGGCTTCATAAAATGAGTCCGGGAGTTTTCCTTCGCTTTCTATTTTTTGGAATAACTTGAGAAGAATTGGGATTAATTCTGTTTTAAATGTCTGGTAGAATTCCCCAGGGAAGCCATCAGGTCCAGGGCTCTTATTTGTTGGGAGATTTTTGATCACTGATTCGATTTCTTCACTCGTTATGGGTCTGTTCAGGTTTTCAATTTCTTCCCGTGTGAATTTTGGTAGTGAGTGTGTGTTTAGGAATTTGTCCATTTCTTCTAAGATGTCCAATTTGTTGGCATATAATTTTTCATAGTATTCCCTGATAATTGCTTGTATTTCTGAGGGGTTGGTTGTAATAAGTCCATTTTCATTCATAATTTTGTCTATTTGGGTGCTCTCTCTTTTCTTTTTGATAAGACTGGCTAGAGGTTTGTCAATTTTGTTTACTTTTTCAAAAAACCAACTGTTGGTTTCATTGATGTGTTCAATTGTTTCTTTGGTCTCTATGTTGTTTATTTCTGCTCTAATTTTTACTATTTCTCTTCTTCTACTGGGTTTAGGGCGTTCTTGTTGCTCTGCCTCTAGTTCCTTTAGGTGAGCTGATAGATTTTGGACTTGCTCTTTTTCGGCCTAATCTCTTGACATAGGCCTGGAGAGCAATGTACTTTCCTCTTAGGACTGCCTTTGCCGCATCCCATAGATTTTCAATTTTTCTGTTTTCATTTTCATTTGTTTTCATATATTTTTTAATGTCATCTCTAATGCCTGATTGGCCCATTCATTCTTTAGAAGGGTGTTCTTTAACCTCCATGTTTTTGGAGGTTTTCCAGACTTCTTGTGATTGATTTCAAGTTTCAAAGCATTATGATCTGACAGTGTTCATAGTATGATTTCTATTCTTTTGTATTTATTGAGGGCTGCTTTATGTCCCAGTATGTGATCTATCTTGGAGAATGTGCCATGCGCACTTGAGAAGAAAGTAAATTCCCTGGCCTCAGGATGTAAAGTTCTAAACATATCCGTCAGGTCCATCTGGTCCAATGTGTCTTTCAAGTCCATTATTTCTTTAGTGATTTTCTGTCTGGTTGACCTATCCATTGCTGTAAGCGGAGTATTAAAGTCCCCTGCTATTAGCACATTCTTATCTAGAAGCTTGTTTCTGTTTGTGATTAATTGTTTTAGATATTTAGGTGCTCCCATATTCGGTGCGTAGACATTTATGATTGTTAGTTCTTCCTGATGGATGGACCCTGTAATTATTATGTAGTGCCCTTCTTCATCTCTTGTGATTGTCTTTAATTTAAAGTCTAGTTTGTCTGATATAAGTATCGCTACTCCGGCTTTCTTTTGATTTCCTGTAGCATGATATATATTTCTCCATCCCCTTACTTTTAATCTGAAGGTATCTTCCCGTCTAAAATGAGTTTCTTGTAGACAGCATATAGATGGATTTTGTTTTTTAATCCATTCTGCTACCCTATGTCTTTTGATTGGAGCATTCAGCCCATTTACATTCAGTGTTATTATTGAAATATGTGGGTTTAGAGTCTTTGTATCTTTTGTAGGGTTCATGTTTGTGGTGGTGTCTCTGGAATCTTTGTTCCTTGCAACCTTTCCTTCAGAGCATCCCCCTCAGGATTTCTTGTAGGGCTGGCTTCGTGGTGACAAATTCTTTCAATTTCTGTTTGTTTGGAAAGGTTTTTATCTCTCCTTCTATTTTGAATGACAGGCTTGCTGGATAGAGGATTCTTGGCTGCATATTTTTACTGTTCATCACATTGAAGATCTCTTGCCATTCCTTTCTGGCCTGCCACGTTTCAGTAGATAGGTCTGTCACCACTCTGATGGGTTTCCCTTTGTATGTGAGGGCCCTTTTCTCCTTAGCTGCTTTCAAAATTCTCTCTTTGTCCTTGTATTTTGCCATTTTTACGATGATATGTCTTGCAGAAGATCGATTCAAGTTACGTCTGACAGGAGTCCTCTGAGCCTCTTGTATTTCCACATTTACTTCCTTCCCCAGGTCGGGGAAGTTCTCTGCTATAATTTGTTCCAGGACTCCTTCGGCACCTTTCCCTCTCTCTTCCTCTTCTGGGATTCCTATGATACGGATATTGTTGCGTTTGACTGTGTCGCTGAGCTCTCGAATTCTTCTTTCCTGTTCCTGGATCAGTTTGTCTCTTTTTTTGTCAGCTTCTTGTTTTTCTAGAATGGTGTCTTCTAAATCACTTATTCTCCTTTCTGCCTCTTCAATCCGTGCATTGGAGGCCTCTAATTTATTATGTATCTCATTTATCGCATTTTTAATTCTTCATGCCTATTTTTATTTTCCATTCTGTCTGTAGCCATAGTTTCTTTGATGTCCCCTATGTTTTTTTCAAGCCCTGCTATTAATTTCACCATTATTATTCTAAAATCTTGTTCACTTATGCTGCTGATATCTGTTTTGAGCAGTTCATTAGCTGTCATTTCTTCTTGGAGTTTCTTTGGATGAGAGCTCTTTCGTTTCTTCATTTTAGTTAGCTTTCTGGCTCTTGTTGGTTTTAAAGACCTGTTATGCTCTCTGTTTCTATGAGCACTGCTATATCCAAGAAACTCTTTGACTTTCCAGGGCCTATCCTTTCAGAGATTGTTTTTTGAATGGTATCCCTCGGTCACTCTTTTTGGGACCTTAGTTATTTTATTTTCCTATTCATAGTGATATTTGGGACTCTTCACCTTGTGTACTCTAGCTTGTTTCTTGAGGTAGCCCTGGAAAAGAAAACAGACAGACAAACACACAGGGAGCAGGAGCACACAAACGCACAGGCTGATTCAACTAACATGCAAAGTGAGAGGGAAAACGAAAAAGTTAATAGAAAAGACGGAGGAGGGAGGGCGAATAGGGAGCATAAAATACATAAAAGGGTCAAAAAGGGGAAAAGAAAAGGAAAAAAGAAGAAAACCGATGGACAAAGAACGGTTTAAAGCATATACCTGGATTTCCCAGCTACAGTTAAATAGCCGTGTGTATGCAGCGCTGGTTGAAGAGCATAGAGAAAAAGAGAGAAGGCAGGGTGAGACAAGGCAGATTTGGAAATAGAATGAACAGGCAGAAGGGATAAGAAGCTTTTTTCAAAGAGGTAAAGGGTAGAATATGGTTGGATAGGTGAGAGAAGGATGCTGGAATTATCCAGAGAAACTATATAGTCTAATTACTCCTGAGAGAAATAGCTGAAAAAGTCGGTAGGTGTAGAATTTACATTTACAGAATGGACTTGTTGTGATTGTTTAAGCAAGCTGGCGACCAGAGTTAATCAGGTCAGTGTTTTGGGGAAAAAAGCGAGAAAAGAGAAAGAAGAAGAAAAGAAAGAGAAAAGAAAGGGAAAAAAAAAGAAAGAAGAAAAAAAAGGAAAAAAAAAAAAAAAAAAAAAAGGGAGGAGGGCACCTCTCAGGCAGGGATGGGCGTGGCGTGATCCGATGCCTCAGGCGGGGGTTCTGCCTTGGCGATTGTGGGGAGGAGAGTGACGGTGCTCCAGTCCCTTCTTGAACCCCGCGCTGCAGCTCGCTTTTTTTTTTTTTTTTTTTTGGCGTGTCAACTCCCCGTTCCGGGGACGCAGCCGAAGTTGGTTGCACTCTTCAACCCAGGCCAGTTCCAATCTCCAAATCCCAGTCCGTGCCCCGCTGAAGTTGCCTTAGACACAGCGTCCCAGACAACCCCCTCGGGCTATTCCAGGCTCCCTGCTGAGCTCTGGGGGCGGAGTCAGGATCGCTGCTTCCTTCTCTGGGTCGGCTCTGGTGCGCATGTGCGGGGGCTTGCCTGCCAGGTCCGAGTAGCCTGAGCCTGCTGGAGTGAGGAAAACCGGGTCTCTCTGTGGCTCGTCACCCGAAACACGAACTCACAGGCAAATTTCCCAGTTTTCAGCTCTTTGCCTTCCCTCTCGAGTTCCAGCCAGCCAGGAGCGCGGCGCCCGGTGTCTGCGCGTCTCTTTCAGGGGTCCCAGCTGCCCTGGAGCTACAATGGCGGCAGGCGCGCCGCTGCCACTTTAAAACCCAACCTCCAGGAGCGGCACAAAGAAGCAGTTTGTGTGCTCAGCCTCCCCCAGGACCAGTTGTCGCGAGGGGACCTGGTGTGCAGATATTTGGCAAGTACGGTCTTTCTATGCACCGAGCGGAGATTTTTCTGTCTCGGACTCTCTCCTTTTCCCCTCTCACTCCCCGTAGAGGGTAGAGGGGGATCGCCTCCCACCCTGGAGGCTCCGATCCCGGCCCGATTTTACCTTCCCCGGTTCGCACTCGCGTTAGAAGGCTTTCTCAGTGGATTCTGCGTCCTTTTTCTCCCAGTCTCTCAGGTTTTGTATGGTTTCCAATGGCTTCAGATCTTTTCTGTGTGATGTATGGGCGTGAGTGCAAGTACGGAGCTCCCTACTTCTCCGCCGTCTTGCCTCAATCCGATTGAGCTGTTCATAACTTTTAATATGCCTGCACCAAATTCTTTTCTTTCACAAAATTATAAGTGGCATTTACTGTGGATTTTCAGAGAGCCTTTCACTGAATTAGCTCTTCACCAATGGTAACAATGTGATTTTATTTAAAGAAAGCAGTAACAGAAAATAGGTATAAATAGTGGCCCTTTGGCCTGGTCTTCTAAAGTTTATTGAGGTTCTTTGATCAAAGGGCATTTTTCTTAGGATTACTACTTACTACAAACTGGTTTTAGTTGTACTTCTTCTCTCCAGCAGACAGCCTTTCGTCCTCACCCCTGGGACTTAAAAAACAATTTTCCCCATTTATTTTGTTGTTTTAAATTGCCCAAATGAATTCCAGTTCTTTAAGTTATGATGTCAAATTAACTTTGTAGTATCAAACTTCATTGGATAATCCTTTGTAAGGTGTGTAAAGGTGTATTTAATAAAGGAATCAAAGGGGAAGACACCTATAAACTGCAACACTATATAGAGGAGGCAATAGAAACTGGTAAAGTTGTAATAGTTTAAGTGATTTGTAAGACCATAGGGATTGAAGAGCTATAGTGAATGTGCTGGTGATTAGCAGTGGTTTGTAATAATGAGTGCTATTTCAATATGATTTTTTCCAGTGTCACTTTTATTATCATGAGAATTTTGGGTATTTTTAATATAGCTTTTCAGACACTGTGTAGCCCTTATTGATTTTCTGACACTAACTACATCCTAAAGCCCTGAGAACTCTCTTGATGTTAATTTTTATAGTGCATATACCAAAAATGCTAAGTGCTTACGATGCTCCAATCCTAAAAATCACATTTTGCAGCCAGATGATATTTATAAATATGTTTCCCAGAAGATCATAATCCAGTATTGAAAAATCTGTATTTTGGTATTAGATGTTTTCTTAGCATCTGTTTTATAAGGTTCATAATTCAGTAAAATGTCATGTTTCAAAGAACAGAGTATTTTTAAATAATTAGGAGTGGGTAGGCCAATTTGGAAGTATGAAAAATTTTAGCTTTCTAAATATTAGGAATGTACTGGTAGAAGGGATAGAAAGAAGATTTGGGATAGGGTTTACTCTGATATTATAGATAAGAGAAAAAAAACTTTCACCAGAAAGAGCCAAATGAGATATATCATTATGCATAAATCATTACACAGCTGTGTAGCAGGCATCTCATGTTAGATTCATCAGACTGTTGGTAAAAAAAAAAAAAAAAAAAAAGGAGTACGAAGTGGGAGAGGAGGGGCTGTGGAATCATCAAGAACAGGTAAAAATCCCATTATAATGGATTTCATGAGGCCATTAAGTTGTTTTGCAGTGACTGGATACATTGCTGTGATATTTCTATTCTTCGGGAGAGAGAAAAAGCTTAAGCATAGCTTATCAAAAGCAAATTAAGAAAGATAAAATAATCAGTGCCTTGAAAGCTGAATTATTTCAGGATAGTTTGTTCTAGTTTTGAGAAGAATGCTGGTGCAATTTTGATTAGGATTGCACTGAATATGTAGATTGCTTTGGGTAGTAATGCCATTTTAACAATATTTATTCTTCTGATCCATGAACATGGAATCTTTTTCCATTTCTTTGGGTCTTCTTCAGTTTCCTTCATAAGTTTTCTATAGTTTTGATCATACAGATCTCTCATATCTTTGGTTAGGTATATTTCTAGGTATTTTATGGTTTTTTATGCATTTGTGAATGGGATCAGTTTCTTGATTTCTCTTTCTGTTGCTTCATTATTGGTGCACAAAAACACAACTGATTTCTGTAGGTTGATTTTGTACCCTGCAACTTTGCTGAATTTTTGGTTCAGTTCTAGTAGGCTTCTGGTGGAATCTGTCAGATTTTCTATGTAGAGTATCATGTTGTCTGCAAAAAGTGAAAGCTTGACTTCTTCTTTACCAATTCTGATGCCTTTTATTTCCTTTTGTTGTCTGATGACTGATGCTAGGACTTCCAGAACTATGCTAAACAACAGTGGTGAGAGTGGACAACCCTGTCGTGTTCCTGATGTCAGGGGAAAGCTCTATGTTTTTCCCCATTGAGGATGATGTTAGCTGAGGGCTTCTCATAAATGGCTTTTATGATGTTTAAGTGAGTTCCTTCTATCCTGACTTTCTTGAGAGTCTTTATTAAGAAGGGACGCTGTATTTTGTCAAATGCTTTTTCTGCATCTATCGAACAAACTATCCTAAAATTTGTATGGAACCACAAAAGACCCCAAATAGCCAAAGTTATATTGAAGAAGAAAAACAAAATGGTAGGCATCACAATCCCAGACTTTAACCTCTACTACAAAGCTGTAATCATCAAGACAGTATGGTATTGGCACAAAAACAGACACAGACCAATGAAATAGAATGGAGAACTCAGAATTGGACCCACAAATGTATGGCCAACTAATCTTTGACAAAGCAGGAAATAGTATCCAATGAAAAAGGACAGCCTCTTTAACAGATGGTGCTGGGAGAACTGGACAACAACATGCAGAAGAAGGAAACTAGGTCATTTTCTCACACCATACACGAAAATAAACTCAAAATGGATAAAGGACCTGAATGTGAGACAGGAAACCATCAAAACCCTAGAGGAGAAAGCAGGAAACAACCTCCTTGACCTTAACCGCAGCAATTCTTACTTGACACATCCCCAAAGGCAAGGGAATCAAGAGCAAAAATAAACGATTGGGACCTCATCAAGATACAAAGCTTCAGCCTGGCAAAGGAAACAATCATTAAAGCAAATAGGCAGCTGACAGAATGGGAAAAGATAGTTGCAAATGATATATCAGATAAAGGGCTAGTATCCAAAATCTATAAGCAACTCACCAAACTCCACACCTGAAAAACAAATAATCCAGTGAAGAAATGGGCAGAAGATATGAACAGACACTTCTCCAAAGAGGACATCCAGATGGCCAACAGACACATGAAACGATGCTCAGCATCCCTCCTCATCAGGGAAATACACACTAAAACCACACTTAGATACCACCTCACACCAGCCAGAGTGGCTAAAATGAGCAAATCAGAGGACTCTAATTGCTGGCGAGGATGTGGAGAAACAGGCACCCTCCTACACTGTTGATGGGAATGTAAACTGGTACAGCCCCTCTGGAAAACAGTGTGGAGGTTCCTCAAAAAATTAACAATAGAACTCCCCTATGACCCAGCAATAGTACTGCTAGGAGTTACCCAAGGGATATAGAAATGCTGATACATAGGAGCACATGTACCCCAATGTTGATAGCAGCACTCTCAACAATAGTCAAAACATGGAAAGAGCCTAAGTGTCCATCAATGGACGAATGGATCAAGAAGATATGGTTTATCTAGACAATGGATTACTACATGCAATGAGAAAGAAGGAAATCTGGCCATGTATAGCAACATGGATGGACCTTGAGGGTGTTATGCTGAGCGAAATAAGTCAGGCAGAGAAGGACAGATACCATATGTTTGCACATATAGGTGGATTAGGAGGAACTTAATGGAGGACCATGGGGGAGAAGTAGGAGAAAAATAGTTGGGGAGAGGGAGAGAGGCAACTCATGAGAGGCTCTTGAAGGCTGAGAACAAACTGAGGGCTGATAGGGGTGGGGGATAGGGGGAAGGGGGAAGATGGGCATGGAGAAGGGCACTTGTGGGGATGAGCACTGGGTGTTGTATGGAAACCAACTTGATAATAAACTATTAAAAAATAAAAGTAAAAATAAAAAGGGATCTTCTGGGCCAAGGCTAATGTAATTATTCCCCATGGCTAATGTATTCTCCTCCAAAAGCATGCTCTAGTATATTTTTATATCACTAATTCCCAAATAAAGTTCTTCATTTGAAAAAAAAAAAAAGCTGAATTAAAAATGGAGTAGGAATAATACACTTAACACCATATTCTTCTGGCTCAGTGGTTTGTTTTGTTGTTCTGTTTCCAAAGTCTATAGATTTTTAGAGGGTTGAGTATTGGTGTACTTGAAGAGGGAAGACGTAAGAGACACTAATATAGTCTTATTGATAAAGTAAATTCACACAATATTTAATGAATAAATAAACCTGAAAGTTAATTGCTGCTTGAGGCAGGGCTATGGTGACAAAGTGAACATACATCATGGCCTGACTGAACATCAGTATGCCCTTCCTTGCCTTCCTTGTAGAAAGAATACTTTAAACCCCAAATCATTATCTCTTTTCTGATTCTCTTTGATATTCTTCACAGAAACTTGTAAATCAAAGGAGCTTTGCTCTTAAATTTACTCAAGTGGTTTCCAAGTAGTATAAGTCATTTTCAGTGTAGAACCAGTAAACTCTTCAAGAAAATTACTTCTCTCATACAAACTATTGCCATAAAAATTGTTTTTACAGTGATAGTGGATCATTTGGGATAGAATGGTAACAAGAACAAGTAAAACTCTTGCATGAGCAAGATTTTATACTCTATACATCACTATTTTATAGAATACATCCTAGTAGTTTTGGCCCCTCAACAATATTCATTCTATACTAAAGACCAAGCCTTTTATGTCCTGTCTGCATTAATAAAATAAGACACCATTGCCCTACTAATAATCCATTGCTGGAACCCACCATGTGATATCTTGAAAACACAGAATTTTGGAGACAGAATGGTCACTATGGGTCATTTTATAGATGAAACAAATGAAGATCAGCCCATTGTGTTTGAGCAGGTACTAGGCCTCAGGCATCCTAACTGCCTGTGTTCATTTTTCTCTGCTTTCTATCGTTTTACTACTTCCCAGTTCCCAAAGCTCAAGATTCTAATCCTATTCTGCCCTGGGTTTATAAGATCCTTCTTAGCATTCATGTTACTTAAGCACTTGCTAAGTGTAAGTGATCTGGCTACGCAAAAAAATCTAGCTGTGACCCTCAAGCCAGTCTGATCATCACAGGTACTTGAGAAGTTGTGTAGCAATATGAGTTCTCTGGCTCCACTTCATACCCACTGAAACAAAATCTATGTGTGTAGGTCTCAAGACTATATTTATATTCTAACATTATTTTTTTGAGAGACAGAGCACAAGTGGGGGAGGGGCAGAGAGAGAGAGAGAGGGAGGCACAGACTCTGAAGCAGTCTCCAGGCTCCAGGTTATCAGCACAGAGCCTGACATGAGGCTCAAACTCACAGACTGTGAGATCATGACCTGAGCCAAAGTCTACACTTAACTGACTAAGCCACCCAGGTTTCTCCTATGTTAAAAAAAAAAAAAAAATACCCTAAGATAAATAAAATGATAAGATGAATTTGGTACTGTTGCTTAAGAAATATGTACACATGGAGTATAACTAAGTTATTTTGTGTGGTGGCTTGATCTTCCCTCATAATTCTTTCCTCCTTTAGTCCTTTCCATCTCAATCCATGACAATGATCATGTACTGAGGTGCTGGCTCAACCCAGAAAGCCTGGAGTATCACTTCTCCTTCATCTGTTTTATCAGTGTATTCTACCTCCATTGCTTCTAGGATTTCCTCCCTTCCATCTGTTCTTTACAAATATAGCTGAAGTGATGAATTTCCAAAGTGAACATACTCATTCCCCTCTCCAATGTAAAATCTTCTGATAGCCTGTATCTGTGTTGCCAAAGTGTGTTCTCTGTAACTATGTAATAGACATAGTGTAAAAAATAAATGAAACCCCTATCTTAGACCACATGGGCTGCTGCAATAAAATACTGTAGATTGGGTAGCTTGAACAACACTTTTATTTTTCAAAGTTCTGGAGGCTGAGAAGTCTGAGACCAAGATGCCAGTATGGTTGGGTTCTTTCTGGTGAGGGCCCTCTTCCTGGCTTGCAGATTACTGCCATTTTGCATACCTCACATAGTGGAGAGTTGTAGCCTTTGTGTCTATTCCTCTTCTCATAGTTGTAGTCATCCTATCAGTGGGCCCCACCCTCATGACCTCATCTAAACCTAATTACCTTCCAAATGCCCTACTTCGTAATACCATCTTGGGGAATAGGGATTGGAACCTATGAATTTTTGGAGACACATTTAGTCCATAGCAATCCTCACAGTCCATTCAGTTTTAAAAATGCCAAGTTACCTAGGGAAGGATTTTAAATATTGCTATTTTTATAGCAGAATTTTGGTTCTCATATGCATGTTTAACTTCAAGAGGGTGGGGTATATTGTAGGCACTATTTTCCAGAGATATTCAACTATAAAACTCCTTTTTCTACAGAGTATCCTAAGGAACTAATGTCTAGGAAATCCACTAGTGGGCTGCGTCTTGGCACTGGGCACCTCTAGAGATTTGTTTTGTTTTGTTTTTTCAAGTGTTTGTTTTTTTCAAAACCCATTACTAATTTGACATAGCTATGGGACCATTGCTGTAAAGGATCATTTTATATTTACTGTGTCTCTTGGGACTGGGAGGGAAGAAATGTTTTCGACATGTTTTCTCTTGCCTTGACTCCTGCTCTTGGGAGAATATAAAGATTTAGTGACCTAAAAAATATTATGAATATTTTGAGAAATGTCTTAAATGTGAATGGACTCAGTATCCTACTGTAGCCAGTATAGCCAAGTAGATTCCAACTTCATGATAAAATTCAAAGTTTCTATGAAAAAACGATGATAAAAACATTTGATTTCTTATAGAAAATCGATTTTGGAAATGAAACCAAATTCCTTAATCTTCTTATCTGCTTATTGATGTCAAGTAGATGCTTCTTACACTTTGTTAATGATGAGTCAAAGAAATGAAGTCAGTTGTACACATAGGAATTTTATTTAAATAAGCCAACATTAACATTTAGTTAAATGTAACTTCAAAAACTATTGTCTCCTAGGTAAAAATATGTAATTTTTGTAAAATAAATACAGAAACTTTTGGTATTTTTCATTTCCTTAGTGCATCATAATGTAAAATAGATTTTAAAATGATGAATTTATAAAAATATATTTTAAAAACAAAAGAATTTAATAATGGAAAATGGGAATATCGTATAATATATTCAAACTGTCAGTGCTAAACATTTGAATATTTTAAAAATCTACAGGCTTTTGCTTTACCAGATATTCTTCAAAATTGTTATAGTCAGGAGGGAAGGAAGAGATAGGCCAGTATGTTGGACATTTGCATGTCATGAAAAAAAATCAGTCATTTTTAAAAAGAAGTATAGAATATGTAAGCACTCAGTTACTTGTGTTTACTTTTGTTGACAGTGTTCCCTGGAGCTAATATAAATGAGATTTGGAGAATAATCTATCTCTCAAAAACCTAAAAACAATGTCCACTTACTTGTGTGTAATTTTTTTTTGCATGGAGTATACTTACAGGCTTTCCAGTCTATTAGGAAACTTGCACAAACTTATTTTAAACTATATTTGTTAAATTCCCATAAATATGCTTAACATATTTTGTGTTCAAACCTCTAGACACTTTTTCAGGTCAAATATCTTTAAGTTTAAAGTGTTGGGTTCAACTGTTAATCTAAGAAAAGTATAAAAATATACTGGCTTCCCATTTTCCCAGATTTGTAGATGCTCTGTAGTGTATTTGTTATATTTTTTACATAAATTTTCTTGCTTTTTATTACATGTGAACATTTATGAACCCCATATCAAGCAAATGATAGATGGCTGCCAGTGGGGGCAAGTTGAGGGAAAAATTAAAATATATTAAGTCACTTCATGTTTTATAATAATAGAGGAGTTCTAGGTTAGACCCTGAAAAATTTAAATGGAGAAATGGAAAAGATTACATCACAAAGGAACATTGATTAAAGATGATGGCAGTAATCAAGATGATTTCATATACTTGATTTATATTGAAATGTATTAAAAAATTACATGAAAACAAAAAGATGTTTTTACTTGTTGCAAAGTACAGTTTTACCCAGTTTATCCTGACTCCATTCTCTATACACAAACACTGTTTGTACCAGTGTTGATTTTATATTCTTTTTTTTATTTTTTGGTGTATTTTGAATAATGAATAATTCTCTCATTTTATAAGATGAAGTCCAGTGTAACAATAATGTAGAAAATCACTTTATAGATGAATTTTAAAATACTCTTTTTTGTTTTAGTTAGAAAGCAGTTGTTGCTATAGGGAAGTTACTGTATTATAGGTCTTATTGAAAATTCTAATATCATACATCTGTACCTTTAAAACAAGTACACATGCCCAAATAAAACCAGAATACTGTTTTAAGTGCATGATAGCTAGAACATGTTATCTTTAGAGCTGAAAAGTTAATTAAATTCAGCAAATATATTTTAACAGTTTACCTATGGCATCTCTCAGAATGCCTATTGCATAACTCTCAGTTGACACTGGATTTTTGGGGGATGAGTGAGCAGATGGAAACATTTTGTTAGCTAAAGTAAGTTGTATATAAAGGTATGTAAATACTACTTGTTCTCAAGATTCTTTCAATTAGCTGGGGATTTAAACAAGTAAAGACAAAAAAGCAGGCATCTGGGGGAGAAAGAACTGAATGTGGAAGAGAGGGAAATGGGGATGCTTAGGAAATGCCTGGGCACGGCACATGGACCATATGCTTGAAGTTTAGTCCTCTTTAGAGTGCATTGAGAACTAAACCTGGATGAATGGGTTGACTTCTAGTTTTAGAGAGATTTTAACCTAGACAACATTTGTACTTAAATGGTTAGGAGATGTGTGCATCTTGAACATGTCCTAATTGGAGAAATGACATGGCATTAGGGAGCTGATTGGATGGCAGTGGTCACCAAGTGAACTGTAGACCTGAAAAAGGGAGGCTGCCAGAAGTGTTACAGACAAGAGACAAACCAGGCCATTTGGCTGCAGTCTGTGCTATGTTTCTCAAATTAGTATTTTTATTTTCTGAATTCTTATAGGCCAGATTTTCAGTGTTTACTGGCAACTCTACAAGATTTTGTCTCTTAGCTTATTTTATCTAATGCTCTCTTAAATTCATATCATAATACCTTTTCTCTTTTTTTAGGTAGGATATTTAGATATTGTGATCTTATTAAATACTATTTTAATATTAAAATATTAAAATGCTTAGTTAACATTGTGTGTGTGTGCACCTGTGAGCGTGTGTGTGCATAGCACTGGATGCTATAGCTGTTCATCCTGGTTATCATTAGAAACTCCAAATATGTGTAGGCCATAATTGGAAAAGGAAAAATATGTATGACTGCCCTTAAGCAAATTTATTCTTGTATTTATCATAGTCAGGTTTGACCCAGACTTTTGGACATGAACTATTCTCCAGGTACTTTCATTTACCAGTGATAATTAACTTTTGTAGTATATGATAAGTAGTCATTGTGCTAACATTACATATATTATCCTACTTCATAATTGCTGCAGTGTATATGTTATCTTACTCCTTTCTTAGAAGAATAACTTGGGGCACCTGGGTGGCTCAGTCGATTAAGGGTCCAACTTCAGCTCAGGTCATGATCTCAGAGTTTATGGGTTCGAGCCCTGTTTCGGGCTCTGTGCTGACAGCTGAGAGTCTGGAGCCTACTTTGAACTCTATATCTCTGTCTCTGCCTCTCCCCTACTCGTACTGTCTCTCAAAAAGAAATAAACATTAAAAAAATTTTTTTTAAACAATAACTTGAGGTTTAAAGACAATAAATACTTGCTAATAAATACTTGCTAATAAGCTAATGTAGGCAGGTAATGAATGATCAAGTAATGAAATTGGTCTGGTTTCAAAAAAAATCTTACTTTTTCATCAATTAATATAACCGAATTCTTAAAAAATTAGCTTTATGCAGACTATATTATTCCCGTTTAATTTTAGATTAGGGAATGGTCTCATTTATCTAAAAAGAAAAAGGCTAAACTCAGATTAAAACACAGGGTTTCAGGGCAGCGGGGTGAGTCAATTGGTTAAGCCTCCAACTCTTCATTTAGGTTCAGGTCATGATCTTGTGGTTCATCAGTTCAAGCACTGCATCAGGCTCCATGCTGACCATGTAGAGCCTGCTTGGAATTCTCTCTTTCTCTCTCTCTCTGTCTGTCTATGTTCCTTCCTTGCTCATGTGCTTGTTTTCATGCTTGTGTGCATTCTCTCTCTCTCTCTCAAAATAAATAAATAAGTTTAAAAAACAAAACCAAGGTTTCAGGGCAACAGATTTCATGATTTGCATGTTGCATCAACTTTCCCAGGTTTAGACCTAAGAAACAAAGCAAAATAACAATTAATTTGGGAATCCAAGCTTCCTGTTAATAAGTGACCTCTCTAAAATTTCACTAGCTCGTTTATATTAATCATTCATACCCCAGTTTTGTTTCTATTCATTATAGTCTCAGGTTCGGTGGTTCATGGTGTTAAATTTATCAACAAACAAATATTTTTAGTAAGTTTAATTTCTATTATTATCTAGCATTGGGACCTGAAAGCTCCATATTCTTCCTCAGAGCTTTATTTAATGTTGCCTCTAGTTATCCTCTGGAAATGGTATGTATGACCCCAAGCATCTTCATGGTAGATTTTCCTGCCACTTTCTTCTGTCTATTCTATGCAGCTGCCTAATGAGTAATTTCAATGTCTACTTCATATTTCCCAGCTGCATTTCATTTAGTTACCCAATATACTGCACATGCATGAAGAAACACTTCGTGTTCAGGAATGCTTAGATTAGTGGGTGGCTTAGAGAAGGGGAGGAGGATGACAGAAAGAAATTAATGGATTCCCCACAGAAAGGTAATTCTTTAAAATGCACAATAAAGAATTTCTTATAACCCAGATCACCCCATCAACATACATAATACAGCCTGAACATACACCTATCTTAACTTTTGAAACAACTCTTAATTTATTATGGAAGAGCTTGTTCGCATTTGCTTCAACATGCACAGAAGAGCTAAATGACTGGTTTTAAAATGTTTGATAATGGAGGGCTAATTGATGGGTCTTTGGGGCTTAGGATTCTCAGGAATGATATTTTAAAATCTACAGTACGAGCTTTAAAGTACCACCTGCAAAATGAAAAAGTATTCTGGTGCTTGAAATAAATTGATATGAGCTAAAGTGAGGCTCATAAATTTTGTTCTGTTTCTTTTCTGAACAAACACAGCTTAGGGTTGTGTAATGCATATCTGGGGTGGTCTTGGTCATTGTGCTGTCGGAAAGCAGTATGTTGTGTTCTTCCAGAAATATAGATGTCATACATTATATGCTGGGGATAGATTTTTTTGTGATGTTCCAGCCTTATTCTCCCTACTTTTGGGTACAGTTTTACTTTAATATAAATAAGCAAATGCTACTAATAAATTAGTGAAAGAGCTAACCTGAAAAACCATCTTAAAGGGTTAACAAGACACTCTGAACTAATCATACAATGTTAGATCTAAATGAAATGACTGAACATTAGATAGAATTACCCTTAGAAGTTGCAAATGATAGGCCCAAATCTGGTTTTGTCCTATGGATGTTTGGCCCACACAATGGTTGTTTTTTAACAATTGAATTAGTTTCCAACACTCAAAACTGGAAGATTTTATGTAAATTACTAGATTTCTGGGTTCTCTTGAAAAATATGAAGGTCTGGCAATATTGAGAAGACCTTCCAACATGGTCACAATTGAAGAAAACTGCATAAATTGCCCACTACACACATTTGCTAGAATATAAAGTCCATGAAGACTCATGAAGAATTAACTGTTCTGTGAAGTTCCATGAAGAACTGGTTTGTGGGTTGAAGTAAGCTGCATACCTGGAAGAGTGTCTGGCTAGAGATGTTCAATACATTACCACACAAATCAATCTCTAATATCTTAGTAAACAGTTGTTGAAGCAACAGGTCATGTGTTCACTGATATGATACCTACCAATCTACCACCCAGTCACCTATTATACTCAAACTGCCTTTTCATTTATGTTATTTCCTTAGCATCCCTCCCCAGGCATTTAAATTTTGTACTGCTTTTTAAAAATTGTGGTAAAATACACATAACATAAAAATCACCATTTTAAGCGTTTCAAGTGTACAGTTCAGTGTCATTACATATATCACATTATTACTCAATAAATACCAGAAAGTTCTATCTCCAGAATTTTTTCATATTCCATATTTAATATGGTTCATATAGGGAATATCTTTCTAAAGAGATTCATCTAAGTCATTATAGAAATATTTTTTAATTTGTAATGATTTTGAGGAAAGAAGGTTGGCCACTCAGGTGAACATTTAAGCACTACTTTAGCAACTATAGATGGAAGGTTCTTTTGCTGTACTAAATTATGTTTTGAGATTTGGTAACCTAATGTTTTTATTTATATTGAGACTTTATCTTTTTTTAAAAATTTAATGTTTATTTATTTTTGAGGGAGAGAGAGAGTGTGAGAAAGCAAGAGTGAGTCGGGGAGGGGCAGAGAGTGAGAGAGACACAGAATCCAAAGCAGGCTCCAGGCTCTGAGTTGTCAGCACAGAGCCTCACATAGGGCTTTCAGAAGCTGTGAGATCATGATCTCAACCGAGGTCAGACACTCAACCGACTGAGCCACCCAGGCACCCTGAGACTTTATCTTTTAAAAAGTAATTTTTTGCCCAATCTTTGTCTTTAGATTTGTTTTCTCAATCATAGCAATCTAGAAACACAGATACCACTTGCTAATTGTAAGAAACTTTGGTTTCATAAGGTTAAGTGACTTGCTGGAATTTCAACCCAGCAAGTCACTGCACCAGAAATTCCTGATACTAGAGATTTTTTGAAATAATTCAAAACCCATATTTCTTAAATGTTGTATTATTTTTGAGAAAGAGAGAGACAAGGTGCAAGTGAGAGAGGGGAAGAAAGAGAGGGAGACACAGATTCTGACGCAGGCTCCAGGCTCTGAGCTGTCAGCACAGAGCCCAACGTGGCTCTTGAAATCAGGAACCATGAGATTATGACTTGAGTAGAAGTCTGAGGCTTAACCAACTGAGTCCCCCAGGTGTCCCCCAACCCATAATTTTAAAATATTTTGGGTAAATATATAGGTTGAGAATTTATGTTTTTAATGTTGAAAGAACTCTGGAATTATTCTAACATCTTAGTCCAGTCCTGGGAGTACCCAAGCATCTTGCTGTGACAGTTGTTTGTATTTGTGTTCAATTAGTGAATGGCATATGTAAAGCAACTGCTTTGTAATGGTGGGAAATGTTTGTAAATCTTGTTAAAGAGCAAACATTGAGAAGATCAGAAACAATATATTTATTAAAGATACCACACTTGCAAATCCCAGGTGTTCCTAAAGAGAGAGAGAGAGAGAGAGAGAGAGATGAGGCATTTTGCTCTGACAAGAAAACAATGGAATTTAATTAAGTTTTGCATACCACATACTTTGCAGTTGAGATCCAGTTTTGTAATCTAATCTCACTGTATCATTTTGTCTCCCACTCTTTTTTTTTTTTTCTTTTTTCTTTTGGTTGGAAAATGGACTTGCAAAGGACTGTATTGATACATCTTTCTCATGCCTAATAAATTTTCAGTAGAGTTTTGTTTGATTGATTACACTATGTTATTAACATCTCTGAAAACATATAACAGGTATAAATGCTAAACAATGTGATATTAGAGGCATTTAAATTCATTCTCTCTCTTTCAAAAATAAATAAACATAAAAAATAAATTTAAAAAGGGGGGGTGTCTGGGTGGTTCAGTTGGTTAAGTGTCCGATTTTGGCTCAGATCATGATCTCACGGTTTATGAGTTCGAGCCCCATGGACAGTTTAGAGCCTGGAGCTTCCTTCAGATTCTGTGTCTCCGTCTCTCTCTCTCTCTCTCTCTCTCTCCCTCCCTGTCTCTCTCTCTGCCCCTCCTCACATTCTGTCTCTCTCTTGGGCGCCTGGGTGGCTCAGTCTGTTAAGCATCCCACTTTGGCTCAGGTCATGATCTCACAGTTCGTGGGTTCGAGCCCTGAGTTGGGCTCTGTGCTGACAGCTAGCTTAGAGCCTGGAGCCTGTTTCAGATTCTGTCTTCCTCTCTCTGTCTTCCTCTCTCTCTGACCCTCCTGTTCATGCTGTCTCTCTCTCTCTCTCTCAGAAATAAATAAAAACATTTTAAAAAAAAGAATGAAGGCAGCAAGGATAACTGAGTTTGAGTGAATCAGGGCTGACTGAGTAACTCAGAGTTATAGAAATAAATCTGCCTGTAGAGCGTTATTTTCACTAAAGGTAAATAGTAAACACAGGCTAAATTGGATCATGTATATACTTGATGTATAAAATTTAGCAGTAACAGCAACTATGTGTAGAACATAAGAGCAGTGATTTGGGAACTACAGCCTGTGGGGCCAAATCCCCTATGATCTTAGGTGAGCCATTTTGGGGGAGAGTAAGAGAGAACAGAAAAAGACTTCAATGTCATTTCTGAATTGCACATCCTCAATGGGACTAAATTCTATTGTGTGTGTATTCCTCTTAGCACACTGTATTAAAGCAAACACAGACTATGCCATTTTATTTCCCAGGTGTTGTATATCTTAGATGTTGACTTTCTCAGTGGTAAATGTGGTTAATTTGAGTGTGGTTCAGAAAATATGCCTCATGTGTCTTAATGTCTGTTGCTTTTTTGAGGAAATCGTCCAAGCTACAGACTTAAATCAAAACCTTTGAGGAATTCTATTTCTTCAAGCAGTTTGACCTTGTTATAATTTTTTTTTAATTTATTTATTTTAAGAGGGAGAGAGAGAATGATGGAGTGCTACGTGTATGGGTGGGGTAGGGTCAGAGAGAGATGCAGAGGGAGAATCCAAAGCAGGCTCTGCACTGTCAGCCTGATGCGGGGCTCAAACCCCCCAGTGGGCAAGATCATGACCTGAGCTGAAATCAAGAATCCAGCACTTAACCAGCTGAACCACCTGAACCACCAAGGTGCCCTGACCTTGATATAGTTTTCCTATCTTTTTTGTTTTCATTAAAAATTATTTAATGACCAGAAAACTGTTTTTACATAGATATTTATAAGCTATGTCTTTGAAATAATTTCTCTCCTTTTGTCCAACCATATTTAAATAAACATCTGTTAATTATAGAATTAAATTTCCTTGCCTTTTTCTTTAAAGTACACTTCTTTATTTATAGGGGTTCAGAAAGTGTTTCTGTACATTAATAAAAAATTAACTCTGTCATATTTTAGCAGACCAGAAATATAACTTGTAAGGAAAATCCCTTTTGTACTACTGTTTGCTTTAGCCATATAGACTATCACATTCTCAGTCTCCCTGAGGACCTGTGTCCAAATGGAATAGTCTTTGCTTCCTTCTATCATAATTATCAATAGATATTTTTAAAGTTATGCTGCAGTAATTGCAAATTTTGCAGCATAGTCTACTTGGTTATGATACTTCATTTATGCTTATTCTTTAGTTTAGTCATATTCATCCATTTTATGTTTATCATACTAAATAAAATACAAAAAGGAAACACCAATTTTAAGCCTTCAAACTGTATAATTGCATCTGTAACTAATAGATATGACCATATATTCAGCGCACTTTAAGTTTTCAAAGCTTTAAGAAATTAATAAAAGCAACAACCATGATATCATCTAGTTGTGTTATTTAGAAAAGTGAAGGCCTAGATGCTGGCTTGTACATACTCTCAGTTGTAACTAAAAAGTTTCTAAAGCTGGTAAGCTTTAGTACATTGCTCTTCTTTGAAATACAAGTATAACTAAAAGGTCATTTTATTTCTAAGAGAACTAGACTGTATTCTCTGTGGAAAATTTAACTCTGGGAAGACCTGAATACTTATGGAACTCAATAAGTAAATAAAAATATATTAATTAATTATGAATTTTAATTAATTAATTAAAAATGTTTATTTATTTGTGAGAAAGAGAGAGAGAGAGCAAGCAGGGGAGGGACAGAGAGAAAGGGAGACAGAATCCCAAGCAGACTGTGCACTGTCAGCACAGAGCTGTATGTGGGGCTCGAAACCACAAACCGTGAGATCATGGCCTGAGTGGAAACCAAGAGTCAGAAACTTAACCAACTGAGTCACCTAGGTGCCCAACGAGTTTTATTTTATGTCCTTAAGTACTCAGATGTTCAAAATATTTAAAGAAATTCACTACCTTGAAAGAATCAGGCCCAGATAACCATGTGGTTGATTTGTAATTTGGAAGTAATAAAGGAGTCCCCTCTGTTAAGATGGTAGATATAAGCGGTGCCTGGGTGGCTCAGTCAGTTTAGTGTCTGACTTTGGCTCAGGTCATGATCTCACTGTCCGTGAGTTTGAGCCCTGCATCATGCTCTGTGCTGAGAGTTCACGACCTGAAGCATGCTTCAGATTCCGTGTCTCCCTCTCTCTTTGCCCCTCCGCTCCTCTGTCTCTGTCTCTCAAAATAAACATTAAAATTAAAAAAAAAAAAATCAAAGATAGTGGAGATAAAATGTTATGCCCATTCTAAAGTAGTAGGCATACTAGTTTACCAAGAGTAGTGTAAAGAGAGCAGCAAGAATCAGGGATCCAGTATTTAGGAGAGTCAGTGGAAAAACGTCAATTCCTATAAGAGGTGATTGCTTCCTCATCTTCTTTTCCTCCTTTTCTTTCATTTTCTCCCTTTTCTCTTCTTGCTTCTTCCTTTTTCTTTTAATTTTAATACATATCTTTTGTAATATATAGTCTTATTTATTAGTTATGCATATAACAAATCAATAAGAAAAAGGCCAATAACATTGGAAAATTTTGTAAAAGACATGAATACGCAGTGAAATTCTTCTTGGCTTCTCTTTGAGAACAGAGAACTGTTGCTACATTATTGCACTAAAAGGAGAAGTATGTGCTATAAATCTACGAGGAATCCTTTGCCAACTGCTATATGTACTATATTTGCATTTTATAATAAGGCCTCCTTTTTCTTAAAGATATGTGGGCTCTTTTCAGCTTAATATTTCAAAGCCAACAAACACAAAAGAATAACTCTTAAGGCACTGAAATGGTGTGGTTTTAACATGATTAGATCAAGCTGAGAAATACCCAAACCTGAAACCGAACTCCACACCATGCTGATCCGAAAAATACAGAACAGCCTGGATAGCTTTTCAAGGTTGTGACAAGAACATGATGCAAGAATCCCTCTACCCCACCTCACCCCCAGAAAAGGGCATATCTGAGGTATAGAAAAACAATTGTGATCATGACATATACATGTAAATAGATTTTGATATGATCTTTAATATTGGATAACCAACCCAAAAGAAATGCTATGTGCTACTTTCATGTTAAATGGCATAATCTTGTTCATATTTAAAGAAATAAAAATTAAGATAATAAGAACTTGATCTGCACTTATTTTCTTAAAGACTAAAGTATCTGTTGATATATAGTATGTAAATCTATAAAATGGAGAAATAATTGTTCTTATTCAAAGGTGGTGAAGTCAAAGTTATTTTAGCCTCTTTTATTTTTTTTAAGTTTATTTACTTATTTTGAGGGGGAGAGAGAGCACAAGCAGGGGAAGGGCAGAGAGAGAGAGAGAGAAAGAAAGGAATCCCAAGCAGGCTCTGTGCTGACAGCTTGATTTCAGAAACACGGAGCTTGATTCCACAAACTGTGAGATCATTACCTGAGCTGAGATCAAGAGTTGGATGTTTAACTGACTAAACCACTCAGGGACCCCTATTTTAATCTCTTTTAATGGTAGCTTGTCATAGCTATAAAAATATAAATTTACATTACTTTGACCTAGTAATTTCACTTCTAGGAATTTATCATGTAGTATATCTTGCACATGTATGCAAGGAGATTTCTGCAAAGATATTTTCTACAGCTCTGTTCATGATAGTAAAATTAGAAATTAACGTTTTTTATTTAATTATGCTATACCTATATCATGGAATAGTAACAGTCACTAAAAAGAATAAACAGTAAGTCCATGTGTTTACAACAAAAGATCTCAAGTATATTTCCAAGTAGAAAAACCAATTGCCAAAACAGTATTAAAATTTATGTGAATTTATGTTAAAATGAAAAATGCATAGTTTATATGAACAATTCTGGCATGATGCAGAGTAACTGTTAAAGAGTGGGCTCCTGGGCAGGAAAATGGGGACTAGAGACTTTTCATGTATTAACTATATTGTTTGAGTATTTACTATGTGGTTGAATTCTTTTTTTTTTTTTTTTTGTAAATAAAAAATCTAAAGAGAATACTTGGCATTTTACAAATGCTAATGTTGGACATCTCATTGAAATGTCTATAATCTAATTTTGTTGTATTTGTGAAATTATTTTAAAATTGCATCAAAACTAATAGTGTTTATGCAAAGAAGATTTGACATCAGTACTTTACTACTTGTCACTGATACTTCCTTACTCTATTAGTAGAATTGTTAATCATCACCGTAGATGCAGAAAATGCATTTAGTAGCATTCAATATTTTACCCACATACATAAGCCTTTGTGTATTTATATCTGTGCCTACTAAGAATAGCAGAGAACTTCACCAAACCTACTTGTGAGTATCTATCAAAAATTCAATGTAAATCACTGTACTTTTAACTTTAGAAGCACTTAACAAAAGTGATACCTCCTATCATCACTACTGCTCAAACCATTAATCAGTTTGGAGGTCCTGGTCATGTAATGTAGTTTTCTTTCCTTAGTTTTTTTTTTTTTTTTTAAATATTTTTATTTATTTCTAGGAGAGAGAGCGAGAGACACAGCGTGAGCATGGGAGGGTCAGAGAGAGAGGGAGTCACAGGCTGAAACAAGCTCCAGGCTCTGAGCTGGCAGTCAGCACAGCTCGAACCCACGAACCATGAGATCATGACCTAAGCGAAAGTCGGACGCTTAATGGACTAAGCCACCCAGGCGCCCCTGTAGTTTTCTTGTTTTAACTCATGGATTACAGGATTCCTTGGATGGGATTTTTATGGTTTTCGAGAATGTGGTATTTTGGGTTTTTGTTGTTGTTGTTGTTGTTTTAGCTCTGTTGATTTCTGTCTTTTGATTTCATATGACTGTGATGAAAGAAGAGAGTCTTAGAATATCAATTATTTGAAATTTATGAAAGCTTTATTTTTGTGGCTTACTACATCAGTTTCTTCTTGCTGAAATATGCCTTCTATATTTTTTTCAGTGAAGGACTCACTAAAATTTTTGTGATAAAAAAATGTCTTTAATTCACTCTCTTGAGTAATAATCTGGCCAGACATTTAATGAAGTGCAAGGTAATTTTCCCAGAGCCATCTAAATATATTAATTACCTGACCTCTGTCACATATTTCTATGAATAAGAAGTCTACCATCAATCTAACTGGTGAAGTTTCTTTATAGAAAATTAGTCTTTTTCTGGAAATTTAAGAATTTTTTCTTTGCTGCAAAGAGTAGCAAATTCATTATGATATATAGATATTTGGATTAAAAATTTGATGGATTTGTTGTTGTTGTTGTTTTTGTTGTTGTTATTTAACCTGAAGATTGACATCATTAGTTCTGGGAAAATCCCAGCCCTTAGATCTTCAAATATTACATCTTTGCAGTCTTTTTTTAAAATTTTTAAAAAAAATGTTTTATTTATTTCTGAGAGAGAGAAATAGAGAGACAGCATGAGCAGGGGAGGGTCAGAGAGAGAGAGAGACACAGAATCCGAAGCAGGCTCCAGGCTCTGAGCTAGCTGTCAGCACAGAGCCCAACGCGGGCCTCCAAACCCATGAACCATGAGATCATGATCTGAGCCGAAGCCAGACGCTCAACCGACTGAGCCATCCAGGTGCCCCAGTTTTAAGATTTATAATTATTTCTTCTTCTGTGTGCTGTTTCATCATCACATATTATTCTTTCTTGAAACCTTTTACTCTCTCTGCGATATTTAAGTCTAGTTCTCTTCAGAGCTTCTCAAATTCCTACACTAGCTTGATTTCCTGGGTTCAAATTATCTCCTGTTGGAGGCAGTAAACCCCATTATATAATTGTTAGTTTGTGTGTTTGCTTTTACTCCTGCTGTGCATAATGTATGTTCTATGAGGGCATGATTCTTTTCACTGTTGTTTCCTAAGCACTGGCAGAGTGCCTGGCATATAGTAGGTACTCAATAAATATTTGTTGTATTGGTCATAAATGTACTTTTGTTCTTTGTAAATCTTGTTTGTAAACCTATCCTATGTAGGTTTTTGATGGTCCGTATAATTTTTTTTATGTTTCTTTCTGCCCCAGGCTTATAAGGTGCATGGCTTGAACATGGTAACTGTTTGGCTTAAAACTCTCGGCCTGTGTAGTAGTAGCTATTCATGCCACATACCACTAACTTTGCATTTGTGCTGGGCTATAGTCTGGTAGTTTAGTTCTGCCCTCTCTCATAGGAAGAAGGCACAGATCTGGTTTCCAGATTATGCAGGTCTAACGTGTGACCTCATAGCATATAAGTTGGCTCTATATTCATGGGCAACATGACTAGATTTTCAATTGCTTTCTTTCTTTTTCTTCTTCTAAGTTATATTTTTCTGCTTCATGGATATGTACCTGTTTGGTTTATTTGTCTCCATACTGTAAACAAAAACAAAGCCATTATCATTTCTTATTTTGAGAAAAGAAGAGATAATATTCATGTTTTACTCTCTATCTTCAGCTAAAGTAAATGTATGTATGTTTTTGCCTGTAAAATCCAGAATTATTTATAAATCCCCTTATTTCATCCCAAATGAGAGCAAATACTGTTTTAGGCATCCAGTGGAGTTAGAGCACATGAATTTGAAGTATCTGCAAGAAGGACAGCCAGCCAACCTGCTTAAATTTCAGGATTTGTATATATCCGTGTAGTAAATAGGAGCAAGAGCTATGACCTTAAGTATAGTTCATGAAAGGAGGTGGTATAAGCTTCAACCATGAACACCATGCAGGAGGGCTTAGAAATGTTTACTCATAGGTTATGGTCCTCAGAGGGAGAATGTCACCTTCATGTGGATGTACTTAGGATGTAGCACAATCTGGTGGTAAACAGCACAATATGCATGCATTATTAGATGATAAAACTAGCCAACTTACAAAACAAAAACATTCTGTTTCTTATAATGGAATAATAGCAGCTCCTCTTACAGAATAGTGATTTAACAAGATTGATGCCACAGATTATACTACTGTATCAAATCTTTAAACTTCAGAAGGTCAGGTAAGACATTCATCATGGTCTGCTTTGAGAATTTCAAACTTTTTAAACCCATATTCTTCCTGGGCCAGTTGTATGTTTAGGGAAAGAGTAAAAACAGGTCAAAAGAAGGGGCACATAATCACTTTCAACATGATTCATACATCTACAGGTATTCATAAAAATGCCAAATAAGGCATCTGGAAGAGAGTGGGCCTTCCTACATCATGAATGCCCTAGACTTTAATCATGGTGTTATTTTTTCAGTCCTCATTTATCAGTTTCTTTTTATCATTTATCAGTGTCTGCTTTCATGCCTCCTTCCAAATGTCTGATTGGAATCTGTCATCCTCTTAAGTTTACTAAACTTCATCTATTCTAAATAAACATTTCTGAGATAGTAATTTTTTTTTTCTGGAACACTTTTAAGCACATTTAAAATGTTCTTTAACAGTTTCTATTCTAGAGTCTCTCATAAACATACAGTATTCATAAAATGCTCTCATAAGCCTCAGCTATTTTCTCCAATTATTTCCCATGAGATTACTAAGTGAATACTTATGAATTTAAGTCATGATATGTGTCTATTTTGTCCTTCTCATGTACTTGTAGGTAATGACTTTGTGGTTGTGCCTTACACTACTAAGCCATCTGAATAAGTAGTAAAAATTGCACTAATTTATCTGGATATTCAGCTCTATAACCCTTAGGCTTTATATACTTTTGCTTGGGTGACTTAAATTTTTGCATTTAATCTGTAAAATTGATGTCCTATAATTGCATAGTTAACATAAGTTACCAAAGAGAACTGTTATTTTTCTTCATATATTCTTTTGTTACTGTTAAGTAACTTATTACATAACTAATTCAAACAATACAGAATTACAAAAGATAATAAAAGAGCTTTGCTCTCCTAGTCCTATTTGTCTGAGGTAACCAATTATAAGAATTGGGTAATACACTATGGAAATATTTAGACAGTACTTTTTCCATTCCTGTTATGATTCTTAAAATTTGCCCCTATTTGGTTTTATTGCATGTTAGTTTTCTTGTATGATTTTGCTATTTCTTCATGGTCCTCTTTGGCAGCACAATCTAGTTTCAACTTTTATATCTTTCCAGTTGACATAAAAGTCTCTGGTCTATTTTGCCAGATGTGGCATCTACCATTAGCTAGTCAAAAATGATAGTGCTGATGATTTTTCTTTTTTATGTGTAACATTAACTAAAATGCTAGATGATGAACTACAGTGACTCTGCAGTGAATGTTCTAGTATAAGTTATTAGAGGCACTCTCTTATAATACCTGCCAAAAACAGGTAAATTATACTTTGATATTTTCCCCTCAAGTAACATTTTAGCCTAGATGATCTTACCACAGTTCCAGTTGCACCGAAAGTCTATTAAATCACTGTACTTTTCTCTTAGAGAAATCAATACCTATTACCTTTAGGTTACACTTGAAGATATGAGACTGTTTGAATTAGTATGAATGTGTCTTGGTATCTTGTAAATGTATTTTAAAAATTATTATAAGGATTCAATCTAAGTCCAACTTAAAAATATGAGAAACTTAAAGCTGAGAACCTGAATAAACAATGGGAGAGTCAGCATTTCAACTTTTACATGTTTAACAAAGGATTATGGAATTGTCCCACAAGCATGAGCTAAATCATGAAAATTTACATTTTCCTCTTGTAGGACAGTTCCTTCTAACATTATCCTCTGAACAACAACTTGTTTTTTTGCGCCAGTATTTTATTCCCTGAACTGCAGCTTGGCAGCAGCCGGGTCTCAAATTTCAACCACATGTATTTCAAAAAATCAAAAGATCCTTATTTGGCACTTTAGTCACATATCTTTAAAAGCAGTGTTTGTGCGTCAGATTTAAAAATAATTGAAACCAGGGGGTTCAAAAAAAGCAAACTTTACTTCCAAGATGTTTCGACTTCAACTGATTCCAAAAACATTGAAAGCAACAGAATGGAAACGAGAATAGAAACTTCATGCAGCCTGCAGCTTAAGATACTGACAGAGCCAGCAGAAATGGGCTCAAAATATGTGCCCTACCCCCAAGTCAGGATGGGGATCCTTGTAATGCCTTGACCCTGTTTGCATGATAGCTTGCCTGAAAACAGTCCTAGAGGTTCTGCAAGTCCATGGCTGAGTATGTAGGCCCATGAGATCACTTTTCTCTAAGACTGAATGAACTCATACCCAAAGATGGAAACATATGTAGCTGTTTTGGGTTGGTTATCCAATATTAAAAATCACATTAAGAAGTTTATGCATATATATTTCATGGTCAAAATTGACTTTCCATTCCTCAGATTTGCCTTTTTTTTTTCCGAGGGATTCTTGCCTCATGTTCTTGTCACAACCTTGAAAAGTCCATTAACACTGCGTGCATGCCCTTGTGAGCAGCGTGGATTGGAGTTCTGTTTCAGTTTCGAGTATTTGTCAAGTTGACCTAATTATGTGAAAACAGCACTATATAATTGCCTTAAGATATGTTCTTTTGTATTTATTGGTTTTAAGCAGAAAAGAGCACAGATGGCTTTAAGAGAAAGAAGGACTTACTGTAAAATGCAGATAAAGGACACATAGAAGTTAGCAAAGTATTCCTTGTAAATTTATAGCACATGCTTCCCTATTTTGTGCAATCGAGTGACAATAATCTCTCTGGTCCAAAAGAGCAGTTACTATTCTCTCCCTGAAATGATGCTAAGAAGGAACATCCCTCTGACTGTACAGGAAGTGGGATAATAGAGATGTATAAAAAGAGTAAATAGAAAAGTATTCAATTTTCATGTGAATGTGTTTAACTCTAATGTTATATATATGAACATTGTATATAATTGTGGGGGCATGAAATACGAGTTATTTTAATCAGACAGCCTTTTATTTTAGATAACACTGCTAACTTAATAATTTTGTAGTTCTCCCAGATTCCATTCTTTCTTTGAAATGGAAAACATTGTTCATATTGTGTAGATTTACCTTTACAGAGAACTCCTGTGATTGCTCCCTGATCAGAAAAAAACAAAACAAAACAAAACAAAACCCAAAACCACCCTCACTGAATCACCATTTTCTTTTATTCAATCACATCCAAGTGCCTTAGCCCAGAAGTAAGTCTCACACAATTTTACAGTTGGCCTTCAAATCCCTTCTAGTCTTAAAACACATCACCCCCTCTTCCTTGGTCATCGTCATTTATAAAATGGAAAAAATCTCACTTTTTTTTTAGCAGATCATATTACAAAGAGAATTGACTTCAGAGTTCAGTAAACCAAAACTGAAATTTCAACTTCAGCACTTACCTCTGAAATCTTGGAAAATTACTGTTTATGAATCTCTGCAGCACCTGTCTCCACAGTGATGGTGTTTCCAAATAAGAAAATCCAAAGGAAACATTTTTGAAAACTACAACATGATTTACTATTAATTACCAAAGTGTATCAGAGTACTAGTTACATTCTATTTTCATGGTTTTATGTTAGAAAATGGCTCTGTGTTTACACATCTTTGATGAATACTAGTCACAAATTACCAGCTGCTGACTTGGAAAACTTACTTAATTTCTTTGTAACTCCATTTTCTCATTTGTAAAAATGTTCCGGAATAATAATAATAGTGTCTCCCTCAAATGGTTCTTATGGGAATTTCAATTGAGTCAGTTCTTAAGAGTATTTTAATCAGGAGTTAACATTTGAAAAAAATGACTAGAAGAGTACCTCTTGTAAGGGAAATGTAATATGGATTTGCTGAATAAATAAGCACTGTGTTAAACAAAGTTAAATAGGTTATTTTAAGACTTATTAGTGAATATGTACTGTTGCTTTCTAAGAGAGAATATGTTTCTCAAAATTATTTCCTTAAAGAAAATTTCTTTTGAGGAGTTCCTTGGAGAATGCTGCCCTTTCCCAATATTTTTTTAATTTCTTAATAAATAGTCCATTGTTTTCCTCAGTGCCTAGATTCCTCTTAGGGAATTATATGTATACTGGCAAGACCTGTTTGAAATATAATCTTTGAAAATAATCTTTGAAAATTTTTTAAATTTTGTTTTTCAGGGTAATTTTAAATTCACAGCAGAATTGAGCAGAAAATACAGCATTCCACACCACAGAGGTATATTTGTTATAACTGATGAACCATGGGCACATCATTATCATTCAATGTCCATAGTTCACATGAAGGTTCACTTTTGGTTTTCTACATTCTCTGGGTATTTGACAATGTACAATCTATATAAACCCACTCTGGTTTATCTGATATCTATAATCATAGTCTATATGATATCTGGTAATATCATATAGAAAAGTTTCACTGCCCTAAAAACCTCCTGTGATCTGCTTTTTTATCTTTCCATCTCCACTATGTCCTGTAACCACTGAAATTTCTACTGTTTCCATAGTTGTGACTTTTCTAGAATGTCCCATGGTTGGAATTATACAGTATGCAACTTTCTCAGATTGGCTTCCTTGACATAGGCAATAGAGTGTATGTACTTAATTTTCCTCTATTTCTGTTCATTGTTTGATACCTCATTACTTTTTAGCACTGAATATTATTCAATTCTCTGGATATACTATAGTTTATTTTAATTTTTTAAGTCTTTATCTAAATTCCAGTTAGTTAACATACAGTGTAATATTCATTTCAGATGTACAATACAGTGATTTAATACTTCTTTACAGCATCCAGTGCTCATCATAACAAGTGCACTTCTTAATTCCCATCACCTATTTAACCCATCCTCCCACCCACCTCCCCTCTCATTATCATCAGTTTGTTCTCAGTAATTAAGAGTCTGTTTCTTGGTTTGCCTTTCTTTTTTCCCTTTGCTCATTTATTTTTATAATTTAATTGAACATATGAATGAAATCATATGGTATTTGTATTTCTCTGACTGAATTATGTCACTTAGCATTATACTGTCTAGTGTCCTTGCAAATGGCAAGATTTCATTCATTTTTATGATTGAGTAATATTCCATTATGTATGTATACCACATCTTCTTAATCCATTCATCAATCAATGGACAAGGGCTGTTTCCATAATTTGGCTATTGTAGATAATGCTGCCATAAACATTCAGGTGCATGTATTCCTTTGAATTGCTATTTTTGTATTCTTTGGGTCAATATTAGTAGTGCAGTTGCTGGATTGTTGGTTAATTCTGTTTTAACTTTTTGAGGAACCTCCATACTGTTGTCCAGAGTAGCTGTACCAGTTTGCATTTCCACCAATAGGGCAAGAGCCTTCTCCTTTCTCTGCAGCTTTCCCAACATCTGTTGTTTCTTGTGTTGTTGATTTTAGCCATTCTGCCAGGTATGAGGGGATATCTCATTGTAGTTTTGATTTGCATTTCTCTGATGGTGAGTGATGATGAACATCTTTTCATGTGTCTGTTGACCATCTGTAGGTCTTCTTTGGAAAAATGTCAATTCATGTTTTCTGCCCATTTTTTAATTATATTGTAGTTTATTTATTCATTTGCATACTAAAGGAAATCTTGATTACTTCCAAGTTTTGGCAATTAAGAATAAGACTGCTATAATATCTGTGTGCATCTGTTTTAACATGGACATGAGTTTTTTATTTATTTGAGTAAATACCAAGGAGCATGATTGCTAGATCATATGGTGAGAGTATATTTAGGTTTGCCAAACTGTCTTCCAAAGCAGATGTACCATTTTGCATTCCTACCAGCAATGAACGAGAGTTCCTGTTGCTCTACCTCCTCTTTAGCATTTGGTGTTGTCAGTGTTTTGGATTTTGCCTATTCTAATAAGTATGTAGGGGTATCTCATTTTTGCTTTAATTTGTAGTTCAGAATGACTAATGTTAAACATCTTTTCATATGCTTAAGTGTCTTTTCATTTTCATTTGATTTTCCATCTGTATATCTTCTTTGGTGAGTTGTCCGTTCAAGTCTTTGGCCAATTATCTAGTTGGGTTGTTTGTTTTCTTATTGTTGAATTTTTTAAAAAAAATTAATGTTTTATTATTTATTATTGAGAGAGAGCTACAGAGTGTGAGTGGGAGAGGGACAGAAGAAAGGGAGACACAATCCTAAGCAGGCCCCAGGCTCTGAGCTGTCAGCATAAAGCCCAGCTTGGGGCTTATACCCATGAATCACATAATCGTGACCTGTGCCAAAGTCGGATGCCCACCTCATTGAGCCATTCGGACACCCATGTATTGTTGAATTTTAAGTGTTCTTTGTATATTTTAGATAAAAGTGCTTTATCAGATATATCTTTTGCAAATATTTTCTCCCAGTCTGTGTCTTGTGTTCTCATTCTCTTTACAATGTAGTTTATAGAGCATAAGTTATTAATTTTAATGAATTTCAGTTTATTAATTCAGTTATTAATTTCACTGATCATGACTTTGGTATTGTATCTGAAAAGTCATTGCTATACCTAAGGTCATGTAATTTTTCTCCTACGTGATCTCCCAGGAGTTTTGCGATTTTGTATTTTACATTACTCCATTTGTGAAGGGTATATGGTCTGTTTTTAGAATCACTGCTCTTTTTTTGTTGTTGCTGTTGTTGTTGTTTTGTTTTTGTCCTTTGCATGCGGATCTCCATTTGTTCCAGCACCATTTGTTGGGAAGATTATGTTGGCTCCATTGTATTGCCTTTTTCCTTTGTCAAAGATCATTTGGCTGTGTTTATGTAGGTCTATTTATGGGCTCTGTAGTCTGTCCCATTGACCCATTTGTGCATTCTTTTGCCAATTCTACACTGTCTTGATTACTCTAGACTGATAGTAAGTATTACAGTTGGGTAATTTCATTCCTCCAACTTAGTCTTTTTTTAATATTACGCTGGCTAATCTGTGTCTATTGATTCTTTATAAAAGCTAATAATTCATTTGTTGATATCCACAAAATAACTTGCTGAAATTTTTATTTGGAATGCAGTGACACTATAGATGTATTTGGGAAGAATTGACATCTTGGCTATCAATAATGAGTTTTCTGTTCATAAATGTGGAATATTTCTCCACTTATATGGTTCTTATTTACTTTTCATCAAACTTTTATAGTTTTCCACATATATATCTTGTACATATTTTGTTTTATTTAAATTTAAGTATTTCATTTTTTGGGTGCTCATATAAATGGTAATGTATTTATATGTGTTGTTTCTTTTTTTATTAATTTTTTAAATTTGCATCGTTTACATGGAGTATTATACTAGTTGAATATGTAGTTATTCAACAATTCTAAAATCAATGAACTGATAAACCTGTATTCAGACTTATGAGAAAAAGAACTAAAATCAATAGAATCACAAATGAGAGAGGATAAATAGCAACAAATACCACAAAAATACAATCCTAAGAGAATATTATGAAAAACTATATGCCAACAAATGAGACAACCTGGAAGAAATGGAAAAATTCATAGAAACATATAAACTAACAAATATGAAACAGGCAGAAATGGAAATTGTATTAGTTTGATTACTGGCAAAGAAACAAAAGTCCAAGAGTAGATGGCTTCAAAGGAAAATTATGGCAAACATTTAAAGAAGAGTTAGTACCTATCATTTTCTTTTTTTTTTTAATTTTTATTTATTTATTTTTATTTCTAGGTGAGAGAGAGAGACAGCGTGAGCAGGGGAGGGTCAGAGAGAGAGGGAGTCGCAGACTGAAACAGGCTCCAGGCTCCGAGCTGGCAGTCAGCACATAGCCCGACGCGGGGCTCGAACCCACGAACCGCAAGATCATGACCTAAGCGAAAGTCGGACGCTTAACCAACTAAGCCACCCAGGCGCCCCTCATTTTCAAACTACGTCAAAAAATAGAAAAGGAAGGAAAACTTCAAAATTCATTTTATGAGGCCAGCAGCATTAGCCTGCTATCTAAACCAGATAAAGACATCACTGAAAAAGGGAACTACAGGGCCAGTATCCGGATGAATACAGTGGCAAAAATCCTCAATGAAACATTAGCAAACCAAATTTAACAATACATTAAAACTAAAAAAAGTACCCTCTGGGGCACCTACGCGGCTCAGTCGGTTAAGCATCCAAATTCAGCTCTGGTCCTGATCTTACAGTTCCTGGGTTCTTCCTCCACATGGGATCTCTGTGCTGACAGCTCAGAGCCTGGAGGTTGCTTTCCATTCTGTGTGTCTGTCTCTCTCTACCCCTCCCCTACTCGCACTGTGTGTGTGTCTCTCTCTAAAATAAATAAACACTAAAAAACATTAAAAAAACATTCATCACAATCAAGTGGAATTATTCCTAGTTTTCAAGGAGTTTCAATTTTCACAAATCAATAAGTGTGATACATCAATAAAACAAAGAATAAAGAACCATATAATCATTTCAATAGATGCAGAAAAAGCATTTGACAAAGTAAAACATCCATTCATGATTTTTTAAAAAAGCCCTCATCAAAGTAGGTTTAGAGAAAACATATCTCAACATAATAAAGGCGGTATATGAAACCCACAACGAACATCATCCTTAATGGAGAAAAACTGAAAGCTTTTCCCCTAAGGCGGTAACAAGGCAAGGAAGTTTACTGTCACCACTTTTATTCAACATAGTCCTGGAAGTCCTGGCAACGATACTCAGACAGAAAAAAAAATAATAAAAGGCATCGAAATTGGTAAGGAAGATGTCAAATTTTCACTCTTTACAGATTATATGATACTATTTATAAAAAACCCAAAAGACAACCAAAAAACTGCTAGAACTGATAAACAAATTCAGTAAAATCTCAGGATACAAAATCAATGTATAGAAATCTGTTGCATTTCTCTACACCAACAATGAAGCAGCAGAAAGAGAAATTAAGAAAATAATCCCATTTATAACTACACCAAAAATAATAATATAACTAGGAATAAACCTAAACAAAGAGGTGAAAGACTCTGACAACTATAAAAGGAAACTGATGAGGACACAAAGAAATGGAAAGACATTCCATGCACATGGATTGGAAGAGCAAATATTGTTAAAATGTCTGTACAGCCGAAAACAATCTACACATTTAATTCAATCCCTACCAAAATGCCAACAGCATTTTTCACAGAACTAAAACAAACAATTCTAAAATTTGTATGGAATGAAAATAGACCCTGAATAGCCAAACCAATCTTGATAAAGAAAAACAAAGCTAGAGGCATCACAATTCCAGACTTCAAGTTATATTATAAAGTTATAATAATCAAAACAGTAAGGTGATGGCACAAAATAGACACATAGATCAATAGAACATAATAGAAACCCAGAAATAAACCTACAATTATGTGGTCAATAATCTTTATCCAAGCAGGAAAAAAATAGCTAACGGGAAAAGGACAGTCTCTTCAGGAAATATTATTGGAAAAATCAGACAGCAACATGCAAAAGAAACTGGATCACTTTCTGACACCATACACAAAAATAAATTCAAAATGGACTAAAGACCTAAATGTGAGACCTGAAACCATAAAAATCCTAGAAGAGAATCCAGGCAGTTACCTCTTTGACATCAGCTGTAGCACCTTTTTTTTGGATATGTCTCCTGAGGCAAAGGAAACAAAAACAAAAATAACCTATTGGAACTATATCAAAATTAAAAGCTTCTGTATAGCAAAGAAAAAAAACCTGAAAAGCAACCTATAGAATGGGAGAAAATATTTGCAAATATCATATCTGATAAAGGGTTAGTATCCAAAATATATAAATAACTTACACAACTCAACACACAAAAAGCAAATAATCCAGTTAAAAATGTACAGAACATGAGCACAGACATTTCTCCAAAGATGGCATACAGATGACCAACAGACACATGAAAAGATGTTCATCATCACTCACCATCAGGGAAATGCAAATCAAAACTACAACGAAATATTCCCTCATACCTGTCAGAATGGCTAAAATCAACAACACAAGAAACAACAGGTGTTGGCAAGGATACAGAGAAAGGAGAAGGCTCTTGCCCTATTGGTGGAAATACCAACTGGTGCAATCACTCTGGGAAATAGTTTGGAGGTTCCTCAAAAAGTTAAAAATATACCTACCATATGATCCAGTAATCACACTACTGTTCATTTGCCCAAAGAATAAAATAAAATAATTCAAAGAGATGCACCCCTATGTTTATAGCAGTGATATTTATAAAGCCAACATACGGAAGCAGCCAAGTGTCCACTGATTGATGAATGAATAAAAAAGATATGTATACACACACACACACACACAAACACATGAATATTAAGCCATAAAAAAAAGAATGAAAGCTTGTTATTTGCAATGACATGGATCAAACTAGAGAGTATAATGCCCAGCAAAATAAATCATTCAGAGAGAGACAAATACCATATGATTTCACTGATATTTGCAATTTAAGAAACAAAATAAGCAAAGGGGTAAAAAGAGAGAGGAAAACCAAGAAACAGACTCTTAACTGTAAAGAACAAACCGAGGGGAGGGGAATCGGGGAGATGGGTTCAATAGGTGATGGAGATTAAGGAGTGCACTTGTCATGATAAAGCACTGGGTGTTGTACGGAAATCTTGAATCACTATATTGTACATCTGAAACTAAAAAAAATTGTTAAGCAACTGGAGTGAACGTAAATGCTAAGAAAAAGAATACAAAAAAAATCACAATTCTGTATGTTGCTTATTGCTCATTCTTGTTCTTTCTTTCTTATGTAGAACTGATTTTCTTATCTATGCAATTAACCTTCTCACTGAAGAACTTATTTTAACATTACTGCAAGGCAGATCTACTCTTAACAGATTTTGTCAGTTTTCATTTGTCTGAGAATGTCTGTTTCTCCTTTACTTTGAAGTACAGTTTCACAGGGTGCGGAATTCTAGGTTGGTAGTTTTCTTTTTCTCAACATTTAAAATTTTTTATTTCACTCTTTTTGCTTGCACAGTTTTGAGGGCAAGTCAGATGTAATTTTTATCTTTGTTCCTCTGTAGGTAAGATGTTTTACTTTTTGGTTTTGTTTGTTTGTTTTTGTTTTGTTTTTCATTTGTTTTGGTTTTTGGCATTAATCCTGCTTAGTATTTTCTGAGTTTCTTGGGTATGGTGTTTGGTGTCTGATATTAATTTGTGCAGAAATTCTGTCATTATTGCTTTGAATATTTCTTCTGTTCCTATCTCTTTTCTCCTTTTTATATTCCCATTAAGCACCCGTTTTAGAGTTGTACCATAGTTATTAGATATTCTGGTTTTGTTGTTATTGTTTTACTATTTTTTAAATAGTTCTGGAAATTTCTATTGTCATAATCGCCAGCTCAGAGATCTTTCTTCAACCATGTCCAGACAATGTGCCTATCAAAGACATTCTTCATTTCTGATGCATTTTTGATCTCTTAACATTTTTAAATTTTTTTCCTAAAATTTCCATTTCTCTGCTTATATTGTCCGCATGTTACTTCCTGTTGCTATTTTCTTGTTCCCATTAAAGTCCTTAGCATGTTAATCATAGTTTTTTAAAAAAATCCTGATAATTGCAGCATTCCTGCCATATCTATAATTATGATGTGTTTAGTCTCTTCAGACGGTGGGTTTTTTTTTTTCCTTTTAGTGTGTTTTGTAATTTTTGTTGACAGGTGGACATGTACTGAGTTGAAGGAATTGTAGAAATAATTAATATAGTAAGGGGTGGAGGAAGAGGAATCATCTGTAGTTTTATGATTAGGTCTGAGTCATTTGGTGAGTCAATGTTCTTGGACTGTGAAATTTACTCTCAGTTGATTTTTTATCTGCTTAGTTCGGACAGAATGGTTAGAGGAGGCTGGAATTGGGTATTTCCCTTTCTCCAGGTGGGTTAGGTTTTGATAAAAACTCAGCAGGTTAGTTTCTGATAAAATAGTTACAACAGAAACCTCTTGTGTATTTCAAATGATTATATTTTTTTCTGCCTCTGCCTGAAGAGTAAGGATTTTTCTCTGATACTCACTGTGAGATCCTGGTAGAACTTCTGGAAATAAAACTTACAGAGTGAGGAAGTTCCCTTAAGACTGCATCTTTTTGGAGTTTTAACTTGCAGACTTGACCACACTGAGCCTTTAGCAATTTGTCAATTACAGTTTAGGTTTTCCTACCTAGGATGGTTACCATGGAGGTTTCTGCTAGTAGGTTTCTGCTCCTGTAAGTTACAATTCTCTGAGTCTATTTGCCTCTTCATTTTTGGAGACATCATTTCACCTTGTGATCTAATTCTCTGATGGATCTAAGAAGAATTTTTTCAGTTCAGCTTTTTTATTTGTTAGCTTGGAATGGTGACTTCTAAACTCCTAACACAGCAGACTGGAAACCTGCAGCGATATCTTTTTAATTAAAAGAAATTAAAATCCAATTACCTACAAACATTGATAATATATTACTGCTGAAAACAAGAGGGATACTTAACACTATTAGTTGTATTTCTAGACAAGACAGTCTAAAAATTAAGACTGTATATAATATTTGAGATTGGGCTAATTTTTAGTGTGGCATTTTATTATTTCTAAAACTACTTTTTGACATCTTTTATCTTTCATTTCTCCTCTCTATGTTTTAGGTATTTTACCTATACTATTCTTCTGTATTTTCATTTCTTCTTAAAATATAATAGGAATATTTCCCTAATCATGACACAATGAGATTAAACATCTATTTTAGTTTAAATAATCTTAAAATCAGATTAAATAATGAGTTTTTTTGTTTCTTTTTTTGAAAGCATTCATTGAATGGTTTCATTGGAGGAAAGAAAGTTCAACCAATTGTGAAATAATATAACTTATGATATTTTATAATGTATAATATATTCAAAATATACTCTTTGTAGTATGTTTGTATTCTATTATTGGCACTCCAATTGGCACATTACCCTAGAGGGAAAACAAAACCCTGAAATATATTGGATGAGTTCAGCATTTTTTTGGTTATCTTTTGAAACATTCATAGTATTCTATGCTTAAACTATTAAATAATCTGGTTGCTGTAAACATTAGGACAACTGTAAGCCATGCATATGGTGTTTCTTCCTAGTATCTTTATAGGTTTGAAATACAATGAACTTATGGAATTTACTCAAATTCGGTAGCAAAATATTTCAGCCAATAAATAGAGCCTGGAAAATTTCTTGTCATAAATGTTTTTATTTTCTTTTTTATCACTTGATTTTTCAATTTAAGAGAGGTATCAGTCTAGTAAATTAATGGAGCTTAAAAGAATAATACCATTTTTCTTTAAGAATAAGTCAAACTTTGAAATTATATCTTTTTTGAAAAAAAGGTGAATAGACTTATTTAAAATATGTGCTGGAAAGATCCTTTATAAGTCTAAAAGTTGTACAGCATCAAATATTCAACAAAAGTATAACTCTGAAAGAAAGAAAAAGAAAGAAAGAAGAAAAGAAAAAAAGGAAAAGTACTATTAGTTCATTTTTCTTATTTTCTTGGATATCTCGATTATCACATATACTTTAACAGATGTTTATTTCCATGTATCTAAAGACAAAACATATTGTTGATCACACCTTTTACCTATATTTTTATATTAATTCATGACTTCTATTTAATATGAATTGATCAACATATACATATTTGTTTGAGGAAAAATACAATATAAAATCATGTACATCATGGGGCACCTGGGTGGCTCAGTCAGTTGAGCGTCCAACTTCGGCTCAGGTCATGATCTCACAGTTCATGGGTTCGAGCCCAACATTGGGTTCTGTGCTGACAGCTCTGATCCTGTAGCCTGTTTCAGATTCTGTGTGTCTCTCTCTCTCTGCCCTTCCCTCACTCATGCTGTGTCTCAAAAATAAATAAAATATTTTAAAAATCATGTACAGCATGTAAAAGATATCATTTAAATACCATTTCCCAAGCTGAGTTAAATATATTACTGATAGAATCTGAAAGTAATATTAAGGTTAAAAACATGAACAATCTTTTTAATTTTAATTGCTGATTATTTTTATGTGAATTAGAAAACTACATTCAAATCTTGATTGCAGGAGAGATGGAAGGATATCTTTTAAAAAGTAGAACATTAGAAAGAGACATACTAAGTCATAGACGGTGCAGATTGTGTGATGGTATGACAGAATGGTAAAGATCAGTGAAGCATGGAAGTTTGGGAAACAGTGCATTAGGAGTCAATATCAGTATTATAACAACATTTTATTTTATATATGATTAATTTCAGTAGCCTACCTTCCTAGTATATTTTATAATTTAATTTACAAAAAATAATTGGTATTTATTATCTCAGTTCAAGTTCAAGTAATACTCACAAACTCATGGCTCTAATACAAAGAGGGGGAAAACCCAAACACCAATAAGCTATATTTACTTAGTGAAACAATTTAAGTGGAAGTACTTTGCAACCTCAAACTATTGTACACAAGAAAGGAGTGAAGGCACATACTGTGACATTATGTATAGACTGTATCCTTTAATTCTGTAATGATTGATCTCTCTCCTTTAGTTCCCTCTGAAATCGTTTGCCTTAGTGATGCTCAATCTCATCAATTGTATAACTCATACCCTAAACATTGTCAAACTTTATAACACAGATAGAATTCTTGATAAGTTTGGGGTATACATTTAGCTAAACAATTCTGAAAGTGGATGGGGGGAAAAAGAAGATGTTTAGGTACAGAATATATTGACCTTAATTATACACATTACTTACACAATAGTCTTTCATAGTTGCACAATTTCTTCCATGATCTCTTAAATCCCTGCCTGTTACAATAATTTATGCTTAAAGGTCTGACCATCAAGGTCTTTTTAAAAAGTTCATTGTCACCCATTAACATTTATTTGGATATTAACTTGTGATAGAAGGAAATATTGCATTGGGTTAACTGGCTGACTCAGTCCATTAAGCAACTGACTCTTGATTTGGGTTTAGGTCATGATCTCTCAGTTTGTGAGATAGAGCCCCTTGATGGGCTCTACACTGACATCATGGACCCTGCTTCAGATTCTCTCTCTCTCTCTGCCTTCCCTCCATCCCTCCCTCTCTACCCTCTCTCTCAAAATAAATAAACTTTAATAAACAAGAAGGAAATATTGCATTTTATTGTGATGGAAACAGCTCTGAAGTTTGTGTCCCAAGATTTTTAGTCTTTGTAGAGAAATATAATCATACTTAGAAAGGAGTAGAAAATTTAAGAGTAGGCTATGCTCCTTTAGTGATTGAAGAGGAATTTACAGAAAAGGTACTTGATGTAAGCTCAAAACTTTTACTTTGTAAATTTCTTCACCCTTGGTATGTAATCTATGCCTTTTTCCACCAGAGGAGGTGTCTTAAGCATCTCCTTGACTTCCCAGATGGCATTGGAATATGTTTCTCAGTTTCTTTGGGCTCTATGAATGCCTTTATCACTTGTTATTTGGTGAACATACTTATAAAGGAATTCAAAATGTACAAGGTAATATTTTTTCTTTTTAATGACAAATATATCAGGTGATTTGCTTCTTCACCTCAGGGTAGTTTTTATTTCATAAATAACAGCTATTTAAAGATGAAAGGCATATTAAGGATACAACAACACACCTGCATTTCACATATGCTACATATATATTACCTAGAGAAGAAAGGAAAAATTGAATAGTGGGAGACTTTCTCTTAGGGAAAAACTGTCTTAGTATAAAAATGGACATGTCTGGAGCTATTTTTGTCAGGAAGATGTGGACCTTTATAAACCTGGCTGGAGAGGTAGAAGCTAAGTTGATTTGCAACAGAAAGAGTAAGGTCACTTGTAGATATGGAGAGGCAGATAAAAAGATGGTCCAAGTTGAAGAGACAGGTGCCTACTTTCTCAACCGCTGAGATTATATAATATTAAATTTTAGGTTGTTAATTGTCTCACCTTATGATATAAAATTCTATCCATTGCCTCTTGTTTTGGCTTTGAGCTTCTGGTACTAAGGAAAGAGAAGGGGCAGGACTCCATCTTGAAGGATGATATGGACAATGGACATACGTTAGAACTGAGTTGAATAAATGTCTGTTTCTTCCTGTCTTTGCATCTCATAGTGTGCTAATTTGATAATTGAACAATTTTATTTTTTTATCATTGCAAATTTAAATAATATGCTACACCTCATTCTGTTGGCTCTCATATAAACCTCAGTCCTCTTCTGTGTAGCATGAGGAAAACTTTTCCTATATATTTTCTACCTTTTCTATATTCTACCTCATTTAACTATATTTTTACTTTATAACACGTAAGAATTTTTTCATATTACCTTTTTGTTTTTTTTAATATTTTTTATTGTTTATTATTTTTGAGAGAGATAGACAGACAGAGTGTGAGTGGGTGAGGGGCAGAGAGAGAGGGAGACAGAGAATCCAAAGCAGGCTCCAAGCTCTGAGCTGTCAGTACAGAGCCCGATGTGGGGCTCGAACCTATGAGCCATGAAATCATGACCTGAGCTGAAGTCGGACACCTAACCAACTCAGCCACCCAGGCGCCCCTACCTTTTTGTTTTAAAGTTGTATTTTCCTAGATTTTTATTTCTTTATTTTTTATTTTTTTTAAGTTTTATTTATTTTTGAGAGAGAGATAGAAACAGAATGAGCAGGGAAGGGTCAGAGAAAGAGGGAGACACAGAAGGTGAAACAGGCTCCAGGCTCTGAGCTAGGCATTAGCACAGAGCCCTATGCAGGGCTCGAACCCACAAACTGTGAGATTATGAACTGAGCCAAAGTTGGACGCTTAACCAACTAAGCCACCTTTTTTAAAAATAAATTTGATAAATATGTTTTTAAGTATTATTTAAGAAAAGACCGGAGATAAGCTTTTTTTGACCATGAACTTATATACATTTCTTTATTCTGTCTTCCAGATTATTAGTTTGTTGGGTATAGAATTCTAAGTTCAAATAATTTTCCTTTAAAAAATGAAATTGTTGCTTGATTGTCTTTTAGTAGTTTTCTGGTGAGAAAACTGATGCTAATGCAACAGAATAATATTGTGCATTATTTATTAAACTAATGCATCTCTACTCTGGATAATCCCTGTTTCTTTTTGTCCCATGGCTCCACAATCAATGACATCCAATTCAATGGGAAGGCAAGGGGTGCCTGGTTGGCTCAGGTCATGATCTCACGGTCCATGGGTTCGAGCCCTGCATCTGGCTCTGTACTGACTGCCAGCTCAGAGCCTGGAGACTGTTTCAGATTCTGTATCTCCCTCTCTCTCTGACCCTCCCCTGCTCACGCTCTCTCTGTCTCTCTCTCTCAGAAATAAATACAAAAAATAAAAAAAATAAAAAAAAAAACAATGGGAGGGCAATTCATTCTGGAAATAAGTGATCTTTGCTTAGTTTGTAACCTCAATTATACTTTCCCAATGCATGATAATATAGTTATTTGAAAGCCTGATCTTGCTGCAGAACAAAGTCTTTCTCAATTTTTTTTTAACACTATTTATTTCTGAGAGAAAGAGCATGAGCAGGGAAAGATCGGAGAGAGAGGGAGACACAGAATCTGAAGCAGACTCCAGGCTCTGAGCTATCTGCCAGCACAGAGTCCGACGTAGGGCTCAAACCCACTAACCGTGAGATCATGACCTGAGCCAGTCGGACACTTAGATGACTGAGTCAGCCAGGAGCCCCAAAGGCTTTCTAAATTATACGTTTTTTGTAATATAACCAAAGCAAGGTTTTGTTATTTTAATTCGTTTTTTGGTGGGGGGAGGGGTGTTGGGTGGCTCAGTCAGTTAAGCATCTGACTTCAGGTCCAGTCATGATCTTATGGTTTGTGAGTTCAAGCCCCACATCTGGCTCTGTACAGACAACTCAGAGCCTGGAATCTGCTTCAGATTCTGTGTCTTCCTAGCTTTCCGCCCCTCCCTTGCTCACGCTCTGTGTCTTTCTCTCTCAAAAATAAATAAACATTAAATTTTTTTTAATTCTTGGGGCGCCTGGGTGGCTTAGTCGGTTAAGTGTCCGACTTTCGCTTAGGTCATCATCTCGCGGTTCGTGGGTTTGAGCCCCACGTCGGGCTCTGTGCTGACTGCCGGCTCAGAGCCTGGAGCCTGTTTCAGAGTCTGTCACTCCCTCTCTCTCTCTCTCTGACCCTCCCCTGCTCACGCTGTCTCTCTCTCTCTCTTTCCTAGAAATAAATAAAACATTAAAAAAAATTTTTTTTAATTCTTTTTTTTTTTTTTTTTTTTAAGTAGGCCTCAAGCCCAGGGTGGAGCCCAATGTAGGGCTTAAACTCCTGGTCACTGAGATCAAGAATTGTTCACTTAACTGAATGAGCCATCCAGGTGCCCCAGTTTTGTTATTTTAGAGTTTAGAGTTTAAGGATAAACTATAGTGAAAAATTATGTGTTTTAAGGTACTATCCTCTTTGATTGGAAGGGTAAGTTCATTTGAGTTTTAGAAGCCTGGGTAAAGAGTAAAAATACAATAAGAGAGAGAAAAGGGGAGGAGGAAAGAAATAGCCCTGATCACATCTTGGTGCATCAAATTTTTATATATTGAATTTTATGAATATTTTCTGCAACATAGCATGGGAATAATAGAGCAGCCTCAGTGATAAAGGTGTCTTAATAGAAGAACCTGAGCTATCACTCCAAGTTGTTTAGGACCTGTGTGTAGTTGGTTGGGTATAGCAAAGCTTTGGTGTACTTGGCAGGAATAGGTAAAGAAGTGTTGAGAGAATCCAGTTGTTTTTGAAGAAGGCTGAAACAGTAACAAGGGGGCCGCAGAGAATGCGAGTACAGCAGAGACCATGGACTTGAATAGAAATACCAATATAGGACTTATAATGGCTGACCAATCAAGCTTTATCTCAGCAGAAACCAAAGGGAAGGCCTATGGCCTGGGGCAAGGAATATCTTAGTAGAGGCCAGAGATCCATACTATAGAATATGGAACAGAAATTTTCCTTTCTTCCCCCTGAGAATCCTGCATCAGTTCGCTGCTAATAACAGCACACTCCGCTCAAATTGGCTTAAAATAATGAAGGAACTTACTGGTTTACACAACATGAAGTCTCCATGTAGGGTGGGCTTCAGGGTGGTTTCTGGTCTCTTTTACCATGTTGCCCCTGGTTCTGTTCTCTGTGCATTGACTTCAATCCCAGGATAGTATCTAGATGGCTACAGATGCTCTGGGCCTCCTTTTCATGTTGGCTAATGGCTAGAGAATGAGAGCAGCCACTGTTTGTGTTTCTTTCCTAATAAGGCTACTTTTCATAAGGAACCTCTGAAGAGGTTGTTTCTACATGACTTTTATATGTCTAAATTCTATATGCTCATCTTTGACACTGTCCTTGAATCAGTGGGTTGCCATAAGCTGATAAGGAATGTTATAGTGCTTCTCATGTTGTCTTGGATTAATCCATTCAGGACTGCTCCCCAGTGGGAAAAGGGTTATTATATGAGATCCACAGTTGGTTCCACTACCCAGATAATATATTGGAAAAAGATGAGTAAGTAGAGGGAACTTTTTAAAAATGAGAAAGAGCCTAACAGGATATTTGTAACTAAAACGATGGAATATTGTCCACAAAGTGACTCACTTAAAGCAGTTGACCTTTATGTACAAGTGTAATTTTTCATTTTTCCAAGCGCTCCAATTTACATCAGTGGGAATCCAAAGTTCCTCTCCCCCACACACACAAACATTTGAGTTGCACTATGCAAATTTTGACTTGGTTGCTCTAGTTTTATTTTTCTTCCTTTGTATGTGGTATTTTTTTTTCTTTTCTCTGGGAACTTTTAGGGTCTTTTCTTTTTCCTTAGAATTCTAAAATTTCACAAGGCTGTATCTAGGTCTAAATATTTTATTCATTTAGCATGTGTTGTACTCAGTTGAGTGCCCTTTTGGTACTGCTTCATGTTTTTATATGAATTTTTATAATATCTTTTTCATCATCCAATTCCGTTTCATGGACTTATTTTTAGTTAGGTATTGAACCTTTTAAATTGATCCTCTACATTGTATATCCTTTTTCATAAGTCTCATATTCTCTTTGGTAATAAATTTGAGACATATTCTTCATCATGGACTTCTATATCATAGACTTTCTACTGAATTGGTTAGCAGTTATGTATTTTAATTTTCACAGAATTTTCTGTGTTTTCTTTTTGTTCCTTTTTCACAACTTCCTGATCTTGTTTGACAAATGCTTTTTTTCTTACATTGCTTTAAGAAATCTATTAGGAATTTTTACTGTTTACTTTTTTTCCCCTTAATTATTCTGATTCTCTTGAGATCAATCATCTGTTTATTTTTGATTTCCTGTTTTCAAACATTCCCATGTTAAAGATGCTAGTCATTTACTTAAATTGAAAGTTGAAGAACCAGACTGATTTTTCTAGGGACTTCTGGAATTCCTCTGCTCTCTGTCTCCTGATAGGACACCTGAGGAAGAGGAATGATTGATGAGGAATCTTATATTTCTGGGTGAATTAAGTCCACTGTTAGGTCCTACTTTGAATGATAGGGTAGTATGACAACTTTCAGGTTGTGGGCCCTACATATAAATCTGGGATAAAATGACAATTATAAAAGCCAGACCCCCCCCACTTAGGTTTAAAAAAATAATTTATAGAGAAAATTATTTGCTGGGGCTCCTGGGTGGCTCAGTTGGTTAACTGTCCAACTTTGGCTTAGGTCATGGTCTCACAGTTCATGCATCTGAGCCTTGCATCCAGCTCTGCTGACAGATCAGAGCTTGGAACTGAGACTGAGGTGTGGGGTTCAGTTCCATTGCCAGTGATATTAGATTCTTACCTGGGTTGTCCTTCATGTGGAAAGCTGGAATATTTTACTCTGCTTCTTATTTTTTTTAATCAAAGATCAAAAGCTATCTGGGCAACTCTAAACTCATAATATAAATAAAAATCTTTGTAAAAAGTAGAAAAATAGAGGCACCTGGGTGACTCAGTCGGTTGAATGTCTGACTTCAGCTCAGATCATGATCTCACAGCTCATATGTTCGAGGCCTTCATTGGGCTCTGTGCTGACAGCTCAGAGCCTGGAGCCTGCTTCTGATTCTGTGTCTTCCTCTGTCTCTGCCTCTCCCCTGCTCATGCTCTGTCTGTCTCTCTCTCAAAAATAAATAAACATTGAAATTTTTTAATTAAAAAAAGTAGAAAAATAGACTGATTTAATACATATAAACAAAAACAAATGAATTAATAAGAAACACTGATATTTTGAATTCAAAAAATATGGAAAGATAAAGCAGTAGATGGGTAGTAACACAAGTTTCTAAAAACATTACATTACATTACATTAGAAGGCTTTTCAGTGGAGATGGCCCAGTTTCTTTGAGGTTTTCTTAAACTGTTCCCAGGGGGAACAGTGTGGGCCATTTATTTCTTCATATTTACATCTAAATCTATGTATTTATTGATTTACCTATCTGACAAATAGAATAATGAGATTTTCTTGAAGTAATTGGGAGAATTGGAAAACCTAGGGTGAAAAATTAAGAGTTAAAGAGGACAGTATAGCTCAACTTTCATTATATACAAACCATGTGCCAGACCTTGTTCTAAGAGTTTCCCATATATGAAATACACTAATATTCATACAGTAAGATAGGTGCTGTTATTATCCCATTCACTAAGGAGTACACTGAGGCATAAAGCAATTAAAATAACTTTCTCAATTTCACACATTTAAGAATTTGTGGAATTAGGATCTAAACTTTGGAATATTGGCTTGGGAGCCCACCCACTTATTTCTCACATTATATAGACTTTATGTAAATAATAAATATCTATATACGACATAGTCATAAATAGAATATATGCAACTAGATAACTTATCCCAGGTCTATACTTAATAGAATAGTTCAATGATTGAACGTGCAGGTGTTTTCACTAATACACTGCAAAAATCAGATTAACAAATACATATGGCTTTGTCCACTTATAATTAAGTCCATATATACTTATGTCCATATGTACATAAGTATATGTATCTGAGGTAGCATACATTAAGTTGTGAATAATGATAGACAAGATGGGAAACCCACTAAACTTCTGTGGGTACCTTGTGTTCTTTGATGAAGAGGGGAAAAATAATTAAATGATTGGTCAGAGAATTTGCAGAACAGGCCAGGAAAGTGACATAACTGTATTTTAAGAGTCCCTGGATATAGCAAGAGTAGAAGCAGAGTAACTTTAGAGTGACAGAAGAAGAGGAATTTTGAAAATTATTATTATTTTTTTTTTATTTTTTACAAATAGTTTATTGTCAAATTAGTTTCCACATAACACCCAGTGCTCATCCCCACAAGTGTCCTCCTCCATGCCCACCCCTCCTCCCCCCACATCCACCAGTCCTCAGTTTTTGTCAGCATTCAAGAGTCTCTCATGGTTTGCCTCTCTCCCTTTCCCCCACCATTTCCCCCTTCTTCTCCCCCTTGGTCCTCTGTTAAGTTCCTCCTAATCCTCCTATACGTGCACACATATGATATTTGTCCTTCTCTGCCTGACTTATTTCGCTCAGCATAACCCCCTCAAGGTCCATCCATGTTGCTACACATGGCCAGATTTCATTGTTTCTCATTGCCATGTAGTATTCCATGGTATAGATAAACCATATCTTCTTGATCCATTCATCTGTTGATGGACACTTAGGCTCTTTCCAGGTTTTAGCTATTGTGGAGAGTGCTGCTATGAACATTGGGGTACATGTGCTCCTATGCATCAACATTTCTGTATCCCTTGGGTAAATTCCTAGCAGTGCTATTGCTGGGTCTAGGGGAGTTCTATTGTTAGTTTCCTTAGGAACCTCCACACTGTTTTCCAGAGGGGCTGTACCAGTTTACATTCCCACCAACAATGCAGGAGGGTGCCCGTTTCTCCACATCCTCGCCAGCATCTAGAGTTCTCTGATTTGCTCATTTTAGCCACTCTGACTGGCGTGAGGTGGTATCTCAGTGTGGTTTTGATTTGTATTTCCCTGATGAGGAGCGATGCTGAGCATCGTTTCATGTGTCTGTTGGCCATCTGGATGTCCTCTTTGGAGAAGTGTCTGTTCATATCTTCTGCCCATTTCTTCACTGGGTTGTTTGTTTTTCGGGCGTGTAGTTTGGTGAGTTCCTTGTAGATTCTGGATATCAACCCTTTATCTGATATGTCATTTGCAACTATCTTTTCCCATTCCGTTGGTTGCCTATTAATTTTCTGGGTTGTTTCCTTGGCTGTGCAGAAGCTTTTAATCTTGAGGAGGTCCCAACAGTTTATTTTTGCTCTTGATTCCCTTGCTTTTGGGGATGTGTCAAGTAAGAAGTTGCTGCGGTGGAGGTCAAGGAGGTTGTTTCCTGCTTTCTCTTCTAGGGTTTTGATGGTTTCCTGTCTCATGTTCAGGTCCTTTATCCATTTTGAGTTTATTTTTGTGCATGGTGTGAGAAAATGATCTAGTTTCATTCTTCTGCATGTTGCTGTCCATTTCTCCCAACACCATCTGTTAAAAAGGCTGTCTTTTTTCCATCGGATATTCTTTCCTGCTTTGTCAAAGATTAGTTGGCTGTATACTCTTGGGTCCACTTCTGAGTTCTCAATTCTGTTCCATTGGTCTATGTGTCTGTTTTTGTGCCAATACCATACTGTCTTGATGATGACAGCTTTGTAGTAGAGGCTAAAGTCTGGGATGGTGATCCCTCCCGTTTTGGTTTTATTTTTCAGGATTACTTTGGCTATTCGGGGTCTTTTGTGGTTCCATACAAATTTTTGGATAGTTTGTTCTAGTTTTGAGAAGTATGCTGGTGCAATTTTGATTGGAATTGCATTGAATGTGTAGAGTGCCTTAGGTAGTAATGACATCTTAACTATATTTATTCTTCCTATCCATGAGCATGGAATGTTTTTCCACTTCTTTGTGTCTTCTTCAATTTCCTTCATAAGTTTTCTATAGTTTTCATCATACAGATCTCTTGTATCCTTGGTTAGGTTTATTCCGAGGTATTTTATGGTTTTTTGTGCAATTGTGAATGGGATCAGTTTCTTGATTTCTCTTTCTGTTGCTTCATTGTTGGTGTATAAAAATGCAACCGATTTCTGTACGTTGATTTTGTACCCTGCAACTTGGCTGAATTCTTGGATCAGTTCTAGTAGGCTTCTGGTGGAGTCTGTCGGGTTTTCTATGTAGAGTATCATGTCATCTGCGAAGAGTGAAAGTTTGACTTCCTCTTTGCCAATTCTGATGCCTTTGATTTCCTTTTGGTGTCTGATGGCTGATGCTAGGACTTCCAGCACTATGTTAAACAGCAGTGGTGAGAGTGGGCATCCCTGTCGTGTTCCTGATCTCATGGGGAAAGCTCTGAGTTTTTCCCAGTTGAGGATGATGTTAGCTGAAGGCTTCTCATAGATGGCTTTGATGATGTTTAAGTAGGTTCCTTCTATCCCAACTTTCTCGAGAGTCTTTATTAAGAAGGGATGCTGTATTTTGTCAAATGCTTTTCTGCATCTATTGACAGGATCATATGGTTTTTATCTTTTCTTTTATTAATATGATGTATCACATTGATTGATTTGCGAATGTTGAACCAGCCCTGTAACCCAGGAATGAATCCCACTTGATCTTGGTGGATGATTCTTTTGATATGCTGCTGGATTCGATTTGCAAGGATCTTGTTGAGAATTTTTGCATCCGTATTCATCAAGGATATTGGCCTGTAGTTCTCTCTTTTTGCTGGATCTCTGTCTGGCTTGGGAATCAGAGTGATGCTGGCTTCATAAAATGAGTCCGGGAGTTTTCCTTCGCTTTCTATTTTTTGGAATAGCTTGAGAAGAATTGGGATTAATTCTGTTTTAAATGTCTGGTAGAATTCCCCAGGGAAGCCATCAGGTCCAGGGCTCTTATTTGTTGGGAGATTTTTGATCACTGATTCAATTTCTTCACTTGTTATGGGTCTGTTCAGGTTTTCTATTTCTTCCCGTGTGAATTTTGGTAGTGAGTGTGTGTTTAGGAATTTGTCCATTTCTTCTAAGTTGTCCAATTTGTTGGCATATAATTTTTCATAGTATTCCCTGATAATTGCTTGTATTTCTGAGGGGTTGGTTGTAATAACTCCATTTTCATTCATAATTTTGTCTATTTGGGTGCTCTCTCTTTTCTTTTGGATAAGTCTGGCTAGAGGTTTGTCAATTTTGTTTACTTTTTCAAAAAACCAACTCTTGGTTTCATTGATCTGTTCAATTGTTTCTTTGGTCTCGATGTTGTTTATTTCTGCTCTAATTTTTACTATTTCTCTTCTTCTACTGGGTTTAGGGCGTTCCTGTTGCTCTGCTTCTAGTTCCTTTAGGTGAGCTGTTAGATTTTGGACTTGCGCTTTTTCTAATCTCTTGAAATAGGCCTGGAGAGCAATGTACTTTCCTCTTAGGACTGCCTTTGCCGCATCCCATAGATTTTGAATTGTTGTGTTTTCATTTTCATTTGTTTCCATATATTTTTTAATTTCATCTCTAATTGCCTGATTGGCCCATTCATTCTTTAGAAGGGTGTTCTTTAACCTCCATGTTTTTGGAAGTTTTCCAGACTTCTTCCTGTAATTGATTTCAAGTTTCAAAGCATTGTGATCTGACAGTGTGCATGGTATGATCTCTATTCTTTTATATTTCTTGAGCGCTGCTTTATGTCCCAGTATGTGATCTATCTTGGAGAATGTGCCATGCGCACTTGAGAAGAAAGTAAATTCCCTGGCCTCAGGATGTAAAGTTCTAAATATATCCGTCAGGTCCATCTGGTCCAATGTGTCTTTCAAGTCCATTATTTCTTTACTGATTTTCTGTCTGGTTGACCTATCCATTGCTGTAAGCGGAGTATTAAAGTCCCCTGCTATTAGCACATTCTTATCTATAAGCTTGTTTCTGTTTGTGATTAATTGTTTTAGATATTTAGGTGCTCCCATATTCGGTGCGTAGACATTTATGATTGTTAGTTCTTCCTGATGGATGGACCCTGTAATTATTATGTAGTGCCCTTCTTCATCTCTTGTGATTGTCTTTAATTTAAAGTCCAGTTTGTCTGATATAAGTATCGCTACTCCGGCTTTCTTTTGATTTCCTGTAGCATGATATATATTTCTCCATCCCCTTACTTTTAATCTGAAGGTATCTTCCCGTCTAAAATGAGTTTCTTGTAGACAGCATATAGATGGATTTTGTTTTTTAATCCATTCTGCTACCCTATATCTTTTGATTGGAGCATTCAGCCCATTTACATTCAGTGTTATTATTGAAATATGTGGGTTTAGAGTCTTTGTATTTTTTGTAGGGTTCATGTTTGTGGTGGTGTCTCTGGAATCTTTGTTCCTTGCAACCTTTCCTTCAGAGCATCCCCCTCAGGATTTCTTGTAGGGCTGGCTTCGTGGTGATAAATTCTTTCAATTTCTGTTTGTTTGGAAAGGTTTTTATCTCTCCTTCTATTTTGAATGACAGGCTTGCTGGATAGAGGATTCTTGGCTGCCTATTTTTACTGTTCATCACATGGAAGATCTCTTGCCATTCCTTTCTGGCCTGCCACGTTTCAGTAGATAGGTCTGTCACCACTCTGATGGGTTTCCCTTTGTATGTGAGGGCCCTTTTCTCCCTAGATGCTTTGAAAATTCTCTCTTTGTCCTTGTATTTTGCCATTTTTACGATGATATGTCGTGCAGAAGATCGATTCAAGTTACGTCTGAGAGGAGTCCTCTGAGCCTCTTGTATTTCCACATTTACTTCCTTCCCCAGGTCGGGGAAGTTCTCTGCTATAATTTGTTCCAGGACTCCTTCAGCACCTTTCCCTCTCTCTTCCTCTTCTGGGATTCCTATGATACGGATATTGTTGCGTTTGACTGTGTCGCTGAGCTCTCGAATTCTTCTTTCCTGTTCCTGGATCAGTTTGTCTCTTTTTTTGTCAGCTTCTTGTTTTTCTATAATGGTGTCTTCTAAATCACTTATTCTCCTTTCTGCCTCTTCAAGCCGTGCATTGGAGGCGTCTAATTTATTATGGATCTCATTTATCGCATTTTTTAATTCTTCATGCCTATTTTTATTTTCCATTCTGTCTGTAGCCATAGTTTCTTTGATGTCCCCTATGTTTTTTTCAAGCCCTGCTATTAATTTCACCATTATTATTCTAAAATCTTGTTCACTTATGCTGCTGATATCTGTTTTGAGCAGTTCATTAGCTGTCATTTCTTCTTGGAGTTTCTTTGGAGGAGAGCTCTTTCGTTTCGTCATTTTAGTTAGCTTTCCGGCTCTTGTTGGTTTTAAAGACCTGTTATGCTCTCTGTTTCTATGAGCACTGCTATATCCAAGAAACTCTTTGACTTTCCAGGGCCTATCCTTTCAGAGATTGTTTTTGAATGGTATCCCTCGGTCACTCTTGTTGGGACCTTAGTTATTTTATTTTCCTATTCGTAGTGATATTTGGGACTCTTCACCTTGTGTACTCTAGCTTGTTTCTTGAGGTAGCCCTGGAAAAGAAAACAGACAGACAAACACACAGGGAGCAGGAGCACACAAACGCACAGGCTGATTCAACTAACATGCAAAGTGAGAGGGAAAACGAAAAAGTTAATAGAAAAGACGGAGGAGGGAGGGCGAATAGGGAGCATAAAATACATAAAAGGGTCAAAAAGGGGAAAAGAAAAGGAAAAAAGAAGAAAACCGATGGACAAAGAACGGTTTAAAGCATATACCTGGATTTCCCAGCTACAGTTAAATATCCGTGTGTATGCAGTGCTGGTTGAAGAGCATAGAGAAAAAGAGAGAAGGCAGGGTGAGACAAGGCAGATTTGGAAATAGAATGAACAGGCAGAAGGGATAAGAAACTTTTTTCAAAGAGGTAAAGGGTAGAATGTGGTTGGATAGGTGAGAGAAGGATGCTGGAATTATCCAGAGAAACTATATAGTCTAATTACTCCTGAGAGAAATAGCTGAAAAAGTCGGTAGGTGTAGAATTTACATTTACAGAATGGACTTGTGATTGTTTAAGCAAGCTGGCGACCAGAGTTAATCAGGTCAGTGTTTTGGGGAAAAAAGCGAGAAAAGAGAAAGAAGAAGAAAAAAAGAGAAAAGAAAGGGGAAAAAAAGAAAGAAGAAAAAAAAAGAAAAAAGAAAAAAAAGGAAAAGAAAAAAAAAAGGGGAGGAGGGCACCTCTCAGGCAGGGATGGGCGTGGCGTGATCCGATGCCTCAGGCGGGGGTTCTGCCTTGGCGATTGTGGGAAGGAGAGTGATGGTGCTCCAGTCCCTTCTTGAACCCCGCGCTGCAGCTCGGTTTTTTTTTTTTTTGGCGTGTCAACTCCCCGTTCCGGGGACGCAGCCGAAGTTGGTTGCACTCTTCAACCCAGGCCAGTTCCAATCTCCAAATCCCAGCCCGCGCCCCGCTGAAGTTGCCTTAGACACAGCTTCCCAGACAACCCCCTCGGGCTATTCCAGGCTCCCTGCTGAGCTCTGGGGGCGGAGTCAGGATCGCTGCTTTCTTCTCTGGTCGGCTCTGGTGCGCATGCGCGGGGGCTTGCCTGCAGCGTCCGCGCAGCCTGAGCCCGCTGGAGTGAGGAAAACCGGGTCTCTCTGGCTCGTCACCCGAAACACGAACTCACAGGCAAATTTCCCAGTTTTTAGCTTTTTGCCTTCCCTCTCGAGTTCCAGCCAGCCAGGAGCGCGGACGCCTGGTGTCTGCGCGTCTCCTTCAGGGGTCCCAGCCGCCCTGGAGCTACAATGGCGGCAGGCGCGCCGCCGCTGGAGTGAGGAAAACCGGGTCTCTCTATGGCTCGTCACCCGAAACACGAACTCACAGGCAAATTTCCAGTTTTTAGCTTTTTGCCTTCCCTCTCGAGTTCCAGCCAGCCCGGAGCGCGGATGCCCGGTGTCTGCGCGTCTCTTTCAGGGATCCCAGCCGCCCTTGAGCTACAATGGCGGCAGGCGCACCCGCTCCGCTTTAAAACCCAACCTCCAGGAGCGGCACAAAGAAGCAGTGTGTGTGCTCAGCCTCCCCCAGGACCAGTTGTCGCGAGGGGACCTGGTGTGCAGATATTTGGCAAGTACGGTCTTTCTATGCACCGAGCGGAGATTTTTCTGTCTCGGACTCTCTCCTTTTCCCCTCTCACTCCCCGTAGAGGGTAGAGGGGGATCGCCTCCCACCCTGGAGGCTCCGATCCCGGCCCGATTTTACCTTCCCCGGTTCGCACTCACGTTAGAAGGCTTTCTCAGTGGATTCTGCATCCTTTTTTCTCCCAGTCTCTCAGGTTTTGTATGGTTTCCAATGGCTTCAGATCTTTTCTGTGTGATGTATGGGTGCGAGTGCAAGTACGGAGCTCCTTACTTCTCCGCCATCTTGCCTCCCTTTTCGAAAATTATTATTTTTAAGTTTAGGATTTTCAAATGTGCATTGCTCATAATATGGACATTGCTAAGCACAGCTATGCTTGTTTTTATTTTAGTCCCTTCAACATGATTTAATGTGAATAAAATCAAAATTTGTCTAAATAAATATACATTGTCCAATTTTGAATTTTTAAGACAACTACAGAAATTAGAGTTGAAAATATTCATGTGCATATTTTCAAGAGAAATGTGAAGTCATTTAATGCTGCCTGTGGCAGTTTTGAAAGTATGAAGATAAATAAGGATTTAATTTTCTCACTTGAATATTTTCCTAATTTGATGAACATACTGAAAAAGTAGAAATGACAGCCATTTAAATGATCCTCCAGAGAAGCTTAAAGGGGGCCTCACAATCTCACTTTTTCTTAAAGGCAGTTCTGTGTGTGTGTACCCAGGCATACATACATCTTGTAATTAAAATTAAAGCTTCAGAATATTGTCTTAGATTCAGTCATTCTATAGCTGTGAAGAAAAGAATAAACGAACTCAGAGCCCCTGGGAATATTTAAGCAGGGGGCATAATTCATAGCCTCTGGGAGACAAAATCTATTTATGTAAAAGTGTAAGAATAGATGAGTCATGAGCATAAAAATATCACAGTGGAAAAAAATTCCAGACTCTAGAAGGGGCAGAAGATTGACCTAAAAGAATTGGGTGTACTCAAGTATCCCTCATGTTTCTAATAGACTTTTGTTGTTTGGCTTTGACTTAAAATCAGTGACAGGAAATAAAAAAGGTTTAAATAAAATACCGCATCACCCACATGTGACTCACAGTGAATAGCAAATGGGAAAGACATTTGTCAGTGCTAAACAGTAACCTGATCCTTATTACGTAGGTAGTACGTAGTTACCAGTAGAGCATTTTTACAAAATTAAACTATTAAAATTAATTTTAATCATTATAACCAGTTCATAGTTGCCATAGGTATTCAAAAGCATTTATGTTATTATTTTGAGTGGTAGTGTGAAGAAACAATCTCCTACACAGAAAATGTATGTATGTATGTATGGATGGATGAATATGCACAATTGTTTTGGGAGACAACATTTTAACACAATTTATCTTGTGCCATTTGTCTAGTAGGTAGTGTTTATGTACAGCTGGACAGCTTATTCCTAGTCTATATAAATAGTGGAATCACAGGATAGGGTAGTCACATGCCGACTGAATTGCTCATGTGTTTTCATTAATGTACCACAAAAACCAAGTTGACTAAAAAACTTTTCATGTAGTTACTTAGTGTGGTAATTGAGGCAGTATTAGGTTCAGGTTATATTTAAATTTGTCTAGAATTATTTTTCAACTTAAAGTTGCATAAAGTAGCACAGGAACCTAGTCAATTTATTCATACCTGAAGGGTAATTCTGACAATCTCATTTAAAAGCCTCACTCAGGAGACATTTTATTTAACTTTATTTATTTAATTTTTCACTTTTTATTAAATTTTCTATTTCTAAATTTTATCCGTTCATCATGTTTTGAGAGCTTGGGGGGGTAAAAATTATTAGACACAGTTGCTACTCTTAGTATTCTTACAATCAAGTGAAATAGTAAAATAGTGAATTATGCTCTTCTTTTCACACACTATATCTTGAGACATGGTTTTCTTGTAAACTAGAGAGTTATTTTTCTTGCACTTTCATAGTTCTTTTCCTGCCATTGAGCCATTGAAATTAATTATAAAATCTTGTGATTGTGAAATGTGCATTGGTGTCTTTTGGACATACATACAAAATCTGGTCGGCTCAAACAAATAAATAAGCAATAAACAAATAGGCAAATAAAAAGATTAGTTGAAAGGTAATTCAAGTGTTCACATAATCAAAGGGATTACTGGCAAGTGAAACTCTTGGAGGAGGGTCAGGCAGTTTGGAGGATGCAGTAGTAGGGGTCTAGTGGAGCGTCTCTCTTGACCTAGAGTCTGAAAACTATAGTCCACATGGCCATTACCAAACACCAAACACCATGGTGTTTTTTGTGCCAACTGCAAGCTAAGAAAGATTTGTTTCATTTAGTTATAAAATTTTGAATGGTTGAAAAAGATAAAAAGAATATTCAGAAAAACTATATAAAATTTAAATTTCAGTGTCTGTAAGTAAAGTATTAATGAAACATAGGCCCACTCATTTATTTATGTTTTATCTATGGCTGCTTTTGCTCTACAAAGACAGAATTGTAGTGATGGAGACCTTGTTGTATGCAAAGCTGAAACTACTTACTTTCTAGGCCTTTATAGGACAATTTTGCTGACCCCTGAACTAGAATAGCTGACTTAAAACTATGCTTTTATACCTATCAGTGGTCAAGAGTATGATAAACTCAACTAAACTTGGATCAAGTTCCCATCCTCTGACCTGTGATTGATAGGGAAAATCTTTGGCCATCTCGCGTAAGATGGCCGAGAGGAGTAATAGGAAACACCTGTCCCTGATTAATGAGGAATGCGGAAGTAACAGGCTATAAATTTTTCCTTCCGCGAATACAGTGGGCTCAGATCTCTGGAGAATGATCTCCTCTGAACCACTAGTGTAAAATAAACCGCCTGCCTTCCAAGATCTCTGCGTGCCACTTGATTCTTCTGCTGGTGATCCAGACCAGATTCCGTAACGTGATCACAGGTGGGGCACCAGTTTATAATTGGACTAGCCTTGCTTTTTTTTTTTTTTTTTTGTATAAAGCAATGGAATCTGTTACAAATAGAAGGGAGGACCCACAAAGGAAGCCTCTGGGCAAACAAAAGGAATGAGCATTTCAACACAATAATCAAATTATCATGGCCATCTTTTCTATAATTACTTCATTAATGCAGTTTTTATTTCAGTAAACCATAAGCGCTTACTAAACATCTATTTTATATGTTCCTATCATTGACTTAAGCACCAGACAGACATATGAAACAGTTACTACTTTGAGGATCTCATAGTCCTAAGAGGAGGGCAGTTACTCAAAAGATGAAATGAAAAACTATTTTAGATATTGCAGAAGAAATATAAACCAGATGGAAGGGGAACAAAGAAAAAGAAAGAAACAACTGAATTTTCCTTAAAACTTTAGAAGTGCCATAAAGAACAGGTGAATTTTGAGCTGCATCTTTAAGGATGATGTTCCAGTTATTTACTACTATAAAATAATCCTGAAACTTAGTGACTTAAAATTACAATCATTTATTTTTGTACAGTGCTTGGTAGAAATACATCATGTTCGCTCTATTGTAGCAGTTTAAATAGTGACTAGAAGACCTCCTTTGAAGGTGACTCCCTCACTACCTGGCTTGTTGGTGCTGGCTGTTGACTGAGAGGTACTTGGGTCTTCTACAAATGAGCCTCTCCACAGGTTGCTTGGGATTATTCACAGAATGGTATATAGGTTCTAAGAGCTAAGTTCTCAAGAAAAACAGGTGAAGATATGTATCTTTTTTTTTTCTCAATTAGCTTTGAGTTTCATGTTGGCTGAGGCAATCATAAAGTCCCTCACTGAAGTTCGAGAGGAGACATAGACATAAACACTGTTTCTAAAGAGAGACTACAAAAATAGCTTGGGAAAAAACTGTGATGACATTGTAGGTCATACCAGGCCAAAGAATTTGTATTCTATCTTGGCTGGTTGTTTCATAGCACTTAATACTTGGAACATAATCTTTAAAGATGCAGTTCAAGATTCATGTGTTCTTTATAATATCCTTGGAGTTCTAAAGGTAAATTCAATTGTTATTTCCTTTGTCTTTGTTCTTCTGGCACTTTATGTCTCTTTTGAAGTACTTACCTTATGATATTTTATTTCTTCTGTTGAATAATTGTCTTCTTCATGTAACTATAACAGCAAACCTACAAAGTATTTAAAATTACAGGATTATTTCATCAGTCTTGTTTTATAAGACATTAACCCCCCCTTTTTTTTTCTTATATACTTGTAGTTAGGAATATAAACATGAATATAAAAATAACTATATTTTATAATATGAACTTTTACTAATACATTATACTTATACAACTCTACTCAAACTTCACTTTATTACTGTTTTTTCAAATTACCACAGGTTGAATGTATGGCAACCTGGAATTTTTCTGTGATCAAATGGAAATATGTCTTGTTTAAATCTATGAACCACAAATCCCAAACCTGAAATGTTTCGCAAGTAAGGCATGTGGTTGTTTATCACCAGCTTTGGTCTAAGAATTTTCAGGTTTCACAAAGACCTCATGCTCCTTGTATATCCTCCTATTTAGCCAGATTAATTAATATATCCTTAGCACTTGATTGATCATAAGTTTGAAATCTGTGCTTCTTTTTTAAACCTGAAATTTTTTTAACTTAAAAAAATGTAAGATTCCTTTTTTGCTAAGTTTTCTTATACCATACAGCTTGAAACTAAAATATGAATCCTCAAGTATTCCTAGGGCCAATTGTATTAGCATTTAATTGCTGTGTAACAAATTACCACAGATCTAGATGCTTTATTAGCTCATACTTTTTATAGGTCAGAAATCTAGAGACAGTGTCCTCAATGTTTTACAAAGCTGAAATCAAGTGCTGTAATCTCACTGGGAGCTCAGAGTTCTCTTCCAAGATAATATGATCATGGTGGAATTCAGTTCCTTATGGTTGTAGGACTGAGTTTTCAGTTTCCTTTGTCTGCTAGCCAGGGATCACTTTCAGCCCCTAGAGTCTGACTGTATTCCTTGTCATGACCCCTATCTGTTTCACAAGGAGTGGAAAATCTCTCTTATGTCATATTCCTGTTACACTTTAAATTTCTTTCTTCAGAAAGAGCCCTGTCCCTTTTAAGGACTCACTTGATTAAGATGGGTCTATCCCAGATAGTCTCTCTTTCATAAAGCCAAATATGTACATAACATAACCTAATCATGACAGTGAGGTCTAACAAAGTCATAGTTCCTGGTAGACAGAAATCTTGGGTTAAAGTGTGCAAAATGAGACACTTTTGAAGTGAAGGGTCACCATTACTTTATTAATGATTACACTGAGACAACAGGTAGAAACTAGGGATGTCTTGGGAAAAATACGGTCATATTTGCATTTAATCATTTCCATTGTTTATTTTTAGGCTTGTTTATTTATTTTTGAGAGAGATAGAGAAGGAGAGAGAGCTAGCAGGGGAAGAGCAGAGAGAGAGGGTGACAGAAGATCTGAAGTGAGTTCTGTGCTGAGAACCAAGAGCCCGATGCAGGGCTCAAACTCACAAACCATGAGATCATGACCTGAGCCAAAGTTGGACACTTAACCGACTGACCGCTCAGGTGACCCTCCTTTGTTTTTGTCTTTAATAAACTCTTAAAATCTACAAGTTTACTTTCTACTCTTTTTTTATTCTTTTATCTTCAAATTTTTACCTAATATTGGAAACATGCAAAAAAAGCACTTGTAACATATAAGTAATGAAGCACAAAAACTTGAAAACTATGAATCTAACATTTAACTTAAGGTTTTGAAAATATCAATATCATTGCATCTGCTTTGGGACTTCTCCCTTGTTCTACTGCCCTACCTTTCCTGTTTTTCCACCATTATCTCTAGCTTCTGCTAGATCTGGGTGATTATCACATTGGAACTGAGATTCAGTTGTCTAAGAGAAGAGGTGTGTGGAGTTGCCGGATAGAAAAATCACCAAGTTTAGAATGGTTTTCCCCATGTTTATTGTGGTCTTAAAGTTAGCATGGTGCGGACCCCTACATCCTTCAAAGTAGAAAGACCACCATCATTTAGAGTCACCTACAAAGTCACCCCTTTGTAACTGAATGTGATTAGTGTATTTAGTTTGCTCTTCCTGGCCGTTTGCCACCTGGAGATGAACCCTACTGACCAAGAATTTTCATCTCAAGGCTCTTCTGTCACTGATCAGGGTCCTCTAATTTTCCTCCAGGTTCTTTCCCCATCTGATCCTTCCACAGTCATACATCTTTTATGGCTTCTGCTGCTGTGAAATTATGTCCACTAGAGTCCTTCTTTTGACTGTTTTGAGTTATACATGTGGATATTTCCCATATTGCAAACTGATTTGCATCATGTTTTGTATAAGTCACCTACATGTCATCCCTAGTGACATCAGCAATGTGCTTTTCAAAAAATTTTCTCATATTTCTTTGGTTTTAGTCTTACTATGTTAGCAAGCTAATTTTAGGCCTGACTTTCACTGGCCATCTCTGTCTGCCCTCATCTCTAAAACCCAATAAAATAATAAAATATTTTGCATTGATAATACTGTGTTTTTATACTGCCAAAGATGAGTTCTATCCCTTGTACTTCCAAGGAGTCATTTTTGTTTTTATTTTTTAAATTTATTTATTTAGAGAGCACAAGGGGAGGGGGAATGCAGAGAGAAGGGACAGAATCCCAAGTAGGCCCTATACTATCAGCACAGAGTGCAACGTAGGGCTTGAACTCACAAACTGTGAAATCATGACCTGAACCAAGACCAAAAGTCAGATGTTTAACTGACTGTGATCTAAGCGCACTACCCCTTGCCAAGGAGTCATTTTTAAAGCCATAAAACCATTAATATCTAGTTTGTCAGGACCTGCCTAATTCCTAGAATTTTAGACTTCTATTTTTCAGGGCCAGTAGCAAGTGATTATAATGTGCAAGCTCAGTTCTACATCTGTCATAGGGAGAATTCTAGCTTTGAAATGAAGAGGTGAAGTAGTTTAGCTCAACTCTGTTAGAAGGAGCATAAAGCTCTCCTGCTTGTCCCCCTCTGGCACTTGCACAGTTGTCATTATTGCCATTTTGCCTTGTTCTAGCTAACCAGACATTATCCAATACTCAAATCTCTGTCTAGATATGTGCCTTATTGGGATGGAGGCCTTGCCTAGCTTATATCATGTTCTTTTCTTATTCTTGACTTCATAGCCTGGGGATTTATAACTTGTTGGTACAATATCCACACACTAGCCTCCTTGATCCTGGCCTCTGTATGCCAACTGCCCTGTAAATATTGTATTTTTTCTGTACTTTTCAGAATGTGCAGCTCAATCTCTGCCTTCTGGTGCCTGACCACTGCCACTACACATCTAATTTAGCCTCTGGCTCTCTGTTTGGATCATGTCTGCTAGTGATTCCAGAAATGAAGCAGAATGAGAGCTGTATCAAATTATGTGCAATAAAATATTAAATGTTATATGTCAATAAGGTGAGTCCACAAACACTGACTATATTTCTACCATGAAGCAGTATCATGCTAGACAATAGTTTTCAGTGGATTCAGTCCATCAGTCTCTTGCCACGGTTTGTCTTCCTTTTAATAAAAGTCTCAATCTTGTCTGCACTTCTGTTCAATTTTCATAGTACAGTTTCTTTAATCAAGCTGTAATTGCTTTATCTTCACTGATTGTTCCTAAAGAAAGCAAGCTTCTTATCTGAGATCTAATTAATAAGCTCACCATAATGATCACAATATGACTTAGACACTTAATCCTTATTTTATAATTAACTTCTTTTTCAGTTTTAGGTTCATGTATTCTCATATTTGAATTGTAACAAATTATTGGTACTTGGCGAAATGTTATTATCACCTGCTATTAATCTTGTATTTACTTTGGATTCACACGATATTAATGGCTTACATCACATAGCCCATGTTATATAGCTGCTCTCATCCCTTTGAAGCACAGCTTATTAAAGGTGCTCTTTATGGCCTTCATCCTCTTCCCAGAGTCTTTTAGATGTTCTTACTTTCACTCTTCTTTCTTTTGTGAGTTTCATCCTGTAGTTTTGCAAATGACAAAGGAGATAGATTCACAGACAAGATTTCTTTCCTTTTTCACCGTACTTTGCTCCCTTCCTTCAGGCCTCATTTCTATCATCATGCTCTACTTCTTTATCTTTATTCTGTAATTCCTCCCCTCAATGGTCCTGATTATAGATGATAGCTGAGACTCACCAGACCCTTGGCAGAAGCAAGGGGAACACAGTCAGGTTGAGTTTTCGCTAACTCCCACAGGCCTGTCCCTCCAGATGTTTTCACTGCTCTCGCTGCCCCACTGGTGATGCCAGCCCACTCCTCCATGACACACTTCATGTGCTCTGAGCGGCCTGTGGGAGTTACTGCCTCAGCTCTGTAACCTCTCAGTGTCATCATTCTTAGATTCTCACATGTGAAGCCCAGCCTGGCTCCCTTGCAGCAGTCACTCACAAGTAGAAAACCATTTGAATACGCAGTCACCTCATGAACGGATATTATTCCTCAAGACATTTTGCTTACCGAGATGAAGAAATTGGACCACAGACAGATTAAAAGTCTTTGGAAGAGTCACAAGGCAGTTAAATGTTAGGAGTTGAGCTTGTGGCTTGATCTCTTGGCTTCTAAGAAATGAAGAACAAATTGGGTATTAAGAATATCTGTGTCCATATGGTCTAGTTTATTCTCAGCCAAAAACACTAATTTGTAAACATGCCAATCTCCTATTACTAGGTTGGACTTAAAACTGTCATTATGAATGTCATTTCAAATTTATTAAAAAAAATTTTTTTAAAGTTCATTAATTTTGAGAGAGAGAGAGAGAGAGAGAGAGAACACAAGCAGGGAAGGGACAGAGAGAAGGAGAGACAGAATTCTAAGCAAGCTCCACACCATCAGTGCAAAACCCAATGTAGACCTTGAACTCACAAACTGTGGGATCATGACCTGAGCCAAGATCAAGAGTTGAATGCTTAACTGACTGTGCCACCCAGGCAGTTTTAAATGAAAATATTTGTGGTTTTTTTTTATTTTTTATTATTTTTTTTATTACCAGACCAAAAGATCTTAGAATTTGTTTTTATACATTTGCTGGTTTGGATGTGGACTTCGAGGGAAACTGAAGTTTAGTTTTACAATTTTTGTAAGAGTGTATTACTGGAGAGGGTCTATTGTTTCTTTTCATCTAAGAAAAGTAAATCTATACTATCAACTACAAATATCATTTTTAGTCATTATAAACTAATTAATGTTGCAAAGGTAACTTAACTGTTTATAAGCATATCTCTAAAGAGTTTTGATAACTATATCTCAACCTCATTTGTAATTCTTGTAAAAATATAGCTGTGTAATTCCTCCAAAATATAAAATATCAGAAAATATTCCTGCTGGCTTCAGAGTGAAGATTTTTTTTTAAGTTTATTTATTTATCTTGAGGGGAAGAGAGAGGAAGGGAGACAGAGAATCCCAAACAGGGTCCACACTGTCAGCATGGACCCTGATGTGGGGTGGATCTCATGAACCATGAGATCATGACCTGACCTGAAATCAAGAGTTGGACGCTTAACTGACTGAGCCACCTAGGTGCTCCTCCACCCCCAGTGAAGATCTTCATTTCCAGTAATAGTCTCTATTCAGAATTAACCTTTTAGGCTACATCTACTCAAAACCAAAACAACAGTCTGAATAACCAAAGGTTGAGTCAAACTAAAAATAGATGATATGTTCCCCAACCAACTAAATGACTCAAATTCAGTCTATTCAAGCTATTTCTAAATGGTATGATTCATAATATGTCAAAATGCATGCAAAACAAATTTTCAGTAAAGGTATATTTATTTTAAATGTTTTATACAGGATAGTATGTAAGGCAGCTAACAATGATATATAAGCCATGTTCCAAATAAACAGCACTTATGAAAACCTTGTATGTTCCTGATATTTACCTAGTGCTCTGCATTATGGAGATCATGGTGGTCCCTGAGGGTAATGGTTTTACTCATGAGGCATTTAATTCTTTGTTTGGGAAATAAGATGAAGATAATAGAGGAAGAATGTATAAATATAAAATTTATGTAAAAAATAAAATATTACTGTTTTAATTCAGCGCATAATATCTTAAAATGTTCTTCAAGTGATCTTAAGGTTTTTAAAATTAATAATACATTCATATATGTGTCATAAGACTCATATAGTTCTATATTATTTTGAATTTTCCATTTGTTTCATATAGGAACAAATTTCTCACCTTTTAGAAGGGCTTGGCTTCTTTCAATAAAGTTCTATTTAGTAACTGAGAAATGGTATTTGAATTTAGAAAAAAAGCCATATAACATGGACCCATGTGACTGGAAAGATTAATGAATCTTCAAAGAATGACTTCACTAAAATGAGTAAATTCTATGACATTTTCAATGAATTTTTAATGTAAAGTTTACTCCTTAAAATTGCAAAATATGTAATGTTTTCTTTACCAAAAGTACAAATCCCTAAGGATTAAGGTCCTCTAATATAGTACAAAAATTTTTTTACAGGTATGAATACTCTTGGTTTTTTTTTTCTTGGTATATTTGCATTGGAGACATTCTCTATGTTCTTGTAGTGTGAAAAACATTTCCTCTGAAGTTTCTCACAAAGCTTCACACCTTCTAGTGGGAAGCACTGTTTACCCTATAATTCATCTAGCTATTTGTTAACTTACAAAAGATCACTAAAAGTATAATTTGTAATTTAATAGACTTTAGAATAAATAGACACACATGTAGGATAAATTGCTAAGAGCTGAGGAGAAAGGAATAATAAAGGGAGATGCTAAAGAGGAGTAGGATGATATATAAAGAGAGACGGATTCAATAGAGAATTGCCCCATTCATGTATATATTTTTCAAAATCAAGTGAGATAATTTTTTTCTTTTTTTCTTTTGGAAGTTTATTTATTTTGAGAGAGAGAGAGAGAGAGAGAGAGAGAGAGCAGGGGAAGGGCAGAGAGAGAGAGAATGCTAAAGCTCAACAGAAGCTCCATCTTGCGAACCACAAGATCATGACCTGAGCCCAAATCTGCAGTCAGATGCTTAACTGACTGAACCACCCAGACACCCTGAGAGCATTTTCTGTAAGATATTCTTCTGTAGCTGCTTATGTGATTCAAATTTAAGACTATTTTACTTTAATCCTACCCAATTAACTTTGTTACTGTATTTTTCTATCAGTTCTCTCTAAAAATAATGTTAATAAATACAATCATTAGTCCTTCACTTCACATATGTATGCAGATATGATATTAAAAACAGACAAAGCAGCAGTTTTATACCATTAGTCTGCTATTCACAACTAACCATTCAAACCTAATGTGACTGAAAAGTTTATAAGCTATTAGAGTTTGAAAGTTGAACTCTTAAAGATTAAAAGGATCACTAAAGGAATATGTGAAAGTCATAGTTTACTAATTTGAAGAATAGTACTCAATAACTTGATGTTTATTTATAAAGTATATTTTTAATAAAATGATAAAGTAGAGAAGGGGAATTCATATAACTCCTCTCTTTCTAGTACTCGCTAGCCATTGAAAATTGAATATTATTCAAGAGATTCTAAATCTCTTATGAGTGTTCAGGTTACTGGCTTAGCATTATACCAAGTTTTAAGTGATTACTTGCCATGCAGTCAAACTGATCCTTATGGACATTAATTTTGTGAATCACATTTTCCCTAGCCCAACTGGTCTTCTATTCCTTGTTCTCTTCTAGGCTTTATGATTTAGGTCAAATGACAACTTCTGAAGACTTTCCTAATTCCTGCAGTATATGCATATCTTTATTATAAAACTTAATGTATTTTACTGAATGTGGCTGCTTATGTAACTAAGTCTCTCCCATGTAAGATGGTAAGTTATTGAAGTGGTTATGGGGTGAAAGAATGAAAAAGAAAGCAGACTCCATGTAATTAATGTCTTAATCACCTTGTTTTCTTTAGGACCTAAGAAAGTGTAAGTGTTCTATAAATATGTTTTAAATAAGGAGAGATGGTTATTTCATGATCACCAACTGGTCTTTCTCCATTTTAAGGCCTGCCTTTTAATAGTCTATATTGCGATAAATAGTATTTTATCTAATGCAGAAATATTCTTACTTTCATCTTTTCTCAAATTTACTCAAGTTTTGTTGGCGACATTGTGGTGATACTCTTCACAGGTCATTTATAGTCTAGTGTGAGGACCATTGAATTTATTTATTTATTTTCTTAATTTTTTTAATGTTTATTTTTGGTTTCTTTGTTTTTTTTTTTCTAATAGTTTATTGTCAAATTAGTTTCCACGTAACACCCAGTGCTCATCCCCACAAGTGCCCTCCTCCATGCCCATCCTCCCTCCCCCCCACATCCATCAGTCCTCAGTTTTTGTCATCATTCAAGAGTCTCTCATGGTTTGCTTCTCTCCCTTTTCCCCACCATTTCCCCCCTTCTTCACCCCCTTGTTCCTCTGTCAAGTTCCTCCTAATCCTCCTATATGTGCAAACATATGGTAGCTGCCCTTCTCTGCCTAACTTATTTCGCTCAGCATAACACCCTCAAGGTCCATCCATGTTGCTACACATGGCCAGATTTCATTGTTTCTCATTGCCATGTAGTATAGATAAACCACATCTTCTTGATCCATTCGTCTGTTGATGGACACTTAAGCACCCTCCTACACTGTTGGTGGGAATGTAAACTGGTGAAGCCCCTCTGGAAAACAGTGTGGAGGTTCCTAAGGAAACTAACAATAGAACTCCCCTATGACCCAGCAATAGCACTGCTAGAAATTTACCCAAGGGACACAGAAATGCTGATGCATAGGAGCACATGTACCCCAATGTTCATAGCAGCACTCTCCACAATAGCTAAAACATGGAGGACCATTGAATTTAAAAATCACTTTCGTAGTCCAAAGATCTTTTCTAATATGTCAAATAATTCAATGAATGGGAGACTTTGATGATTAAGGAGATTTGCTAAAAGTATGAATTTTTCTACAACCTGCTAATTACTCCCCTTCTTTGAAAAGAAAAAAAAGTCTCTTCCTTAGAGTCTTAGAATGTGGAAGACAGCCCTTCATATAAGTGTTCATTCACTAAAAGGTCTCTAATAATTTTGTCACTGTTTGGGAGCTTAAGTTCTTAAATTGGAGTAGTATTTGCATACCTTTTGTTTGTTCGTTTGTTTACATCTTCAACCTAGTAAGATTCTAAAAGTGGTATCAAAAGTTGATATGAATGAGAAAAACTGAAAAAATTCTCCCCCCCCACACACAGCATGAGAGTGTGAGGGTGGAGGATAGCATATTAGACTTTATTAGGGAGAGTATATGCCATATAGGCCCTGTGTTTTAGCTAAGGTTCCACTTTGAGAGGGGTGTATTTAAATTCAATCCCCATGTCTGGAAATGTTGAGCATAATTGCAATCTGACACTGGATGAAGTAAATGTTTTTTTTTCGAGTAAATGTTCTCTTGCCTAAAGAAAGCCCCTTTTATTTAAGGGGATCCAGGCATCTGCTGATGAAGAAGTCTAGATCCTCCTGTCTGGGAGTGATAGGCATTCTCCTTTTATTGTGCTTTTATTTGTCAGCAGGATCCTATGATTCTCAAGTTGGGAATGCAATCAGTCCCTGGAATTTTCACAATCCTAACACTCACTTGGTCATAGGTAAATTGATTACTGTAGCTCAGTTGCTCTGTGAACAAAGCACTCTGTCTGTTTTGATTTTCAGTCCTCACTCTTCATCTGTCATGCATCATATATCGTTTTTTTCTGCACCATTACCCACAGTGACAGACTAGACAAGACTGTGTCATTGACTGCAGACTTCATTGCAGCCCCTCCAGAATTGAAAACATATTGCTGATTATTATGTTTAAAGTTCCTGACCTGTATGCAATCTGTTTAGGGTAGGAAGATTTTGATGTTAGCTTTATGGTTTTGTGAACTATGACAAAAATTAAATCTCTCAGGCTACTTGCAAGGAAAACCAGATCTTGACCATGTAAAGCTGAGGAAAGGCAGGAGAAAAAGAAATATAAAGCAAAGAGCTGAAGGCAGACTCTTATCCTAGGAATCAACTCCCAGAAATTTCCAACAAGGATACAATTTAAAAATTAAACTTAGTTATTGTCCCATCCCATTTCAAAGCCAGAGAGCAAATATCTCTTTTTTTTCTGTTTTAGAAATAAAAGGTAGAAATATGAAATACAGTATTTTTTAAACAACCATGCCAAAACTATTTGTTTAAATGTGTTTTCACCTTCAATGTAGATGCTGTAGGGTGTTATAAGCTTAATCACACAATCTGTGCCTTTACATTGCTTTTTGGATTCTACTGCATACTTTGCAGGATAGCTCCAAGTGATGGCAATTATTAGTCTTTTATGGGTTGTTTATATTTTTTGAAATGACGTAAGGTCCGTTGGTTACATATTTCATCAGTAGGGAGCGTATATAGCTGGATAATATACAGTTTTTATTTTGGACTATCACTTAAAAATAATACAACTGATTTTTGTGTGTATGTTACTGATAAAAATTGACTCTAAGATAACACCAGAAAAAAATTGGGGTGCCTGGGTGGCTCAGTCAGTTAAGCAGTGGACTTTGGCTCAAGTCATGATCTCACAGTTTGTGAGTTCGAGCCCCACTTCAGGCTCTATGCTGATAGCTAAGAACCTGGAGCCTACTTCTGATTCTGTGTTACCCTCTCTCTCTGACCTGTCCCCGCTCACTCTCTCTCTCTCTCAAAATAAATATATAAATAAACATTAATTTTTTTAAAGTTTCAAGAATTAACTTGTATGTATGTTTTCTTGTGTTTTATATTTTACTTTCAAATAAGACTCTTGCCATGGATTCCAAATACGTTGAAAGATAACCCACTAGCTATCCCATTACTTCTCCTTTCTTCTCCCTTTGTAACTAGCCACTCTTTTAGGGAATTTATAGCAATTGAATGTGAAGAGTTTCCAGGTTTTCTTCTAATTCCATGCCTCAGTTTGTATGGAAGACAGACTACTTTTTCTCGCAGTAGAACTACCAGCTTTACTTTGTCATATTCCAAGGGAAATTATTCCCTCTTCCATTGATTGTAACTTCCAAATTATCATATTGTTCCAATTCTCTTATTATCAGTGTTATCATCCTTTTCCACTTGTCAATCTTGCATTTTTCTTCTTTGCAGTCGCAAATGGCAATCTTAATATTTCTTCTTTGCTATTCACGTTATCAAGTTATATCTGCTTCATATTCAACAAATCCATATGATTATTGCTCCATACTGATTCTTCTAATTTAGGTAAATTCATGTGCCACTTTACTTTGATGATTAATTTGCTTAGCAAGTCCATGTTCAGCTGCAGACTACATTGGTTGTGGTCAGGCATTAGATCTCAATTACTATTAGTAGTTGTCTATTGTGATTGATAAAGTACCAAGCACTGTGGCACTATGATTCAATATGTAAGACTGTTCTTAGGGACCATGATAATGATATTCATATATATGACAAATAAAGCAATTATAATAGGACCCCTGCTAGCCCAATGATACTTTACTAGGGATTTTCAGTGAACAATCTGACAAACATCTTAGATGCAACCTCACTTTGGGGGACTCTGTTGACCTTTCCAGCAATCTGCTCTGTTCACCCACATCTATGGTTTGAAGGCATAAGCAGAAGGAAAGATGCTAAGAGGAGTCAATCCTAAACTGACTTCAGGGTCTTGCAGAAGCATATCACTGTTCATGTCAATATTCCTTTGTGAAATACACAGTGAACTTGTTGAATATATCCTCATAGATTGTGTGAAATGGATTTTAGACAGAGATGTCAGACATAGCTTTAAAATTATTGGTAGCAAAATGTGTCATACAATTGGTTCTGTTATTATGTATGCTTATGGTTTGTCTGTGTACTCAATTCAAAATGTTCAAATTGTAGAAGACAGTATGACTTCTTGCTGTAGTATGATATAGATCAACACTGAGAAAAAACAATTACTTTCAAACTAAAAGGATGTTTACAAGAAAAACATAACATACTTTGTTGTCTTACTGATAAATACTATAATGAATTTAACTTACTGCTCTACACAACCCAAATTTTATATTTAATAACCCTCATCTCCCATGATAAATACTGGATGAACCATTCAAAATCAATTCCTGATTGATTGTTTTCAGAACACTGCAAATTCTCTAAGGATGCCATCTAATCATGGTGTCTTTTTCTTCACATTACCTGGATTTCATATTATTTTCAATGCAAGAAGGGTTATAGATTCATTTAGAGCATGTAATGTGAAAGTTTTTAGGATCTTTGTAGCTTCAGGGTGGTTGTCTTCCTGCATAACCTGTGATATAATCTATGTAATTTATAAAATCATATAATAAAGTTTGTCTTGAGTTAATTATTTTCTACCTAAAAGTAACATAATTCAAATAACAATTCATGTAGTCCTTATTCTTTTCCTTGATCCTTTCTCAACATAAATACATACATTATTTTCAGAATTTCTGTGGGGTAGGGGGTACAATAGTGATATCTGGGAGAAATTACTTTCTTCCGGTAAGATATAAACATGAAAACCAGGAATTTGGTTTTCTTTTTAATTTGTACTATTTCTATAATATGGTTGCATTTGTGAGATAACATCTCACCATCTGATGATGTTTAATTGAGTCTTCTCCAAAAGAGTACTGGACCCTAGAGAAATTCTAAGGGGCTCTATTGCTCACAGTGATCATTTCTTTTTCTGTATGTTCGTATTGAAGTTAGCACTTGGAAATAAAAATTGAACCCTCCTTCCCCCATGAATAAATAAAGCTGACACTGATGAATGCTTATAGTACTTTGTTCTAAACTGTGTCAAGGAACACTAGTTCAGTAAGTTAAATAGGAGTTTAATAGGGGAAGAATTTCATAACCAAATTTTATATTCTTTCTTTTTGACACAACTCCATAGATTTTATGACACATGATATATTACAAAAAACAAACCAATAACAAATACATACATTATTTTCAAAATTTGAAATAAGCAAATAGCTTATTTATTTGCTGTGGAGAAGGTTAAAAAGAACAGAAAATGTACCTGTTTTAAGATATTGCCTAATATTAGTTGTGTTATACATAATGCATTGAGGAAATTCTGCATTATGTATTTACTTCTTAGAAATTCACATTTGGGAGTTGTAGATTAATAGTTTTATCTATGAAATAGTGTTTGGGAATTACAATTCTAGAAAATAAAGTACAGACTTTTTCAAAGAACATTTTACAATATCTTTTTTGTACTTCTATTATAATCTTGTCTTTTACATTTTCAACATAGTCTCTAGTCTTTAGTCACAACCAAATGCACAAGTTTCCTGAACAAGTCACTATTTTCCTTACCCTAGTGCCTTTTATTTATTGTTTAGTCTGCATGGAATGACATTTTATCCACTTCTTTTTGATGAATTTTTATTCCTTCCTTAATATTTTATTCATTTTGAGATCCATATTTGTCACTATATAAATTGATACTACTTTTTGTTTAATTCTTACTGTGCAGATAATAGCTTAAGTTCTAAATCTTACAATTTCTTCCATCTTCTGTATACAGATCTGATTGACTTCTCTTTAGAATGATTATAAAAGCAAAAGCAGCCATCTTATTTTCTTAAGTAATGGCAGAATCATTACTTATAATAAAAATAAAACTTGTGTGACAGAAATATTTTCATATTTAATGTAGGCATGGTCCATAATGCTCCTCAGTGATTGTGGATCAAGCATCAGCAACTAGAATATGGAATACTCTTATGTAGAACATAAGAAAAGGAAATTGATTCTACTTGTGAGTGAGTTAGTAAAAAGATATGGTTCCTGACCTCAGGTTTTTTGTGTGTATATGGTGTATTTACGTTCCTAATTGTTGGCTGCCATAAAAAATGAATGTCGTTTAGTTTGAGTATGTTATATAATTCACCCCACCAATTTATTTACTCTTAAGGGAAGAAAAAATGGTGTAGTCTGTTATTTGCTGCAATGAAGACATCTATGAAAATCTGGAATGACCTGTAACTATCACAGTCTTGGTTGATATCAAACAGATAAGCAATGAGGAAAACATCAAAGACATTGCATGTGTTATTTGTTCAAGGAACAAAAGTTGAGACAAACAAAAGAAAAATCCCTATTTTTCATCTTTTACTGAGACTTTTTTTTATTATTATTGTCTCCAGAGCTGGAAATAATGACCGTTTCCTTGGGTGAAGAAGCCTATTTACTAAAGGCTAGTGCAAGATAGATTTGCTAATCTGGATATTCTAAATGGCCAAGGTTAAACTTTTATACGCAAAGATTACAGTAAGACTTAAAAAATAGTCCTTGAGGTGTGTTACAAAAACTACTTAAATCTCATACATTTATTGCCCTGTATCTTTAGGTTTCCTTTTGCTTCCTCATCCACCCATATAGTTCTTTCTCCCTGTAACACTATACATTTATATCCTGGTATGTGTTGTTTTTTCTCCTTCTAGATTGTGAATTCTTTCATAACAGAAGCTAACTATTCCTTATTCAATCTTGTGTCCCTTTTACATAGTAATCAGCACTGAGAAAGTCCTAAAAAAAGGTTCAGTGAATGAATGGAATATATATGTGGAGTAAGAGAAAAAGGATAGTATTGGAAGGTGGAATTAAATAATCTCTACAGCTTTTTACAGTTAGATAGATTCTTGAGTTCACTTGCCAGGACTATAATTATGAACATATATTTAAGCCTATATATAAAGCTTAGCTTTTTCATCTTTAGGGCAAAAAACATGTCTCCTTCATACTTTTTATGAAGATATAGATAAATGTCAGGTATATAAATATATATACTTAGGTTCAGTACCTGGCACTGTGCTATTTCAGCTGTGCTATTGTTATTATATTAACAAGAACTGGTACTTTGGTGAGAACTGATTGCAGAAGAACAGAAAATACCTTCTTTTTAAGTGTCATTTGGTTGTGAGACTTACCTCTACCCTCTGCTCCAAATCCACTAGCCTAGAGATGACAAACTTGCTCTAAGCTTATGTTTCTCACTTTATGTATTTATTTATTTTTTGTTCTAGTCTTGGAGGAAGAGGCTCACTGATGTAGTGGTGGCCTAATTTGATGTAATTCGGAGGTGGTCCTTTGTAGTAGTGATCCAGTCTGATTCTGTTTACATATTATATGCTTAATTGTATATGATCATACTGAAATAAATGAATAATTCACTTCCCTCTAACTTTATTATCAACCAGTAATCTTATTACTGACTTCATATTTATTCTTTTCAAACTCAACTTCCCATCTCTTTGTTTAGCTTTAATAAAATTAATTTCAAAAAAAGATTTTCTGAGCACAGCTGCCAAGTTGCACAACAGTCAGGGACACAATTCATATTGTACTCTAGGTCATAGAATCTATGAGAATTGAAGATAGAATTGCACAATTCCATTCACATAGAATACAATTTGAATGTTATCCCCCAGACTTGGGCCTCTGGACACTGATATCAAGTATCACTATGAGCTACAAAAACAAAGTAGTCTGTCTATTATTAATTTTCCTAATAGGGCTCCACTCTCCATTTGACAGTGGAATTGAGGGAAAATTTCTCTCATTTCTAATTTGATTGAATAACTAAAATGTATTTTCTATAATTAGAACATCATTTAGTGATTTCATGAGAACTTCATGTCAAACTTTTGTTCATATTTTAGATTTTAAAATAATACACAATTTTAATTTAAAAATAAGTTATATAACATTTACTCAAAAGGATAAAATATTGATTAGATTGAATGTGTTAAGTTTTACAGAAAAGGTAACTTATAATTTGCAATTCTAGTTCTTTTATTTTTCTTACAGTGATCAATTTTTTTTTTACAAATAGTTTATTGTCAAATTAGTTTCCACATAACACCCAGTGCTCATCTCCACAAGTGTCCTCCTCCATGCCCACCCCTCCTCCCCCCCACATCCATCAGTCCTCAGTTTTTGTCAGCATTCAAGAGTCTCTCATGGTTTGCCTCTCTCCCTTTCCCCCACCATTTCCGCCCTTCTTCTCCCCCTTGGTCCTCTGTTAAGTTCCTCCTAATCCTCCTATACATGCACACATATGATATTTGTCTTTCTCTGCCTGACTTATTTCACTCTGCATAACACCCTCAAGGTCCATCCATGTTGCTACACATGGGCAGATTTCACTGTTTCTCATTGCCATGTAGTATTCCATGGTATAGATAAACCACATCTTCTTGATCCATTCATCTGTTGATGGACACTTAGGCTCTTTCCAGGTTTTAGCTATCCTGGAGAGTGCTGCTATGAACATTGGGGTACATGTGCTCCTATGCATCAACATTTCTGTATCCCTTGGGTAAATTCCTAGCAGTGCCATTGCTGGGTCCTAGGGGAGTTCTATTGTTAGTTTCCTTAGGAACCTCCACACTGTTTTCCAGAGGGGCTTTACCAGTTTACATTCCCACCAACAGTGTAGGAGGGTGCCCGTTTCTCCACATCCTCGCCAGCATCTAGAGTTCTCTGATTGGCTCATTTTAGCCACTCTGACTGGCGTGAGGTGGTATCTAGTGTGGTTTTGATTTGTATTTCCCTGATGAGGAGCGATGCTAAGCATCGTTTCATGTGTCTGTTGGCCATCTGGATGTCATCTTTGGAGAAGTATCTGTTCGTATCTTCTGCCCATTTCTTCACTGGGTTGTTTGCTTTTCGGGCGTGTAGTTTGGTGAGTTCCTTGTAGATTCTGGATATCAACCCTTTATCTGATATGTCATTTGCAACTATCTTTTCCCATTCCGTTGGTTGCCTATTAATTTTCTGGGTTGTTTCCTTGGCTGTGCAGAAGCTTTTAATCGTGAGGAGGTCCCAACAGTTTATTTTTGCTGTTGATTCCCTTGCTTTTGGGGATGTGTCAAGTAAGAAGTTGCTGCGGTGGAGGTCAAGGAGGTTGTTTCCTGCTTTCTCCTCTAGGGTGTTGTTAGTTTCCTGTCTCACGTTCAGGTCCTTTATCCATTTTGAGTTTATTTTTGCGCATGGTGTGAGAAAATGATCTAGTTTCATTCTTCTGCATGTTGCTGCCCAGTTCTCCCAACACCATCTGGTAAAAAGGCTGTCTTTTTTCCATCGGATATTCTTTCCTGCTTTGTCAAAGATTAGTTGGCTGTATACTTTGGGTCCACTTCTGAGTTCTCAATTCTGTTCCATTGGTCTATGTGTCTGTTTTTGTGCCAATACCATACTGTCTTGATGATGACAGCTTTGTAGTAGAGGCTAAAGTCTGGGATGGTGATCCTTCCCCTTTTGGTTTTATTTTTCAGGATTACTTTGGCTATTCAGGGTCTTTTATGGTTCCATACAAATTTTTGGATAGTTTGTTCTAGTTTTGAGAAGTATGCTGGTGCAATTTTGATTGGGATTGCATCAAATGTGTAGAGTGCTTTAGGTAGTAATGATATCTTAACTATATTTATTCTTCCTATCCATGAGCATGGAATGTTTTTCCATTTCTTTGTGTCTTCTTCAATTTCCTTCATAAGTTTTCTATAGTTTTCATCATACAGATCTCTTGTATCCTTGGTTAGGTTTATTCTGAGGTATTTTATGTTTTTTTGTGCAATTGTGAATGGGATCAGTTTCTTGATTTCTCTTTCTGTTGCTTCATTGTTGGTGTATAAAAATGCAACCGATTTCTGTACATTGATTTTGTACCCTGCAACTTGGCTGAATTCTTGGATCAGTTCTAGTAGGCTTCTGGTGGAGTCTGTCGGGTTTTCGATGTAGAGCATTATGTCATCTGTGAAGAGTGACAGCTTGACTTCCTCTTTGCCAATTCTGATGCCTTTGATTTCCTTTTGGTGTCTGATGGCTGATGCTAGGACTTCCAGCACTATGTTAAACAGCAGTGGTGAGAGTGGATATCCCTGTCGTGTTCCTGATCTCAGGGGGAAAGCTCTGAGTTTTTGCCCATTTAGGATGATGTTAGCTGAAGGCTTCTCATAGATGGCTTTGATGATGTTTAAGTAGGTTCCTTCTATCCCAACTTTCTCGAGAGTCTTTATTAAGAAGGGATGCTGTATTTTGTCAAATGCTTTTTCTGCATCTATTGACAGGATCATATGGTATTTATCTTTTCTTTTATTGATATGATATATCACATTGATTGATTTGCGAATGTTGAACCAGCCCTGTAACCCAGGAATGAATCCCACTTGATCTTGGTGGATGATTCTTTTTATGTGCTGCTGGATTCTATTTGCAAGGATCTTGTTGAGAATTTTTGCATCCGTACTCATCAAGGATATTGGCCTGTAGTTCTCTTTTTTTGCTGGATCTCTGTCTGGCTTGGGAATCAGAGTGATGCTGGCTTCATAAAATGAGTCCGGGAGTTTTCCTTCGCTTTCTATTTTTTGGAATAGCTTGAGAAGAATTGGGATTAATTCTGTTTTAAATGTCTGGTAGAATTCCCCAGGGAAGCCATCAGGTCCAGGGCTCTTATTTGTTGGGAGATTTTTGATCACTGATTCAATTCCTTCACTCGTTATGGGTCTGTTCAGGTTTTCTATTTCTTCCCGTGTGAATTTTGGTAGTGAGTGTGTGTTTAGGAATTTGTCCATTTCTTCTAAGTTGTCCAATTTGTTGGCATATAATTTTTCATAGTATTCCCTGATAATTGCTTGTATTTCTGAGGGGTTGGTTGTAATAAGTCCATGTTCATTCATAATTTTGTCTATTTGGGTGCTCTCTCTTTTCTTTTGGATAAGTCTGGCTAGAGGTTTGTCAATTTTGTTTACTTTTTCAGAAAACCAACTGTTGGTTTCATTGATCTGTTCAATTGTTTCTTTGGTCTCTATGTTTATTTCTGCTCTAATTTTTACTATTTCTCTTCTTCTACTGGGTTTAGGGCGTTCTTGTTGCTCTGCCTCTAGTTCCTTTAGGTGAGCTGTTAGATTTTGGACTTGCGCTTTTTCTAATCTCTTGAAATAGACCTGGAGAGTAACGTACTTTCCTCTTAGCACTGCCTTTGCCGCATCCCATAGATTTTGAATTGTTGTGTTTTCATTTTCATTTGTTTCCATATATTTTTTAATTTCATCTCTAATTGCCTGATTGGCCCATTCATTCTGTAGAAGGGTGTTCTTTAACCTCCATGTTTTTGGAAGTTTTCCAGACTTCTTCCTGTAATTGATTTCAAGTTTCAAAGCATTGTGATCTGACAGTGTGCATGGTATGATCTCTATTCTTTTATATTTCTTGAGCGCTGCTTTATGTCCCAGTATGTGATCTATCTTGGAGAATGTGCCATGTGCACTTGAGAAGAAAGTAAATCCCCTGGCCTCAGGATATAAAGTTCTAAATATATCCGTCAGATCCATCTGGTCCAATATGTCTTTCAAGTCCATTATTTCTTTAGTGATTTTCTGTCTGGTTGACCTATCCATTGCTGTAAGCGGAGTATTAAAGTCCCCTGCTATTAGCACATTCTTATCTATAAGCTTGTTTCTGTTTGTGATGAATTGTTTTAGATATTTAGGTGCTCCCATATTCGGTGCGTAGACATTTATGATTGTTAGTTCTTCCTGATGGATGGACCCTGTAATTATTATGTAGTGCCTTTCTTCATCTCTTGTGATTGTCTTTAATTTAAAGTCCAGTTTGTCTGATATAAGTATTGCTACTCCGGCTTTCTTTTGATTTCCTGTAGCATGATATCTATTTCTCCATCCCCTTACTTTTAATCTGAAGGTATCTTCCCGTCTAAAATGAGTTTCTTGTAGACAGCATATAGATGGATTTTGTTTTTTAATCCATTCTGCTACCCTATATCTTTTGATTGGAGCATTCAGCCCATTTACATTCAGTGTTATTATTGAAATAGGTGGGTTTAGAGTCTTTGTATCTCTTGTAGGGTTCATGTTTGTGGTGGTGTCTCTGGTACTTTGTTCCTTGCAACCTTTCCTTCAGAGCATCCCCCTCAGGATTTCTTGTAGGGCTGGCTTCATAGTGACAAATTCTTTCAATTTCTGTTTGTTTGGAAAGGTTTTTATCTCTCCTTCTATTTTGAATGACAGGCTTGCTGGATAGAGGATTCTTGGCTGCCTATTTTTACTGTTCATCACATGGAAGATCTCTTGCCATTCCTTTCTGGCCTGCCACGTTTCAGTAGATAGGTCTGTCACCACTCTGATGTGTTTCCCTTTGTATGTGAGGGCCCTTTACTCCCTAGCTGCTTTGAAAATTCTCTCTTTGTCCTTGTATTTTGCCATTTTTACGATGATATGTCATGCAGAAGATCGATTCAAGTTACGTCTGAGAGGAGTCCTCTGAGCCTCTTGTATTTCCACATTGACTTCCTTCCCCAGGTCGGGGAAGTTCTCTGCTATAATTTGTTCCAGGACTCCTTCAGCACCTTTCCCTCTCTCTTCCTCTTCTGGGATTCCTATGATATGGATATTGTTGCGTTTGACTGTATCGCTGAGCTCTCGAATTCTTCTTTCCTGTTCCTGGATCAGTTTGTCTCTTTTTTTGTCAGCTTCTTGTTTTTCTAGAATGGTGTCTTCTAAATCACTTATTCTCCTTTCTGCCTCTTCAAGCCGTGCATTGGAGGCGTCTAATTTATTATGTATCTCATTTATCGCATTTTTTAATTCTTCATGCCTATTTTTATTTTCCATTCTGTCTGTAGCCATAGTTTCTTTGATGTCCCCTATGTTTTTTTCAAGCCCTGCTATTAATTTCACCATTATTATTCTAAAATCTTGTTCACTTATGCTGCTGATATCTGTTTTGAGCAGTTCATTAGCTGTCATTTCTTCTTGGAGTTTCTTTGGAGGAGAGCTCTTTCGTTTCGTCATTTTAGTTAGCTTTCCGGCTCTTGTTGGTTTTAAAGACCTGTTATGCTCTCTGTTTCTATGAGCACTGCTATATCCAAGAAGACTCTTTGACTTTCCAGGGCCTATCCTTTCAGAGATTGTTTTTTGAATGGTATCCCTCGGTCACTCTTGTTGGGACCTTGGTTATTTTATTTTCCTATTCGTAGTGATATTTGGGACTCTCCACCTTGTGTACTCTGGCTTGTATCTTGAGGTAGCCCTGGAAAAGAAAACAGACAGACAAACACACAGGGAGCAGGAGCACACAAACGCACAGGCTGATTCAACTAACGTGCAAAGCGAGAGGGAAAACGAAAAATTTAATAGAAAAGACGAAGTAGGGAGGGCGAATAATAGGGAGCATAAAATACATAAAAGGGTCAAAAAAGGGAAAAGAAAAGGAAAAAAGAAGAAAACCGATGGACAAAGAACGGTTTAAAGCATATAACTGGATTTCCCAGCTACAGTTAAATATCCGTGTGTATGCAGTGCTGGTTGAAGAGCATAGAGAAAAAGAGAGAAGGCAGGGCAAGACGAGGCAGATTTGGAAATAGAATGAACAGGCAGAAAGGATAAGAAGCTTTTTTCAAAGAGGTAAAGGGTAGAATATGGTTGGATAGGTGAGAGAAGGATGCTGGAATTATCCAGAGAAACTATATAGTCTAATTACTCCTGAGAGAAATAGCTGAAAAAGTCGGTAGGTGTAGAATTTACATTTACAAAATGGACTTGTTGTGATTGTTTAAGCAAGCTGGCGACCAGAATTAATCAGGTCAGTGTTTTGGGGAAAAAAGCGAGAAAAGAGAAAGAAGAAGAAAAAAAGAGAAAAGAAAGGGGAAAAAAAAGAAACAAGAAAAAAAGGAAAAAAAACAAAAAAAGGGAAAAAAAAAAAGGGAGGAGGGCACCTCTCAGGCAGGGATGGGCATGGCGTGATCCGATGCCTCAGGCGGGGATTCTGCCTTGGCGATTGTGGGGAGGAGAGTGACGGTGTTCCAGTCCCTTCTTGAACCCCGCGCTGCAGCTCGCTTTTTTTTTTTTGGCGTGTCAACTCCCCGTTCCGGGGACGCAGCCGAAGTTGGTTGCACTCTTCAACCCAGGCCAGTTCCAATCTCCAAATCCCAGTCCGCGCGCCCCGCTGAAGTTGCCTTAGACACAGCTTCCCAGACAACCCCCTCGGGCTATTCCAGGCTCCCTGCTGAGCTCTGGGGGCGGAGTCAGGATCGCTGCTTCCTTCTCTGGGTCAGGCTGGCGCGCATGCGCGGGGGCTTGCCTGCTGGGTCCGCATAGCCGGAGCCCACTGGAGTGAGGAAAACCGGGTCTCTCTATGGCTCGTCACCCGAAACACGAACTCACAGGCAAATTTCCCAGTTTTTAGCTCTTTGTCTTCCCTCTCGAGTTCCAGCCAGCCAGGAGCGCGGACGCCCGTTGTCTGCGCGTCTCTTTCAGGGGTCCCAGCCGCCCTGGAGCTACAATGGCGGCAGGCGCGCCGCTGCCACTTTAAAACCCAACCTCCAGGAGCGGCACAAAGAAGCAGTTTGTGTGCTCAGCCTCCCCCAGGACCAGTTGTCGCGAGGGGACCTGGTGTGCAGGTATTTGGCAAGTACCGTCTTTCTATTCACCGAGCGGAGGTTTTTTCCCCCACGAGCGGAGGTTTTTCTGTCTCGGACTCTCTCCTTTTCCCCTCTCACTCCCCGTAGAGGGTAGAGGGGGATCACCTCCCACCCTGGAGTCTCCGATCCCGGCCCGATTTTACCTTCCCCGGCTCGCACTCACGTTAGAAGACTTTCTCAGTAGATTCTGTGTCCTTTTTCTCCCAGTCTCTCAGGTTTTGTAAGGTTTCCAATGGCTTCAGATCTTTTCTGTGTGATGTATGGGCGTGAGTGCAAGTACAGAGCTCCTTACTTCTCCGCCATCTTGCCCCCCCCTCCACCTGCAATTCTAGTTCTAAGTAAAGAATATCAGAGACATATTTTGAAATTCACATTGCAGAATTATTAAGGTTGCTATCACTTTTTCCTACTTACCAATAAAATAGTTGTAGAATCATGTCAAGGGGTATTCTTTTATGTACCTGACTTGCAACTCTGGCTAAGGTTAAAAGATTGTTAATCTAATTTATTCTTCTTTATTTTTAATGTTTTTTATTTTCGAGAGAGAGAGCAAGAGGGGAGAGAGGTAAAGAGAGACAGTGCCAGAAGATCTGAAGTGGGCTCCACACTAACTGCAGAAAGCCCAAGGTGGGGCTCGAACTCACAAACAATGAGATCATGACTTGAGCTCAAGTCAGACACTCACCCAATTGAGCCACCCAGGAGCCCAAATGTAACTTATTCTTAAGAAATGCAATAGAAGATAAGGCCAGCTATTTCCCTAGAAAATGCCAATATAGGCTCAGTTCTACCACTACTTTCCCACCAAAGTCAGTATGACTAGAGGACAATAAATTCAAGTGTTTAGGTTTTTACAGAAGAATGCTTTGGTAAAAGTTGTTTCCCTTGTTTTCCTATGGGGAAGAAGTAAGAGATGAGCTACTCTTTAACTGGCCTGTAATGAGGCCTCTTAGATCACTGAAAGATTAAAGAGATTCTCAAGAAGAGGAGATTAGCATTTTATCCCCCAAATGTCAGTGGCAGTCTTGCTGAGCTATGAACCCATAGGACCAAAATGGTGCTGTGTTACTTAAAGGGAGTTGGAAAGAATGCTTTTTGGAGAGTATCCTGGGTGTCTAGAGATGTGGCATCCCTGCTGTGGGGAAAATGAGAAAGGAGCATAATATGTATCCCTTGAAATTTTGGGGTATTTTTGAAATGAGGTACTTGTTCTTGAATCAGGCCTAGAGATTTCTACAAGTCTAGAGAATCTATAGATCAGGATAGCAATTGCCCACATTAGCCATTAGCAGTGTTGAAGGAAAAATAGCATTGGGATGCCTAAGAAGAAACCATCTCTACTACATCCAAGTTGTCTGTAATCTCAGAGGATTCAGAAGAGAAATCTAGCATTTTTCAAGGATGCATGTGAAAGAGCACAAAAGTCAGTGATGTTACTATGTATCCAGGGAGTTGGTAGTGGGTGATGGCAGAAATAAAGAGACTTCATGGTCAGTGACAGAAGGCATGAAAGAAGAAAATTCGTTTTGGGATGTGAATGTGTGTGTAGAGGGGTGTGTGTTCTCTTTGGGACTGTCTATATGTAAGATCATGTCGTTTGTGATTAAAGGTGATTTATTTCTTTCTTTTCAATCTGAATCCTTTTCATTTATTTATTTTTTCTTGCCTGATTGTCCAGGCTAAAACTTTTAGCTAGTGTTAAATAGCCATAGTAAAAGTGAGCATCCTTGTCTTCTTCCTGGTCTTAGGGGGAAAACTTTCAGTTTTTCACCATTGAGTATGATATTAACTACGGCATTTTCACAGGTGGATTTTATCATGTTGATACACTTCCCTTTTATTCTAGTTTTCTGAGTGTTTTTTTTTATATAATGAGAAGGTGTTAGATTTTGTCAAATGATTTTTACTGTCCATTGAAATTGTCATTTGGTTTCTTCTTCCTTTCTTCTGTTAATGTGGAGTATTACATTGATTAATTTTCTTATGTTGAGCCACTCTTATGTTCCTAGGGTAAATCTCATTTGGTCACAGTGCATAATACTTTTAATATTTTGTTGGACTCAGTTTGCTACTATTTTGTTGATAACTTTTACAACAATGTTTAGAAGGAATATTTGTAGTTTTCTTCTGGTATCTTTTTTTTTCTTATTTTGTTATAAGGATAATACTGGCTTCATAGGATGAATATGGAAGTGTTCCTTATATTTTTTGGAATAATTTGAGAAGGATTGATATTCTTTAAATGTTTGGTAGAATTCACCAGTGGAGCCTCTGATCATTGGCTTTGTGTGTGTGGTGAGAGGCGAGGGTGGATGATTTTGGTTACTAATTTTGTTTCTTGTTTTGAGTCTCTAACTTTGGTAGTAATATTTCCAATTTCATTTCCGATTTTAGTTGTTTGCATCTTCCCTTTTGTCCTTTGTGAGTCTAGCTAAAGGTTTGCCAATTTTGTTGGGTTTTTAATAAACAAAATCAGTTTTGTCAATCTTTGTTTTTCTGGTCTGTATTTCCTTACGTAAGCTGTTATCTTTATTCTTTTCTTCCTTATGCTATCTTTGAGACGTTTTAAATTTTTTTTCTAGTTTTTTAAGATGTATTGTTGTTAGTGATTTGAAATCTTTCCTCTTATTTGATGTGTTTACTACTATAAATTTATTCTGAGTATTGCATTTACTTCATTCATTAAGTTTTTCTATGTGTTTTAAAAAATTTTTCTCTAGGTATTTTTAAATTTTTCATGAGATTTCTTGACACAGTAGTTGTTTAAGAGTGTATTATTTAAATTTTCAGATATTTGGGGATTTTCCAGTTTACTCCTGTCATTCATTCTTAACTTTATTCCATTGTATCTGGAGAATATATTTTGCCTGATTTCAGTATTTAAAGCTTATTGATTTGTTTGTGATCCAACATATGACTTGTCATGGAGAATAGTCCACATGCACTTGAAAAGAATGTTCATTCTGCTATTGTTGGTTGGAATGTTCAGTATACATCTGTTGAGTCCATTTGGTTTATAGTGTTTTTCAAGTCTTTTATTTATTTATTGATTTTCTATCTAAAGCTTTATCCATTATGAAAGTGAGGTTTGGAGTTTCTAGCTATTGTGTAACTATCTAGTTCTCTCTTAATTTCTGTCAGTTTCCTTCATTTATTTTGTGTCTCTGCTGTTTGTTGCATATATTGTTATAATTGGTTTTTTTTCTTGATGGTGAACTCTGTTTTATCAATATACATTGTTCTTCTTTGTCTCCTGCAGCAGATTTTGAATTAAATTAGAATTTGTTTGATATTGATGTAGCTACCCTGTTCTTTTGGTTATTACTTATGTGTAATATCTTTATCTGGCCTTTCATTTTCAGCCTATTTGTGTGAACTTTGTCCAGTCTTTGCAGATTCTGTGTGTGTGTGTGTGTGTGTGTGTGTGTGTGTGTGTGAGAGAGAGAGAGAGAGAGAGAGAGAGACAGAGAGACAGAGAGAGACAGAGACAGAGACAGAGATGACAGAAAAAGACAGAGATTCCTTTTAATGCCTTACTGGCACTTCCTGCTTGCCCTGAGCCTAAGGAACCTTCAGAGCTGAAAGCTTACGGTCTTCTCAGGTCATTTCTGAGTTTTTGTTTTAGTTCACTTGGGCTACCATAACTAAAATATCATAGGCTGGATGACTTAAACAAGAAACATTTATTTCCCATAGTTCTTTAGGCTGGGAAGTTTCAGACCAAAGCACTAGCAGATTCAGTGTATAGTGAGGGCCCACCTCCTACTTCATAGAAGAGTGTAAAGTACTTTACTGTGTCCATACATGGTGGAAAGAGGGCTAGCAAGCTCTCTGAGGTCTCTTTTATAAGAGTACTAATCCCATTTCTAAGGGCCAAATTCTCTCTCTTATTTATTTATTTATTTATTTATTTTACAGATAGTTTATTATCAAGTTGGTTTCCATATAACACCCAGTGCTCATCCCCACAAGTGCCCTCCTCCATGCCCATCTCTCCCCTCCCCCCCAACACCCATGAGTCCACAGTTTGTTTTCAGCATTCAAGAGTCTCTCATGGGAGACTCTAAGGGCCCAATTCTCATGAACTAATGACTCACCTGTGCTCCCACCTCTTACTACCATGATATTGGGAGTTAAGATTTCAAAATAAAAATTTTGGGAGGATACAACATTCAGTCCATAACAGCATGCATTCTGCTTTGGGCATGTATGTGACTTTCTAAATTCCCTCATTATACATGGATGATTTTCAAATCCTTAATTTCCCAAAGAAAAATCACTCTCCGGATTTTCTTTCAAAGGCATTCCATTCTCTGTTATTTCCTTCAACTATATTTATTTATTTACTATGGATTGTTCATATGTCTTACAATGTTTTTGAGGAATGCTTACTACTTTTCCAAACTGAATGATTTTGAGTTAGGCAAGACAACGTACCTTATTAGGTCATTCCTTCAGTTATTCCTTAATTAGGTTGTGAAAAACAAACAAAATTCTTCAAGAATAAGGTCTCCTCTACTCTCTCTGGAACCAGAAACCAGGAATGGGAATGTTGTCTGCCATCTTCAAGACTGTTGCCAACCCAGAAAAAGTAATAGTTCAAGGTCAAATAAAAATGCCACAGGGGTGCCTGGGTAGCCCAGTCAGTTTAGCCTCAAACTCTTGATTATGGCTCTGTTCATGATCTCACGGTTTATGAGTTCAAGCCCTGCATCAGGCTCCACACTGTCAGCACGGAACCTGCTTGGGATTCTCTCTCTCTCCCTCTTTCTTCCGCCACTTGCGCTCTCTTTATCTCTCCCAAAATAAATAAAATAAGCCTTTAAAAAAGTGCCACAAAGAGTTCCCAGTGTTTGTTTTTCTTACAGTAAACTTTAGTATGTGATGATTCTATACATTAAACAATATTATTACAAATATCATCTTTATAAAAATATACTTAAGAAACTTATAATATTAGGGTGCCTGGGTGGCTCAGTCTGTTAAGCATCTGACTCTTCTGTTGAATTAAGGGCATGATCTCATATTTGTGAGATCAAGCCTTGCGTTGTGCTTTGCACTGACATGGAGAGCCTGCTTGGGATTCTCTTTCCCTCTTTCTGCCCCTCCCCGACTCATGCTCTTTCTCTCTCAAAATAAAGGTAAAACATTTTAAGATCTTAAAAAAGAAACATAATATTTTAGTATTTTTAAAATATCTTATACAAATTCCACAGTTCTTTCATACAGCCATATATATTATAATTAAGTACTCCTTGTTGAAATAATATTTAATGTTTTTTCTTACTATCTTTAACAACTTGATTCCATGTCTGAAAATTTTGTTTATTCTTTTATCATTTTCAGGCATACTTTGCTTTTTGGTTGAGTCTATTTTTTAACACTGCTCACAAAATATTGTCTTTTTATTTTTAAATTATAGTATAACAGTATAATATAATATTTACCATTTTCATAATTTTTAAGGGTGCATTTAAGTGTGCATTTTAATGTGCATTTCCATACTGTTGTGCAATCACCACTACTATCCATCTCCAAAACATTTTTAATCTTACAAAACTAAACCTCTCTACCGATTAAACAATAACTCCCAATTTTCCCCTTCTTCTAGCCTCTGTCAACCTTCATTCTATATTCTGTCTCTATGAAATTATCTTTCTGAATTGATGAGTGGCTTATTTCACTTAAAATAATGTCTTTAAGGTTTATTAAGATTGTATCATCTGTCAGATGTCTTTCCTTTTGAAGGCTGAATAATATTCTTTTGCATATATACACCACATTTTGTTTATCTATTTTTCCATAGATGGAAACTTGAGTTGCTTTTACATTTTAACTATTGTGAATAATACATATATATATATATGGGTGTATATTCCTAGCATTTTTATATTGCTTTTTCTTAGCCTTTTCTTGGTGGCTATAAACCTTTGACTATTCCCTAGAGTTCTAAGAGAGTTGGTTCTGACAGTTTTGTTTGATTTTTTTTCTTGTTTTTGTGAAAAGACAGCCCCCTTGGAGCTACCTATTCCATCATTTTCACTGATGTCACCTGTCATTCTCATTTGCTCAAAATTTTACAGTGGAGTTTTCCAGAGGCTATATGACATGTGATGATTTTGTCACTCTAATGCCATCACTTTGAGGCAAGTCATTCTGAGTGAAAGAAAAGGAATGGAGTATTTGAAATGTAGACATGGTAAACCCTTTAAAAATACTTGATTTTTTATAGCATTTTCAACTATTGATGTAAAACTCATTTACACATCTTATAGGTTAAGATATTATACTATATCGGTTGGGAAATCAGGCATAAGTGCTGAGAAAATAATAAACCTTGAACATTTGACTTTGCTAAATGTCTTCTGAATAATTGACAAAAGTAAAGGAAATGGTGTCATCACCACAGTTTAACAATATAATAACTCACTAGATCAATGATTTCTGCAAATATAAAAGCTGAATTAATATCTTGTCTGAAGGATTATACTTTTGTTCCTATAATGGAGATATCCATAGACATCACTGAAGTTGCTGTTTTGCTTTTATTTGTTGATTTTAACCCCAATTAGTCATGAAGGAGATCTTTTATGTGAATGTTTAGCAACAAACACTAGTAGTACTTAAATATTCAGTTTTTTTATATTTAACAATGGTTTATTCCACTTTCCCTCTAATTCCAAAGGATTTTGATTATTTCACTATGGACAAGGAGAAAGGAGTGAAAGAATTTCATTCAGCATTCATGGTGAAAGAGAATGTGTATGTGTTCAGATTGGCAGATGAACTAGTAACAAGGAATGGAAAGATAAAGGTAAGAATAATCTCCTTTTATCAAATTACTTAACACTGAAAGAAACACCCACTGTGGTATTACAGGAGTGCTGAAATATGCTAGTAAGAAAACAGACTTGATACAGATTTTGCCTTCTTTCCATTTCATGACTCATTTTGTAAAGATTTGACCAAACGTTATTTAAGAATTATAATATCTCTCAATTTCCTGTGTACAGCCTTCTAATTGGGAAATGTCAAATAATGTTTTATATATATGTGTATGTGTGTGTGTGTGTGTGTGTGTGTGTGTGTGTGTGTGTGTACATACATTTTTCCGTGAAGAGCAAACTAAAGAAAATAGACAAAATGATCTTAGAAATAGCTTGAAATAGAAATGTGGCTCCATAATATTTTCTGTGGTTTGATGATTAAATTTTCATGAGATTGAATATTTTGAAATTTACCTTTTGTTTTATGCTACCCCATGTTTATTAATCAAATATTTCTGCATTTCTTCTGAAATATTTGTTTTGTATTAACTGGTCTTGTGGCTTTGGTATTGTGAAGACAGAAGTTGTAGGAGAGAGGGAATCTGGGCTTCTTGGATACATGTTAGAGCAATGGACAGATCACCTAATCAGAAAGTCAACAAGGAAACAATGGCTTTGAATGGCACACTGGACCAGATGGACTTCACAGATATATTTAGAACATTTCATCCTCAGAATACACATTCTTCTTGAGTGCACGTGGAACATTCTCCAGAATAGATAACATACGGAGACACAAACCAGTCCTCAACAAGTACAAAAAGATCAAGATCATACAATGCATATTTTCAGAGCACAACTCCACAAAACTTGAAATCAACCATAAGAAAAAAATTGGAAAGATAACAAATACTTGGAGACTAAAGAACATCCTACTAAAGAATGAATGAGATAACCAACCTCCATGTTAAAGAGGAAATTAAAAAGTACAGAGAAGCCAACGAAAATGATAACACCACAGCCCAGTGTCTGGGACACTGCAAAGGCGGTCATAAAAGGAAAGTATATAGTAATCCAGGCTTTCTTAAAGAAGTAAGAAAGATCTCAGGTACACAACCTAAACTTATACCTCAAAGAACTGGAAAAAAAACAGCCAAACCAGCAGAAGACAAGATATAATAAAGATTATAGTGGAAACCAATGCTATGGAACCCCCCAAACAAACAAACAAACAAACAACATCACAGTACAGTAAAACAGATCAATGAAACCAGGAGCTGGTTTTTGAAAGAATTAACAAAATTGATAAAACCCCTACCCAGTTTGATCAAAAAGAAAAGGGAAAGGACCCAAATAAATAAAATGAAGAATGAAAGAAGAGAGATCACAACCAGCACTGCAGAAATACAAACAATAATAAGAGAATGTTATGGGCAATTTTACACCAGTAAATTGGGCAATCTGGACAAAATGGACAAATTCCTCGAAATATATGAAGTACCGAAACTGAAACAAGAAGAAATAGAAAATTTGAACAGACACATAACCAGTAAAGAAATCGAATTAGTAATCAAAAATCTCCCAAAAAACAAGAGTCCAAGGCCAGATGGCTTTCCAGGGGAATTCTACCAAACATTTAAAGAAGAGTTAACACCTATTCTTTTGAAGCTGTTCCAAGAAATATCAATGGAAAGAAAACTTCCAACCTCATTCTATGAAGCCAGCATTACCTTAATTCCAAAACTAGACAAAGATCCCACTAAAAAGGAGTACTACAGTCTAGTTTCCTTGATGAACATGTATGAAAAAATACTCAACAAGATACTAGCCAACTGGCTCCAACAATACATTAAAAGAATTATTTACCATAACCAAGTGGGGTTTGTACCTGGGATGAAGGGCTGCTTCAATATATGCAAAACAATTAATGTGATACATCACATCAATAAAAGAAAGGTCAAAAACCACATGACCTTCTCAATAGATGCAGAGGAAGTGTTTGACAAAATACAGCATCCATTCTTAATTAACAAAAACCCTCAAGAAAGGAGGGATAGAAGGATCATACCCCATGATCTTGAGAGACATATATGAAAGATCCACTGCTAATTTCATCCTCAATGAGGAAAAACCGAGAGCTTTCCCTCTAAGGTCAGGAACATGACAGGGATGTCCACTCTTGCCACTGTTATTGAACATAGTATTGCAAAACTGGCCTCAAAAATCAGACAACACAAAGGATTAAAAAGCATCTAAATTAGCAAGGAGGAAGTCAAACTTTCATTCTTCCAAGATGGCATGATGCTCTCTGTGGAAAACCCAGAAGATTCTACCAAAAACTGCTAGAACTGATCCATGAACTCAGCGAAGTCACAGGATATAAAATCAATGCACACAAATCGGCTGCATTTCTATACACCAATAATGAAGGAACAGAAAGAGAAATCAAGGAATCAACCCCATTTACAATTGCACCAAAAATCATAAAATATCTAGGAATAAACCTAATCAAAAACGTGAAAAATCTACACACTGAAAACTATAGAAAGCTTACGAAAGAAATAGAAGAAGACAGAAAAAAATGGAAATATATTCCATGCTCTTGGATTGGAAGAACAGATATTGTTAAAATGTCAATACTACCCAAAGCAATCTACATAGTGAATACTATACCTATCAAAATAACACCAGCATTCTTCACAGAACTAGAAGAAACAATTCTAAAATATGTATGGAACCAGAAAAGCCCCTGAGTAGCCAAAGCAATCCTGAAAAAGAAAACCAAAGCTGGAGGCATCATAATCCTGGACCTCAAGATGTATTACAAAGCTATAATCATCAAGACAGTATGATACTAGCACAAAACAGACACTCAGGTCAATGGAACAGAATAGAGAACCCAAAAATGAGCCCATAAATGTATGGCCAACTAATCTTTGACAAAGCAAGAAAGAATATCCAATGGAATAATGACAGTCTATCTCTTTAGCAAATGGTGCTGGAAAAACTGGACAGTGACATGAAGAAAAGGAACCTGGCTCACTTTCTTACACCATATACAAAAATCAACTTAAAATGGATGAAAGACCTAACTGTAAGACAGGAAGCCATCAAAATCCTAGAGGAGAAAGCAGGAAAAACCCTCTTTGACCTTGACTATAGAAACTTCTTGCTCAACACACCTCTGGAAGAAAGGGAAATAAAAGCAAAAATGAATATTGGAACTCAAGATAAAAAGCTTCTGCATAGTGAAGGAAACAATCAGTAGTACTAAAGAGCAACCAACAAAATGGGAGAAAATATTTGCAAATGACATATCAGATAAAGGATTAGTATCCAAAATCTATAAAAAACTTATGGAACTCAACATCTGAAAACCAAATAACCCAGCAAAGAAATAGACAAAAGACATGAATAGACACTTGACCAAAGAAGATATCCAGATATCTAACAGACCCATGAAAAAATGCTCAACATCACTCATCATCAGGAAAATACAAATTAAAACCACAATGAGATACCACCTTATATCAGTCAAAGTGGCTAAAATGTTGGCAAGGATATGGAGTAAGAGGATTTCTTTGTCACTCCTCATGGGAATGCAAACTAGCACAGCCACTCTGGAAAGCAGCATGGAGTTTCCTCAAAAAAATTAAAAATAGAACTACCGTATGGCCCAGAAATTGCACTATTAGGTATTTAGCCAAGGGATACAGGTACACTGTTTCCAAGGGGCACATGTACCCTGATGTTTATAGCAGCGCTATCAACAATAGCCAAAGTTTGGAAAGAGCCAAATATCCATCAACAGATGAATATATATATGTATATTCATACATATATGTGTGTATATATATATACATATACACATAGACACACAACATCTTCATACACACACACACACACACACAATGGAGTATTACTCAGCAATTAGAAAGAATGGAATCTTGTCATTTGCAACTATGTAGATGAACTAGAGGGTACTATGCTAAGCAAAATTAGTCAGTCATACAAACAGAAGTATCATATGACTTCATTCATATCTGGAATGTAAGATACAAAACATAAACATAAGGGAAGAGAACAAAAATAATATAAAAACAAGGAGGGGGACAAAACATAAGATACTCTTAAATACAGAGAACATACTGAGGGTTCCTGGAGGGGTTGTAGGTGGGGGGATGGGCTAAATGGGTAAGGGATATTAAGGAGACATTTGTTGGGATGAACACTGAGTGTTAAACATAAGGGATGAATCACTGGAATCTACTCCTGAAATCACTATTGCAATATATGCTAACTTGGATGTAAATTAAAAAATAAATTAAAACAATTAAATGCCAGTTTCACTTAGGAATTCCCTTGATAAAGAAGTAGAAATTATTGGGGCACTTGGGTGGCTCAGTTGGTTAAGCATCCGACTTTAGCTCAGGTCAAGATCTCACAGTCTATGAGTTCAAGCCCCATGTCAGGCTCTATGCTGATAACTTGGAGTCTGGGGCTTGCTTCAGATTCTGTGTCTCCATCTCTCTGCCTCTCCCCTGTTTGTGCTTACTGTCTCTGTCTCTCTCTGAAAAATAAATGTTAAAAATAACTTAAAAGCGGGGCGCCTCAGTGGCTCAGTGGGTTAAGCGTCCAACCGGCTCAGGTTGTGTTCTCCGTTTGTGAGTTCGAGCCCCATGTTAGGCTCTGTGCTGATAGCTCAGAGCCTGAAGCCTGTTTCCGATTCTGTGTCTCCCTCTCTGCCCTTGCCCTGCTCATGCTCTGTCTCTCTCTCAAAAATAAGTAAGCATTAAAATTTTTTTTAAAAACTTAAAAGAGGTAGAAATTATGAATTTTATTAGTGTTTGACCCACTAGTTCACTTTTTATAATATTCTATGGGATGAAATGGAAAGTATGTACAAAGAACCTTTGCTGTATACAAAAGTGTAGGGATTACTTTGGGGAAAAGAATTTGTGAGATTTATTTGAGGTGTGTGCTGAACCAGCACATTTTTCAAGGTACAAATATTTTACTGAAAGAATAATTAATAGACAATTATAGTTTCTGGAGTAGAGTTTTGGCAGATATTTTCTTAAAAATGAGCAAAATCAGCCTGCCACTAAAAAAATAAATAAATAATGACTGATGGCGTTTGTTATCAATGATAGAACTTGAGTTTTAATTTAAAAATGGAAATTTTGGAAAATTTGCTTACCAGTGTGAATTTGACAGCTTCCTAATGCTAAAAAATACTCTGGTAAGACTGATTGTGATATTAAGTAATATAATTTCTTCACAAACCAACATTTGGTTATTTGCATATCTCAGTGAAGTAGTATTATATTTTATTTTATTTTATTTTTTATTTTACTATTTTCTTTAAGAGAGAGAGAGAGAGCACATGCACAGAAGCAGGGGGGGAATAGAGAGAGATACAGAGCAAGAGAATCCCAAGCAGGCTCCTCACTATCAATGCAGAGCCCAACATGGGGTTCAAACTCAAGAACTGTGAAATCATGACCTGAGCTGAAATCAAGAGTCAGATGCTTAACCTACTGAGCCACCCAGGCGCTCCTGACCTAGTATTATTGGTACATGCTGCTACTAAATCATGCATAGACAAAAGATCCAATGAAAGGCACGATAGACCAGAGTGTGAAAAGTTTATGGATCTTGTTTTAGAGTCCACTAATTTTTAAACAACTAATTTTTTGTGGTAAAAATATATAGCATAAAAATTACCACCTCAATTATTAATTGTACAATTCAGGAGTCTTAAAGATATTTACATTGTTGTGGAATAGCTCTCTGATGCTTTTTCATCTTGCAAAGCTGAAACCCTGTATTCATTAAGTAATAACTTTCCTCTTCTCTCTCCTCCTACGTCCTGGTAACCACCATTCTATTTTCTGTTTCTATCAATTTAACTATATTAGATATCTCATAAAAGCAGAATCATAGAATATTTGTCTTTCTGTGACTGGCTTATTTCCCTTAGCATAATGTACTCAGGATTTATGGATGTTGTAGCATGTGATAGGACTTGCTTTTTGTGAATATGCCACATTTTATTTATCCATTGATCTGTTGACAAACATTATGGTTGCTTCCACCTCTTGGGTATTGTGAATGGTGTTATTATGAACCTGAGTATGCAAATATCTCTTATAGACCCTGCTTTCAATTATTGCTCTGACTAAGAATAGTCTAGGATTCTGATGGTAATAGAGCTTGAGTAAAATTGTAAGACCACTTCTAGGAACAAATACAAGGATATCTCAGTGTATCAGAGTAAATTCTTGAAAGTACAAGTCTTTGAAGGCTTTCAGGAGTGAAAAAAAAAAGACTTAGCTAAGATACTTGAGCAAGAGTAAATTCATCTTTGGTTCAGAATTGCTGAGGAGAGATGTACTCTTGAAGGCCTGGAGCTCTAATTCCATCAGTATGCCTCCATTAATCTCAAATGTGGTCCTCTGAAACTTTTATTTGGTTGACAACTTCATAATTACAGAGGGAAAAAGAACTTCCTAATCTGCATCTTCACTGCTTTTGTACTAAGCCCTTGGTGCCATCATGCCTAAAATTTATCTTTTTTATTCTCCCTGAACCCAGTTATAATTCATTTGCAGTAAAGATAAAACTCATTTATAAATTTCAGTTTCAAAATCATAAGGGAGGCATTATTTGAACAAATACTGCAGTTATGACAAAGAATTTACTTGAGCATAAGGACAATTAGCCCAAAAGACTATTATAAGTTTTACATCATTTAAAGCGTGGGAAAAAAAGAGAAAGCTTAATAAAGAAAGTTGTATGTAATGTATAAATCTGTTATCAATGCAGATGACTCCTAATCCCCACTCTGAAGAGAATGTGAACAACAGGAGTGTATCCAAAGATTCTTTCATATATCAGTGACAAGAATGCTTATGGAACAGGAGAAGGGAGTGAAACTATGGTATTCTTTAGCCAAGATTCCTCTCAGTTAAAAAAAATCCCTAGAATCAATTCCAGAAAGTTTTAAAATCTGTTTGAAAATAGTTTGTGACACAGTTTGATTATATTTGCTTGTGTTAGAAGTCATCCTACAGTGCAGTAGTAAATCTTATTAAGTAGTGTTTTTAGTTCTTATTACAACAAAGCCAATATTTTTCTTCATCAAGCTACATCTCCAAGAACAGCTGTAGAAACCATAACAAGTTAAGAAAAATTTGCATTTAATAACTAGAAATCTTATCATAAATATTATAAAACTCCATATTAATAAATTATATAATAATATAAAAGTAAAGAAATCAGTAGTATATATATTAACTTAAAAATAAAATGTGATTTTTATATATGGTTTGGCACCCTAATAATTATTTATGGCACATATATCAACACAATTATTGAAAGTAATGAATTACTCAAACTTGAAAAATGTATTTTCTATTAATGTCATTTATGTAAAACAGATAGGGTTATTTATTAATAGCTATTAATAGCTATTCACTTTAGTTAAAATACTTGAAAAAGTCTGTCATATTTTTGAGGAAGGGTATGTAGATTATATGATTTCTGTTTGAAATGACATTTGAATATTTCAAGTATTCAAAGGCTATGTAAGTAACTTTTGTAACTATTTTTATTTCATTCTTACACTGGTCTATGAACCATTGCAAAGGTTTTGAAGAGTAATATAGTCACTGACCTAACATGGAATTCTTACTTATGAAAAACATTCCGTTCAATTTTGGGTTTCTATTTCAATTTAGGTACAAATTCTGTTGTTATTTTTATTACTTACTGAATATATATCTGTTTATTTCAAACAACTATTAGAAGGTAATGACTCCTAACTATAGTCTTCTGCTAAAGTCTAAACATTGGCCTATGACACATCTTCCCAAGTATTCAACTGAGGGGATGCTATGTTTTAAATTTTGGGGTCTTTATGGTTAATTATGTTACAGTAGTAAAGAGATGGACTTAAAAAAAAAAAAACAGAGAAGGGGGGTGCCTCAGTGGCTCAGTCATTTGGGCATCCGACTCAGGTCATCATCACACTGCTCCTGAGTTCGAGCCCTGAGAGGGGCTCTGTGCTGAGAGCTCGGAACCTGGAGCTTGCTTTAGGTTCTGTCTCCATCTCTCTGCCCCTCCTCTGCTCCTGCCCTGTCTCTGTCTCTCTCTCTCAAACATAAAAAAATAAAACATAAAAAAAGAGAAGAATGTTCTTCATATAAATTCTCTCCTTTTTACCAAGCTGAGGAAGAACAAAAGGTGAAAGGGAAGAATTGGGAATGACAGAGGAATAATTTTTGTCTACCCAGAAGTGAAAATGTGGAATGAATGTCACCAAAACAACTTTTGAAATGACATTCTCCTTTATTTTCTCTCAAACTTAAGCACTCTAGATATTATAGATTTTGTGGGCAGGGTTAAGAGTTAAAGACTTTTCTAAATATTATTATATATGCTTCAAGGAATATATTTGTACTGTTTGAATGAGGAATGAGTAAATTAAATCAAACATTCAGCCTCATTTGAGGTTAAAGATTTTTGTATTTATTTGTGTTGTATAGCATTTTATTTTGTGATACGTGTATATATATTCACTCTGTTCAAATTAAAACAATATAGGTATTCTTAACTTAGAGCTCAACATAAACAAGTTAAGACTCTTAAGAATGAATGACTGTTATTTTGCTATAATTAAGGGATATAATGGAAAAAAATAAGTGGATGGTCAGTGCTCTGGTTGATCTGTGGCGAGCCAGGTTCTGACTTCATTGACACGTTTCATGGAAAGGGCGTTTTAATGAAGGATGGAATTGTAGATAATTTATTCCATGCTGTGAGGTTAACCACAAGCCTCCAAGAAATCACAAAACTTATTTTTCCTGCAGATGTGCCGGAAGTAAAAGCAGCGATTGAAATTCGGAAAGTACTATAGTTTTTTCTGACTTGATTTTATTGTGAAGGATACCCTCGTTAAGTGGCCAGATTAAATATAAATGTATACATTAAATATATGCTGATATATCTCTAGTATTTTGAGGACACTTCTTTTTATTGGTATTCTGTCACTACAATTGAAACACCTTCACAGCAGTAAAATGCTGCAAATGTAAATATGCCCTGCATTGTGCTGCCTCCTTACATAATGTTTTCACAAGGAAGTCATCTCCAATGTTACTATTTCTATTTATACTCCAGCACTCTGACTCTCACCTCTTAGCTCAGCAGTGTAGCACCATAATTATCACATTAATAAGGCAAGAAAATAGTTTGTGAAACTTTGAATGTTCTCCCTCTCTCCTATTTTCTGTAACACCTGGGCAGTCTGCTATTTAAAATTGGGTCACAATAATGGTGATATGGATAGCAGCTTGGCAATTCTGGGCCTGGGCCTGAGTAAAGAGATATTTTGGAATTAGTCACACGCACACACACACACACACACACACACACACACACACACACACACAGATTAAAAAATCTATTCTGGGTTTGAGTATCAAAAACTTAGCTCCTGGGGGAAACTGAAGAATACAAAATGGATTCAGGAATAACAAGGAATAACAGGAATAACAATGGATGTTGAGGCAGAAAAATTCTTTCAGTTATTGAGTTTGGATGAATTCTTTAGGAGTGGGGAGGGAGATGGGGAATGAGAAGGAAAGCAAAATGCAGAGCATTTATTTCTACCTGCCGTCTCCTTTTCTGTCTCCCTCTCCCTCTTTCCCCAATCCCTACTGCTCCAGGATGACTCAAGTTTCCAGTCCTCAAGGACTATGTGGTAAGGGTGACTAAGTATCATCCTCAAGATCTCTTGGCCAAGAAATCCAGGGCATTGGTGCTATACTTCATGCTAATGTGGTTAGTTGATAAATGACATCTTAACACTGGATCATCTCTCAAGAACTTGGATACAAACCTGAGGAACTGGGATAGAGTTGCCTAAGTGAATGATATTAATTTCTGACAGCCTGATAGAATGTAAGCTCAAGAATTGGGCTGAATTATAGAAATATTTTAAATAAATGTTTTTTCTTTTATAAACAGGTTTGTGGCCTGAAATAGTGGTAACTGAATAACTCTTTGATTAGAACTAAGGATTTAGATGAGATATTCAACTGAATAATTTAATATAGAGGTTGGGTGGCAAAGGGAAGGTAAAAGAGACTTGGATATATTTATAGGTAAATTGGGAATAGGTGCTGGGACATATAATGACATGTCCACATCAGAGAATAAATCTGTTTTCTGTGAATCATCACTTTATGTAAGAGGTTTAAGAAAATGTATTTTTAATATGATATTGTTATTCTTTCTGAACAAGAAAATACATTTATACCCATATACCCACTGTAGGTTATATGGAAACATTGTTCGCCTTCTTTGCTGCACCTGTATTTTGTCATATTTCGAGTATCTTGTATTCAACTGTTGTGAATGCTAAAAACAAATGTGTCTTTACTGCTTCACAGTAATCATAGTATATTACCTTAGACCTTTTCTTTCCTGAATGCTTTTTTTCATAATTTCTTAACACCTCCTGATTTATTTTCAGCTTCACAAAAATACAAAAGGAAATCAAAGAGCTTTTATAATTTACCACATTAGTCTCCCATCATCTATAATCATGTACTTTGCCTTTTTGCCTGTTACCATGGATGTATTGTCCATATCCAAGCCAATATTTGTAGTTTGCATTACATAATTTTCCTGTTGCTTACTGAAAAACCACATTTTACCAAGTCTTCCCCCTTTGCTTCATCATTTCCTTCTCATTATTGGATTATTGCTATCAGCCTACAAAAAAAAAAAAAAAAAAAAAAAAAGACCTCCAATGTCCCTAAAATACTGTAATACCTTACAATTAAAAAATTACAAAGCAACCAAAACATTCTTTGATCCAGTCTCCCCATTTCCCTTTAGCTATTGCCTAATTTCCATGTTCTGTTCTATTTTATTTTATTATTTTATTTTTAATATTTTAATTTCAGTGTACTTAATGTAGAGAGCTATACATCAGTTTCAGGTGTACAATACTGTGACTTATCAATTCTACCCATTACTCAGTGCTCATCATGACAAGGCTTTTCTTATTTCCCTTCATCTATTTCATCCATTTGCCCCACCCACCTTTTTTCCTGGTAACCATCAGTTCTCTATTGTTAACAATCTGTGTTTTAGGTTTTTCTTTGTTCAATTGCTTTGTTTCTTAAATTCTACATATGAGTGAAATCATATGGTATTTGTCTTTCTCTGACTGATTTATTTACTTAGCATTATATTCTCTAAGCCCATCCATGTTATTGCAAATGGAAAGATTTCATTACTTTTTATGGCTGAATAGTATTCCGTTGTATATATACATAAACATGTCTTCCTTATCCATTTGACAGTTCATGGACACTTGAGCTGCTTCCCTATCTTGGCTACTATAAATAATGCTGCTATAAACTAGGGTGAATGTTTCTCTTTGATTAGTGTTTTTGTATTCTTTGGATAAATACCCAGTAGTGCGATTAGTGGATCATAGGGTAGTTCTATTTTTAACTTTTTGAGGAACCTCCGTACTGTTATCCAGAGTAGCTGCACCAGTTTGCATTCCCATCAACAGTGTAACAAGATTCCTTTTTTTTCAACATCCTTGCCAACACCTTTTGTTTTTTGTGTTATTGATTTTAGCTATTCTGACAAGTGTGAGGTGGTATCACACTAATTTTGATTCACATTTCCCTGATAAGTGATACAGAATATCTTTTCATGTGTTTGTTGGCCATCTGTGTGTTTTATTTGGAGAAATGTCTGTACATATTTTAATTGGATTATTTGGTTTTGGAGTGTTGAGTTTTTTAAGTTCTTTATATATTTTGTGTACTAACCCTTTAATGGATATTTCATTTGCAAATATCTTCAACAATTCCATAGGTTGCCTTTTAGTTTTATTGGTTGTTTCCTTCGTTGTGCAGAAGCTTTTTATTTTGATGATGTCCCAATAGTTTATTTTTGCTTTTGTTTTCCTTGCCTAAGGAGTCATCTAGAAAAAGTTGCTGTGGCCAATATCAGGAAAATTACTACCTGTGCTCTCTTCTAGGATTTTTATGGTTTCAAGTTTCACATTAGGTCTTTAATCCATTTCAAATTTATTTCTGTGTGTGGTGTAAAAAGATAATCTGATTTCTTTCTTTGCATATTGCTGTCCAGCTTATCCAACACCATTTCTTGAAGAGACTGTCTTTTTCCCATTGGATAGTCTTTCCTGCTTTGTTGAAGATTAATTGACCGTATAATTGTCAGTTGATTTCTGGATTTGCTATTCTATTCCATTGATTGATATGTCTGTTTTTGTGCCAGTACCACACTGTTTTGATTACTTCAGTTTTTTAATGTAACTTGAAGTCCAAAATTATGATGCTTCCAGTTTTGCTTTTCTTTTTCAAGAATCTTTGGCTATTCAAGATCTTTTGTAGTTGCATACAAATTTTAGGATTACTCTTTTAGTTCTGTGAAAAATGCTATTGGTATTTGATAGGAATTGCTTGAATGTGTAGATTGCTTTGGGTAGTATAGACATTTTAACAATATTTGTTCTTCCAATCCATGAACATGCAATGTCTTTCTATTTCTTTTTGTCTTCAATTTCTTTGATAAGTGGTTTATAGTTTTCAGAGTACAGGTCGTTCATCTCTTTGGGTAGATTTATCCCTAAGTATCTTATTATTTTTAATTCAATTGTAAATGGGAACGTTTTCTTAATTTCACTTTCTGCTTTTTCATTAGTAGTGTCTAGGAATGCTACAGATTTCTTTACATCTCTTTTCTGTCCTGGGATTTTATTGAAATTGTTTATAAGTTCTAGAAATTTTTTGGTGGAGTCTTTCACATTTTATGATTTTTTTTAATGTTTATTCTTGAGAGAGAGAAAGAAAGAGAAAGGGACAAAGCATGAGTTGGGGAGTGGCAGAGTAAGAGAGGGACACAGAATCTCAAGCAGACTCCAGGCTCTGAGCTGTCAGTACAGAGCCCAATACGGGGCTCAAGTTCATGAGCCGTGAAATCATGACCTGAGTGGAAGTTGGATATTTAACCAAGTGGGCCACCCTGGTGCTCCCACATTTTCTACATATAGTATATGTCATCTGCAAATAGGGAGAGTTTCTTTCTTATAATTTGGATCCCTCTTATTTCTTCTTGTCAGAGTGCCGTGGCAAGGACTTCTAAGACTATGTTGAATAACAGTAGTGAGAGTAAAAATTCTTGTTTTCTTCTTGATGTTAGGAGAAAGGCTTTCAGTGTTTCCCCATTGAGGATGATGTTAACTGTGAGTTTTCATATATGGTCTTTCTTATGTTGAGGTATCTTCCATCTAAACATACTTTGTTGAGGGTTTTTTAAAATCATGAATGGATGTTGGACTTTGCCATATGCTTTTTCTGATCTATTGAAATGATTATATGGTTTTTGTCCTTTCTCTTATCAATGTGATGCATCACATTGATTGACTTTGTGAATATTAAACCACTATTGCAAGCCAGGGTTAAATCCTACTTAATCATGTTGAATATTTTTAAAGTATTTTTGTACTTAGTTTGCTACTATTTTATTAAAGATTTTGCATTTATGTTCATCTGAGATATTGGCCTGTAGTTCTCTTTGTTTGTGGTTTCTTACCTCTATACTATCGTTTTTGGTCTCTCTTTTACCTTTCATAATATTTCTTACACATCTTGTTTAGTGGTATTATTTATCTGGGAAACAATTTATCTCTCCGTCTCTTCTGAATGATAGCTTTGCCAGATGGAGTATTTTGGCTATAGGTTCCTCCCATTCAGCAATTTGAATATATCACGGCACTCCTTTCTGGCTTGGAAAGTTTCTGCTAAAAAATATGCTGATAGCCTTATGCAATTTCCTTTGTATGTAACTGTCTTCTTTCATCTTGCTGCTTTTAATATTTTTCTTTACCATTATATTTTGCCATTTTAATTAAAATATATTTTGGTGTGGATCTACTTTTGTAGGTTTTGTTGGGGTTCTCTGTGCCTTCAGGATCTGGATATATTTTCCCTTCCCCACATTAGGGAAGTTTTCAGCTAGTATTTCTTCAAATAACTTATCTGTCCCCCTTTTTCTCTTCCTCTCTTACTCCTATAATGTGAATGTTATTATGTTTGATGAAGTCACTGAGTTCCCCAAGTCTATTCTCATTTTACATAATTCTTTTTTTTTCTCTCCTTTGTTCAGCTTGATTACCTTCCATTAGTTTGTCTTCTAGATCATTAATTCCTTCCTCTGCTTCTTCTAGCTTACTGTTCATTGCATTAAGCATGTTTCTCATTTTATTTACTGAGCTCTTTATTTCTGCTATGTCATTCCTTATCTGTGTGTGAATGATCTCACTGATGTTCTCAACTCTTTTCTGAAGCCCAGTGAGTTTCCTTATGATAATTTCTTTAGATTCTCCATCAGGTATATTATTTGTATCTGTTTCACTGAGATCTCAAGGCCATGGCCTTGTCCTATTCTTTCATTTTGGGCAAATTCTTCTGTCTTCTCATTTTTTCTAAGTCTCTGTGCCTATTTTTTTTTGTGTGTTTCGAGAGTCAGCTACATCTCCTATTCTTGAGGGAAATGGCTTTATGAAGAAGTGGTCCTATAGTGCCCTGCAATATAGTGTTCCCTTTTCCTCAAGGCCTTGTGCTTCCAGGAATGTTTCCAATGTGTATTTCATGCACCCTGCTGTTGTGTCCTAGATGCTTTATCCTTTAGGCCAGTCATCTCCAAAGGCTCTCTTTGACTGTTGTGGGCAGTGTTTTGTCTGTGATGAGTTTTAACTAGTTATTATCTGGTCTGCCTTGAGACTGACATGAGACCGGCACTGCTATCACTGGAACCAATGCCTTGCAAAACTCCCAAGTTAGGAGACATGGTTTTGGTGGCAGTTTGGGCCATTCTTCTGGAGGAGAAGGCACAGTGCTTGTACTGAGGGAAGTGTGACTGGAAAGGACAGTTTTTCTAGAGTGGAGTACGTGATGAGGATTGGTGTAAGCAAGTTAGGTGGCAAGTATCAGTGCTGTAATGGTTCCTGCAGGTGGCCCTGTGCTTATGTTGAGGGGTGTGGGAGGAAAATGGTGTCTGCCAGTTCCTTTCTTCCTGGAGAGTTCTCTCTGTGAACACTGCTTCTCTGGGACATGTCTCAAGATGAACTCCTAATCTCCCTAATGTGTGCCCTCGGTGATCTTCAGAGCACTGTTTCCAAGCTGATTGTCTATAGACTGCTCTGTCTTCTCTCCAAGAGCAGCCCCACTGTTCTTGGAGCTATGTCAGAGCCAACCCCACTAGCCTTTAACTCAAGGCTTTAAGACCACTGGTTGCTAGAACTCACAAAATTCAGACCCTCTCACTCTCAAAGCCAACAAATAGGGATTTTTTTCCCCCCATGTGCTCCCCTGTGTACTAGTTTGTCTCGCATCCTTCTCCCTGACCACGGCTCCCTCCACACTGCAGTAGCCATGATTTGTTTCTCCGTCTGCATCTCCAGACTTTCTACCTTCTTCCATGTGTTCTCTTTTCTACCATTAGTTGTGGAGTTTGTTTTACCAGTCTTCAGATCAATTTCTAAGCTATTTAGGATGATTTATAGCTATCTGGTTATATTCGTGGGACAACGTGAGCCTAGGATCCTCCAACTCCTCTGCCATCTTCTTCAACCTCTTCCCAGTGGTCAATTCTTAATCGTCTTTCCTTTCACTTTTCTGCAGCATTGGACACAGGTGAGCTCCTTTTTTTGAAGTCTATTTTCATTTGCCTTCCATTTTCTCTCCTAGTTAATGGTTAATTAACTGGTTAATGCTTTTTAATTTTTTTTCTTTCAACATTTTATTTCTTTATTTTTTATTTTTAAATAGTTTATTGTCAAGTTGATTTACATATAACACCCAGTGCTCATCTCAGCAAGTGCCTCCTCCATGCTCATCACTCCCCTTCCCTTCAGCCCTCAGTTTGTTCTCAGCATTCAAGAGTCTCTCATGGTTTGCCTCTCCCCAACTACTTTTCCTCTTCTTCTCCCTCATGGTCCTCTGTTAGCCTCTTCCTAATCCACCTATATGTACAAACATATGATGTCTGTCCTTCTCTGCCTGACTTATTTCGCTCAGCATAACACCCTCAACTTCTATCCATGTTGCTACACATGGCCAGATTTCATTCTTTCTGATTTCCATGTAGTATTCCATTATATAGATAAACCACACCTTCTTGATCCATTCATCTGTTGATGGACACTTAGGCTCTTTCCATGTTTTAGCTATTGTGGAGAGTGCTGCTGTGAACATTGGGGTACATGTGCTCCTATGCATCAGCACTCCTGTATCCCTTGGGTAAATTCCTAGCAGTGCTATTGCTGGGTCATAGGGGAGTTCTAGTGTTAATTTTTTTGAGGAACCTCCATACTGTTTTCTAGAGGGGCTGCACCAGTTTGCATTCCCACCGACAGTGTAGGAGGGTGCCCGTTTCTCCACATCCTCGCCAACATCTAAAGTCTCCTGATTTGCTCATTTTAGCCACTCTGACCGGCATGAGGTGATACCTCAGTGTGGTTTTGATTTGTATTTCCCTGATGATGAGGGATGCTGAGCATTGTTTCATGTTGTCTGTTGGCCACCTGGATGTCCTCTTTGGAGAAGTTTCTCTTCAAATCTTCTGTCCATTTCTTCACTGGATTATTTGTTTTTTGGGTATGGAGTTTGATGAGTTCCTTATAGATTTTGGATACTAACCCTTTATCTGATATGTCATTTGCAACTATCTTTTCCCATTTTGTCAGTTGCCTATGAGTTTTATTGATTGTTTCCTTTGCTGTGCAGAAGCTTATAATCTTGATGAGGTCCCAGTAGTACTTTTTTGCTGTTGATTCCCTTTCCTTTGGGGATGTGTCAAGTAAGAAATTGCTGCGGTGGAGGCTGTTTCCTGATTTCTCCTCTAGGGTTTTGATGGTTTCCTGTCTCACATTCAGGTTCTTTATCCATTTTGAGTTTATTTTTGTGTATGGTGTGAGAAAATGATCTAGTTTCATTCTTCTGCATGTTGTTGTCCAGTTCTCCCGGCACCATCTATTAAAGAGGCTGTCCTTTTTCATTGTATACTCTTTCCTACTTTGTCAAAGATTAGTTGGCCATACATTTGTGGGTCCAGTTCTAAGTTCTCCATTCTATTTCATTGGTCTATGTGTTTGTTTTTGTGCCAATACCATACTCTCTTGATGATGACAGCTTTATAGTAGAGGCTAAAGTCTGGGATGGTGATGCCTCCCGTTTTTGTTTTCTTTTTCAATATTACTTTGGCTATTCGGGGTCTTTTGTGGTTCCATACAAATTTTAGGATAGTTTATTCTAACTTTGAGAAGAATGCTGGTACAGTTTTGATTGGGATTGCATTGAATGTGTAGATTGCTTTGGGTAGTAATGACATTTTAACAATATTTATTCTTCCAATCCATGAGCATGGAATATTTTTCCATTTCTTTGTGTCTTCTTCAGTGTCCTTCATAAGTTTTCTATAGTTTTCATCATACAGATCTCCTATATCTTTGGTTAGGTTTATTCCCAGGTATTTTATGTTTTTTGTGCAATTGTGAATGGGATCAGTTACTTGATTTCTCTTTCTGTTGCTTCATTATTGGTGTATAAAAATGCAACCTATTTCTGTATTTTGATTTTGTACCCTGCAACTCTGCAGAATTCATGGATCAGTTCTAGTAGGCTTCTGGTGGAGTCTGCCGGGTTTTCTCTGTAGAGTATCATGTGGTCTGTGAAAAGTGAAATGTTTGCCTTCTTCTTTACCAATTCTGATGCCTTTTATTTCCTTTTTTACGTCTGATGGCTGATGCTAGGACTTCCAGCAGTATGTTAAACAACATTGGTGAGAGTGGCTATCCATGTTGTGTTCCTGATTTCAGGGGGAAAGCTCTCAGTTTTTCCCCAGATACTAGCAAATCAAATTCAACAGCACATAAAAAGAATTATCCACCCTGATCTAGTGGGATTGATTCTTGGGTTACAAGGCTGGTTCAATATTCACAAATCAATCAATGTGATACATCACATTAAAAAAGAAAAGATAAAATCCATATGATCCTGTCGATAGATGCAGAAAAAAGCAACTGACAAAATACAGCATCCTTTCTTAATAAAGACCCTCGAGAAAGTAGGGATAGAAAGAACTTACTTAAACATCATAATTTTTTTTTATTGCATAGTCAAAAGGCTGAGAAGCAATTAATTTTTTTAAAAAAAATCTTTATTTATTTTTGAGGAGGAAAGAATATGTGCTGTGAACAAGGGAGTGGCAGAGAGAAATGGTGAGAGAATCTCAAGCAGTACTGTGAGTGCACAGCCCGACATGGGACTCAATCTCAGGGAACCATGAGATCATCACTTGAGTCAAATTCAAGACTGGGACCCTTAACATACTAAGCCACCCAGGTGCCCCACTGATCAACCCTTCTTAATCAAACTTTCATAAAAATGAAAGGAAAACAATTTAAAATTTTTTCATATAGTACATCTTTAATCTTTTGAATAAATGAAGGGCTGCCATTTTTAGTGGGCTTTAATTGCAAATATTTGCTATAAAACAAAGTTACCATGACTAATGCAAGTTTAATGAAAATCCAGATACTAAATTTTAGTTTCTATTTGATGAACTATAAAAGAGAGTGGTACTATTTTACTTCCTGCTTATTTTTTGGTGACTTTTTGAATACACTGAGTTGTAAAAATTTGCAGAGTATTCATTTTGATAGAGATTAATGAAATCAGTCCAGGTAGTTTAAGTGAAGCTTGAAATAAGGAATATACTAAAGATGTGAAAGATACTACTGATTATATAACAATTTGGCATACAGGACATAATTATCAATTAATATTCCATGAATTTGGGAGTTTGGTCACTTGTGATAAAGGAAAGAGTTTGCCAAAATAAGAATGTAGTCAATCTTTGGGTAGGGTGGGAAGAAGGTGGTATTTCTTTCTTTAAGGATAAAATAAACATTTTAAGAACTATTATAATTTCTAAGTGGCTTTTTGGCAAAAGTACATTTGCAAAAAGTTTTCTATTTGTTTTATATTCCTTTTTAAAATCAACATTTATCCGGGCGCCTGGGTGGCTTAGTCAGTTAAGCGTCCGACTTTCACTTAAGTCATGATCTCGCGGTTCGTGGGTTCAAGCCCCGCGTCGGGCTCTGTGCTGACTGCCAGCTCAGACCCTGGAGCCTGTTTCAGAGTCTGTATCTCCCTCTCTCTCTGACCCTCCGCTGCTCACGCTGTCTCTCTCTCTCTCTCTCTATCTCTCCTAGAAATAAATAAAAAATATTAAAAAATAAATAAATAAAATAAAATCATAAAATTTCTCTAAGCCTTAGTTTGTGTTAGTTTTGTAATGTTTCTCCAAAGAAGCTTCAATAGATGATCTTCTACTCTCACTGGTAAAAGAAGCCTGAAAAAATAAAACCCAGCTATAATGTGGATTAAATTTATTAGCATTGTCAGTTTCAAATAATGCTAAACACTAGCTCAACTTATCCTAAGCAATAAGGGATTTATTACTTGACATAATAAAAAGTCTGGAGGTAAGGCCGACTCATGATTGCCTAAAATGCCAAGTTACTATTCTCATGACCTAATCAATAGCCCAGGTTCTTTTCATTCAATATTAAAACTAGTAGTTACCTTTATAGTTACAATGTGATCCCACCTTGTCTAAATGTCTCATCTTCACACTCTAAAAATGCAAAGGCAAAAAAGATTACACTTTCCTTGTATCTATCTATCTATCTATCTATCAATCTATCTATTTTGCTTTTATTTTTAAAAATTTTTTTTCTTAAATAGTTTATTGTCAAGTTGGTTTCCATATAACAGTGCTCATTCCAAAAAGTGCCCTCCTCCATGCCCATCACCGCCCTTCCCCTCAGCCCTCAGTTTGTTCTCAGCAATCAGGAGTCTCTCATGGTTTCCCTCCCTCCCTCTCCCCAACTATTTTTCCCCTTCTCCTCCCCCATGGTCCTCTTTTAAGTTCCTCCTAGTCCTCCTATACAAGCAAACATATGAATAAGTCAGGCAGAGAAAGATATCTATATATTTTCTTAAAAATATTTTTCACCAGGGGCACCTGGCTCGCTCAGTCAGTTAAGTGTTGGACTTAACTATGGAAAGAGCCCAAATGTCCATCTACTGATGAATGGATAAAGAAGAAATGGTATATATTTATAATGCAATATTACACAGCCATTGGAAAGAATGAAATTTTGCCATTTGAAATGATGTAGAGGAAGCTAGGATATATTATGCTATGCAAATAAGTCAGTCAGAGAAAGACAAATACCATATGATTTCACCCATATTTGAAATTTGAGAAACAAAACAGATGAACATCTGGGAAGGGAAAAGAAAAGAGAAAGGAAAACAAACCATAAGAGACTCATACCAGGAGTGAGCAAACTGAGGGTTGATGGAAGGATGTAGGTGGAGGATGAAGTAGATGGGTGACTGGTATTAAGGAGGGAACTTGTGATGAGCACTGGGTACTGATGAATCACTGGTAACTGACGAATCACTGGTAAGGGATGAATCACTGAATTCTACTCCTGAACCCAGTTCAATACTGTATGTTAACAGACTAGAATTTTTTTTTTTATAATTTTACTGTTAACAAAGAAAATGTTTTTTGTTGTTGTTGTTCTCTTCCTAAATTGCTTTTATTTATTTATTTATTTTTTACAAATAGATTATTGTCAAATTAGTTTCCACATAACACCCAGTGCTCATTCCCACAAGTGTCCTCCTCCATGCCCATCCCTCCTCCCCCCCACATCCACCAGTCCTCAGTTTTTGTCAGCATTCAAGAGTCTCTCATGGTTTGCCTCTCCCTTTCCCCCACCATTTCCGCCCTTCTTCTCTCCCTTGGTCCTCTGTTAAGTTCCTCCTAATCCTCCTATACGTGCACACATATGATATTTGTCTTTCTCTGCCTGACTTATTTCGCTCAGCATAACACCCTCAAGGTCCATCCATGTTGCTACACATGGCCAGATTTCATTGTTTCCCATTGCCATGTAGTATTCCATGGTATAGATAAACCACATCTTCTTGATCCATTCATCTGTTGATGGACACTTAGGCTCTTTCCATATTTTAGCTATTGTGGAGAGTGCTGCTATGAACATTGGGGTACATGTGCTCCTATGCCTCAGCATTTCTGTATCCCTTGGGTAAATTCCTAGCAGTGCTATTGCTGAGTCATAGGGGAGTTCTATTGTTAGTTTCCTGAGGAACCTCCACACTGTTTTCCAGAGGGGCTATACCAGTTTACATTCCCACCAACAGTGTAGGAGGATGCCTGTTTCTCCACATCCTCGCCAGCATCTAGAGTTCTCTGATTTGCTCATTTTAGCCACTCTGACTGGCGTGAGGTGGTATCTCAGTGTGGTTTTGATTCGTATTTCCTTGATGAGGAGGGATGCTGAGCATCGTTTCATGTGTCTCTTGGCCATCTGGATGTCCTCTTTGGAGAAGTGTCTGTTCATATCTTCTGCCCATTTCTTCACTGGGTTGTTTGTTTTTCGGGTGTGTAGTTTGGTGAGTTCCTTATAGATTCTTGATATTAACCCTTTATCTGATATGTCATTTGCAACTATCTTTTCCCATTCTGTCGGTTGCCTATTAATTTTCTGGGTTGTTTCCTTTGCTGTGCAGAAGCTTTTAATCTTGAGGAGGTCCCAACAGTTTATTTTTGCTCTTGATTCCCTTGCTTTTGGGGATGTGTCAAGTAAGAAGTTGCTGCAGTGGAGGTCAAGGAGGTTGTATCACATTGATTGATTTGCGAATGTTGAACCAGCCCTGGAACCCAGAAATTAATCCCACTTGATCTTGGTGGATGATTCTTTTTATATGCTGCTGGATTCGATTTGCAGGGATCTTGTTGAGAATTTTTGCATCCGTATTCATCAAGGATATTGGCCTGTAGTTCTCTTTTTTTGCTGGATCTCTGTCTGGCTTGGGAATCAGAGTGATGCTGGCTTCATAAAATGAGTCTGGGAGTTTTCCTTCGATTTCTATTTTTTTTTAAATATTTTTTATTTATTTCTAGGAGAGAGAGAGAGAGACAGCGTGAGCAGGGGAGGGTCAGAGAGAGAGGGAGTCACAGACTGAAACAGGCTCCAGGCTCTGAGCTGGCAGTCAGCACAGAGCCCGACGCAGGGCTCGAGCCCACGAACTGCGAGATCATGACCTAAGCGAAAGTCGGACGCTTAACCGACTACGCCACCCAGGCGCCCCCGATTTCTATTTTTTGGAATAGCTTGAGAAGAATTGGGATTAATTCTGTTTTAAATGTCTGGTAGAATTCCCCAGGGAAGCCATCAGGTCCAGTGCTCTTATTTGTTGGGAGATTTTTGATCACTGATTCAATTTCTTCACTCGTTATGGGTCCGTTCAGGTTTTCTATTTCTTCCCGTGTGAATTTTGGTAGTGAGTGTGTGTTTAGGAATTTGTCCATTTCTTCTAAGTTGTTAACTGACTAGAATTTAAGTTAAAAATTTTTTGAAAAGAACAAAAAAATAGCTAAGTAATTCCACTATTAAAATTTGTATTCCAAAATATATATATATATATATATATATATATATATTTTTTTTTTTTTTTAAGATGTCTTGGTAAGTTAGAGAAGAATTACAGAGGGAAGGGACTTTAAAATATTCATGATAGGAAGTAGTAGACTGTGAAAAGACAAACAGGAAGGAGAAAACACCCTTTAGAAACTGATGTCAAAGAGAAAGAGCAGCACAAGGGGAAACTTAGGTCTTGGAAAATAAAAGGCAAGCAAGTAATTGAAATACATACAACTATATTCTTCATCAGAAAAAAATCCACTTAAATATTTGGATTGATAGAAGAGGATTTACTGAACTAGGAATGTTTCCCCAGTGCTATAAGAAACTGATAACTAGATCTACTCAGAGGTATTACCAAAAAATCATAAAATATGTTCCTACGTATTCGATTGATTAAAATTTTATCCCTATCCTAAAATTATGAAACAGAAGAAACCTGTAAGACAGCATTCCAAGCTTAATTTAATATATTGGAATAAATATTTAGGTTTATAAAGAAATATTTTGAATCAGAAATTCAAAAACTATAGGCCAAATAAACTCAGAAGTGGAAAAAGTGAAGAGAACAGTGAATTTAGGAAAATAATCCTGGGTATGAAGATTAGGGTATAAAGTGTCCATAAGAGAATAGACTCAAATAAAAATTTTATGAGGTGCTTTGAAGTTAAGAAAACAATCAAGGGAATATAAGGGTAATAAAGGAAATAGTTTTAAAAAAGAAAAAGTATTGGAAATGGAAGATACAGAAAGGAAGGATACAATTTATAAAATTGATGTTTCTGATGAATAGAAAAACAAAATAATGTAGCAGTCCTCATAATTAAAGGTATAATCTAAAAAAAATGTCAGGAAATAAAAATAAGCCCTGAATATATAAATTATAAGTTCCTATAAAGTATATGGGAAAAGTACATTGGAATGTTCAACCCCAACACGTATTCTTATAAGACTATTAGATTTCAAAGATAAAAATGAAATATTAAAAGAGCAAAAGCATTATATTGGCCTCATGATTTTCAAAAGACTCATACTAAGCAAGACAGTAGAGAAGTAGCTTTTAAAATAAACTCAAAAAAAATGTTAACCAAGGATTTTCTATCAAGCTTAACGATCTTTCAAGCATCAAGGCTCTAAAATAAGTTGTTAACATATGAAACATAGAAAATTCTACATATGTGAACTTTTCTTCTAAAATTTACTAGCAGATGAGTTTCATCCTTTAAGAGATGACGTGGAATACTTCAGTAAAAGGACTAATGGTGTGACATACACACACAGACATGTATGTATGTACACATCAAATTTTAGAAGAAAGAGATGATTATGAAATAATAAGGGCCAAATACTATTTGTAATAAAGTAGAAAAGTATAGCTTAAAAATGGGGAATCAGGGAAAGGTAAAATAAAAGTAGAATAAGCTCATTTATTGCTGTATAGACAATAGATGGGAATTAAGGATCCCATTGAAAGCTGACAAACTAGATAGTTAAAGATGAAATAAGGAAACCTTGGATTATAGTCATCAAAAACATATGTGTACAAATATTTCCACAAGAACAAAAAGTCAAACTTTTCTAAATACTGTGTGTATAGACTATTATTGCATGTGTGTATGAATATGTTTATCTGGTAGAGAAAGAAATATAGCAAGCAGAAGACATATAATTTATAAACCCTTAAGACAAGGTTAAGGCAAATATATGTTATACATACTTAACATGCTATATGCTGTATATAGAGATTCACCTCTCATACAATGGTTTAGGAAGGCTTAAAATAAAGACATGAACAAAAGTATACCACGGCTGTGAAAATAAGATAGCAGGGTAACAATCCTCTTATCAGCCAATATAGAATACAAGTCAAAACTCATTTAAGGTGATGAAGGGCGCTTGTACTAAAAATCACAAATCGGAGAGGAGGGGCAAATGGTGGAGAAGTAGGGAGCTCCATACCTGCACTCGCGCCCATGCATCACACGGAAAAGATCTGAAGCCATAGGAAACCGTACCAAACCCAAGAGATTGGGAGAAAAAGGACGCAGATTCCACTGAGAAAGCCTTCTAACGTGAGTGCGAACTGGGGAAGATAAAATCGGGCCTGGAGTGGAGACTGGAGAGAAGGACCACCCCCCTCTGTGGGGAGTGAGAGAGGAAAAAGAGAGTCCGAAACAGAAAAACTTCCGCTCGGGGGAAAAAACCTCCGCTCGGGGTGCAGAAAACCTTTGCGCACAAAATACCTGCGCGTCAGGGCCCCCCACACTCCAAGTTGCCAGGGAGGGGCTCCGCTCGCGGTTTGCTTCTTTGTGCTGGCTACTGGCTGGCTGGTAGAGGTTGTGCGCCTGCAGCTATTGCCCTCCAAGGGTGGGCTTGGCCCCCTGGAGGAGGCGCGCGCAGGCCCCCGGCGCCCGTGCTCCTAGCTGGCTGGAACTCTAGAGGGAAGGCTAAGCGCTAAGAACTGGCAGATTTGACCGTGAGTTCATGTTTTGGGTGATTGAGACGCAGAGGGAACTTGATTTCCTCACTCCAGCGGGCTCAGCGCGCCGGCAGACGAGGCCCCCCGCCCCGCCCAGGCTCCCCAGCCTGACCGGAGGAGAGGGAGCAGCGGCTTCTGGCTCCACCCCCAGAGCTTCCCAGGAAGATTGGAATTGCCCTGAGGGGGTAGCCAGGGGATTCCCTGAGGCTATTTCAGCAGGGAGCTTGGACAGGGATTTGGAGGCTGGGACTGGCCTGGGTTGAAAAGCTCAACAAACTTTGGCTGAGCCCCTGGCCCAGGAAGTTTACACGCCTATAAAAGCCAGGCGCCACCTATAAAACGCCACCACTCTCCTCCCTACAACAGCGAAGGCAGAATCCCCACGAGACACATTGGATCACACCATGCCCATGCCTGCTTGAGAGCTGCCCTCCTCCCTTCCCCCCACCTTTTTTGGGCGGGGTTTGGTTTTGGTGTTTCTTTTTGTTTGTTTGTTTGTTTTTCTCTTTTTTTCCACAGAACACTGACCTGATTACCTCTGGTCACCGGCGTGCTTAAACAATCAAATTTAGTCCGTTCTGTAGATGTAAATTCTACACCTCCCGACCTTTTCATCTCTTTCTCTCAGGAGTAATTAGACTATATAGTTTCTCGGGATAATACCAGCGTCCTTCTCTCACCTAACCAACCATACTCCACCTTTTAACTCTTTGAAAAAAGCTTCTTATCCCTTCTGCCTGTTCATTCTATTTCAAATTTTGCTTCATTCCCCCCCCACCGCCCTGTCTTCTCTCTCTGTATTTATCCTCTTCAACCAGCACTGCATACATCCCGCTATTTAATTATAGCTGGGAAATCCGATTATATGCTATAAACCGTTCTTTGTCCATCGGTATTTTTCTTTTTTCCTTTCCTTTTCTGCCTTTTGACCTTTTTATGTATTCTTTGATTTTCTATTATTCACCCTCCTTCCTCCATCTTTTCCCTCAACTTTTTCGCTGTCCCTCTCGGTTTGCATTTTAGTCGGATTTGTCTGTGCGTTTGTGTGCCCCTGCTCCCTGTGTGTTTGTCAGGCTGTTTTCCTCTCCAGGGCTTCCTCAAGAAACAAGCCAAAGTCCACATGTTGGAGAAGCCCAGATATCACTACGAGTAGGAAAACAAAATAACCAAGGTCTCAACAAGAGAGACAAAGAGATACCATTCAAAAAACACTCTCTGAAAGGATAGGCCCTGGACAGTCAAAGAGTCTTCCTGGATACAGCAGCGCTCACAGGTCCAGAGAGCATAACAGGTCTTTAAAACTAACAAGAGCCAGAAAACTAACTAAAATGAAGAAACGAAAAAGCTCTCCCCCAAAGAAACTCCCAGAAGAATTGACAGCTAATGAACTGCTCAAAACAGATATAAGCAGCATAAATGAACAAGATTTTAGATTGATAATCATAAAATTAATAGCTGGGCTTGAAAAAAACATAAGGGACATCAAAGAAACTATGGCTACAGACAAAATGGAGAATATAAATAGGCATGAAGAATTAAAAAATGCGATAAATGAGATACATAATAAATTAGAGGCCTCCAATGCACGTATTGAAGAGGCAGAAAGGAGAATAAGTGATTTAGAAGACACCATTATAGAAAAACAAGAAGCTGACAGAAAAAGAGACAAACTGATCCAAGAACATGAAAGAAGAGTTCGAGAGCTCAGCGACACGGTCAAACGCAACAATATCTGTATCATAGGAATCCTAGAAGAGGAAGAGAGGGGGGAAAGGTGCTGAAGGAGTCCTGGAACAAATTATAGCAGAGAACTTCCCCGACCTGGGAAAAGAAGTAAACGTTGAAATACAAGAGGCTCAGAGGACGCCCCTCAGATGTAATATGAATCGACCTTCTCCAAGGCATATCATAGTAAAAATGGCAAAATATAAGGACAAAGAGAAAATTTTGAAAGCAGCTAGGGAGAAAAGGGCCCTAACATACAAAGGGAAACCTATCAGAGTGGTGACAGACCTATCTACTGAAATGTGGCAGGCCAGAAAGGAATGGCAAGAGATCTTCAATGTGATGAACAGAAAAAATTTGCAGCCAAGAATCCTCTACCCAGCAAGCCTGTCATTCAAAATAGAAGGAGAGATAAAAACCTTTCCAAATAAACAGAAATTGAAAGAATTTGTCACCACGAAGCCAGCCCTACAAGAAATCCTGAGGTGGACACTCTGAAGGAAATGATGCAAGGAGAAAAGATACCAGAGACACGACCACAAGCATGAACTCCAGAAAGGACACAAGACTCTAAACCCACATATCTCAAAATATAACACTGAATGTAAATGGGCTGAATGCTCCAATAAAAGATATAGAGTAGTAAAATAGATAAAACAAAACAAAACAAAATCCATCTATATGCTGTCTACAAGAAACTCATTTTAGACTTACTTCAGATTAAAAGTAAGGGGAAGGAGAAATAGATATCATGCTACTGGAAATCTAAAGAAAGCAGAAGTAGCTATACTTACATCAGACAAACTGGACTTTAAATTAAAGAAAATAACAAGAGATGAAGAAGAGCACTACCTAATAATTACAGGGTCCATCCATTAGGAAGAGCTAACAATCATAAATGTCTATGCACCAAATATGAGAGCACCTAAATATCTAAAACAACCACAAACAGAAACGAGCTTATAGATAAGAATATGCTAATAGCAGGGGACTTCAATATTCCACTTACAGCAATGGATAGGTCAACCAGACAGAAAATCACTAAAGAAATAATGGACTTGAAAGACACTTTGGACCAGATAGATCTGACAGATATATTTAGAACTCTACATCTTGAGGCCAGGGAATTTACTTTCTTCTCAAGTACACATGGCATATTCTCTAAGATAGATCACATACTGGGACATAAAGCAGCCCTCAATAAATATAAAAGAATAGAGATCATACCATGCACAATGTCAGATCATAATGCTTTGAAACTTGAAATCAATCACAGGAAGAAGCCTGGAAAACCCCCAAAAACATGGAGGTTAAAGACCACCCTACTAAAGATGAATGGGCTAATCAGGCAATTAGGGATGAAATTAAAAAATATATGGAAACAAACGAAAATGAAAACACAACAATCCAAAATCTATGGGATGCGGCAAAAGCAGTCTTAAGAGGAAAGGACATTGCACTCCAGGCCTATTTCAAGAAACTAGAAAAAGTGCAAGTCCAAAATCTAATAGCTCACCTAAAGGAACTAGAGGCAGAGCAACAAGAACGCCCTAAAACCAGTAGAAGAGAAATAGTAAAAATCAGAATAGAAATAAACAACATAGAGACCAAAGAAATAATGGAACAGATCAATGAAACCAAGAGTTGGTTTTTTGAAAAAATAAACAAAATTGACAAACCTCCAGCCAGGCTTCTCAAAAAGAAAAGAGAGAGCACCCAAATACACAAATTCATGAATGAAAATGGACTTATTACAACCAACCCCACAGAAATACAGGCAATTATCAGGGAATACTATGAAAAACTATATACCGACAAATTGGACAACGTAGAAGAAATGGACAAATTCCTAAACGCACACTCACTACCAAAATTCACACGGGAAGAGATAGGTAATCTGAACAGACCCATAACGAGTGAAGAAATCGAATCAGTGATCAAAAATCTCCCAACAAATAAGAGCCCTGGACCAGATGGCTTGCCCGGGGAATTCTACCAGACGTTTACAATAGAACTAATACCAATTCTTCTCAAGCTATTCCAAAAAATGGAAAGCGAAGGAAAACTCCCAGACTCATTTTATGAAGCCAGCATCACTCTGATTCCCAAGCCAGACAGAGATCCAGCAAAAAAAAAGAGAACTACAGGCCAATATCCTTGATGAATACGGATGCAAAAATTCTCAACAAGATCCTTGCAAATAGAATCCAATAGCACATAAAAAGAATTATCCACCAAGATAAAGTGGGATTAATTCCTGGGTTACAGGGCTGGTTCAACATTCGCAAATCAATCAATGTGATACATCACATCAACAAAAGAAAAGATAAAAACCATATGATCCTATCGATAGATACAGAAAAAGCATTTGACAAAATACAGCATCCCTTCTTAATAAAGACTCTAGAGAGAGTTGGGATAGAAGAAACTTAATTAAACATCATCAAAGCCATCTATGAGAAGCCTTCAGCTAACATCATCCTCAACGGGGAAAAACTGAGAGCTTTCCCCCTGAGATCAGGAACACGACAGGGATGCCCACTCTCACCACTGTTGTTTAACATAGTGCTGGAAGTCTGATGGAAGCATCAGCCATCAGACACCAAAAGGAAATCAAAGGCATCAGAATTGGCAAAGAGGAAGTCAAACTTTCACTCTTCGCAGAGACATGATACTCTACGTTGAAAACCCAACAGACTCCACCAGAAACCTACTGGAACTGATCCAAGAATTGAGCCAAGTTGCAGGGTACAAAATCAACGTACAGAAATCGGTTGCATTTTTATACACCAACAATGAAGCAACAGAAAGAGAAATCAAGAAACTGATCCCATTCACAATTGCACAAAAAACCATAAAATACCTAGGAATAAATCTATCCAAGGATACAAAAGATCTGTATGAGGAAAACTATAGAAAACTTATGAAGGACATTGAAGAAGACACAAAGAAATGGAAAAACTTCCCATGCTCATGGATAGGATAGGATAGGATATTGCTCATAGGAAAAATAAATATAGTTAAAATGGCATTACTACCCAAAGCAATCAACACATTCAATGCAATTCCAATAAAAATTGCACCAGGATACTTCTCAAAGCTAGAGCAAACTATCCAAAAATTTGTATGGAACCACAAAAGACCCCAAATAGCCAAAGTAATACTGAAAATTAAAACCAAAACGGGAGGTATCACCATCCCAGACTTTAGCCTCTACTACCAAGCTGTCATCATCAAGACAGTATGGTATTGGCACAAAAACAGACACATAGACCAATGGAACAGAATTGAGAACTCAGAAGTGGACCCAAAAGTATACAGCCAACTGATATTTGACAAAGAAGAATATCCAATGGAAAAAAGACAGCCTCTTTTTTTTTTTAATTTTTTAAATGTTTTATTCATTTCTAGCAGAGAGAGAGAGACAGCGTGAGCAGGGGAGGGTCAGAGAGAGAGGGAGAAACAGACTCTGAAACAGGCTCCAGACTCTGAGCTGGCAGTCAGCACAGAGCCTGACGCGGGGCTCAAACCCACGAACCGCGAGATCATGACCTAAGCGAAAGTCGAACGCTTAACCGACTAAGCCACCCAGGCGCCCCAAAAGACAGCCTCTTTAACAGATGGTGTTGGGAGAACTGGACAGCAACATGCAGAAGAATGAAACTAGATCATTTTCTCACACCATGCAAAAAATAAACTCAAAATGGATAAAGGACCTGAATGTGAGGCAGGAAACCATCAAAACCCTAGAGGAGAAAGCAGTAAACAACCTCTTTGACCTCCACCGCAGCAATCTCTTACTTGACACATCCTCCAAAACAAGGGAATCAAGAGCAAAAATAAACGATTGGGACCTCATCAAGATTAAAAGCTTCTGCACGGCAAAGGTAACAACCCACAAAACTAATAGGCAACCAACGGAATGGGAAAAGATAGTTGCAAATGACATATCAGATAAAGGGTTGATATCCAGCATCTATAAGGAACTCACCAAACTCCACACCCAAAAAACAAACATCCCAATAAAGAAATGGGCAGAAGATATGAACAGACACTTCTCCAAAGAGGACATCCAGATGACCAACAAACACATGAAATGATGCTCACCATTCCTCCTCATCAGGGAAATACAAATCAAAACCACACTGAGATACCACCTCACGCCAGTCAGAGTGGCTAAAATGAGCCAATCAGGGAACTCTAGATGCTGGCGAGGATGTGGAGAAACGGGCACCCTCCTACACTGTTGGTGGGAATGTAAACTGGTACAGCCCCTCTGGAAAACAGTGTGGAGGTTCCTCAAAAAATTAACACTAGAACTCCCCTATGACCCAGCAATAGCACTGCTAGGAATTTACCCAAGGGATATAGAAATGCTGAGACATAGGGGCACATGTACCCCAATGTTCATAGCAGCACTCTCAACAATAGCCAAAACATGGAAAGAGCCTAAGTGTCCATCAGCGGACGAAGGGATCAAGAAGATGTGGTTTATCTATACCATGGAATACTACATGGCAATGAGAAAAAATGAAATCTGGCCTTGTGTAGCAACATGGATGGACCTTGAGGATGTTATGCTGAGCGAAATAAGTCAGGCAGAGAAGGACAAATATCACATGTTTGCACATATAGGAGGAACTTAACGGAGGACAGTGGGAGAGAAGAAGGGGGGAAAAAATGGGGGAAAGTGGGAGAGGCAAACCATGAGAGACTCTTGAATGCTGAGAACAAACAGGACTGATGGATGTGGTTGGGGAAGGGGATATGGGCACGGAGAGGGGCACTTGTGGGCATAAGCACTGGGTGTTATATAGAAACCAACTTGACAATAAATTATTTGTAAAAAAAATAAATAAAATAAAAAATAAAATAAAAATCACAAATCACAATGATATAATATTTATATATATTATAATTCTTGTAAGTGACATAGCAACATAGGAACCACTTTTATGAACCAAAATACATAGATAGAAACAGCCTGCATGAGACTTTAACATACCGTGCTCAGTATAACACATGTGAAGTCCTCCAGCCAAAGACCACCAATAACACCTGTAGCTGAACAAGTCATTTTTAATGTTCATTGCATTGAGGAAAACTGCACACCAGGGAAAATACGGAGTGTGTCAATAAGAGGAACTTAGAAAATGCTTATGTTAAAATTTGGACTTATTTAGGAGATATGGGAAGAGCTTATAGAAGAATACCATTGGAAAGTGGGGGTAACTATATTTGTCATTTATTGTATTTTCTTGTAATAATAAGTCTTATCTAGAAGGAGGACAATAGGGGTGAGGCTACAGCAGTAACTGGTAAATGGCCAGATATTTACCATTTTATGTTTTATGTAGTGACCTTTCTTTAAGTGTGTGCCTTTATCGTAAAGTTTGTCTTTTTCATAGTAACAAAATTACCTTGTCAGTATCAGGTTGTTTTGTTCAAGAGGAGAACAGGCCTAGATGAGAATGCTAGGTACCTTACACTGAGGTTTAGTTTCTGATTATCAGGATGCTTACACAAAGTAAGAAGGTAGAATTACTAAAAGTCATAATTGGTAAGGTAAATTCTATATATATATCAACCTTTATGCCCTTATAAGAGAATACATGGATGTTTGTCTATATATGTCTATGTAAAATTGCCTAAATATACATTTATTAGGTCACACTCACATATACACACTAAAACTTCAGTAAGTCCCATAAAAATAGAAATATTATAAGCAATGCTTCTTAATCACTATACAAAAAAACTAGAAATTTTTAATAAAACCATAAAACAACTAAACTCTTTAACCTTGAAATTTAAAAACACTTAGTAAACTTTAGGTCAAAAGAAAGATAAAAATGATATTATTTTTAACAGTACAGAATATGCAAGGTGATTTAAAAATTCCTATCACTAAACACTTTAATAATAAAATTAAGTATTAAAAATGAATTAATTACTCAATTAAAAGCTAGAATAATAATAATGTAAATCTGGGGCACTTGGGTGGCACAGTTGGTTGAACATCCAATTCTTGATTTCAGTTCAGGTCATGATCTCACAGTTCTTAGGACTGAGTCCCACATCAGATCCTGTGCTATAGTGCAGATCTTGCTTGGGATTCTCTCTCCCTCTCTTTCTGCCCATAGCTTGCTTGTGAATGTGCATGCTCTCTCTCTCTTTCTCACTCTCTCTCTCTCAAAATAAATAAAAACTTAAAAAGTAATGTAAATCAAAATAATACACAAAAAAGAAAACAATAGAGATAAAAAATAGAAGTTAATGAGCAAGAGAATAGAAACAGTAGATCTAGGGGCGCCTGGGTGGCGTAGTCAGTTAAGCGTCCGACTTTCACTTAGGTCATGATCTCGCGGTTCATGGGTTCGAGCCCCGGGTCGGGCTCTGTGCTGACTGCCAGCTCAGAACCTGGAGCCTGTTTCAGTCTGTGACTCCCAATCTCTCTGACCATCCCCTGCTCACGCTGTCTCTCTCTCTCTCTCTCCTAGAAATAAATAAAACATTAAAAAAAAAAGAAACAGTAGATCTAATCATTAAATGAAAACCCTAATTGTCTACTTAATTGAACAAAAATAAATACCAGAGTTTTAAACAAAAAACTGATGAGATTAGCTGACTATAAGAGGTGGCTGAAATAGGTGGAAAGAATGGGAAGGAGGGAATGGTATAGAAGGAATGATCAAGTAATGATACTCCAAGCATACATTTTTGCTTAGTTTGACTTTTAGTATATTGCTTATATTTTACATATGTGAAATAAAATATAAGTAAATAACTAAAATCAAGCAGGATGTGGGGTTAATCCAAACTAGAATAAAAATAGGTAATAAGCATAACTGTATTACAGACAATTAATTACACTAAGGGGTGAGGGAAGAAAAATATTAATCTAAATAATTTTGGATAATAGCATTTTGACTTGATATTTTAAAGCCAAAGACACAGATGAATATATACAAATATAGTGCTACAGTTGGTAAATTTTCTTCATAAGGTTATGGACTTGCAATTCTCAAGCTACTTAATATGTAGACATATTGTGGATAATGAAAACTAGGTTTCATGCTATCAGAGAAAAGAGTTACAAATGGAAAGGGGAAATACTAGAATCAACTTTGTGATGTTGGATTAGAATCAGATATGTGTGTATAGAAATACTGACAGGAATATCTATATAGATCTTCCTCAACTGATGATATAGGGTTACATCCTGATAAATCCATCATAAGTTGAAATTATCCTAGGTCAAACTGCATTTAATAAAACTTAGCCTACCAAACATCATAGCTAGCCCACCTTAAATTAGTTCAGCATGCTAATTTCAGCCTATAGTTAGTTGGACAAAATCATCTAACACAAAGCTTCTTTTATTTAAAGGTGTTGAATATTTAATTTATTAAATATTGAAAATGAAGGAGACTGGGTTTTATGAATGTATAATGGTTGTTTATGTGTATGTTGTATGGCTGTATTGGTTGTGTACCCTTGTGATCACATGGCTGGCTGGGAGCTGCCACTGCCTAGCATCATAAGAGACAGTAATCATAACACATGTCGCTAGGAAAATATCAAAATTCAAAATCTGAAGTATGGTTGCTACTGAATACATATCATTTTCACACCATCATAAAATTAAGAAAAATCGTAAGTCAAACCATTGTAAATTGGTGACTGTCTGTATATGTATATACATAGCGTTTCCTAGCTTTGCTCACAGAGAAGCAATAAAATCCCAGTAACAATGAGATCATCTAGCTGCCACATTTTGGTGTCTAAATATCATTCTCCAGTTAAAGGAACAGAACCAATATGGTAAAGTGTTTGATCCAGGTCTTGGTTCAAGATAAGCCTTCATGTTGAAAGGACACAGGAACCAGCTTGAAAGAGCCCCTAATGGCCAAATCTGGGATAATTAGAACATCAAAATGAATATTTATAGTGATGAATGTAATTCATAAAACCAAATAAAAATCTGTGAATTTTCAGTGATACAGATAAATCAATCAATAAATAAAATAGAAACTCTTTCTTGGAGAAAAATTCTAAATAAAAGTAGAAGAGAGGATGGAAATTAAAATCAGTACACTACATTTTGCATCAATTGTAACTTAAGTTAGTCAGGAGAAGTGTGTCATACAAGATTATTTTGAAGCTTCAAAATATCTACCTGAAAGATACTTAATAATTATATAGGAAAAGTAAAAATTTTATGATGAAGTAACCTAGTGGATACCATCTCAATCAAGTGATCCAAATTATCACCAGTAACAGATATATTCCCATGCCCTGTCTCCTGATTTGATGCACTGAGAGGAACATAGTATTACTTATGTGGAATTCTTACCAAAAAATGCAAAATTTGAGCTTCACTTTTGGGGAAATAGTGAAACTTAGCAATTAGGGCTGTTCTATAACTGGCCGTTCTTTTCAAAAGTGCCAGGGTCTAGATGAAACCTCAACAAAGAACAAAATATTGTAGTAGATTATAGAAAACTAAGAAGACATAACATCATTTATTTATTTAAAATGTTTTTTTAAATTTATTTCTGAGAGAGGAGAAACAGTGTGAACATGGGAGGGTCAGAGAGAGAGGGAGACACAGAATCTGAAACAGGCTCCAGGCTCTGAGCTAGCTGTCAGCACACAGCCCAATGCGGGCCTGGAATCCACAAACTGTGAGATCATGACCTGAGCCAAAGTCTGAAGCTTAACCCACTGAGCCACCCAGGCACCCCTGGAGACATGGCATTTAAATCTAATATGAGATCCTTATTTATATACCAGATCATAAAAAAGTAGTTTCTTTAGATTATTTAATAGTATGTTACTGTTGCTCTTCTGATCCTCAAACTTTCCTATTGTACAATATCTTACCTTTTAGAGAGGTTTAGTGAAAGGTAATTAGAAATTATTTGTATTATTTTTGCAACTTTTTATAAGTCTGGCATGATTTCAAAATGAAAATCCAAAAAATAAAGCTTACATTATATATAATGACATATAGATTCAAAATTAACACAACTGCATGTGGGAATAATTTGTTCAAATTATTGTCAGAGAAAGATTCATTAAGGAAGGTGTAAGCTAATTGGTTTTGAAAAAATTTAAAATTATCTAGCTGAGCAAAGGTTTTAATATGCTAATTTGAGCAGTCCAGTAGGGAAATACAGAATATAACTTTTTGTCAATCTTATCTGATTTTTTTTCATGGAGTTTTTGGTTGACACAAGTTCCAAGAAATGTAATTTATTAAACACTAATGTAAGCAGTTGATTGCCAAGAGGGTGTTTTTAGTATGGAATGGACATGAAAAGATTAGCCTTTGTAAAAGTTGAGTTCAATCATCTGCTCTAAGACATAAATGTGCATAATAAGGATCTCAGCCTTTGTCCAAACCTTTAGCCCATCCTGGGGCACAGGCACATCTGGACATATTTGGTGAACTCATGGGAAGTAGAAGATCATTTCACTGGGTTAAGGAATATCTTGAAAAATAATTCATGCTTTTGCTATATTTGGCAAATTTGACAAGGTGGCAGGAAGGTAGTTTTGAGGAATCTGTCAGCAAAACAACACAATAACAGTGACAATGATTAAGATGATGACAAACTGTTTCTGGAGAGAGCCTTATATGCTGAGTGGGAAGAATGACAATGAATAGACTTTCTTCTTGCCTAGGGTCTCTGCTTCCATACTGGTAAGAGAGATAGTTGAAGTAAGACTTTAAAAAGATGCATTTCCCTATTCTGAATAAAGCATAAGGGTACACTAACTCTGATTTCACACCAGCCATTCTTGCAGAAATTTGCAGCTTTGACTCCGTCCAAATCCTTCAGCACTCCCAGATAATACCAGCAGCAGCCAGAGATTTTCCTTTGTTCTTCCTGATGGAGCATTAGCGAAGATGGCCGGTGAAAGCAGTGATGGGAAGAACTTGATAATAAGCACATTTGTCACATATACCAGAGTAAACTTTGGAGTATATACAGGTTGTTGACATTGAGACAATGTGAGTTGTAGCCACATTTTTTTGAAACCGTTTTGATTATTTTTGTGTGGTGGAAAGACCAGGAAACAAGGACCTCTTCTTCCCATTCCTTCTATGGATCCACAGAAGTCAGATATGGCTGTTTTTCTATGGTCTCAAGTCTGAGATGGCCTACTGAGGATAATTTTAATAAACGGTGACTGAAATTACACTTTTGAGTAAAATCTGAGCAAATCAGTAACGTCCCCAGAATGTATCATGATTGTAAACAAGCATATAATACAACCTCTATAGCTAAACAAAACAAAATAAAACTTGGTTTTGAATGTGTTCTGCAACATGTCACCACCACATTGTTATTTTACTAATTCAAAGTAAAAATGATGACCTCTGTACCTCTAACTGCATGTATAGGCACATGTGTACTATATTGGAGGGTCCTGGGAACACTGGATAGAAAGATGTGAGGTGATTGCATTAAGTGTTTGATTTATCTTTTTAATTTGTTTAGTTTGATTTTGTTAGTGTCCCGTCATCATTTGAGCTTTCTATTCCACTTAATGATATATTTTTTTCTATATTTTCTTCATCAAAACCTGTCTTTTACTCCAATGTCAGAATGTTAGAGAGATGTAGGAGTTATAAAATTCCCTTTTAGATCTTTTGGAGAGTTGCCTTTTACAACATCCTCATTCTTCTAAATATTTTTAGAAGCCCGGATTTTGTGTGTGATATGTTTTTGCTGGTGGCTTTATGTACAACTATTTAGGATACACATATATTTTGAATCAAATGTCCAGTATCAATTTACCTTTTCCTGGTAAAATTTACCTTTTAGCTGCTCAGCTATAATATTATATATATATTCGGCCTACAGTTTTAATGAATTTTCCTGATATTCATGTTTTGTGCAACTCCAATCCAAAAAAACACACTATTCATTTTGCCACTGAATAGGAAATGATCCCGGCTATAGAATACCCAACCTCCTCTCTGGTTTGCAAATAGACTTTTATTAGCATATTTTTGGACAATTAAGCTCCCTAGCTAAAAAGGGAGATTCTACTTCCAAATGTCTAAGTTTTCCTTGCCTCTAAGAAGAATAAAGCAGCTGCCATTGGAGCACAGCTCTGGGACTTGTCAGTCATCTATGCAGTTTTCTCACTACTAGGAGCATTCTCATCCAACTGGAGAGTTTTCTGTATTACATGAAAATCTTCCATGGCTCTCAGGGAAGATGGATGTAAATAAAACTCCTGAGATGTTCGATACCATCTCACTACTCCTAAGATGTGGATTTGGGGGAACTAGTGGAAAGACGAACTAAACACTATGATATAATTTCACTCAAACCTGGATTGTACAAAAAACCAGTATACAAAGGGTAACTTTAGTTTTAAAAAATGCTCTTATTCCTACACACAACTCCCAAAACTTTGTCTTCTATTTTGACAGTTATTCTAAGCTTTTGGTACACATTCTACTTCCAATATTGTATATATAAGCCATTCTTTAAGCTCCACTTATTATAATAACAGTATGAGGAAAAATATTATGTTCAAAAAAGCTTCATAATTCAGAAACATTCTATCAAATGAATTATCTTGTTTGATCTTAAAACAATCTCTGTGAAGTAAAGAAGAATTTTATTATTATTCATTTTTTTTGGTTGGGATACCATATGATTTAAATGGTTTGATCATTGCCATATAAAAACATGGTAACAGGTTGTAGGAAAAATGATATCAAAGTCCAGGTCTTGTAACTGCAAAAATCAGGACTATTTCAATCATGCTGTGCTCATATTAATCCCTTGTTGATTCTTTTTCTTAACTTCATTTTTTTTTAATGTTTTATTTATTTCTAGGAGAGAGAGGGACAGCGTGAACAGGGGAGGGTCAGAGAGATTGGGAGTCACAGACTGAAACAGGCTCCAGGCTCTGAGTTGGCAGTCAGCACAGAGCCCAACGCGGGGCTCGAACCCACGACCGCAAGATCATGACCTAAGCGAAAGTCGTACGTTTAACCGACTAAGCCACCCAGGCGCCCCTTAACTTCATTTTTTTTTTTATTTTATTTTTATTTTTTACAAATAGTTTATTGTCAAATTAGTTTCCACATAACACCCAGTGCTCATCCCCACAAGTGCCCTCCTCCATGCCCCCCTCCTCCCCCCCACATCCACCAGTCCTCAGTTTTTGTCAGCATTCAAGAGTCTCTCATGGTTTGCCTCTCTCCCTTTCCCCCACCATTTCTGCCCTTCTTCTCCCCCTTGGTCCTCTGTTAAGCTCCTCCTAATCCTCCTATACGTGCACACATATGATATTTGTCTTTCTCTGCCTGACTTATTTCGCTCAGCATAACACCCTCAAGGTCCATCCATGTTGCTACACATGGCCAGATTTCATTGTTTCTCATTGCCATGTAGTATTCCATGGTATAGATAAACCACATCTTCTTGATCCATTCATCTGTTGATGGACACTTAGGCTCTTTCCATGTTTTAGCTATTGTGGAGAGTGCTGCTATGAACATTGGGGTACATGTGCTCCTATGCATCAACATTTCTGTATCCCTTGGGTAAATTCCTAGCAGTGCTATTGCTGGGTCATAGGGGAGTTCTATTGTTAGTTTCCTTAGGAACCTCCACACTGTTTTCCAGAGGGGCTGTACCAGTTTACATTCCCACCAACAGTGTAGGAGGGTGCCCGTTTCTCCACATCCTCGCCAGCATCTAGAGTTCTCTGATTGCTCATTTTAGCCACTCTGACTGGCGTGAGGTGGTATCTCAGTGTGGTTTTGATTTGTATTTCCCTGATGAGGAGCGATGCTGAGCATCGTTTCATGTGTCTGTTGGCCATCTGGATGTCCTCTTTGGAGAAGTGTCTGTTCATATCTTCTGCCCATTTCTTCACTGGGTTGTTTGTTTTTCGGGCGTGTAGTTTGGTGAGTTCCTTGTAGATTCTGGATATCAACCCTTTATCTGATATGTCATTTGCAACTATCTTTTCCCATTCCGTTGGTTGCCTATTAATTTTCTGGGTTGTTTCCTTGGCTGTGCAGAAGCTTTTAATCTTGATGAGGTCCCAACAGTTTATTTTTGCTCTTGATTCCCTTGCTTTTGGGGATGTGTCAAGTAAGAAGTTGCTGCGGTGGAGGTCAAGGAGGTTGTTTCCTGCTTTCTCCTCTAGGGTGTTGATAGTTTCCTGTCTCACGTTCAGGTCCTTTATCCATTTTGAGTTTATTTTTGTGCATGGTGTGAGAAAATGATCTAGTTTCATTCTTCTGCATGTTGCTGTCCAGTTCTCCCAACACCATCTGTTAAAAAGGCTGTCGTTTTTCCATCGGATATTCTTTCCTGCTTTGTCAAAGATTAGTTGGCTGTATACTTTTGGGTCCACTTCTGAGTTCTCAATTCTGTTCCATTGGTCTATGTGTCTGTTTTTGTGCCAATACCATACTGTCTTGATGATGACAGCTTTGTAGTAGAGGCTAAAGTCTGGGATGGTGATCCCTCCCGTTTTGGTTTTATTTTTCAGGATTACTTTGGCTATTCGGGGTCTTTTGTGGTTCCATACAAATTTTTGGATAGTTTGTTCTAGTTTTGAGAAGTATGCTGGTGCAATTTTGATTGGAATTGCATTGAATGTGTAGAGTGCCTTAGGTAGTAATGACATCTTAACTATATTTATTCTTCCTATCCATGAGCATGGAATGTTTTTCCACTTCTTTGTGTCTTCTTCAATTTCCTTCATAAGTTTTCTATAGTTTTCATCATACAGATCTCTTGTATCCTTGGTTAGGTTTATTCCGAGGTATTTTATGGTTTTTTGTGCAATTGTGAATGGGATCAGTTTCTTGATTTCTCTTTCTGTTGCTTCATTGTTGGTGTATAAAAATGCAACCGATTTCTGTACGTTGATTTTGTACCCTGCAACTTGGCTGAATTCTTGGATCAGTTCTAGTAGGCTTCTGGTGGAGTCTGTCGGGTTTTCTATGTAGAGTATCATGTCATCTGCGAAGAGGGAAAGTTTGACTTCCTCTTTGCCAATTCTGATGCCTTTGATTTCCTTTTGGTGTCTGATGGCTGATGCTAGGACTTCCAGCACTATGTTAAACAGCAGTGGTGAGAGTGGGCATCCCTGTCGTGTTCCTGATCTCAGGGGGAAAGCTCTGAGTTTTTCCCCATTGAGGATGATGTTAGCTGAAGGCTTCTCATAGATGGCTTTGATGATGTTTAAGTAGGTTCCTTCTATCCCAACTTTCTCGAGAGTCTTTATTAAGAAGGGATGCTGTATTTTGTCAAATGCTTTTTCTGCATCTATTGACAGGATCATATGGTTTTTATCTTTTCTTTTATTGATATGATGTATCACATTGATTGATTTGCGAATGTTGAACCAGCCCTGTAACCCAGGAATGAATCCCACTTGATCTTGGTGGATGATCCTTTTGATATGCTGCTGGATTCTATTTGCAAGGATCTTGTTGAGAATTTTTGCATCCGTATTCATCAAGGATATTGGCCTGTAGTTCTCTTTTTTTGCTGGATCTCTGTCTGGCTTGGGAATCAGAGTGATGCTGGCTTCATAAAATGAGTCCGGGAGTTTTCCTTCGCTTTCTATTTTTTGGAATAACTTGGGAAGAATTGGGATTAATTCTGTTTTAAATGTCTGGTAGAATTCCCCAGGGAAGCCATCAGGTCCAGGGCTCTTATTTGTTGGGAGATTTTTGATCACTGATTCAATTTCTTCACTTGTTATGGGTCTGTTCAGGTTTTCTATTTCTTCCCGTGTGAATTTTGGTAGTGAGTGTGTGTTTAGGAATTTGTCCATTTCTTCTAAGTTGTCCAATTTGTTGGCATATAATTTTTCATAGTATTCCCTGATAATTGCTTGTATTTCTGAGGGGTTGGTTGTAATAAGTCCATTTTCATTCATAATTTTGTCTATTTGGGTGCTCTCTCTTTTCTTTTGGATAAGTCTGGCTAGAGGTTTGTCAATTTTGTTTACTTTTTCAAAAAACCAACTCTTGGTTTCATTGATCTGTTCAATTGTTTCTTTGGTCTCGATGTTGTTTATTTCTGCTCTAATTTTTACTATTTCTCTTCTTCTACTGGGTTTAGGGCGTTCTTGTTGCTCTGCCTCTAGTTCCTTTAGGTGAGCTGTTAGATTTTGGACTTGCGCTTTTTCTAATCTCTTGAAATAGGCCTGGAGAGCAATGTACTTTCCTCTTAGGACTGCCTTTGCCGCATCCCATAGATTTTGAATTGTTGTGTTTTCATTTTCATTTGTTTCCATATATTTTTTAATTTCATCTCTAATTGCCTGATTGGCCCATTCATTCTTTAGAAGGGTGTTCTTTAACCTCCATGTTTTTGGAAGTTTTCCAGACTTCTTCCTGTAATTGATTTCAAGTTTCAAAGCATTGTGATCTGACAGTGTGCATGGTATGATCTCTATTCTTTTATATTTCTTGAGGGCTGCTTTATGTCCCAGTATGTGATCTATCTTGGAGAATGTGCCATGCGCACTTGAGAAGAAAGTAAATTCCCTGGCCTCAGGATGTAAAGTTCTAAATATATCTGTCAGGTCCATCTGGTCCAATGTATCTTTCAAGTCCATTATTTCTTTACTGATTTTCTGTCTGGTTGACCTATCCATTGCTGTAAGCGGAGTATTAAAGTCCCCTGCTATTAGCACATTCTTATCTATAAGCTTGTTTCTGTTTGTGATTAATTGTTTTAGATATTTAGGTGCTCCCATATTCGGTGCGTAGACATTTATGATTGTTAGTTCTTCCTGATGGATGGACCCTGTAATTATTATGTAGTGCCTTCTTCATCTCTTGTGATTGTCTTTAATTTAAAGTCCAGTTTGTCTGATATAAGTATCGCTACTCCGGCTTTCTTTTGATTTCCTGTAGCATGATATATATTTCTCCATCCCCTTACTTTTAATCTGAAGGTATCTTCCCGTCTAAAATGAGTTTCTTGTAGACAGCATATAGATGGATTTTGTTTTTTAATCCATTCTGCTACCCTATGTCTTTTGATTGGAGCATTCAGCCCATTTACGTTCAGTGTTATTATTGAAATATGTGGGTTTAGAGTCTTTGTATCTCTTGTAGGGTTCATGTTTGTGGTGGTGTCTCTGGAATCTTTGTTCCTTGCAACCTTTCCTTCAGAGCATCCCCCTCAGGATTTCTTGTAGGGCTGCCTTCGTGGTGACAAATTCTTTCAATTTCTGTTTGTTTGGAAAGGTTTTTATCTCTCCTTCTATTTTGAATGACAGGCTTGCTGGATAGAGGATTCTTGGCTGCATATTTTTTACTGTTCATCACATTGAAGATCTCTTGCCATTCCTTTCTGGCCTGCCACGTTTCAGTAGATAGGTCTGTCACCACTCTGATGGGTTTCCCTTTGTATGTGAGGGCCCTTTTCTCCCTAGCTGCTTTGAAAATTCTCTCTTTGTCCTTGTATTTTGCCATTTTTACGATGATATGTCGTGAAGAAGATCGATTCAAGTTACGTCTGAGAGGAGTCCTCTGAGCCTCTTGTATTTCCACATTGACTTCCTTCCCCAGGTCGGGGAAGTTCTCTGCTATAATTTGTTCCAGGACTCCTTCGGCACCTTTCCCTCTCTCTTCCTCTTCTGGGATTCCTATGATACGGATATTGTTGCGTTTGACTGTGTCGCTGAGCTGTCGAATTCTTCTTTCCTATTCCTTGATCTGTTTGTCTCTTTTTTTGTCAGCTTCTTGTTTTTCTAGAATGGTGTCTTCTAAATCACGTATTCTCCTTTCTGCTTCTTCAATCCGTGCATTGGAGGCGTCTAATTTATTATGTATCTCATTTATCGCATTTTTTAATTCTTCATGCCTATTTTTATTTTCCATTCTGTCTGTAGCCATAGTTTCTTTGATGTCCCCTATGTTTTTTTCAAGCCCTGCTATTAATTTCACCATTATTATTCTAAAATCTTGTTCACTTATGCTGCTGATATCTGTTTTGAGCAGTTCATTAGCTGTCATTTCTTCTTGGAGTTTCTTTGGAGGAGAGCTCTTTCGTTTCGTCATTTTAGTTAGCTTTCCGGCTCTTGTTGGTTTTAAAGACCTGTTATGCTCTCTGTTTCTATGAGCACTGCTATATCCAAGAAACTCTTTGACTTTCCAGGGCCTATCCTTTCAGAGATTGTTTTTTGAATGGTATCCCTCGGTCACTCTTGTTGGGACCTTAGTTATTTTATTTTCCTATTCGTAGTGATATTTGGGACTCTCCACCTTGTGTACTCTGGCTTGTTTCTTGAGGTAGCCCTGGAAAAGAAAACAGACAGACAAACACACAGGGAGCAGGAGCACACAAACGCACAGGCTGATTCAACTAACGTGCAAAGCGAGAGGGAAAACGAAAAATTTAATAGAAAAGACGAAGTAGGGAGGGCGAATAATAGGGAGCATAAAATACATAAAAGGGTCAAAAAAGGGAAAAGAAAAGGAAAAAAGAAGAAAACCGATGGACAAAGAACGGTTTAAAGCATATAACTGGATTTCCCAGCTACAGTTAAATATCCGTGTGTATGCAGTGCTGGTTGAAGAGCATAGAGAAAAAGAGAGAAGGCAGGGCAAGACGAGGCAGATTTGGAAATAGAATGAACAGGCAGAAAGGATAAGAAGCTTTTTTCAAAGAGGTAAAGGGTAGAATATGGTTGGATAGGTGAGAGAAGGATGCTGGAATTATCCAGAGAAACTATATAGTCTAATTACTCCTGAGAGAAATAGCTGAAAAAGTCGGTAGGTGTAGAATTTACATTTACAAAATGGACTTGTTGTGATTGTTTAAGCAAGCTGGCGACCAGAATTAATCAGGTCAGTGTTTTGGGGAAAAAAGCGAGAAAAGAGAAAGAAGAAGAAAAAAAGAGAAAAGAAAGGGGAAAAAAAAGAAAAAGAAAGAAAAAAAAAAGGGAAAAAAAAAAAGGGAGGAGGGCACCTCTCAGGCAGGGATGGGCATGGCGTGATCCGATGCCTCAGGCGGGGATTCTGCCTTGGCGATTGTGGGGAGGAGAGTGACGGTGTTCCAGTCCCTTCTTGAACCCCGCGCTGCAGCTCGCTTTTTTTTTTTTTTTGGCGTGTCAACTCCCCGTTACGGGGACGCAGCCGAAGTTGGTTGCACTCTTCAACCCAGGCCAGTTCCAATCTCCAAATCCCAGCCCGCGCTCCACTGAAGTTGCCTTAGACACAGCTTCCCAGGCAACCCCCTCGGGCTATTCCAGGCTCCCTGCTGAGCTCTGGGGGCGGAGTCAGGATCGCTGCTTTCTTCTCTGGTCGGCTCTGGTGCGCATGCGCGGGGGCTTGCCTGCAGCGTCCGCGCAGCCTGAGCCCGCTGGAGTGAGGAAAACCGGGTCTCTCTATGGCTCGTCACCCGAAACACGAACTCACAGGCAAATTTCCAGTTTTTAGCTTTTTGCCTTCCCTCTCGAGTTCCAGCCAGCCAGGAGCGCGGATGCCCGGTGTCTGCGCGTCTCTTTCAGGGATCCCAGCCGCCCTGGAGCTACAATGGCGGCAGGCGCACCCGCTCCGCTTTAAAACCCACCTCCAGGAGCGGCACAAAGAAGAGTTTGTGTGCTCAGCCTCCCCCAGGACCAGTTGTCGCGAGGGGACCTGGTGTGCAGGTATTTGGCAAGTACGGTCTTTCTATGCACCGAGCGGAGATTTTTCTGTCTCGGACTCTCTCCTTTTCCCCTCTCACTCCCCGTAGAGGGTAGAGGGGGATCGCCTCCCACCCTGGAGTCTCCGATCCCGGCCCGATTTTATCTTCCCCGGTTCGCACTCACGTTAGAAGGCTTTCTCAGTGGATTCTGCGTCCTTTTTCTCCCAGTCTCTCAGGTTTTGTATGGTTTCCAATGGCTTCAGATCTTTTCTGTGTGATGTATGGGCGCGAGTGCAAGTACGGAGCTCCTTACTTCTCCGCCATCTTGCCTCCCTCCCTTAACTTCATTTTTTAATATTGTTCATATTTTCCATAGTTTTCAGTCACCTTGATACCTGTTCTTTGTATGATAACTTCATAATCAGTCAGTATTTAAAATTTTCCATTTATAACTTCTATTATCATCCCTTCACAGAATTATAAAATCATAGGTCATTAATCTTAGAAGGCACAGACTTTAGTCCAAAGAATGTTTTATTTTCACAAAACCCTGGATATATACTCTACTTTTTCTTGAATATTAAGCTATCAAATGTTTGTTCTTTTAGTACTCAAAGATACATTTCATGTTCTAAAACCTCACTTTTGTAGGCTAGCTAATCTTAACTTTATTAATTATCCTTCTCAGTGTTTCACGTCAGTTAGGGGCTATTAAGATCTAAGTGACAGAGGTGTCTGGGTGGCTCAGTCGGTTAAGCAACCGACTTCGGCTCAGGAATTGATCTCATGGTTCGTGGATTCGAGCCTGGTGTCAGGCTTTGTGCTAACAGCTCAGAGCCTGTCGCCTGTCTTTGGATTCTGTGTCTTCCTCTCTCTCTGACCCTCCCCTGCCCATGCTGTCTCTCTCTTTCAAAAATAAATAAAAAACATTAAAATAATAAAAATTTTAAAAAAGATCTAAGTGACAAAAACCTGACCCAAACTAAAAAAAAGGGGGGGGGATTTATTTTCTTACACAACTGAAATATCTAAAATTAGGGCCAGCTACACAACTGGGTTGGTATAGAGTTTCAAAAACATTACCAGGTTGGTTATAAAAGGACATCATGAAGGAATTTGGAGTAATGGAAAATGTTTGGCATTGTGACTGTGATAGTGATTACTCAACTCCATATATTTGTCAAAGGCCATGGCACTATATAAAATGATCTATAAAGAGTGCATTTTATTGATTTGAGTTTTAAAAATCAATCAGGATGTGCAACCCAAATTGGAAACCATAAACGATATGTGAAAAATACTGTTACATTATATTCAGATCAAAATGAAAACTTTTAGTGTGCATTATATTAACTCTTTTTTTTAAGTCACTTTATATCTAGATGTTTGTAGCAGAATGCTGTCATCAAAATCATAGCTCACTTGAATACTTCAGGGATTTTAAAAAAAAACAGCATTTGCTGACTAAAATACTTACCAGCTCTTAAAAAGATTTAGGGATCAAAACTGTGTTTATTTTTAATTCATCTAGTAAGCCATGAAAATCTTTAAGACACTATGTTTGCAGTCACACTTTAGACGACATCAGTCAGTACACTGGATTTTATGATGACTAGGATGTTTTTAAAATTATTGAAAATAGCTTACTTTTTCTAAGTCAAAGAAATTCTTCTTTTACATAAATGTAAGAGTTAGACAACCATTCAAAAAGCTTATTTGACTTGATTTTGTTTTTCTCATCTTCATTTTTTTGTTTCATCTACATTCTCCTTTCTCATGTCTTTGCAAAACTAAGTTGCTTGTTGAACATTCTGGTATAGTTTAGCATTTATATTTTAAGTAACTTTTTCCATATGCTTGTTTTTGCCTCCATGAGGTCTTTTTGTCTCAACTTTCTTCATCCCCTACTCTTAAATTTAAAAAAAAAAATTAGCTTTCCTTGTTGTGTTTGGCTATGATGTATAGAATCAGTCATACCCAGCACTCTACTGTAAGTTTATAATTTTAATTAGCTTCCAATAAAATTTTCCTCTTGACTCCATTGCCCAGTTAAAATAAGTTTCAACTTCCTCAACTCCCAAGAAGTAGCATGTGTGGGAAGACAGTGATCAAAAGATTAAAGAGAAAACTCGAAAAATCTTATTTCTTCTTTGAAGAAAATTAGGTTGGTTTTTACCATGTTTTCTGCTTGGATTCATAGTTCATGGCTGGCCATCAGTATTTGATGATTTAAAATGCTTTGGCTCTCTCTCTTTAAAAACAAGATTAGTTACGTATGTCACATGAACTCCTGCGTTTGTGGTAGCATGCATTAGAATTAAGGATATTACTCTTTTTTCCATTACTGTATGCTGTCTTTACTCAGAACTTTATTAATAATATTCTTTCTTGGATTGGAATTTTGAATGCTTGGTCTCAGATATTGTTCAATTACTGTTCATCTCAGCACATTCAAATCCTCAAAGGCAGAATCAAAACAAATATTGGAACATGATAGACACAAAGATTTAAAACCCTTTAAATAAAAATAAGTTAGGCATCTTCTATATACTCAAGGCACAATGGGGTGTAATTGAAATATGTAGTCATTCCAATATTCCAAAGCCTTTCACCAATGTCCTATTAGAAGCAGATATTAAGAAAAAGATGTGACCAGAGTAGCAGATTATAATTTGAGAATGAAAGTTACCCATTCTGTTTTCCATTTTTTCTAGAAATTAATTTAAAGTCAATATAAATTATACCTTTTAAGTAAGCACTTTATTTGAATATAGTACTAATATGTCTTCTCTCATTTATTTTTTAAACATCATTCTGTTCTTCATGTCTTCTACATGTTCACAGGTTTTGAGCCAGAGGCCATGTGCCATAAAGTGGGTTACATTACAAAAAACAAAAAAAAAGTGGGTTACATTACAGAGAGGGATCCTTTTCTTAAGGAAATTATTCTTTTTAATGGAGAGTAAGCATGCTTGTCCTTTACATCTGACAGAAGCATTATCTTCATATGTCAAGATTGTTCACTATACTAGCATCCTTGATGATAATCTGGGACAAAGGGCAGTTATGCTTTGCTCACATAGCATACAGATATCAGAGATCTGTAGAGAACTGTCTCCCAACACCTACTCAAGTCATTCATACCTGTAAAAGATAACAGATCAGTTAAAGATAAAAGTGTATAAATAAACAAGGCAATGAGTAAATGATATTGTAAATGTCTTTGAATAAAATAAAGAAGAAATGTTTTTGACCTTATGGTAAGGAAGTTCTTCCTAAACAGGTGACAAGTTTTTTCTTAGAAAAGAAAGAAAACATTTATAAATGTAATTACACACTCATTTTTGAATTTTAGAACAGAGTAAATTATAAATAACAGAACTGAAGAAATTATATATATTATTAATACTGGCAAAATTATGATATTATTGAAAACATGGTATGGTAATACTCTAATAATGGCAAAGGTTACTATCCAGAATATATACAAATTTCCTCCAAACAATATTAAAAAACAAAGCAAAACAAGGTAATCTAATATGAGCAAAAGTTATGGCCAAATTATTTACATAAGAAATACAAAATATAGGGGCCCCTGTGTGGCTCAGTTGGTCAAATGTTCAACTCTTGATTTCAGCTTAGGTCATGATCCCAGGGTCATAGGATTGAGCTCTGCCTTGGGCTCCATGCTGAGCATGAAGTCTGCTTTGGATTCTCTCTCTTTCTTCTTAACCCAATCGTACTCCCTCTCTCTCTCTCTCTCTCTCTCTCTCTCTCTCTAAAATAATTTTTTTAAAAAAGAAATATAAAATATCAATAATAAATTTTAAAAGTTCTTAATTTTATTGAAAATAAAATTCATGTTTTTTTCTTTTTAATCTTTCAGTTTGATAACCATATAAATGTTTTTGAGAGCATAGGAAAGCATGTAATTCCATACACTATGAGTAAACAATTTGTATATCCCCAAGGATCCATGTATAAAAAAACTATTGAAATATTATTTGTCCTAATATAACATAAGAGTAAACAAAATAGTCAATAAAGGAATGAGTAAATAAAACATGGAATACTACTGACAGTTAAATATCCTCAAATCATAGTGGTAAATATAAACTGTAGGCTAATATCTACAACATGATGCCACTTTGGTAATTAGAGAGAGAGAAAGGAAGGGAGGGAAGGGTGAGAGAGAGAGAGACTGAGAGAGAGGAAGAGGAAGGGAGAATAAGGAAACAATATCCATGTGTGTTTAAAATGATTTAGAAATATACATGGTAAGTTGATAACCATAGTTACTTCTCGGAGAGAAATTTGGATTGAGAGTTGGTAGTCAGGGAGAACTTTCTGTTTGTTTTATGAATTCAACTTGTCCAGTCTTGTGATTTTTGACTATTTATTCATCTATGAACCCACCACCCACAAAGATACAGAGCATGAAATAGCTAATTTATAATACAGGTATATGTGATTCTGCTCTCTTTTATTTAACATAAAAAGGGAGACAGAATTATAATGGAGTTGAATAAATGTATGAATAATATACCTATCTTAGTGACTGTTCACAGATTGGAACACTAACATTAACTCTAAACAGTAAAATATCAAAATTAGGATAATATATGCATTGTAGTGAAAAAGATTGACTTACTAATATTATAGTCAAGTGTTCCTTGGTTTGTCAGCACATTTGATTTTCATCTAATTCAGTTATTTAGAAAGGATGATGGTGATTTTGGGATTACCTCTTTCCTGCAATGTGATTACTTCATTATCATGAGGATAATAATGCGTATGAACTGACCAACAAACTATTTTGCTTTGGAAACAGTTGGACAGAATTGTTTAACTTATTTGCTGGAGAAGTTATGCTTGTACTTTCCTGTAGGAGGTGATTACTTTAAAGTTAATAACTGCATTAGATATAGTAATGGTTTTGATGCTTAGAGGAAGTAGGACCACAAACAGCTGTTTTGCATTTTTAGATGATGAAGATGAAAACTTTTATCTGAAGCATTGATGGGCCTCAGGAGGGTAGTTTTTATATTTTATTCTCAATCTTAATGATGTTTTGTTTGATTATAAGGCTGGTAAAGCAGAAATGCAAAGTGTTCTGGAGGTTAGAAAATAGGTTAATGTAACTTACACTATTCCTGGTGAAGACCTGACAGAGCTGAAATGTGGGCTAATTTTTACTCTTTGTAACAAAATATAAATATACACACATACTTCAAGCAAATTGAAAAGTACAGAGAATAATTGAATACTAATGGATCTTTTTCTAGGCTGGTGATATCTGAATGGTATATAGTATTTGCATTTTTTAGAATTATTTTTAAGGGATAAATAATTGTTTTTATGATTGAACTTACCTTTGTACCTTTTCCTATTCTAAAATTTATCCTGTCCAGAAGGAATCTCTTTTGAATTTTATATTTATCACCTGACAAATGTTTCATACTTTTTTAAAGTTTATTTATTTACTTTTATAGAGAGAGGGATGGTGAGAGAGAGCACAAGTTGGGGAGGGTGGGCAAAGAGAGAGGGAGAAAGAGGATCCCAAGCACAGAGCTCTGACAGCATAGATCCTGATGCAGAGCTCAATCCCATGAATTGTGAAATCATGACCTTAGCCGAAATCAAGAGTCAGGCACTTTAATGACTCCACGTGCCTCTGTTTCAAACTTTTGGTATATATGTATATTTCATAAAGAATACACATTATTTTGTGAGTTTTATAACTTCACATGAATTATATCATACTCCATGTATCCTTCTAAAACTTGTGTATTTCTTTTTATCCAGTATTGCTTTTGAAGTTTAGCCAAGATGTAAAAGGAGCTCTGGTAGCCTCAGATCTTTTTTGATCAAGTAATTATTACAAAATGGAAGCCTTTTATATTTTTATCCTCCACATGCCATCCTTTCTATTCTTCTTGGTGCACTATTTGTACTTTACTTCATATATATGTATCTATAAATAATTTTATATTTTGTGTGTTTATATGTTTAATTATTTGCATTTTGCCTTTTTGTCATTATGAGATATCAAGTACTTCTTGTGATAGCCTATTTTTACCTGAGTTTATATTTCCACTCCAGACTTCTTAGTTTTACGTTTTGCATAGTTTATCTTGTTTCTATCCTTTTATTTTAAACATTTTTATGTCTTTATATCAACTACTTTTTTGTTTGTTTGTTTATTTTGAAAGAGAACAGTTGGAGTAGGAGCAGAGAGGAAAAGAGAGAAAACCCCAAGCAGGCTTTGTACTGTCAGTGCAGAGCCTGATGCAAATCTTTTTTTTTTTTTTTTTTTTTAATATTTTATTTATTTTTAGGAGAGAGAGAGAGAGCGTGAGCAGGGAGGGTCAGAGAGAGAGGGAGTCACAGACTGAAACAGGCTCCAGGCTCTGAGCTGGCAGTCAGCACAGAGCCGACACGGGGCTCAAACCCACGAACCGCGAGATCATGACCTAAGCGAAAGTTGGACGCTTAACCGACTAAGCCACCCAGGCGCCCCAAGCCTGATGCAAATCTTAAATCCACAAACTATGAGATCATGACCTGAGCTGAAGTTGGAAGCTTAAACAACTGAGCCACTCAGGAGTCCTTTGTGTCTTTATATCACAAGGCACATAGCATATAGTTGGGTCTTGCTTTTTAAATTCAGTATGATAGTTTGTTTATTAACTGAAAATGTAGTCCACTAATATTTAATGTAATCACTGATATGATTAGATATAGTTCTAATCTTTTAATTTGTTCTTTATGCTGTCTGCCCTATTTTTAGTACTTCTGATCATTTTTTACTTTTATTTATGTCAATTAAATATTTCTAATATTCCTCTTTATTTAGCTACAACTCTACATTATTTTAAAGTATTTTCTCTGGAGATTATAAAATGCATATATAAATTATCACAGTCCAATTAGTGTTCATAATGGACTATGTAAAGTGTGAGAAGCTTTTAACAGTTTAATTCCATCTAACACTGCCTTCTATCCTTTGTGGTATGTTCTCATATATGTTAGGTTTATCTTGTTAAAAATTAAACATGAAAGAATTATAATTTTGCTTCAGTCATTTGTCTTTTTAAAATTTTAAAAAGAGAGAAGGGAAAAATGTATAATTCATATTTTTCTACATATGTGACTCTTTTTTTGCTTTATTTTTTCTTGTGGATTTGAATTTCCATCTGGTGTGAAGGTTTATTGCATTGCTCCTTCAATGTTTGACAATGTTGACAGAAATGGTGAGTGTTAATTTTTCTTATTACTAAGCTTAGCCTCTAATGTTTCTTACTTTAAATAATATGATTAGAAATTTATCATATTTATTATTTTATTCGTGCATTTTTCATTTTTTTAATGTTTATTTATTTTTGAGAGAAAGAGTGCAAGCAGAGGAGGGGCAGAGAGAGAGGGAGGCACAGAATCTGAAGCCAACACAGAGCCCAGTGAAGGCCTTGAACCCATGAATCATGAGATCATGACCTGAGTACAAGTAAGGGTGGTTAACCAACTTAGCCACCCAGGCGCCCCTTATTTTATTTTTTTAAACTTTATTTTTATTTATTTATTTTTGAGAGACAGAGAGAATGGAGGAGGGGCAAATTAATCCACATTTTCATTGAATTTTATTTTATTCTGTGTGTGAGTTAATATGAATGTAGTTGTAGCTTTTGAAGGATTCTAGTGTGTTGTTGAGTCTCTGAACACCAGACTAATCATATAATAAACAATAAAATGTTTCTTTAATTAATTCAACAAAGAAAAATTATATGAAATGATCTTAAACTTTGTGACATTGCAGATTTTTTCATTGTTGTTAAATATAATAACCAACTATTGGATGGAGCTAGAAGATTTCTGGTTTTGTTTTATTTCTATCTAGGTGAATATAGCAGAATATTAGCACCTGAGATTTTATTTTTCCCATTCTTTAGTATTGTTTATTAAACTGAAGGAATGTATTGGTGACTATAAATACCCAGTATTTACATATCTATGTCATTTTTCAAAATCGATTATTTTGAAGATAAGAAAAAGGTAAAGCAGATTTTCTTGAAAAATTTTAAATGTTTTATTTATTTCTGAGAGAGAGACACACGGTGTGAGCAGGGGAGGGTCAGAGAGAGAGGGAGATACAGGATCTGAAGCAGTCTCCAGGCTCTGAGCTAGCTGTCAGCACAGAGCCCCACGTGGGGCTCGAACCCACAAACCGTGAGATCATGACCTGAGCCTAAGTACGATGCTTAACCCACTGAGCCACCCAGTATATGCCTTAGATATATAATCATCATTCTATGGATTTAACTCACTTTAAAAGAAATTCTATTTCTTTTGTCAATCTGAGAACAGGCAGTCTTCATTTTATTATTTTAATGAATTAATAAATTAAGTTTGGAACACAAGGTATAATTAAATATGCATTTTAAAAAATAATACAACCTGATCCATTTACTCCTGACTCTAAAGTCTTCCATATAAGGTGACCTTTTTAAAAATTGTATAGTTGAGGGATGCCTGGGTGGCTCAGTTGGTTAAGCGGCCGACTTCAGCTCAGGTCATGATCTCACAGCTCGGGGGTTTGAGCCCCACGTTGGGCTCTGTGCTGACAGCTCAGAGCCTGGAGCCTGTTTCAGTCTGTGTCTCCCTCTCTCTCTGACCCTCCCCTGCTCACACTGTCTCTCTCTTTCTCTCTCAGAAATAAATAAAACGTTAAAAAAATTTTAAAAAATTGTATAGTTGATACACAATGTTACATTAATTTTAGGTGTACAGCATATTGTTTATACTCCTCTATAAGTGTAGCTACAATCTGTCACAGTACAGTGTAGCTGCCATGTTTTAACATACAATGCTATTACAATGCCAATGACTATATTCCCTATGATGTACTCTTTATATCTCTGACTTACTCATTCCATTGCTGGAAGCCTGTCTCCCACTCCCCTCCAGGCACTTTGCTCATCCCTCCAGCCCCTCCCGTTTGGCAACCATCAATTATTTTCTCTGTATTTATGGATATGTTTTTGCTTTTTGTTTGCTTATTCATTTGTTTTGTTTTTTTAGATTTCACATGTAAGTGACATTATATGGTATTTGTCTTTCTGTGTTTGACTTACTGTTGTCACAAATAGCAAAATCTCACCTTTTGTTTGGCTCTGTAATTATGCATTTGTGTATATATGCCACACTTTTATCCATTCATCTATTGATGGACACTAAGGTTGCTTCCACATCTTGCTATTGTAAATAATGCTGCAATAAAAGTAGAGTATTGTATTTTTTTGAATTATAGTGTTTTTATTTTCTTTGGGTAGATACCCTGTAGTAGAATTACTGGATCATACAGTATTCCCGTTTTTACTCTTTTGAGGAACTTTCGTACTGTTTTGCACAGTGGCTGCACAATTTAAATTCTTAACAACAGTGCACCAGTGTTCCCGTTTCTCCATATCCTTGCCAACACTTGTTACTTCTTGTCTTTTGATTCTAGCACTGTGAAAGGTGTAAGGCAATATATCATTGTAGTTTTGATGATCAATGTTGCTCATCTTTTCATGTGTCGGTTGGCCATCTGTATACTTTCTTTGGAGAAATGTCTGTTTATGTCTTCTACCCATTTTTAATTGAATTATTTGTTTTCTGGGTGTTGAGTTGTATAAATTCTTTATATATTCTAGGTTTTAACAATTTATTGGATATATTATTTGGAAATATCTTTTCCCATCCATAGGTTTTCTTTTGTTGTTCTTGTTTACTTGATGATTACTTTGCTATGAGAAAGCTTATTTTGGGATATTCCCTATAGTTTATGTTTGCTTTTGTTTCCCTTGCCTCAGGAGACACATCTAAATAAATACTGCCAAGTCCAAAGTCAAAGAAATCACTGCCTATGTTGTTTTATAGGAATTTTATGGTTTCAGGTCTTACATTTAGGTCTTTAATCTGTTTTGAATTTATTTTCGTGTACAGTGTAAGAAGGCGATCCAGTTTCTCAACACTGCTTTTTGATTACTACAGCTTTGTAGTATATCTTAAAATATGGGATTGTGACACCTCCAGCTTTGCTTTTATTTCTCAACACTGCTTTGGTTGTTTGAAGTCTTTTATGGTTCTAGGCACATCTTATTATTTTTTCTAATTCTTGACAGTGTTATTGGTGTTTTGAGTGTCTGAGATTTTATTAAAAAGCATGTATCAATTAAGCCTTGGTTAAATGTTATAACTAATATTTCTTGCAACCCTTTTCATGTATATTAAACATTGGTTTGCAAACATATTTTGTTCTGGAAACATGCTTGTAATCCAAAGCACTTGTATATCAAAGTGAATCTTGCCATGAAAAATAATGGAAACTCAGATGATTCATTCCACAAACAAAAATATTCATATAACAATGATTACAATACTGTAGTATAGTACAAAATAATAAAGAAAATACAAAATATAAAGAAAAATAAGCAAGTTAACCTACACTTACCTTAGAAAATTTTGGTGGCTGGTATGAAGGAGACAAGAGAGGAGGGTTATTGTGTAGGATGACTTTCACTATCATTAAGGGAATCACTGCTGGCTATTGGCTCAATGGGATCTTCTCATGCGTCTTTAACAAGGAACTTATCAAAAGACACTTAACTTTGCCTCCTTTTGAGGATTTCGTGGAAATGTGACATTGCATTGTCCACCACCCACAATCCCACAGTGAGAGAGAGAGACAGACAGAGAGAGACAGAGAGAGAGAGAAGAACCATTGGCTCCCTTGTGATCATGTGGCATTCAGAGTCACGTACTAATTGTGTTGCAAGACATCGCTCACTTACCAAGTTAAAATTTATTAGGAACGCTTGCTTATCTTGCAGAACACTCGCAGAACAAGTTACCATCCAAGCTCTTATTGTATATACATATATACATATGTCTAAAGATGCACATAGGTGTAAAAGATATAACACATTATAATTTGCTTTTATCCTAACTTCTAAAATAATATATGGTCTAAGAAAGAGATTATAGACATTGGTATACATTTGTCAAAAATTCTTTTAACAGTGATTTTGTATATTTTGCTATTAACCTATGAGTTTTTTTCATATTGGGGCTGTTAGCTCACATTACCATTCTTTGGATATAAATGACAAATTTTAGTTAAATTATAAATGTTTATCAGTAAATGTAAATATTATTGACTAATATTTAGTTTAGCATATTATTTGAATATACATATTTTCTTAATGATATCCACGTTTCTAACTGCCATTATCTTTGAAAAAAAATGTGCCTGTATTAGGCTATAAGGTATGTGCTTGCCTATTCACTTATATGAAATTTTTCATTACAGTTACTGATCTTTATGAATTCTAGTATTTGTATTATTATTATGTGATACATACTGAAAGTATTAAATTGATTTCATTAGTCAAGTATCATCTCTCATGGTGAAATAAAAAGTTAATTAGAAACACAGGGTATTTAAAAATGTTTCAATATAATGCTTTAAGGATAGTGTATATTGGAACGCCTGAGTGACTCAGTCAGTTGGGCGGCTGACTTCGGCTCAATCATGATCTCGCGATTCGTGGGTTTGAGCCCCGCATCGGTCTCTGTGCTAACAGCCAGCTCAGAACCTGGAGCCTGTTTCAGATTCTGTGTCTTCCTTTCTCTGGCCCTCCCCTGCGCACGCTGTCTCTCTCTCAGAAATAAATAAAACATTAAATTTTTTTTAAAAAAAGGATAGTGTATATTACTATTAACTGTAACCTTTTACAAGATATCTAGAGGCTACATTGAAACTATGTAGCGTCTTGAATCTGGGATTGTTTGCTTATTTTTGTTTGAGTTTTTACTTCTAAATTTTCCTTCCATGTTCTGTCATGTTTTTTCTTAATTTATGTGACCCCATCTTCTTTCACTAAAGCTATTTATTGGGTCTGTGAAACTATTTTGAGTCCATATATTTATTAAGGTATATAAGATGTATAGGAAAAAATGAAAACAAGAAACTACATAAAATATCTTATTTAATTTAGGAGAATATTGAATTTGAATTTGATTCAGTTTAACCAACTTCGTGACTACAAAAACAAGAATTAATAGTAAATTAAGCTTTTTTTTAGTAAAAATGGGCATGTATAAAAATTTTTTCATATTATATAATCCAATAATTAAATATTTCAGTAAGAAGCATAACATGTATTAAATAGGGAACAACTACAAGAGATACAACTTAAAATGTAAACATACACTTATCTTTTTTCATAAATAGTTTATTATCAAGTTGGTTTCCATGTAACATCCAGTGCTCATCCCCACAAGTGCCCTCCTCCATGCCCATCACCCCCTTTTCCGTCCACCCATACCCATCAGTCCTCAGTTTGTTCTCAACATTCAAGAGTCTCTCATGGTTTGCCTCCCTCCCTCTCCCCCACTATTTCCCTCCTTCTTCATCTCCACGGTCCTCCATTAAGTTCCTCCTCATCCTTCTATACATGCAAACATATGGTAGCTGTCCTTCTCTTCCTGACGTATTTCACTCAGCATAACACCCTCAAGTTCCATCCATGTTGCTACACATGGTCAGATTTCATTCTTTCTCATTGCCATGTAGTATTCCATTGTATAAATATACCACATCTTATTGATCCATTCATCCGTTGATGGACACGTAGGTTCTTTCCATGTTTTGGCTATTCTTGAGAGTGGTGCTGTGAACATTGAGGTCCATGTGCCCCTATGCATCAGCACTCCTGTATCCCTTGGGTAAATTCCTAGTAGTGCTATTGCTGGGTCATAGGGGAGTTCTAGTGTTAATTTTTTGAGGAACCTCCACACTGTTTTCCAGAAGGGCTGCACCAATTTGCATACCCACCAAGGGTGTAGGAGGGTGCCCATTTCTCCACATCCTTGCCCGCATCTAGAGTTCTCTGATTTGCTCATTTTAGCCATTCTGACTGGCATGAGGTGATATCTCAGTGTGGTTTTGATTTGTATTTCCCTGATGAGGAGGGATGTTGAGCATTGTTTCATGTTTCTCTGTTGGCCATCTTGATGTCCTCTTTGGAGAAGTGTCTGTTCATATGTTCTACCCATTTCTTTAATGGGTTGTTTGTTTTTCGGTTGTGGAGTTTGGTGAGTTCCTTATAGATTTTGGATACTAACCCTTTATCTGATATGTCATTTGCAACTATCTTTTCCCATTCTGTCAGTTGCCTATTAGTTTTATGGATTGTTCCTTTGCTGTGCAGAAGCTTTTAATCTTGATGAGGTCCCAACAGTTTATTTTTGCTCTTGATTCCCTTGCTTTTGGGGATGTGTCAAGTAAGAATTTGCTGCAGTGAAGGTCAAGGTTTCTTCCTGCTTTCTCCTTTAGGGTTTTGATGGTTTCCTGTCTCACATTCAGGTCCTTTATGCACTTTGAATTTATTTTTGTGCATGGTGTGAGAAAATGATCTAGTTTCATTCTTCTGTATGTTGCTGTCCAGTTCTCCAAGCACCATCTATTAAAAAGGCTGTCTTTTTTCCATTGGATCCTCTTTCCTGCTTTGTCAAAGATTAGTTGGCTGTATACTTTTGGGTCCACTTCTGATTTCTCAATTCTATTCCATTGGTCGATGTGTCTGTTTTTGTACCAATACCATACTGTCTTGATGATGACAGCTTTGTAGTAGAGGCTAAAGTCTGGGATGGTGATCCCCCCCGTTTTTGTTTTCTTCTTCAATATTACTTTGGCTATTCGGGGTCTTTTGTGGTTCCATACAAATTTTTGGATAGTTTGTTCTAGTTTTGAGAAGTATGCTGGTGCAATTTTGATTGGAATTGCATTGAATGTGTTGATTGCTTTGGGTAGTAATGACATCTTAACTTATTTATTCTTCCTATCCATGAGCATGGAATGTTTTTCCATTTCTTTGTGTCTTCTTCAATTTCCTTCATAAGTTTTCTATAGTTTTCATCATACAGATCTCTTGTATCCTTGGTTAGGTTTATTCCGAGGTATTTTATGGTTTTTTGTGCCATTGTGAATGGGATCAGTTTCTTGATTTCTCTTTCTGTTGCTTCATTGTTGGTGTATAAAAATGCAACCGATTTCTGTACGTTGATTTTGTACCCTGCAACTTGGCTGAATTCTTGGATCAGTTCTAGTAGGCTTCTGGTGGAGTCTGTCGGGTTTTCTATGTAGAGTATCATGTCATCTGCGAAGAGTGAAAGTTTGACTTCCTCTTTGCCAATTCTGATGCCTTTGATTTCCTTTTGGTGTCTGATGGCTGATGCTAGGACTTCCAGCACTATGTTAAACAACAGTGGTGAGAGTGGGCATCCCTGTCGTGTTCCTGATCTCAGGGGGAAAGCTCTCAGTTTTTCCCTGTTGAGGATGATGTTCGCTGAAGGCTTCTCACAGATGGCTTTGATGATGTTTAAGTAGGTTCCTTCTATCCCAACTTTCTCTAGAGTCTTTATTAAGAAGGGATGCTGTATTTTGTCAAATGCTTTTTCTGTATCTATTGACAGGATCATATGGTTTTTATCTTTTCTTTTGTTGATGTGATGTATCACACTGATTGATTTGTGAATGTTGAACCAGCCCTGTAACTCAGGAATGAATCCCACTTGATCTTGGTGGATAATTCTTTTTATGTGCTATTGGATTCGATTTACAAGTATCTTGTTGAGGATTTTGCATCCGTATTCATCAGGGATATTGGCCTGTAGTTCTCTTTTTTTGCTGGATCTCTGTCTGGCTTGGGAATCAGAGTGATGCTGGCTTCATAAAATGAGCCCAGAAGTTTTCCTTCGATTTCTATTTTTTGGATTAGCTTGAGAAGAATGGGTATTAATTCTGTTTTAAATGTCTGGTAGAATTCCGCAGGGAAGACATCTGGCCTAGAGCTCTTATTTGTTGGGAGGTTTTTGATAACTGATTCGATTTCCTCAGTTGTTACGGGTCTGTTCAAGTTTTCTATCTCTTCCCGTGTGAATTTGGTAGTGAGTGTGTGTTTAGGAATTTGTCCATTTATTCTAAGTTGTCTGGTTTGTTGGCATATAATTTTTCATAGTATTCCCTGATAATTGCTTGTATTTCTGAGTGGTTGGTTGCAATCAGTCCATTTTCATTCATGATTTTGTCTATTTGAGTGCTCTCTCTTTTCTTTTTGAGAAGCCTTGGTAGAGGTTTGTCAATTTTGTTTATTTTTTCAAAAAGCCAACTCTTGTTTTCATTGATCTGTCCATCTGTTTCTTTGATTTCTATATTGTTTATTTCTGCCCTGATTTTTATTTCTCTTCTTCTTCTGGGTTTGGGGTGCTCTTGTTGCTCTCCCTCTACTTGCTTTAGGTGCGCTGTTAGATTTTTCACTTGTTCTTTTTCTAATTTCTTGAAATAGGCCTCTTAGTACTGCTTTTGCCTCATCTCCTAGAGTTTGGATTGTTGTATTCTCATTTTCATTTGTTTGCATATATTTTTAAATTTCTTCTCTAATGCTTGATTGGCCCATTCGTTCTTTAGTAGGGTGTTCTTTAACCTCCATGTTTTGAGGGTTTTCCTGACTTCTTCCTGTGACTGATTTCAAGTTTCAGCATTGTGATCTGAAAGTGTGCCTGGTATGATCTCAATTCTTTTGTATTTATTGAGGGCTGCTTTATGTCCCGGTATGTGATCTATCTTGGACAATGTGCCATGCACACTTGAGAAGAAATTGAATTCCATAGCCTCAGGATGTAGAGTTCTAAATATATCTGTCAAATCCATATGGTCCAAGTTGTCATTCAGGTCCACTGGGTCTTTTTGATTTTCTGTGTAGTTGTTCTGTCCATTGCTGTAAGTGGAGTTTTAAAGTCCCCTGCTCTTAGCACGTTCTTATCAATAAGGGTGTTTCTGTTTGTGATTAATTGTTTTATGTATTTATGTGCTCACATAATTGGTGCATAGGCATTTATAATGGCTAGCTCTTCCTGATGGATAGACCCTTTAATTATTATATAATGCCCTTCATCCCTTGTGTCTGTCTTTACTTTAATGTCTAGTTTGTCTGATATAAGTATAGCTACTCTAGCTTTCTTTTGACTTCCAGTTTCATGACAGATATTTCTCCATCTCCTTACTTTCAATCTGAAGGTGTCCTCCAGTCTAAACTGAGTTTCTTGTAGACAGCAAATAGATTTTTTTAATGCTTTCTGCTACCCTATGTCTTTTAATTAGGGCATTTAGTCAATTTACATTCAGTGTTATTATTGAAATATATGGGTTTAGAGTCATCGTGTCCTTTGTGCGATTCATGCTTGTGGTGGTGTCTCTAGCATCTTGCGTTCCTTGCAACATTTCCCTCAGAGAGTCCCCCTCAGAATTTCTTGTAGGGCTGGTTTAGTGTTGACAAATTCTTTCAGTTTTGTTTATTTGGAAAGACTTTTATTTCTCCTTCTATTCTGAATGACAGTCTTGCTGGATAGAGGATGCTTGGCTGCATATTTTTTCTGTTCATCACATTGAAGATCTCCTGCCATTTCTTTCTGGCCTGCCAAGTTTCAGTAGATAGTTCTGTCACCACTCTGATAGGTTTCCCTTTGTATGTTAGAGCCCCTTTCTCCTTAGCTGCTTTCAAAATTCTCTCTTTGTCCTTATATTTTGCCAGTTTCACTATGCTATGTCGTGCAGATGATTGATTCAAGTTACGTCTGAGCGGAGTTCTCTGTGCCTCTTGAATTTCAACATCTACTTCCCTCCCCATGTTGGGCAGGTTCTCTGCTATAATTTGTTCCAGGACTCCTTCAGCACCTTTCCCTCTCTTTTCCTCCTCTGGGATTCCTATGATACGGATATTGTTCCATTTGATTGTATCGCTGAGCTCTCGAACTCTTCTTCCATGTTCCTGGATTTCTTCTTTTTCTGTAATTGTGTCTTCTAAATCACTTATTCTCCTTTCTGCCTCTTCAATCCATGCAATGAACGCCTCCGGTTTATTATGTTATCACATTTTTAAATTAATCATAACTATTTTTAAGCTCCACAGTATTTGTAGCCATAGTTTCTCTGATGTCCTCCATGCTTTTTTCAAGCACAGCGATTAATTTTATTATTGTTCTAAATTCTTGTTCAGTTATGTTGCTTATATCTGTTTTGAGCAGTTCTTTAGCTGTCAATGCTTCCTGGAATTTCTTTGAAGGAGAGCTCTGTCATTTCGTCATTTTGGTTAGGTTTCTATCTCTTGTTAGTTTTAAAAGCTTGTTATGCACTCTGTATCTGTGAGTGCTGCTGTATCAGAGAAGGTTCTTTCACTCTCCAGGGTCTGTCGGGTCTGTCTGTTCAGAAAGTGTTCTTTGGATGATATCTCTTGATCTCTTGTTAAGACTTTGGTTATTTTATTTTCCTACTCGTAGTGGTATTTGGGACTCTCCACCATGTGTACTTTGGCTTGTTTCTAGAGGTAACTGCTATAAGGTTTTCTCAGTGGACTCTGTCTCCTTTTCCTCCCAAACTCCTGGATTCTGTAAGGGTTCCTATGGCTTTAGGCCTTCGTGTGAGATATGGGGCTGAGTGAAATGAACAGAGCTCTCTACTTCTCCGCCATCTTGCCCTCTCTCTAAACATTCACTTATTAAAGAATCATTCCTGCTTATATTATGGTGATAAGGAATTATAAATCCCAATAAAATATAAATCAAATATGCAAACAGTTCCACCTTGCTCAAAAATAATTATAATTCAAACTTTTCTCCAAAGATAATTGTGAATCTAACCTGGAGGTAATGCCACCATGAAAAATCTATCACTGTGACAATAGGGCAAGACATAGTCGAGAAACTATCTTTCCCTAATAGTTTATTTTCTTTCCGTGACATAATTTACAAAACGTTTCCTCAGGTCAGTTTACCCTTAAGGACAATTTCATTTGAAATCACAGCATTTTCTCACAACAAAAATATCTGGTAGTGTTTGAAATCCCCTTGCTACTTGCATAAATCTGAGATATAGACTTCAAATTTATCAAGCCAAGGCATAAAACAGTATCAGGAGTTCAGCATAACATTGATAAACAGTCATCTCCCTATGCTACATGTCACAGCTGATGGAGTCCTGTGGATCCTTTTCTTTTACCATCCACTTGACACTCTTTTTCATATTAGAAGTGCTTTAGGGCACAGTGAAGGGCTTAGATGTTGAACGATTTTTTTCCCACTGAGCATCTGTCCTTGAGACTGTCATGCATGTGTTATTTACTTTGTTGTGTCATATATCTTCAGGCATTCAAAGAGGCATAGTGCATGAAATGAGAACAATAAATTGTTATAATTTCATGAGTCTGCCTTCAACCATAGTATCTAGCATATATAAAACTAAGTAGCTCAAATTTCCAAAACAAATAGAAAGTTTTCACAAAATACTACACAGCACCACATTATCTTTTGATCAGCAAAACTAAAGAGGAAGAAGTGAAAATAATATTCAAGAAATTCAGTAGGTACATTAAAAGTAATACGATCTTACATCTAAATATACTCAACTATGCTCTTCCTTTTTTCTTCCTGTCAGAGTTTGTCTCATTCCAGTTCCTTTTATGGTACCTTTCTATTTCACATCTTCCTTCCTTTTCCCTTGTCAATTTAGAGGAATACTAGATTCTGTATGTTTTTATTAAAGAAACTCAAAGCATCTGAAAGTTTTCAGAGAAGCAGACAGTGCATTAAATGATTCCTAGAGCACTTTAACTTACTTAAACAAAGAGAATCATTCCTATGTAATATCACTCGAAAAATTAGGTAGTAAAAGTGCTAGGAAATAGCACTATATTAAATTGACATTTAGTAATTTAATTTTTCCACCTCTTCACTAGATTTTACATTTAATGATTCCAAAGTACTGAGAATTTAAAAAAAATTTTTAAAAGTATTTTTGCAAGTGTCAATGCTCTGCATTATGTAGTAGTAAATTTTATAGTGGAAGTAAACAATACACATAGAAGTAGTAGAAAATGATCTTTAAGTCTAAAGTAGTCCAAGGAAATAAATGTCTAGTCATTTTGTTATGTGATACAAAACACATGATTTAAAAAGACAAACATCTGAAGAATACAAAATATAGAGATTTTTAGAAATAATTAGGAAGATTACTGATTTTTTAGTTTATTTTTTAATCTAGAATTGTTCTTTATTGCCTTAGACACAGATATAAAAGTTTGTTTTCTTCATTAAACTAGTTATTAAGTTTTGTTTTGAGTTTATATCATGAGAATTTGGTGGAAAATGTGGCTCTCTTGCTGAAATACACAGAAGCCAACTCTTTAATTTTTTAATATAGACATTTTAGTTTGTTCTGTTAATATAAATAGAGTAGGAATCCCCCATAGGCTTGAACTTTATTTTGTCAATCAAGCAAAACAGATGTGATTGAAGTTATTGAAAAATAATTTTGTATTAGCAAGGTACCAGCAGAATGGGAAATTGCCACTAAACTTTACTTTCATTGGATTTTTTTTGGTAATGTTTTATTTATTTTTGAGAGAGAGAGAGAGAGAGAGTGTGTGTGTGTGTGTGTGTGTGTGTGAGAGAGAGAGAGAGAGAGTGTGGGAGAAGCAGAGAGCGAGGAAGGCACAGAACTCTAAACAGGCTTCAGTCTCTGCACTGTCATCACAAAGCCCGACGCGGAGCTTGAACTCACAAACTGTGAAATTGTGACCTCAGCTGAAGTAGGATGCTTAACTGACTGAGCCACCTAGGCGACCCTAGAATTCCTTTTTTAAAACATCTATCTCAGGGAGAAAAATGGGCATCAGCTAGATGGGAGAGTACATAACCCAGCCTTCATCTCCTAACAGAAAGCAATTAGACAGCTTATTCATGAATGAAAATAGCTCTGGGAAAGCTCAGGAGTCTAGTTAATGAGCTGCAGCAACACAGTGGAGGAAACAAAACAAAACAAAACAAATAAAACAACAAAACCCTACAATAACTACACAGGAAGTGTAGGAAGCACAATTTCATTTGGCCTGAACCATTCCATCTCCTATGCTGATACAGTTCAACACCATGAGTTCCTCTGATAGGGGCAAAAGGAGAACAGGATGAATGATCATCTTCCCTAGGCTTGTGGAGTATTGCCTGAAGAAGCCACTTTTGATTTTATCCTGCACAGGCTGCTGGGGAAATTGGCATAGCTGAGATGTCTGGAGACTGTTAGGAACAAAGAAGGATGGGGACTATGAAACAGAGTCAATGGCCTGCTTTGCAGAGAACTCTACTGACATTTGCCATGGAGGACCTCACAGCCCTTGTGGCTGCCATGGACATCCAGTAGCCTTCACCACTGAGGATCCTGCAGTGTTGAGTATTGTGGACCACATCAACCTGCTCTATAGAGAATGCCAGTAGCTTTTGCTAGTGAGTCTTTGCCAATGCCAGTGAACAGTAATTGCAGCCACCATGGGTTTTCTGCAGATTCACCAGTGAAAATCCTACATATTTTGCCTTTGCAGACTATAGCTGCTTGAGATGCCACCTGCATGGAGCCAGCCCACCTAACACTACTACACATGCTCTGGCCCCAGGAAACAGTGTGGCCAGCATGTGTGAACTCAGTTTGCCTCAGCCCTTGCCACCATCTCTGGCCTCTAATAGTATGTGTAAGCCCATGGCTAACCAGTGTGGTCATGTATGCACACACACACACAGCCCCAATCCTTACTGTTCATCTCCACTACTGTGCACACATTCACAGCTATCCTTAGTAGCCACATACATTTATGCCACTAGTCTTGAACTCCTGTTGCCTACCTAGGTGTGCTCATCAGTGCACCTGGAGGAGTTTCTGAGGACCCACAGTCATTTTGTACATCACATTGCTTTTGTCACCAAGGAACACAGAATTGTTGACAGTGAAGGCCACGACAATCTGAGCCATCAAGTCATTGTGACCCCATGACCCAGAGCTATCACTCCTCCATTTAGAAACCTGCATACCACCAGACATGGTGCCACAGAATGCTCCTGTATAGTCTCCTAGTCAGTGCCTCTGTAGCCCCTCCCCTCAGGTGAAGTTCTTTCCTTACTGCAGCTAGTGCATAGAGCCTGGAAGAGGTAATTACTTCTTCAAATGTGCAGGTACCAATGTAAGTATATAAGGAACACAATAAGTAGGGGAGATGTGATATCACCAAAAGAATACAATAAACTTCAAGTAACTGACACCAGAGAAATGAAGATCTGTAAGGTACCTGATAAAAATTTCGAAATGATTGTTCTAAAAAAGCTCAGCAAGGTACAAGGGAACATAGATAATTTAATAAAATCAGGACAACCTAAAAACAAAATGAGAACTTCAACAGAGAGAAAACATTAAATAAAAAGGAATCAAACAGAAAGCCTGGAGGTGAAGAATACAAACCCTGAATTAAATAATGCACTAGAAAGCTTCAATAGCAGACTTAAGAAGAAGAATCTGTAAACTCAAATCTAGGTCAGTTGAAATTATCCAGTCACAGGAGAAAAAGAAAAAAAGGAATGAAAAACAGTTAAGAAGACTACACAATTAATAGGATGCAATCAAAGGAACCAATATACACATTATGGGGGTCCTAGAAAGAGAAGAAAGAGTGGGAAGGACAATAACTGGGGTACCTGTGTGGCTCAGTCAGTGAAGCTTCCGACTTTTTACTTCAGCTCAGGTCATGATCTCATGGTTGTGGGATTGATCCCCATGTTGGGCTCCATGCTCAGCATGGAACCTGCTTGGGATTCTTTTTCTCCTTCTCTCTCTGCACTCCCCTCAAGAGATAAACAAACATTAAAAAAATAGTGACCAAAAACTTCCCTAATGTGGGGAATAAATAGATACCCAGACTCAGGAATCCCCCCAAAATAGATATCTAGACTCAGGAGATTGACCCCAGGACACACTATAATTAAACTATCAAAAGTCAAAGATAGAGAAATTTGAAAGCAGCAACAGAAAAACAACTTGTTACATATAGCGAAATGTAAGACTGTCAATGGATTATATCAATATAAACCTTGCAGGCTGAAAGAAAAACAATGTCAACTAAAAAATACTCTACCATTTTCAAAGTTATCCTTTGAAAATGAAAGGACATAAAGTATTTTCCCAGAATAAAAACTTAGGGACTTTGTCATCGTTAGACTTGTCTTACTTACAAGAAATGGTTAAAGAACTTCTTTAAATGGAGTAGAAGCCACATTAAACACCCATATGAAAGCCTATAAGATATAAATCTCATTGGCAAAGACAAATATATAGTCAAATACAGAATAATTTAATATTGTAATGTGGTATGTAAATTACTTGTATCTCTGATATAAAGGTTAAAACACAAAAGTTTAAGAATAACTATAATCACAAAAATTTGGTAACAGATGCACACAGAAGTAAACTCTGACATAAGAAATTGTGTGGGGGGGTGATAAAAATTTAGGGTTTTTGTATGCAATTAATCTTGAGTTGTTATCAAAGTAAAATAGATGGTTATAATTTTGCAAGACCTATACACATCTCAGGTAACCATAAAGGAAAGAACCATAGTAAATACACAAATGATAAAGAGAGAGGAATCAAAGCAAACTGTTAAAAACATAATCAAATAACAAAGTAAGAGATCAAGAGAGGAATAAAAGAATTGCAGACAGGCAAACACAGTTAACAAAATAGCAATAGTAAATCCTCATTTATCAACAATCACTTCAAATGGATTAAACTTCCCAATCAAAAGGCATTGAGTAGCTGAGTGGGTAAGATCCAGTGAATTGCTGTCCATAAGAAACTCACTTTAGATATAAGGATAAACAGGGACTGAAAGTGAAGGGATTTAAAAAAAAATGTATTCCATTGAAATGGTAACCAAAAAAAGAGCAGAGTTGGATATTCTTAGATAAAATGAAATAGACTTTAAGTCAAAACTGTCCCAAGAATCAAAAGTCATTTTGTAAAGACAAATGGTTAATTCAGTAGAAAGAAATAAGAATTAAAAAAATACATGCACTCAACATTAGAGCACCTAAATATATGAACAAATACTTTCAAAGCTGAAGGAAGAAATTGCCAATAGTACAGAATAGTGAGACTTCATATTCCTACTTCCAATAATAGAACACCCAGGCAGAAAGTCAGTGAGAAACAATTTTTTGAACAACACTATAGACTAAATGAACCTAATAGACATGTGCAGAACTTACCATCCAAGAGCTGCAGAACATACATTCTTCTCAAGTACACACAGAACATCCTTAAAAATATATCACATTAGGTCACAAAATAAGTTTTAATAGATTTAAGAAGAGTGAAATATTAAGTACCTTCTCAGAACACAGTGAAATGAAACTAGAAATCAGTAACAGAATGAAACAGGAAAATTTACAAAGACATGGAAACTAAGCAACACACTCTTAAACAACAATTGGGTAACAGAGGAAATCAAAAGAGAATTTAAAAAATACATTGAAACAAATTAAAATGCAACTTACCAAAACTTATAGGATACAGCAAAATCAGTACTGACAGGGAAGTATATTGTATTAAATGCCTACATTAGAAAAGATAAAAGGTCATCAATTAAACAACCTAACTTTATAATTCAAAGAACTAGGAAAAGAACAAACTAATGGAAGAAAATTTAATTTATTTATTAAAATTAGGAAATTAGAGGAAAACACTCAGTAAAATGGAATTTTTATGAAAAGATAAACAAAATGGACAAATCTTTAGCTAGACTAAGATGAAAAGAGAGAAGACTTTAGTAAATACATTCAGAAATGAAGCAGGATTAATATAACTGATAATGCAGAAATATTAAGGATTATAAGGAACTATTATGAACAATTATATACCAACAAATTGGATAACGTAAATGAAATGGATAAATGCTTCAAAACACACAACCTACGAACTGAATTAAGAAGTAATAGAAAGCCTGAACAGACTAATAAAAAACAAACAGATTGAATCAGTTATCAAAAATCTTCTAATGAAGAAAAGCCCAGGACTGGATAGCTTCACAGCTAAATTCTATCAAACATTTAATTCTATCAAACAATTAATAGTAATTCTTAAACCATTCCAAAAAATAAAATAAGAGAGAACACTTCCAAATTGATTTTACAAAGTCAGAATGCTGATTCCAAGCCAGACAAAGACCAAAAAACAAAACAAAACAAAAAAAAAAAACAAACAAAAACAAGCACCCCCCTCCACAACATGCTAAGACCCCTGATGCACAAAGATTTAAAAAGTCCTTGATAAAACAGGAGGAAACCAAATTCAATGGTACACAAAAAGGATCATACAGATGACAAAGAGAGATTTATCCAGGGTTGCAAGGATGGTTCAATATATGAAAATCATTAATGTGATAATAAATCACATTGACAGGATAAAATACAAAAAACTCATGATCATGTCAGTAAGATGTAGAACATTGAAAAAATCCAAAATACCTTTTATGATTAAAAACTCTCAATAAAATAGTATAAAAGGAACTTATCTCAATATGAGAGGCCATATATGGAAAATCTGTAGATAACATTATTTTCCATGGGTAAAACAAAGATTTTCCTTTAAGATCTAAAAGAAGGCAAAGATGCCCATTCTTGATACTGCTCTTCAACATAGTATTTGAAATCCTAGCCACACAGGCAATAAAAAGAAATAAAAGACACCCAAATTGAAAGGGAAGAGGAGATATTATGTCTGTCATATATATATGATCTATCTATATCTATATCTATATATAAATACATATGTATATAGAAAGCCCTAAAGGCTCAATGACAACAACAACAAAAAACTATTAGGACTAATAAAATCAGTGAAGTTTCAGGATATAAAATCTACATACAAATATCAATGACATTTCTATACACTGACAAAATGTATAGAACTATCTGAATAGAAAATCAAAAAAATTAAATGCTATATTTGCCTTTAAAACAATAACAAAAAGTAAAATACTTAAAGATTAACCAAAGAAGTGAAAGAATTGTACACTGAAAATCATAAAACACTGATGAAAGTAATTTTAACAGACACAATTAAATGGAAAGACATTCCGTGTTCTGGATTGGATAATAAACATAGTTAAAATGGCCATAATAATTAAATATTCTACAGAGTCTATCTGATCCTTACCAAAATCTCTGTGGCATTTTTTTACAGAAATCCTAAAATTGATATAGAACTACAAAAGATCCTGAAGAGCCAGAGCAGTCGTGACTAAATATGACAAACCTGGAGTCATCACACTTCTTGACTTAATATTAAATACACATACCTCATTTTATTGCGCTTTACATTATAACATGACAGATAATTATGTTTCTTACAAACTGAAGATTTGTGACAACCCTGCATCTAGCAAGTCTATCAGTTCCTTTTTTCCAACAGTATTTACTCAGTTCATGTCTCTGTGTCTCATTTTGGTAATTCTCACAATATTCCAAACATTTCCATTGTTCTTTATTGTGGTGATCAGTGATCTTTGTTTGATGTTACTATTTTATCTGTCTGGGGGCTTATGAGCCATGCCTATATAGGACAGTGAACTTAAATATGTATGTCTGACTGCCACACCAACCAGCTGTTTGCCTATCTTTCTCCCTCTCCTCAAGCCTCCTTGTTCCCTAAGACACAACAAATTTGAAATTAAATCAATTAATAGCCCTATAATGGATTCAAGTGAAACAAAGTATTCAAGTGAAAGGAAGAATTGCACATCTCTCATTTTAAATCAAAAGCTAAAAAGATGAAAGCTTAGTGAGGAGGGCAGATCAAAAGCCAAGATTGGCTGAGAACTAAGCCTTTTGTACCAAATAGCCAAGTTATGAATGCAAATGAAAAGTTCTTGAAGGAAATTACAAGTGCTGCTTCAGTGAAAACACTATTGCTAGGAAAGCAAAACAACCTTCTTGCTGATACAGAAAAAGTTTTAGTGGTCTGATTAGAAGATAAAACCAGCCACAACATTCCATTTAGCTGAAGTCTAATCCAGAGCAAGGCCCTAACTCTTTTCAGTTCTATGAAGGTTGAGAGATGTGAGGAAGGTGAAGAAGTAGCAGAGTTTGGTTTATTAGTTTTAAGAAAAGAAGCTATGTTTATAACAAAAATGCAAGGTGAAGCAGCTGATGTAGAAGCTGCAGCAAGTCATCCAGAAGATCTAGCTCATATAATTAATGAAGGTGACTACAATAAACAACAGATTTTCAATGTAGACATAGCTTTATATTGGAAGAAGACTTGGACTTTCTTAGCTTGAGAGAAGTCAGGAGAAACTTCAAAGGAAAGGCTGATTCCTGTCAAGAGCTAATGCTGCCGGTGACTTTAAACTAGAGCCAATGCTCATTTATTATTCTAGAAATCTTAGGGCCCTTAAGAATTATGATAAATCTGTTCTGCCTGTGCTCTATAATGGAGTGACAAAGCCTAGATGACAGTGTATTATCTCTTTACAATATAGTTTACTGAATATTTTGAGCTCACTGTTGAGATCTAATGATCAGTAAAGAAAATGATTCCTTTCAAAATATTATTGCCCATTGACAATGTACCTGGTTACCTAAGAGCTCTGATGAAGATGGACAATGAAGTTTTTGTTTTCATGCTTGCTAACACAACATCCAGTCTGCATCCCATGAATCAAAGGGTAATTTTGACTTTCAAGTCTTATTATATAAGAAATACAGTTTATAAGGCTGTAGATAAGGATTCTACTGATGGATCTGGGCAGTAAATTGGAAACCTTCTGGAAAAATCTCACCATTCTCGATGCCATTAGGAACATTTGTGAATCATGAGGTAAAAATATCAACTTTAACACGAGTTTGGAAGAAGTTGATTCCAGCCTTCCTAGATGACTTTGAGCATTTCAAGACATCAGTGGAAGTACAGATGTGGTTCAAAAAGAAAAAAAAAAAAAGCAAGAGAAATTAGAAGTAGAACCTGAAGACATGACTGACATGCTAACCTATAATGATAACAGATAAGGACTTGATTCTTCTGGATGAACAGAGAAAGGAATGTATTGAGATGGCATCTACTCCTGATGAAGGTGCTGTGAAGGTTGTTGAAATGACAGACAAGAATTTATAATGTTATATGAACTTAGTTGATAAAGCAGCAGCAAAGTTTGAGAGAGTGGACTCCAATTCTGAAAAAAAAAAATTTTTTTTTTGTTGTGGGTAAAATACTATCAACAGTAGTGCTTGTTACAGAGAAATCATTAATGAAAGGAAGTCAGTTGATACAGCAAACTTCATTGCTGTTTTATGAAATTGTTACAGCCTCCCCAACCTTAGCAACTACCACTCTATCAGTCAGTGGCCATCAACACTGGGAAAAGACCCTCCACCTCCAAAAAGATTGTGATTCACTGAAAGCTCAAATGATGCTTAGTATGATTTTAGCCAATAAAGTATTTTTTAATGTTTATTTACTTTGAGAGAGATAGTGTGAGCAGGGGAGGGACAGAGAGAGGCAGAGAGCGAATCCCAAGCAGTCCACTGTCAGCACAGAGTCCGGTGCAGAGCCCAATCCCATGAACGGTGAGATCATGCCCTGAGTGGAAATTCAGAATTAGACACTTAACCAACTGAGCCACCCAGGCGCTCTGTCAGTAAAGTACTTTTAACTGATTGTGTTTTGACATATGCTGTTGCACACTTAATAGATTACACTATTGTGTAAATATAACTTTTATATGCATTGGGAAACCAAAAAAGATTACTTGATTCATTTTATTGCTGTAGTCTGGAACTAAATTTGCAGTATATCCAAAGTATGGCTATGTTGCAAAGCTACTGTAATCAAAACATGATAATAACATAAAGGCAGACATATAGACTAATGGAATAGAGAACCCAGAAACAAACCCACACATTTATAGTCAACTGGTCTTTAACATATAATAACACATAAAAGATAGTCTTTTTAATAAGTGATATTGCAAAAAGATGGATATCCAAGTGCAAAAGGAATGAAATTGGATCCCTATGTTACTCCATACAGAAATACAACTTGAAACAGATGAAAGGCTTATATGTAAGACTTTAAACTAAAAAACTCCTGAAGAAAACAGAGAAAAACCTTCTAGACATTGATCTTGGTATGATATTTTGGTTATGACACCAAGTGCATGGGAAAAAAGAGCAAAAATAGACAACTGAGATTACATCAAACAAAAAAGCTTTTTCACAGAAAAGAAAGGAAAATGAAAAGGTAGCCTATGGAATAGGAAAAAATATTTTCAAATCATCCAGATTATATAAATAACTCACACAACTCATTACCCAAAAATACAAATAACCTAGTTGAAAAATGAGTTAATGACCTAAATAGACACTTTCAAATAAGAAATCCAAGTGGCCAGCTGTTACATGAAAAGCCATGCAACCTTTCTAATCTTTGAATACAAATAAAACCAAAATGAAATCTCACTTCAAAGCTATTATCAAAAAGACAACAAATAACACATGTTGGTGAGGATGTGAAGAAAAGGTAACCCCTGTACAGTGTTGGTTGAAAAGTAAATTAGTACTGCTATTTTGGAAAAATAGGTGGAGCTTCCTCAAAAAAAAATTTAGTGTAGAACTATATGACCCAGGAATCCCAATTCTGGATATAACCAAAGGAACTGAAAACAGAATTGTAAGGGGATATGTGCATTTTGTGTTAACTGCCATATTATCACAACAGCCAGATGTGGAAACGACCTAAATGTCCTTTGATGGATGAAAAGCAAAAAGTGCTATATACATGCAATGGCATATTATTCAGCATTAGAAAAGAAGGAAATCCTGCCATTTGGGACAATGTGGATAAACAGAGAGGATATTATACTAAGTGAAATAAGCCAGACACAGAAAGACAAATGCTACATGATCTCACTTAAATGTGGAAACTAAAAAAGTTGAACTCTTAAAAGCAGAGTAGAATGGTGGCTAACAGAGGCTAGGGGAGGGGGAACAAAAGTTCAGTTTTGTGGGATTAATCATTTTTGGATCTAATGTACAACATGGTGATAATAGTTAACAATATTATAGTGTATACTTGACATTTGCTAAGAGGATATACATCTTAAATCTTCTTAAAACACACCCACATACTCTCAAATGGTAATTACCTGAAGATGATAGACACATTAATCACCTGATTGTGGTGATCACTTCACAATGTATATGTATACTAAGACATCAAACTGTATACCTTAAATATACATAGTTTTTACAATAGTACACCTTAAACATATACAATTTTTATAAGTCAATGATATCTTAGTAAAGCTATCAAAAATCCATGGCCCATCAATATGTACCTTCTATATCTAAAATATTTTAGTATGAATATAATTTGAATATTATGTATTTAACAGACATTCTATTCTCATCTAAAGTTATTTGTGTTCATAAAATGTTATATGAGTCAATTAATAAGCAAATGATGATTTATGGGATGTTTGGAACTCTATTTTGTATCGAATTGTATATCAGCATACAAAAAAGAGACTTGTGAAAGAAATAGAGTTAAATAAGTGTTAAAACACTAGCTAACTAACTGTCAAAATGGATGTACAGGTGCATCCAATAGGAAGGTGGAGTTGCACATCAGCTAGGTCACAACAGAGCAGAATTCATGATGCACATAAGTCATGAAATAACACAATGCAGTTGAAAGAGGAATGAATGTGTATCTTCAGAAAACACAGAGAAGGCTAACATGCTGGAGTAAAGCACATATTAATATTCAAAAATGAGGTGGGTTAGGTTAAAAAGATAAGGCTTTAAGACATTTTTTTTCCATTATTAACAATTTTAAACATTTACAAAAGTAGGATGAAAAGATTAATTATCAGTATAAGGCCAGTTTTGTTCCCCCACCTATAATCCCTGTATTATTTTGAAGCAAATATGAGCCATCATATAACTTCATATATAAATAATTTAGTATGTTTCTCTCATACAAAACTATCTTTCATCCTTTTTAAAAGCCATAACATATTATCACAACTAAAAATAATAGTAATTCCTTCATAATATAAAACATCCAATCAGTGCCATGAAGAATGTTAATGTACAAATGGTATTCAGAGTTTATCATGGAGGCATTGAAGAATCACAGGCATTTTTATTATGCTGGGGAAGAACTCTATGAGAGAGTATTTCCAGATGGGAATCGGGAAAAGTGACAGGACAAAAATAACAAGAAACATATGGACTTGCAAGAAATGACTGTAATAATTCTTGGATTATGTTTTGTCTAATATAGACAGAATATGTTCAATACATAGTGGAAAATAAAATTGTTGATATTCACAAATGCAAAATGTTAGCTGAGCATTTATTATATATCAAGCACAATTTCTGTGTTGGATTAAGTACATATGTTATGCAATGAGACAGAAATGACACTTGTTCTTTTGTATATTACATTGTTGAGGTGGAACATATCATATGTAACTAAACAAAGGATCAAATATTTGAAATAGTAAAAAAGTGCTACTATAAAATTACAAGTTAATGATAAAATGAGTAGTGAGTGGAAGAGATAACTATTTTAGAATGTGTGAGCATAGTAGGATACTGTGAGTGGTGACAGCTTAGCTGACACTTGAGTAGTAAGAAGAGGTCAGCCTTGGAGGATCTAAAGACCTTCCCACAGCAAGTTTTATGGACTTATCTAGAGAGAACAACAAATAGAAAATCACTGAAACAGAAATGATCTTGACTTGTGCAATGCAGATATGTGACAAGTGAGGGAAAAGTGGCAGGGCAAGATGATAGAGGGCCTTATAGATATCTGGATTTTATTTAGTGTTCAATGGAATGATATTGAAGGGTGTTGAGCATGAAAATAACTTGAACTAATTTATATGTTTTATAATTATAACACTGGCTGTGATAGGAAGACTTGCATGAGATTGGAGTCTGAGATACCAGTAATAAGACTTCATCCTTCAGAGTGCTTTGGTGGCTCAGTTGGTCAAGTATCGGATTCTTTATCTCACTCAGGTTGTAAGATCAAAACTAGTGCTCTGCACTAGGCATGAAGCTTACTTTAAAAACAAAACAAAACAAAACTTTCATCCTTTTTCAGGATTACTTATATGTAAAACGGTGAAATGAAACCAGGCAAAATCAATCAATCTATTCACTTTAGCAATTTTTGATTATAATATTTCTGTAAATGAATCTGTGATGACAGTGACTAAAATAATAAATGACTAGATCTAGACTTTATTTCTATGTATGTAATTTCTGCAAATTGAAAGTATGTGTTTGCAAAAGAAAAATTTGTGGTGTGTGGATATTTACATTATGATGTGTTGACATTATATTTGCATTATGAAATCTGATTATATCACAATAAAAATGAAAAAATAACTAGAGAGAAAGCTAAAACATTTCTCAGATTAGGAAACATAAACAAACAATGATTACTACAAATAATATTTTGATATATTTTGAATGGAATGTCAATAAAAATACTACATATAAAAACTTGTGAACTACATTTAAAGCTGTAGTACTTAATGAAAAACAGCTTTAAAAATTATTTTTTAAGAAATAGGAGAAAACAAATGATTAAAAACGTAGTAAACTTTTGAACACCAAAAATAGCAATACAACTTTAAAAATTTATAAGAGAGACTCCTGGGTGGCTCAACTAGGCTAAACGTCCAACTTCTGCTCAGGTCATGATCTCATGGTTTGTGGGTTGGAGCTCTGGTTCATGGGTTTGAGTCTCATGTATGGCACTGTACTGACAGAGCCTGGAGCCTGCCTCAGATTCTGTGTCTCCTTCTCTCTCTGTCCCTTCCCCACTCATGCTCTGTCTCTCTCTATCTCAGAAATAAATAAACATTAAAAAAACTAAAATTTATAAGAGTAATTACTATCAAAGGAACAAAAATAAGTCTGACAGAAATAGAAGCCAGAAAAATTTTAAAAATTATATTTTAAAAACAATGAAAGAAATAATTGTCAACTTGGTCATTGTGATATATCCTTCAAAAGTGAGCATGATGGGGTGGGGTCCCTGGGTGGCTCATTCGGTTAGGTGTCCGACTTTGGCTCAGGTCATGATCTCGCAGTTTGTGAGTTCTAGGATCTGCGCTGACAGCTAGCTCAGAGCCTGGAGCCTTCTTCCGATTCTGTGTCTCATTCTCTCTCTCTCTGCCCCTCCTCTGCTCATGTCTCTCTGTCTTTCAAAAATAAATAAACGTTTAAAAAAAATGAACATGATGGGGCACCTGAGTGGCTCAGGTGGTTAAGCATCTGATTTCAGCTCAGGTCACGATCTCACAGTTCGTGGGTTCAAGCCCTATGTTGGGCTCTGTGCTGACAGCTAGCTCAAAGCCTGGAGCCTGTTTCAGATTCTGTCTCCCATCTCTCTCTGATCACCACCACCCCCCACCCCCCAGCCCCTGCTCACGCTGTCACTGTCTCTCAGAAATAAATAAAACATTAAAAAAAAATTTTTTTTAAATGAACATGAAATAAAGACAGTTTTGTTCTACCTTTTCCCCAGTAATGAGTTCTTACCTAAGCTGTGGGAGCAGTAGAAATTTTTGCTTTTCTCCCCAACAGTTTGGGTCTTGTGCTCCCTATGAGCAATGAGCTTCAGCAGTGTTGTCTTTTGCCTCTCTCACAAGTAGTGATCATGCTCCTACTGCATGCTTGACCACTGAGCAAGACTTTCTCCCATTTTCATGCACATACCCGGTAGAGATCCATGGAAAGCTGAATGTAAGTGTGTGTGACCTCGGTCTGTGGCTGGGATACTCTAGGGTTCTATATGTTGTCCAACACCTAGACTCTAAAAATGTATTACAAATTCAGCTTATCTTTCCTTACCAAGTTGTATAGCAGCTGTAGCTCTTCTTAGGCTTTACTGCAGAAGAGCTAATCTGTGCTTTCTGTCTTTTCTCAAAGGGACTTGACCTCTGTAGAATTCAGCTTTTTGGTTTCTGTGTGATTACTTCTCTCATGAGGTCAAGAAAACTTATTTTATAATTGATCTGGATTTTTATAAAGGATTCATTCTCTTTCAGTCTTCTCTACAGATATTTCAAATAAACAGAAAATGTAAGAATTCCTCATTATTAGATCTAAAGAAGATAATGGAATGTGTTCCTTCAAATAGAGGGCAAATAATCCTAGATAGAATCTCAAATATTAGAAAGTAATGATAACAAACAGTAAAGACAAATACATGGATAAATTTAAATGAATTTTGACTTCCCTAGAAACAGTAATGACTTATGAGTTTAAAATATTTTCAAAGTAAAAGTACATTATGACAAAGGTACATAAGTAAGAAGGAGGAAGATAGTGGTAGAGTTAAAACATTCTAAAATCCTTGCATTTTTCTGGAGGAAATAAGGGACTAATTTAAGTAGTCATGGATATTCATCTATAAATGCATGCCTGGGTGCATATAATCTTTAGGGTAACTATAAAAGAACTATGAGATTAATAATAGAATAATTCAATTCAAAATAAACATCCAATTCAAAATAAACTATGAAATGAGAGACAAGCAAACACAAGATAGGAATTAGAAACAGAAAGCAAATGTTAAGATGAAAGACCAAAATCAATATTTAGCAGTAAGATGATTATTTCATAACAATTAAAGAGTAATTTATCAGAAAGATGCATACATTCAAAATACATATGTACATAATAACATATTCTTACAATGTGCAAAAATAAGTGGATTTGAAATTAAAAAAGTAATGCTACGCATTTAGTGAGAAATTTTAACACATCTCTGAAATTGATAAAATAAGCAAAAAAATCATTAAGTATATAGAAGATAGAGCAAGCAGAGAGACAAATAGCTGAAAGACATTTAAAATTTTTTATTTTTAAATGATAGTTGACATATAATATTATATTTTAGGGTGTAGAGCACAGTGATTCAGCATTTGTATACATTGTGAAATGCTCATCACGATAAGTATAGGTATCATTTGTAACCATACAAATTTATTACAGTATTATTGACTGTATTTCCTATGCTGTATTTTGTATCCCATGATTTATTTATTTTATAATTAGAAGCTTGTATCTCTTAATCTCTTTCCCTTATTTCACCCATCTCCCCATCCCCACTTCCCTCTGGAAACCACTTGTTGGTTTCCTGAATCTTTGAGTCTGTTTCTGTTTTATTGGTTCATTTGTTTTGTTTTTTAGTTTCCACATATAAATGAAATCATATGGTATTTATCTTTTTTTTTTTTTTTTTGTCTGACTTACTTTGCTTGGTATAGTACCTTCTAGGTCCATCCATGCTGTCACAAAGGACGAGAGTTGAATCTTTTCTATGCATAATATTCCATTATATATATATACCACATATGGTACATCTTCTTTATTCATTCATCTATCATTAGACACTTTGGTTCTTCTGTATTTTGGTTACTATAAATATTGCTACAAATAAGCATAGGGATGCATATATTTTTTTCACATTTTTTGTTTTCTTTAGATAAATACCCAGAAGTGGAATTGCTGGATTTTACGGGTTTTTATTGTTTTAATTTTTGGAGGAAGCTTCTTACTGTTTTTTATTATTGCTGCACCAGTTTACATTCCTAGCAGTAGCGCAGGTGGGCTGCTTTTCTCCACATCTTGCTGACACTTGTTATTTCTTGTCTTTTTGATACTAGCAGTTCTGACTGGTTTATCTCATTGTGGTTTCGATTTGCATTTCCTTGTTGATTAGTGATGTTGAGCATCTTTTCACGTGTCTATTGGCCACCTGTATGTCCTTTTTTTGAAAAAAAAAAAGTCTACCATGTTCTCTGCCCATATTTAAATTGTATTATTTGTTTTTATGGTCTTGAATTGGAGGAGTTCTTTCTATATTTTGGATATTAACCCCTTATTGGATATATCATTTGCAAATATCCACTCCCATTTAGTAGGTTGCCTTTTGTTTTTGTTGATGATTTCCTTTGTTGTGCAAAAGCTTTTTAGTTGATGTTTCAACTGCTTATTTTTGTTTTCATTGCCTTTGCCTGAGAAGGCATATACCCAAAAGAAGATATTGCCAAGACTGATGTCTAAGACTTTACTGCCTATGTTTTCTTTTTGGAGATCTTACATTTAGGTTTTTAATCTATTTTGAGTTTATTTTTGTATATGGTGTAAGAAAGGCATCCAGTTTCATTCTTTTTCATGCAGCTATGTAACTTTTCCAGTACCATTTATTGAAGAGACTGTCTTTTCCGTGTTGTATTGTCTTGCCTCATTTGTTGTAGACTAATTGACAATATAAGTGTGGTCATATTTCTGGGATCTCTATCCTGTTCCATTGATCTGTGTCTATTTTTGTGTCAGTATCATGCTGTTTTGATTACTTTAGCTTTTTAGTATATTAAAGTGTGCATGAAACATTTGTAAAAATTAACTTTTGGCCAGGGAACGATAGATGTATCAACAAATTTCAAGAGTGAAATCATACAGAGTATGTTCTTTACCACAATAAAATTAAGCTATAAATAAGTAGTTTCCAAAACTTACCACATGTTTGATAATTAACCAAAACATTTCAAAATAATCACAGTGTTTGTATGTGTTCAGGAGAGTTTTTGTTATTTTATCTATAGAGTATCTATTGTCATACTTCAAATGAAAAAATAAAAGTACGTGACTAAGGGCACCCAGGTGGCTCAATCGATTAAGCCTCTGACTCATGGTTTTGTTTCAGGTCATGATCTCACAATTCATGGGTTCAAGCCTGGCATCAGGCTCCATGCTGACAGTGCAGAGTCTGCTTGGTGTTCTCCTCTCCACCTCTTTCTGCCCTCTTCCCCTGCTCTCTCTCTCTCCTCTCACTCTCAAAGTAAATAAATAAACTTTTAAAAAGTTTGTGTATAAAAATAGTAACTTTTAAATAGCCTAAAGGAAACTATTACAGAGTTGACATACAGAGTCATATGTACAAGAGAAATTGATCTGTGGCAAAGATAGCATTACAATTCATTAAGCAAAGTTGAGCAAAGATGAGCTCAATGTGATTATTTTGGGAAAACAGCCTATGAAGTAAAGATTACAAAACAAAAAAAATAAAATTGAATCTGTATATAAACATCAGAGTGTAATTATAGACTCCAAATAACTAAGGCTTAAATATGAAAAGAAATACAGTGAAATACATGTGTGTGTATACAATATACACATACCAGAACTTGAGGTGGAGAAAGACAGAAAATTCCAAGTATAAAGTAAAATTTATGGATATAACTATGTTGGATGGAGGACATGAATGACGGATTTAGAGAATACTTAAAAGTAATATAGGTTTAAAATCTAGAAAGCACAGAGAACTTCTGCAACTCAATGATAACAAAAAGGTAGGAAACCTTGAATAAAAATAGACAAAGTGTGTGAATAGATAGTTGATGAGAGAATATATAAATTGGCTAACAATCACCAAAAAAATGGGTGATTTTCAATCTCACTAGTAACCAGAGGAAGGAAAAAGAAGGTTTTGTTTGCCAGATTAAATCCATCACATTGGAAACTATGAACATGTCAAATAACACCAACTGAATGTATAGATGTGTGGATGCAATAAGCCTCATGATCTGCTTAAAAGAGTAAAACTATATACTCATTCTGTAGAGTGATTGAGAAAACAATGAAATTATACATTTATATGGAAACCCTAAGCATATATCCCAGAGAATTATTTGCACAGGTCCGTAAAGTCATGAAGGAAGTCAATGCAGGGTTTTTGTTTTGTTTTGTTTTGTTTTTTGTTTTCTTTTTTTGTGGATGGTAGTGTGCAGTTAGTGATAATCCAAGTGTTTATGGGAGCACATAGATTAAATATAGTGGGCATATACACAAAATGTTTTCAGCCATTGAAAACAATTGAAATATAAATATCTACAGACTTGAGTTGATGCTCAAAATTGATTACTGAATAAGAATTTAAAAACCAGTATAGTTAGGGGCACTAGCTGGCTCTGTTGGTTGAGCATTGGACTTCAATTCAGGTCATAATCTCATGGTTTGAGAGTTTGAGCCCCTTGTCTGGCTCTGTGTTGATAGCTTGGAGCCTGGACCCTGCTTCAGATTCTGTGACTCCCTCTCTGTCTCTGGGTCCCCCCTCTCAAAAAATAAACAAACATTTAAAAAAACAGTATAATTATAGCAAAGTATCATTCCCATATATTAAAACACATAGCATATATGCAAGAAACCTAACTTTTGTGAAGGTAGCTGAGTATGCAAGAAAATTGATGAAGTTCATTAAAAGGTATATATGGGAGGGGGATGTGAAATTTGTGATGATAAATGAAGGAGAAAAGTAATATAAAACAAAATAAAGAAGGGCTCTTTGCAGGACTAATGATGATGCTGTTCCATGAACAGAGAAATTATGATAAACACACTAAGATCAAATAAAACCACATATCTGCAAAAGGGAAAATTGCATTGAGGCAAATCACATGCTACCATTTTTACATTGTGAGATGTAAGACCTTTATCTTCGGATGGTTTTCCCTACACCGCTTTATTTTTCTTCACATAGATTTGTAAAAGTGAAATTGAGTTGAGTAAAATAGTGGAAGTTCTTGGTTGGAGTTTCTTGGCAGAATGAATTATGAAAATCATATAAAAATTATACTGAAATATGATCTTTAAAATAATAAACACACTGACACTGAATACTAGTTTGTTAATCTATCATACATTCTGTTCCAATTGCTGAATTCTCAGGCCAGCTTCTTCTACTAAGTGCATCACAGGAGCTTAACAAGGTAAATTACAGAAGGATTCTCAAAATTCTCAAAATGTTCTTCTACAAATTGTTCATTGTTAAACACACTTAGAACGCAAAACCACATGTAAAAGCCAACTTAATATTTACTTTTCATTGAATAATGTAAATTAAGAAAGTTATGTGAATGCTCTTAGAAACAACAGTTTTAGCATCAACATGATAAGGATTCTGTTTTTTCTCTCTGTGAAATTCTCATGTAAAGATTGGTACTCTCCTTCTGGTTGTTTTAGAAAGTAAGCTGTGTAAGTGTAACATTGTATAAGCAAAATGAAGGATACAAATGTAACATTGTATAAGCAAAATGAAGGATACAAATGTTCTGAAATATATAAGCTGCACAAAAGTAACCTCATAGGCACAATTACCATATGTTTTTGGGCTCTGCTAATGAGAGAACTTTGTTCAATTGCACATTGGCTCAATCTGAAAATAATAAAACCATGACTTCTATGAGTTAAAAAGCATGCCCCTCTAACCTCCCCTTCTCAACCTCTAGTTTCACTTGTTGAAAAACAAGGAAAACAAATAGACATGTGGCCACCCACATGGTTGTGTAAATTTTTTAAAAAAGTGAAAATAACGTACGACAGAATGCCTGAAGGTTTTGCTTAGTCCTTCACACATGGACTTAATCACCTTGGCAAATTTTCTCTCCCTCCCGTATGAACTTTATAGAGCATTTTTCAAATCAAAAGTGCCCTTTTCTTTCATGTTTTAAGAACTAGTGGCTGAGGGAACAGCTTGGAAGTGATTTGGGAAACTGTATCATCAACTAGGAATTTTGCTGCTTTTTAAAACTCATTGGCTATGTGCCAATAATGTAGGATGCTAAAAATTTCAGAGAAGTTTCTTGGTATGAATTATGGTGTGAATGCGTGTGGGGAGGATGTGTATACGCATACACACAATCATATTATCTAAGCTGAAGTCTCCTTTAAGGCTGGAAATGTTTAAATTCCATTGAATGCTTATACCTTATTAGGGCAAATCAATAGTCCATTGGATTTTCGCTTTTAGAGTTACTTCTAGGGGCTGACTGCTGTGCAAGTCAATGATTAGAGATAATGATCAAAATCGTGATTGTATTAATTATGGAGAGTGACTTCATTCTAAACCTACCTGAAAATCTTTCAGACAACAACACTTATTTAAAATTGGAAAAGAGGGACGCCTGGGTGGCTCAATCGGTTAATAGGCTGACTTTGGCTCATGTCATGATCTCACAGTTTATGGGCCCAAGCCTGCATGGGGCTTTCTGAGCACAGAAACTGCTTTGGATCTTCTGTCTCCCTCTCTGCCCCTCCTCCACCCATGTTCTCTCTACTCCCTCAAAAATAAATAAACATTAAAAAAGTAAGAAATAATTTTTTAAAAATTGGAATAATAATTAGCATGTAACATGGGGACCTTTTCTTTCCTGATACCCTGTACAATTCATGTTTACATGAAAAGTATTAACAATTTTGCAGAGTAACAACTGTAGACTGTTAGAGAAGAATTTCATAGATATGTATACACAGATCTAGTTTTTAAAAATCACATCAGCATATCTATTTCATTCAGTAGATTGAAAGTCATCAGGCACCAAACAGTTTTATATCACCACTTCTCTGTATTTGTCAGTCAAGTAATTAGGAGGTCAGCTAATATTTTCTGTAAAGAGTCTGATAGTATTTTAGGCTTTGCAAGCCAGAGGGTGTCTGTTGCAACTACTTAATTGCTGTGGTCTTAAGAAGGTAGCCATAGATATGTGAAAGAATGAGAATAGCTGTGTTCCAAACAAACAAACAAACAAACAAACAAACAAAACAAAAGCACAACACACAAAAACAACCCTTTCTTCACAAAAATTGGTGACTGGATGGATTCGACCCTTGGACTATAGTTTGCTGAATATTTGAACTCAGATTGGGAGAGAAGCTTCCTCTGATTTGCTCTAAGACTTAGTTGGAGGACTAAGTAACATAAATTTGTATTCACATAAACACACTTTTTTCTTTTCTTTCTTCTTTCCTTTTCCTCTTCCTCCTCCTCCTCCTCCTCCTCCTTCTTTTTCTTCTTCTTCTTTTTTGCTTCATAGCAATGTGAATTTCATAGGGTTGGTGATGGTCAAACTATAAGCTCTGTGGTCCTGGAAAAGTGACACACTTTCAGAGCTTTAGTTTTCTTATCTATAAAATAGGATAATAATAATAATATATACTTCAAAGAGTTGTTATGAGATACAATTAGAAAATGTGTATAAGGGGACCATATAGTTGTGTTACACTTCAGGGTTTGGTTTTCAGAAAGTGAGCTCTTGATACATTAGATAAACTATATTGATACAAATTTCTTGGTTAAACTTTTGTAATCAATGATTACTGGAGTATTATAACACATCTGTTTGAACTTATACTAAAATTTTATAACATGATACATGTATTTACAATAAATAGCGTTTCATGACTCACTATATTTTTACATCATGGAGTGTACGTTCCATTTCTCTTTGGTATTTCTTTGGTACACATGAGTATCTTTTGAAAGTTTTGAGAACTGGCTTAGCTGTGAAGTCTTTCTTAACTTTACAATATCTTAGGTACTCAGTGGCAACTTCTGTAAACCTCTCTAGCAGAATTTACCACATCTTATTACATTTCCTTTTTAATTCTTCATAAGTGAGTTGTAAGGATATACATCCTTTACTTTTCCCCTAAAGTAGTGATGAATAGGCATATCAGGTAGATCCCCACAGAAGCTGAGACCTTTCACTCTTTCTTGCACATCCAGGCAAGAAGCTTCATTAATATTTGTTAATTTGAATTTATTCCAATAATATAGGGATCAGTAATGCACACATACTGAATTATTTTTAATATTAGTAATTAGAAATCTGAGAAATAGCAGGGAAAAGATTTACAATGATATGTAAAATAAATTTTGTGGTGATCCTATGTAAGAACATTTTAGAAAGTTTACAGTAGATGCCAAAACAATCAAAGCTCTTGTCTGCACCTTCTTGAGTTTTCCAGACATTCATGCTTTCTTTCAAAATTAATACTTCTAGACCAGTGCACTTCCATATTTGTCTTTTAATGTAATTCAGACACCCTACTTTATATACATGCCCCTGTGTTTTGTTATGTGTGTTTTCAAAAACATTTTCTCTCAATATTCTAAGTCTTTGAATAAAATAATCCAGTCTCTTTTATCAGGAATATTATAGCATTAGGCAAAACTTTAAAAAAATGTTATATTTAAAATAAAGATTGCAACATAGCAAAGATATATTCTTGTTCCATAAAGAATATATGATGTATATTTTGAATGAAAATTAGTATTTGAAGCCACACTTTATATTAGTGCTTAGAATGTATTGTCAGTTTAAGGTAATTTATGATAGTTAATGTATACATAGTATATACAGACTATACTCTGGTATAGTTTAGAAAGTGAAGGTAGTTTTTCAGCTGCTGGAACATTAATGAAAAAGCAAACAAAGAAAAATGGATTCAAGTTGGTTTATATGCTGTAATAGTTCTGTTGTGCATGGGGAGATGATGAAACTTTAGGGACATTAGAACTCTTAGAAAATCTTCTCTTTGACTTAACACTACACTTTTACTTGTGTTTAGCTTTTAAAATTTCTTCTAATGCAAAGGGGAACCCTCTCACACTGTTGGTGGGAATGCAAACTGATTCAGCCAATGTGAAAAGCAGTGTGGAGGTTCTTCAAAAAATTAAAAATGCAACTCCTTTATAATGTAGCAATTACACTACTAGGTATTTACCCAAAGGATACCAAAATACTGATTTGAATGGGGCAAATGCACACCAATGTCTATAGCAGCATCATCAATAATAGCTAAACTATGGAAAGAGCCCAAATGTCCATCAACTGAAGAGTGTATAAAGAAGATATATATATATACATACATATAAAGAAAAATATATATACATATATATAAATGTATATATATATATATATGTGTGAAATGGAATATTACTCAGCCATCAAAAAGAATGAAATTTGCCATTTGCAACGATATAGATGGAACTATAGTGTAGTATGCTAAGCGAAACAAGTCAGTTAGAAAAAGACAAATGCCATATGATTTCACATATATATGAAATTTAAGAAACAAAACAGATGAACATAGGGAAGAAAAGGAAAAATAAAATAAGATAAAAAACAGAGAGGATGGCAAATCATAAGAGACTCTCAACTATAGAGAACAAACTGAGGGATGCCGGAGGGGAGGTAGTTAGGGGGATGGGCTAAAAGAGTGATGAGCATTAAGGAGGGTATTGGTTGTGATGAGCAGTGTTGTACGTAAGTGATGAATCACTAAATTCTACTCCTGAAACCAATATTATGCTATGTGTTAACCAACTAGAATTCAGATAAAATCTTGAAAGATAAAAAATAAAAATATAAATTCTTCTAGTGCAATCGAATAACACCAACATTTTAAATTATAAATGGCATGGGGCGCCTGGGTGGCTCTCTCAGTTAAGCGTCCGACTTCGGCTCAGGTCACGATCTCACGGTTGGTGGGTTCGGGCCCCACGTCGGGCTCTGTGCTGACAGCTAGCTCAGAGCCTGAAGCCTATGTCGGATTATGTATCTCCCTCTCTCTCTGACCTTCCCCTGTTCATGCTCTCACTCTCTTTCTCTCTCTCTCTCTCAGAAATAAATAAAATAAAAAAAAATAAATTATAAATGGCAGACTTTTTTTTTTAATCTGGGAAAAAGAACATGGTTGCTCTTTCATCCTTTCTTTGCTGCTCCTGATAATGATATATATGTTTTTTTCTCTTCATTATCCTTCAAGCCTTCCTGTAAGTGAGCAGTAAAATTGACATCACTGTCTGTGGGAGTTCCATAACTTTCCCTAGGTGTACAGGCCCCACTGAGGACATTGCTTGTCTTCCCCTTCGTCGCTGTTGCTTTTGCCTAAACTCTCTGTTGAGGGAAAATGGAAAGTGTTGAAAAGTATGTACTCTCCCCAGCTTTTAGGGAGAGATTGTGGCACTGGGATTTTCTCCACACATTTCATCAAATGCATGACTCTTCTTGAGTACCTATTGGCTGGCAAGTTGCAAAGAGGTCCAGATAACTGAACTCCTAGTGGAATACCAGAAATATATAAGCCAGACCAAGGATTTCCAGATCTTCGGCCAGCCAGTCAAAGGATGAGACCATAACACAGGGGCTGTGCTATGTCTTACACATTATTTTAAAGCCCTAGACAGCTAGACTAGAGTTCTTGATATGCAGTGATTTTTGCATTAAAAAGATCAGACAAGTTTTGGCTGGCTTGTGCCTCAGGATGCTGGGATCAATTATTATTTGGGAATCATCTTTTTTTTTCTTGATAGGAAACATTGTGATGGAAGGAATTATTACATTGTCACATTGTTTTAAAAGCTGGGCTCCAGGAAGCCTTTGCTCATCCCTGGCTGATTTAGCCCGATCAGGACTGATGGAAGATCAACTTCTGGTTCTTGCCATAAACCTGCTTCATCATCTGGGAAAGTGCAACTGCAAACCATTATTTCATTTTTTCTAGAGTTTATGATAAATTTAGCTGGCACACTGAATTCAACAATAAATTAAAAGCTTTCATATTTTATTATTTTAAAAGGAAGAGCTCTCAGCACCACTGCACAGTTTCAAATATATGTAAGGAAGGTTTGGCACGAGAATATAAGTTTCAGTATCAAATATTTAAGCGTTAACTCTATAATCAAAGTCTTTGGTTTTTAAAATTTGTTCCACTGACTGACATGATTTGCTCTATACTAAAAAGCTTGTCTTTTCATTAGGTCCTTCATGAACAAAATAAAGTTCAGAGGTATATTAGTCTGATAGTTCAAATACAGTCATGTTTGCATTAATCCTTTGTGCTTTTATTTTCATTTAGGGGCTAAATGTCCTTAGCTATTCCCTTTATCCTAGAAAAACATATGATCTTAAGGTGAGGAATTTTTCCATTTATTTTAATATCTTCACCTGAGAGTAAATGTAAATTCTACCTATTAATTGGGAAAATTTGAGAGACCGTGCCTTTTTCTAATTCTCCCTGTCAAAACACATCCATCTAATTTAAACACATTCCAAAAGATGGTTGCACATAATGTAAATAGATTGTTTATAGGATTTTTTAAGATTCTATACAGTCTTACCTAAATTAATATGTGTGCATAATCACCAAGAGATACATGCACAGCATTTATAACAATTGCATGTAGTTAACTATAGGTTTATGAACTCACCTTGGAGAAGAATTTGGTGTTTTAAGTTTTTCCCAATGGAATTTATTTCTCTGTCTACAATGGTGGTTCTGCAAATATTGTTGTCTTACTGATTACATACCAAATATGGCAAGTTTAGTTACAATTAAGGATAATACTGTTAATGTTAGCGAAGCTCTCCAAAAACACTCTATTAGATATTTTAGATCAGTTATCTCTTTTATTATGTAATAACTCTAAGAGATAGGAGCTATTTCTCACTAAGCTTTATAGACCCTAAGACTGAGGTAGGGGAGTATTAAGGCTCTACTGCAGGTGACACTTACTTTGGACAAAGTGGGGAGTCAGGACAATAGCCTGGTCTTAAGAGCTCATATTCCTCATCGTTACACTACACTGCTCTAACAATGATTTGGAAACCCCTTCCATGGCTTAAACTGTCAATGTCCAGAGAGTAGAAGCAGGGATATCACATCACTCCATTCTTTTGGAGCTCATAGTCACAAACATAACGAGATATGCAACTAAATAATTCAAACATTGTGATGTGTATGACAGTCAATGTACATACCAATGTCTACAGGAGGCCAGAAGAGGGAGCAGTGCATTTGCCTGATGAAACTAGAGAAGGCATTCCAGAGGAAGTAATATATGTGCTGGATCTTAAAGGACTGGTAGAAAGTGTCAGGGTAAAGTTGTTGGGAGAGCCCAGCAGAGGAGTAAACAGAGTGTGGGAAGACCTGCAGATGTAAACTTCAGAAAAGTATTTTACTTGAACAGGAAATTGAGTTGCTTCATATTTTCCTATCTACTTGGTAGCCTGAAGTTTAATACCAGCTTCCTTATAGAGTTCTAATTCCTTTTTCTATTTAAAAACACTGGCACTGCCAGAAATTGGTGGACAAGCATTTAGCTTTAAAGAAGCATACATAATTATTAGCTGTTAGAGGCCATTGATTTAGAATTTCTTGTGCATCAAATTAAGGTGATATGCATCTAATGAAATAAATGGCCTGATTTTCTTATCATGTTTAAACCTTACGATTTTGCAATGGAGAGCAAATACTACATTCGGAGAGGAGGGAAATCGGCAGAAATAGAAACCCTGACAACGCTATGAAATGATTGAATCTTAACTTTATGAGGACAGGAATTTTGTCAGTTGTGTTCACTGCTACATCCATGGTACTAGAATATTCCTGGCAATTCGTGGGAGCATAACAAATATTTGCTGAATGCTTTTGAAGGTGAAGTAACAACATGGTGTGAAGAAAACATATAGAAACAACTAACATAAAAGCATAGCCATTGGTCACATTTAGAACAAAATTGTTGGTGATAGAAATACACTTCTGTACCTATGTGTATGATAACAATGTATAACCTGTGGTGGTTTGAATGAAGATCCTAAAAAGAAAAGTTTAAATCATAACAAATAATAAAATGTGGAGAATTTTTGGGGTCCTTGGATGGCTAGTTGGTCAAGTGTCTGACTCTTGATTCCACTCATGTCATGATTTCATGGTTTGTGAATTTGAGTTTGAGCCCCACCTTGGGCTCTGTGGAGATAGCATAGAGCCTGCTTGGGACTTTTTTTTCTTCATCCCTCTCTCTCTGCCCCTCACCTGGTTGTGCATGCAGTAGATGATAGATAGATAGATAGATAATCTTTCTTAAAATGTGGAAAATTTTTACCTTTTAGAAAAAATTCAAATGACTAGAATAACAAGTCAGTGTACAAAGCAATAAACTTCTATTTTTGGAACATTTCCCTTTGTTAGGTACATTCCAACAATGTTAATAAACCAAATGTTACTGTATTTTTATATCTTTATTTAAACACACAGTAACTACTACAATGATATTTTGTCTTAAATATTCAGGCAAATTTGAAGTTGACTGTTCCATTGAAAACAACTTATCCAAGAGTGAAAAGTAATTAAAATAACAGTATATTGAGATTTTTTCCCCCCAGGGTTTACTTTCATAGTTTTCATTATCATTTGGTTTTTTCATTTAAAGAGAATCAAAGTACTGACTACTTTGATTCATTTTGAACTATTAAGTATGAAAACTTTCTCTTTTTTTCCAGCATTTGGAACATAGCTAATTCAACAAATTATGTGCCAGCTTATGTTGTAAATCAAAATTATCCTGTTGGTCACTGTTCATGATCGAAGGCATGAACTATGCCTTCCAATATTGAACCTGGTTCCTGATAACACTCTTTTTTATCTTTTTAAAAAGAGAATAAGAGGGGCGCCTGGGTGGCTTAGTCGGTTAAGCGTCTGACTTTCGCTTAGGTCATGATCTCGCGGTTCGTGGGTTCGAGCCCCGTCGGGCTCTGTGCTGACTGCCAGCTAAGAGCCTGGAGCCTGTTTCAGTCTGTGACTCCCTCTCTCTCTGACCCTCCCCTGCTCACGCTGTCTCTCTCTCTCTCTCTCCTAGAAATAAATAAAAAACATTAAAAAAAAAAGAGAATAAGAATGATTTTATACTTTCTTTTGATTTACATATATTTTATTTTTTGGTCTCATTCTAATGTGCTCACTAGACCCTCCATAAGAATCTTGAGCAGGGATGGGGATTTGTTTTTTGTCTCATTCTAATTTTATTTATTTATTTATTTTTTTTTTTAATTTTTTTAATGTTTTTTTTTTTTAATTTATTTCTAGGAGAGAGAGAGAGAGAGAGAGAGAGAGACAGCGTGAGCAGGAGAGGGTCAGAGAGAGAGAGAGGGAGTCACAGACTGAAACAGGCTCCAGGCTCTGAGCCGGCAGTCAGCACAGAGCCCTACGAACCCATGAACCGCGAGATCATGACCTAAGCGAAAGTCAAGTCAGACGCTTAACCGACTAAGCCATCCAGGCGCCCCTGTCTCATTCTAATTTTAAATACAATGAATCTGACATTTCATTGTTATGTTCTATAGAGACTTTTTATTGGTAACTTTCATAAACTTAATGACTTTTTTTTTTTCTACTTTACAAGGACTTTTCAAAAATTGATGAACTTTTAATTTTAGAATATACTTAAATTTATAGAAAATGTTAAAATAATACATCTATCCCACATCCATTCTCCTTGTTATTAACATTTTTCATTAGTATGGTACATTTGTCACATGAAATTACTATAGCAGCACTGATAGATTATTATTAAGTAAGCCATACTTTATTCAGATTCCTTAACTTTCATCTCACACATTTCTTCTGTGTCAGGATCCCATTCAAGATCCCATGTTATATTCATCATCATGTTGCCTTCAGCAACGCTTGGCTGTGACAGTTTTCCAAACCTTTTCTATGATCTTGATAGGTTGTGTGTTTGTGTGTGTGTGTTGGGGAGGGACAGTAATGGTCAGTATTTTGTGGATTTCCTCTACTGGTGTTTTCATGTTAGTGTTCTCTTGTGATTAGATTGGGATTGTGAGTTTTGGGGAGGATTCCACAGAGAAAAAGTACGGTGTGATGACACCATATCAAAGTTCCATACTATCAACATGGCATATCACAGCATTAATCTTGATATCATAGTGAAGGTTTGTAAGGTTTCTGAACTATGATGTTCTTTTTCTCTCTTACTATGCTCTTTGAAAGGAAGGAATGTTATTCTTTTTCTCACTACATTCTCTGTACAAGCCACACTGCTGGAGTGGGGAGTTGTGTTCTACCTCCCCAAGGGTAAAGTATCTACATAAACTGGAATTCTACATGGGATGTTTGCCTATTATCTCTCATATATTTATTCATTCAATCATTTATCAGTATCACTATAGAATTATGGATATTTATTTTATATTTGCATCATAATCCAATACTACTTTATTTTGCTGCTCAAAGTGTTCCAGCTTTGGCCATTGAGAACTGTTTCATTTGGCTCTTGTGTCCCTTTGACATATACCATTATTATGGTTTTGTTTGACTACTTCCTAGTTTTCTAGCACTGTACAGTGGTCCATATTCATCTTGTATATTTTCTTCCTCATTCCTAGATTCACCCACTTCTCCTCCAATGATTCTTGGTTCGATTTATTAGAAAACAATATTAGAAACAAAGAGAGAACCTGCCCCCAGCATCTACCATCCATTTATTTAATTATTCACTTCCAATCTACATTATAGTGGCTTCTGAATTGATAAACCAAACACTCACAGGAAACAGTCTGATGTGCTATGTGCAGTCCTTTTGTCTTTAGTTTTCTAGGCTCCACAGATTTCCAAAGTCGCTTAGGTCAGCAACTTTCTTCCTTATGCCCTTCAGGAAGGTTAATTAATGCATTCATAATAAAAGTTATTCTGTTACATTCTGCATTCTGTCCTGGGACTCCCTGACATCCGAAATTATTTTTTTTCAAAATTTTATACATGAAATTTCACTCTGTCCTGCTGGTGTTACGTAGCCATCATTACAGTATCATATGTAATAGTTTCACCAACTGAAAAATTATCTTTACCTATTCAACCTCTATTCTTGCTATCATCCCTGGTAATGTATTTTAAAAATATAAATTTATACAGCAATGACTAAATATGCTAGCCTAGGAAGCACTATTGGCTGTTTTCTTTATTCTCTTTGATTTCTTTTTATTTAATCTATCATGAGTCTCCTTATCCTCTTTAAAAAAATGTTCGGAGATTTGACATTTCTGAGTCCATAAAATTTTCTCTACTTTTATTGGGATGGGTCAGTAACCACATATTTTGTCTAGACACACCCTATTTTCTGTCCAAAACAACCTTGGGACAATCAATCTACTCTACTACTGAGAAATTTGGTCTTTGGTGATACAAATAATACTTTTCATATTACCCATTTACATTAAATCAACTGTGGCATCACCATAAAAGTTTTTTCACTTATGTGTGCCTAATTTTAATTATCATAGCCAGCTATGGATCTGGTACCCTCAATAAAACTTGAACTATACCATGTGTACCATGTGATAAACAGTCTCTTCATTATGTCATGAAATTTTGGTTTTCATAAAAACTTTCAGCTGTGGCATATACACATAGTAGATATGTATTTTGGATGCCTCTCCAACATCCTTTTTACTGTACTTGTTCTTAGTAGCAGCCATGTAATTTGGTAGCAATTGTTCTCATCCCAAACACTAGTGGTGAATCTTGACTATCTTATTCTAAGGGAGTAGTGCAAGTAACAAAGACTTCATCCAACCAACACATGATACTTCCTTGGCCATAGGATTCAGCACAATGGTAGTCTAATCAGTGCAACACCCAGGGATTTTTTAAGATTATTATGGGATGATATCCCTGCTCTCCTTTTCCTTGATGCAAATGAGGAATTATGACACCAGTTATTCATGACATCATATTGTGACCCCAGGAGAAGCTGATCTAAAACCAAGGCTCATGTATGGAGGCAGAGGTGAGAAATATCAGAGATGTGGACCTAGAATCTTTATCTCATATCACATGACACCTATCAGGACTTTTTGGTAATGTGCTACATTAATCCTCTTGTTAGATTAAGGTACTTTGAATTGCATTTTCTATTATCAGCAATTCAAAGTACTCAAACAGATGAATATAATGAGGGAATAAGGAAGCTTTTGCCTGTTTAAAATTCACTGAATTAATTCCAGTATATCTACTTTGACCTTGCTTTGTCAGTTCTTCTCTTTTTCACTTTTCCTGATCACATATTTTATAGATTACTTTTATCTGTTGCATCTAGACAATCTGCTTAATATGTGAAATAAATTATTTTAAAGAATTAAAATTTTCCGGGGCACCTGGGTGGCTTAGTCGGTTAAGCGTCCGACTTTCGCTTAGGTCATGATCTCGGGGTTCAATCTCTGCATCGGGCTCTATGCTGTGTGCCAGCTCAGAGCCTGGAGCCGTTTCAGTCTGTGACTCCCTCTCTCTGGCCCTCCCCTGCTCACGCTGTCTCTCTCTCTCCTAGAAATAAATAAAACATTAAAAAAAAAAAGAATTAAAATTTTCCAAGGGCTCTACAGCATGGAGCTGAGGCAGAAAATGAGATAAATACAAATAAAATAAAAGATACACAATGATATGCTTCTATAACTCTTCTGATTAATCTTTGTTATAATGATTTTATATCTCCTGGACATGAAAATATTATACAAATGCAAGACTAGCTATTTTCTACCTTGCATCTAATATAACAATTCAGAATTTCAGATATTTTATATGTACTTTTAGCTGAAAAATATAGATGGGTATAGTTTAATTATATACTATTATGTCTAAACTACAATTAAGTTATTCATGAATATTTGGTCTTGGTCTGTTTTATAAGTACATAAATCCTTACCCTCCTCCTTCTCCAAAATACTTCATGGTAAACGATTATTAATTAAAAACTTACTATGTGTTAGAGATCTTCTTATGGTTTCAATCCTTCTGATTCTGTTAATAGGTAGATATACCAACCCATTTTGGAGATTAGACAATTGAAATTCAGATAGACCTAGTCTCATACCCAATATTACAGTTACTAGGTAGCTTAAGTACAAGTACTAAATATTACACAGTTACCTAGGCCTATATAACTCTAGAGTCACTTACTTTACTCATTGCATTTTCAGGTTCCATAATTCTCCATCCTCTGTCTTTTTCTCTCATTGCTTGCCTACTTGTGTGTAAAAAGAATTTTAATCTTTCCAGAACAGTTTTTGCGAGCAAACTAGAGAGGAAAGTGGGACAGAAGGAAGGCAAAATAGAGTTTTCCCATGGCCCGGGTCACTGCTGGAATAGATCAAATTAATACAATAAATTCTAAAGAGTAAGCACATGTGGATAGCAGAATGGACATGTTGAAAGTGACTTCCTTAATGTTCTATAGTGAAAACATGGATTATAGATGAATCCCCATGTTTTTCAGGGACTCTGATAGTGTGGATCCTACTTATAGAGACATGGTTATAAAAGAAATCCACATGTTCTTTTGAGACTCTAATTTATTTGCTTATTTCTTTCCCTCTGTAGTTGGGTTAAGGGGGGAGGTAGGTGGCATGTCTTTTTTAGTCTTCCATGACATAGCCCATGTGGAACTGCTTTTGTTTGGCAGTTCTTTTGATGCTAAATTGGTAATGATTAATCCCTTTTAAATTAGATGTATTATTGCATCTTGCTTGCAAAGGCTTTTATTTTAACTTAAATTTTTTTTCACTTAAAATTTTTTAGTGATTTAAAACATAAGAAAGATTCATGGGACACTGAAATTTTGACAAATATTTTAGAGCAAAAATTCAAAAAGTAAAATAATTCTTTCGGTTCTGCTGAGACCAGAGAACAATTACACTGAAATGCTCACAATGAATATAATACATATATTGATTATCTGACCTAGCTTAATGACTCTTGTGAAGGCACCATAGTAAAATTTTACATGGGTCAGAAACACTTTGAGTTATGTCGTAAGACATGGGAACAATTCAGCTATATCTGAAAAATGGAATATACTAAAGAATTGATTCAATTATATAAAATTTTTAGACTCAGTAATTCTTTATATCTTTAGAGAGCACTGATTAGTAAGGACTAGTGCATACACTTTCCTGTAGCCAGATGAGAAGAAAAGTCTGGTTATTTGAAATGTTTCTGTTTCTGTAAATCAAATAAAGTTGTAAGTTTGATCACTCTAAACATTTAAATCGAAATAATAATAACAAATTGTATTAGGTATTTAGAGAAAATAATTTCCTCCCTCATATAAACTATTTTTTGTCATTGATTCAATTAAGTGAAAAAAATGGGAAAATCTCACTTTCAATCTAATCCGTAGAGCTGAGATTTTAAAATGGAAAAGGCTTCAGAGCAACAGTATCGTGGGATATAGTGTGTTGAATTTGGGATCACTGGGAAGGAGAGTTTTTGAAGATGCCCCTGTGTTTTGCAAGCCTACTTTTCTTTCCCCCTTGTAGTTCGTGTTTATGGTGTGTTGTTCAAGTTCCTCAGGTAAATCATTTCTTGCTGAGTTTGTGTCGAACAGCAAAGAGGAAAGAGCTTATTATCATTGTGGCCTTGAGAAACTAATAATGATCATTATTAAGGGTCTCATGACTGTTTGAAAAGTATGGCAACAGCCTACATATTATATAGTCAAGAAGTTGCCAATTAAAATGCATATGATGGCCTCAGTATGTGCTTGGTGGGTTTTTTTTTTGTTGTTGTTGTTGTTATTGAATAAATCTGAATAATAAGGAAAGTAGAAGTTTATTATTCATACAAATATATATATGTATACATATATATAATTTTTCCATGTGTACTGAGAGAGATATTAGGTACTTTTAGTCTCAAGGAGACAGAAAAAAAATAAAATTTTTACAAATTGATAAAGCTCACAAGAATGAAATGCAAGGCTATTTTTTTTTCCAGATTATTGGGCCACTTCCCTTCTATATAGATTGGCCCTTAGTATTTCTAATAAATTCTGTGTTGGTTTTAAATTAGTTTTAATTCAGAGCCTCTGTATATTTTGCAGCATTGTAATGTATCTAAGAAGACACTAGTACTCAGTTTGTTGTATAAACTAAACATGATTGTTTAACATTTTTATAAAGCATTTTATTTATGTATATGTTGTATATGTATTTGCAGTTAAATGCTTATACAAAGCTATGTTAATGACTGCTGTAACGGTCCTAGAAGTATCAAAGTGTGGCTCATCGTACCCATTTAAAATTATTATACAATTAACTTTTATGACACTGTGCATGTGACAAAATATATTTAAGATTTTTTTTAATGTTTATTTATTTTGAGAAAGAGATAGACAGAACGTGAGCAGTTAAGGGGCAGAGAGAGGGAGTCACAGAATCTAAAGCGGGGCTTGAACTCATAATCTGTGAGATCATGACCTGAGCTAAAGTCAGATGGCTAACAGACTGAGCCACCCAGGCACCCCAAAATGTCAGTTTTTAAAATTTTTTAATGTTTATTTTTGAGAGACAGAGTACGAGTTGGGGAGGGCAGAGAGAGAGGGAGACACAGAATCCAAAACAGGCTCCAGGCTCTGAACTGTCAGCACAGAGCCCGATGCAAGGGTCGATCTTATGAACTGTGGGTCATGACCTGAACCGAAGTCAGACGCTTAACCGATTGAGCCACACAGGTGCCCTGGCAAAATGTCATTTTAATGATCAAACATATGTCTTTTATGTTTGTATATTCTATATATAATATAAATTAAATAAAAAATAAACTGAATTTTCAAATTAAACAAAAACAAAAGTATTTGTATCATTAATACCATTTTTGTTCTTTTTGAAGAGTTGAAAAATTCATAGGTTTTTATGTTTTTGTGATATGATTTTAATCTAATATGAATACAGAATATATTAGAGTAAAATATAAATCAGAATATTTTTTATTATTCTACAGTTCTTAGATTATTCATTTTTAAAGTATTGAACATAAAGGGAAAGTGGAATGCATAAACTTTCATCTGGTTAATGTCAATGCAAACAGTTAGGTTCAATTATTTAGATGTTTTAAATCTTGATTCTTAATTTTATTTTTCGGAGGTACAGTTAATGTTTTTTTTATATATAGTATATCGTGACATTTACATAGCTTAGTATTATATCATAATATGCTATAAATTGCATTACTTTACTTGAACCTTATAATAAACCCAGAATAAGAGCAAGGTAGGTTCTTTCCCCCTTAGTAAATGAAAAGCCAGAAACGGAATTTGCTGAAGTTCATGGGGCCATTGAAGAATGGAGACAAGAATAGATACAAGCATTCATGAGAATCTGTATTCTTTCCATTTTAACACATCTGTTACAAAATATGCAATACAAATAGTTAGGGAATATATAAAGAAAATAACTCCTTAAGAATAATAACATATGTGGATAAATTTAGCAAGAAATAAGCATGCCTATTTGAAGGAAATGACCCGATTTTACTGAGGGGAGTAAACAAATTTTTGAGTAATGGTGAGAGAGGTTTCTGGAGAGGAAGAAGTCCACTCTCTCCAAGTTAACCTATAAATTTGACACATTTCTAATCAAACTCCCAATGGGACTTTCCTGGAACTTGTCAAGTGATTCTAAAGTTTATCTGGAAAAAAGTTAATGAATAGCCAGAACTTTTATTTTTAAAGAAAAGCAATGTACCCACCAGATTGTAAAATGTACTTTTAAACTATAAAAATAATATGCAGTAAGTTTGTGCCAGACTAGACAAAAAGATCTGTGAAACAGAAGACAAATGCAGAAGCAGAACAACTATATATGGAATTTTAGTATATGATAGAAATGACGTTTCAAACTAGTGAGGAAAGAATGGATAATTAAATAAATGGTGTTGAAGCCAATTGGAAACAACCTCACACCTTACACCAAACTGAATTCCAGATGAGTAAAATATTTATATGGAAAAGCTGAACTTATAAATCTACTGGAGCAAAATATAACTGAATATTTATATGCTCAGAGATTTTCTAAGATCCAGTACCTAAAGAAAAAAACATTCATAAGTTTGAGTACATAAAAATGTTAAAATTTAGTATGGGTAATTACCATAATTAAAATTTAAAAAGCTAATTGATTAACATAGAGGGAATGACATTAGTAATTAGAGATCTTATTAATAAGAAAGTATGAACATGATAAGATAAAAATGAACAAAGAGCAAGGGTAAATTCACTAAAGGAGAATTACAAATGAACAAAAATCAAACTAAAATGTTTACTATATTAGCAAAACATGGATATTAAATCAAGGCAGTGATTTTTTTTGTAAAGGAAAAATCAAACACTGAATTTTATTAATATAGAGAACACAAAATTTTTCAAGACTTTCACATAGCTACCTTTGCAAGTCCCTATTTATACACCGAAAATCAGAAACTCGTGAACATTTTTTTCTGTAAAAAAACCTAAATCTCTACTTGGTTGAATATGTGATAAGGCAGTAACATGTGGACTTTGATTTCCATAACTCCTGAGTACTGACTTTGACAAGTGCCAAATTATATAGACATCATGAGCATAGTGCTGCAACACTGCATTACTAGCAATATTTTGTTATTTTTATCTGATGTTCATGAGTAATTTAGCAGAGACTAGATTTCCAAAGAGAAGGTCTAATATGCTATTGTTGGGACCTGGTAGAGATTTTTCAGAGAAAGGAGGTATGAGTACCCAGTACCTTTTTCTCTATGAAATGCACTCTCTACCCTTCTTCCTTTGAATTGCTTTGTATCTCCCCAACTTGTGGGCTTTGTTACCACCTGGAGAGAAACAGTGGAGTACAATGGTTAAGAATGTAATCTCTGAAATTAAACTGCCTGGATCCAAATCCTAACTCTATCAGGCAAGGTACTATACTACTCTATGTCTTAGTTTTATCATCTGAAAAATGAGTTGTTGTGAAATTTAGATTAATTCATGAAAAGCGGCTAACATAGGGTTTGGCTCATAGGCAATACTTATAGTGCTTAGCTGTTACTATCTTATTATTGCATATGAAGAACTTGGAGACTTCTCTCCAAGTCAATATGCTAGCACTGATTCAGCAGGGGAAAAGAGAGCAAAGTAGCTTGGGATCAGAGGCTCAGTTGGTTTGTGAGTTGGATTGATGTATCCCCTAAACTGCGTGTGTGCCTTTATCACAGAGCTGTGGCTACAGAAACAGGCTAGGAATTTAGATTACAGAACCCTGGATTTCCTTATCCTTAAAGAAATGGTGTTTATTATTGATAATTATCTAAACATGTGGACATTATTTAATTTTATGTAGTTGTAATTTAAAATGAATTAACATAATTTCAAACAATGCAATCTGAGTTATAAGTAGGAGTTTTATTTACATTTTCTATATTAATTTATATTTAACAACTACAGGCATTTTTGTAAGAAGTCAGAATTTGAACCCAAATGAAAGAAAACCTTCAAAGCCACCCTGCTTATTTTTCTCCACTCTGCTTATTTTTCATATTTGTGCTTTCTACATACTTTTCCTCCATATTTTCTATTGTTCATGTAAAGTTGTATTTTTTTAATTCTAAAGTAGGTAATAGATATTGTATACATGGATACCATAGGTAGGTTTATTTATCTTAAACACTAATTCAATATCCTAAAGTCATACCAAAAAATACTATAGACAGTAAGTAGTTTCAGATGCCAATGATTTTCATGGATGAATCACATGACAGCTGAAAAAATACCATAAAACATTCGTAGACTGGAAGAGAGTTTCATATTACCACATGAGAAGGTATATGTATTTGTCCTTATTGTACATTTTTCAAAATCCAAATATACAAAAGAAGGGTATTTTAGAAGCTAAAAAGAAAAAAAATAATAAACATATTTTAAATCTTCTGTTATATTTCAATCCCTACATATTGTTTGTAATTATAAATGTTTCTCAATGTTTTCTTTTAGAAAGTTTGAACTATATTTGACATCTAACATTGTATAAATTTCAGGTGTACAACATGCTGATTTGATACATTTATATACTGTAATGTGATTGCCATTGCAGTGATAGTTAGCACTTCTGTCTTGTCAGAAAATTACCATTTTTTAGTGGTTGGAATGATTAAGTTCTAGTCTTTTAGCAAGCTTGATGGTTATAATACAATATTGTTGTATCTATTTGCCATACTATGCATTAGATCTCTACACTTACTCACTACTTCTTGTAAGTTCATGCCCTTAAACAGTATCTGTGCTATCCTCCATCCCCAGAACCTCCAGTAACCACCATTTTACTTTGTTTTTATAAGGTGGGCTTTTTTCAATTCCACATATAAGTGATATGATACAGTACTTATCTTTTCCTAACTTATCTTACTTAGCATAACACAGTTGCTGTGACTACAGTACCTAGCTGATTACAAGGGTCGACTCTGAGTTTGTGCCACAGCTCACGCCAAAGATAAAGGAAATGGAGAGTGAGGACCTTGCAGGACTGCCATTCTGTTTACTCTTTGCTGAAGAAACTTAGACACTGCCTCTAGGAATGGCGTTGTTATAGTTGACCAAATTGTCCTTTTACGCTTTTGTGGTAAATGAGACTTTATAACTACAGAAAATATTTTCAGGTTTAGAATTCTGACCTTCTTACACATTTCAAGATACGTTGCAAGGAAGTTTGGGACTCTTACAAAATCCTGTTGGGGCAGAATGTGTGTCTCATAATTGCCTTATCAAAGACCTGTCTGGTACTTTTCAGGCCCTCTGATCTGACGTTCAGGTTCAGTAAGTCTGGGGTGGGGAATCGAACAGATTCCCATGGTCTGTCAGGAAGAGTATTTCAGAAATAATTTGCTTTTAAAAAGCTAAAGCCTTTGTTACAATTAATGAGCCTACTCATTGACACATCATTATCTCCCAAAGTCTATGGTTTCTATTAAATTTCACCCTTGGTTTATAGTCAATAGATTTGGAAAAATTTATAATGCCATATACCTACCAGAGTATATGCATGTTATGAGGGAGGCTATGCATGTGTGAGGGAAGGGAGTATATGAGAAAGCTCTCCTTCTGCTCAATATACTATGAGCCAAACTTCTCTAAAAGAGAAAGTCTAAGGAAAAAAAGCTAAACCTAAATAAGTGAACATCAGACCTTGAATAAACATTAGAAATAAGTAGATGCTAAAGAACATTGTATGTTTATGAGATGTTGAAGAGAACACCTGACCATATGAGAGAGAACGAGATTTGTCTTATTTTAATACAGATTTTCAACCCCGGTTTTCTTTCCCAGTGATGCTTAATGGTTAATTTACTAACCCTTCTTAGTATTTTTTATACTTTCTGTTAAAACCCCCACCCATTTATAGCTTGAGTCTTTTTAATACCACAATCCTAGGTCAAACCTTATTTCAGAAGCCAATAAAGAAACAAGTTTTATTGAGTGTAAAATCACTCTAAAACCTCCAGTTTATCTCTCTTCTTTCCTTTCTTGTGAAGTGGAAGACAGTTTCTCTTTCTTTCACAAGGAAGTTTCTTCAGGTGTGCTTTAAACATGTTCTTAGGACTTTTCTCCAGCAATTCTCCTCCCTCTCCTACCTAGTCCCTGTATTTTGAACTCTTATCTTTTTCCTCTTTGCTAGCTCCTTCCTTATCATCCTAAAGAGATTATTTCTCACAATGCTGCTTTCTTCACTAGCTATGCCATGTAATTTTACCTATCATTAACCCAAATTCATATAAGAACCACTGGTATGGGGTGCTTGGGTGGCTCAGTCAGTTAAGTAACCAACTCTAATTCGGCTCGGGTCGTGATCTCATGGTTAGTAGATTTGAACCTCAAATTGGGCTCATACTCACAGTATGGAGCCTTCTCGAGATTCTCTGTCTCCCTGTCTCTCTGTCCTGACCTCCCTTAAAATTAAATAAACACTACAACAAAACAAAAACAATCTCTGGTTCTTCTCTTTCCTTTTCTTATCTCCCATGATTTCTTAATTCATTTAATTCTTTTAAGCCTTATTGACTACTATGTCCCTCTTCATACTAATTATATCCCAGTCATTTAAATCTTTTACCTGCTTGCTGTTTTTGTGCAATTAACACTTCTTGTAGTTCTTACCCTCTGGCTTCCAGAACACCAATCTCTCCTGCTATTATTTCTATAGCTCCTTTTTCTGAGAGCTATATATATATATATATACATATATACTACATATATAAAATGAGTACTCATCACATATTTTATTCAACTTATGAATTAATGAACAAATAAGATGTTACAGATGGTTTAGAATGTTTTTAGAAAGGTATAAGTGTGAGTATATGTCTTTGTGTGTATAATCAATTTAATAAATATTATTATAAAATTGCTATTAGGCAGTGAGATACAAAACTATTTTATATTTTATAGGCAGTAAACCATCATTTGTGGTTGTTTTTCTTACTCACAATCCTATCTATCCTCCCTCTGCTTATAGGGTAAAGAGAAGAAATAAACTTCTGTTGTATTTATGGTAACTAGGATTGTATTCGCATCCTACTGCTGCTGTAACAAATTAATACAAATTTGGTGGCTTCAAAAAGACAAATGTATTATCTTATAGCTCTTGAAGTCAGAAATCCAATGTGGGTTTCACTGAGCCAAAATCAAGGTGACAGCAGGTACAGTGCATTTGTTCCCTCTGTTGGCCATAGAGAAAGAATCCTAGATGATTACGTCCACAGGTGTGGCTTTTACAACTTGTATATTTACAACAGCAGCACAAACTTTTTTTTTAATTTCTATACACCTTATCCTACTGACCCCCTATCTAAATCCCCTAACTGATTGTTTCACAAGCACCTCTGCCTTAGTCAATTCAGACTGCTGTAGCAAAGTACCATAGCCTGGGTGGCTTCTGAACACAGAAATTTATGTCTAATATATCTGAAGACTGGAAATCTGCAGTCAAGGTGCCAGGATAGTAGTGGTCTGGTGAGGATCCTTTTCTGTGTTGCAGACTGCTATCTTTTCTTATTTTCACATCACAGAAGGGTGGAGAGCACTATCTTAAATCCTTTTTTAAGGGCATTAATGCCATTCAGGAGGGCTCTACCTTCATGATGCAATTACTTGCTAATATCACATTGAGGGTTAGGATTTTTGACATATAAATTTTGTGGAGATACGTTAAGTTCTTTGCAACCTTAATAATTCAGTGTTGGTCTACATCAGATATACTTTTCCTTCAACGTCTCCTATCTTAACAAATACAGTAAAACTGTGGTTTGCAAGCATAATTCACTTTGGAAACATGCTTGTAATCCAAAGCACTTGTATATCAAAGTGAATTTCCCCATAAGAAATAATGGAAACTCACATGACTTACTCCACAACCTAAAAATATTCACATAAAATGATTATAATACTGTAATATGATACAAACTAATAAACAAAATTCAAAATATAAAGAAAAATAAACAAGTTAACCTGCACTTACCTTTGAAAATCTTTGTGGCTGAGGGAGACAAGAGAGAGGAGGGTTATTGTGTAGGATGACCTTCACTGTCACTAACAGAATCATTGCTGTCTATTGGCTCAATGGAATCTTTCTTTTCATGCAACTTTAACAAGGACCGTATCCAGTGACACTTGATTTTGCCTCCTTTTGAGGATTTCATGGAAATGTGACATTGCATTGTCATTAAACATTCATCATTCACACTGCTACAGCTTTACTCAAGTGGTGCTTTTCTACAAAATTTTCACGTTCTTCTCCTTCCATGCAGTCAAGATCTCCTTCATAACCTCTTGCTGTTGCTCATGATGAAGACCCATCTGTTCATCACTTTTCAGCTCCTGGCCCTATTCCTCAACCAAATGTTGAATGTCATCCTCATTCACCCCCAGTCACATGGTATTCCCCAAGGAAAGAATTTAATTGACAACTCCCAGCTCCTGTTTATGAGCAAGCCCCTCTAAGTCATGTCCAAAAAGGCAATCAGATCATAGTTTTCTCCAAGCAGAATTGAGAGTTCTCTTGGTGACTCCATCCCAGGCTTTATTGATGATCTTGAGGCAATTCACAATGTGGAAATGATTTTTCCAAAACTCTTGGAAGGTAAGGGTGTTTCTTCAGTCACCTTGAAGCATTGCTGAAATAGTGCTTTGGTGTAAAGCTTTTAAAGTTCAAAATGACCTGCTGATCCATGGGCTGGAGGATTGGAGGGGGTTGGGTGGAAGGAACTTGAGCTTAATGAACTCAAATTCCTTAAAGCCTGAAGGATGAGCAGTGGCATTATCAATAACCATCAAGGCTTTGAGTGGCAGATTATTTTCTAAAAGGTCACTGAAGACCTCATTAATCCACTCAGTGAACAAGATACAAATGACCCAAGCCTTGCTGTTAGACTTCCACATAATGTTTAACTGGATCCTCTGCACCTTGTATTTCTTAAAGTCTTGTAGATTCTCATAATAATATAGAAGCAGGGGCTTGACTTTGAAATCTCCTCTTGCATTAGCACAAAACAAAAGGGTGAGATGGCTTTTCATGGACTTGTAACCAGACATTGCATTATCTTCTTCTGTCATGTAGGTCCTCTGGCATCTTTTTCCAAAAAAAGCCCTGTGTCATCACAGTTAATAACTTGCTTTGGCAGATAACTCTCAAAAACCATGAGCTTCTGGAACTCAGTACAGAACACCTGAGCTGCCTTAGTGTCTGAACTTGCAGCCTCTCCATGCCTCAAAACATTAGTGATGCCACTTAAAGTTATCAAATCAGCCCCTGCTTGCCTTGAAGCATTCTGTTGACATACCTAGCAGTTTACTTATGAGGTTGGTGCACAAGGCCTTTGCCTTCTTACAGATAAAGTTCTTTGACACAATGTTACCTGCTAGTTGTTTCTTGTTTATCCAAACCAGAAGCAACTTTTCTACATCTTCCAGAACACATGGCTGTTGCTTTGATATTCTCCTGATTCCTTTTGCTGCTTCTAGCCCCCTTATCTCTTATTTCTTCTTTAATATTGAGCAAATGGTTAATGTAGGCATTTTATAAAATCCAGTAATTTCAGCCACTTGCATATCTCATTCATACTACTCCATGATTTCCTTTTAAACTTCCACCACAATCATCTCCTTTTTACCACCTTTCTTTTCAACCTTTTCCTGCATGGGGGCCATTGTATATGCTCACACATGTGTTGACTACAGTACAGTATTAATAAACTCTTGTTATATACTGTATTAATGCAACTGGCAATAAGGCAGCAGAGGAAAGGGTCTAAATGTGCAGGCAGCCTGTCTTAGAATGAAGGAAAGAATTTCTAAAGTTACTCTTGTATGGAAAAGCAAAAGATTGTCCATAGGTACTTTGAAGTGACAAAAAATAACTAGTGCCACTTCTAAATGTTCTAGAAAATCACTGATTTCTGCCAAACACTGTGGCCTGAGACAGAACATCTAAGCATGGGAAATGATCATCTACAATCTCGCAGTGACTGAGCGAAGAACCATTGGCTCGGTTGTGATCATGTGGCGTTCGGTGTCACATACTACTCGTATTGCGAGACATCTCTTGTTTATCAAGTTAAAATTTATTGAAAATGTTTGCTCATTTTGGAGAACACTAGCAAAACAAGTTACTCACAATCCAAGGTTTTTCTGTACCTTCATTTATATTGGGATGGTTTTAGTCTTGGCCCCGTTTTCTTTTTTCCTCATGTCTACTAAGTTAGCAAGTCCTGACAAGTCTACATCCATAATGTGTCTCACATTTATTCTTTCTGCTGATATTATTAGTTTTGGCTATTGTTTTTTTTTTCCCCTGAGTACTACAGAGATTTAAAAAAAATTTTTTTTTAAGTTTATTTATCTAAGTAATCTCTACACCAATGTGGGACTCAAACTCATGACCCTGAGATCAAGAGTCATATGCTCTTCTGAGCCAGCGAGGCACCCCCAGAAGCTTTCTAATTAGTCTTTCTTCTTCTTCACAATCCCAGTCTATAACCTATTCTCTGCAGAACAAACAGAATAATTTAGTTCAAATGCAAATCTCCTCATCCCCTGTGAAAATCTGGCAATAATTCCTTTTGACTCTTAGAATTATGCTCAAAATCTTTTAACAGTCTTGTAGGGCTGTACATAATTTGATGCTCACCCCCCTTTTTTCTCTTTGTCTCCAGATTTATTTTTTGCATTATCTTCAACCTCCCATACCTTGTGCCCTGTTGGTATTCCACTCAACTTTTGGAGGTTGCTTAAACATTTCAAGCTTCTTATGGTGTAGGGTTTTAAAGACTTGGTCTGTATGTGACCAATCGTATTCTTCCTCTATTGTTATTTGACTACCTTCTACTGTCGTGCCTTGGCTTAAATGTTGCGTCCTTGGCGTGACATTCCTTGATCTGTTAGTCAAAGAATAAGCAAATTGTTTATGTTCTTCTCTGTGTTCATTTATAGCAGTCAAGATTTCCCCTCACAGTATTTCTCACAATTGTAATTGTATACTTTATTGTAGCATTATTTGTTTAATGTCTATCTCCCTTATTAGACTTTGAGCTCCTGGATAGCAGACACATCTCTTTTCCACTGCTGTGTATATTGCCTAACAAAGAACCAGACACTTGGTAGCACTGAATAAATTACCTGTTGAAAAAAGAAATGAATGAATAAATGAACGAATAAATCAATTATACTTATTATGCAGCGACTGATTCTGTTTTCATGTTCCTTGAATGATAACCTTGCATAGAACCTTGTTCACATTGCTTTCTAGAAGTTGATCTAAGCTATGACAGAAAATACATTTTCTTGAGATTCTATCTTCCCTGTCAAGACTTGAATTTTGATTTTATGTATTTCAGTGTACTCAAGGTATGACTACTAAGTACCTGGAGCCAAAAAACAAAACAAAACAAAACAAAACAAAACAAAACAAAACAAAACAAAACAAAACTATGCATTATATTACACAATTCTCAAGTCCAAATTATGGCATTATTAGTGCCTCTAAGTTTGCTTAATGTGAAGTCCAAAAACATTAAGGAGAAACACACTATCAAACATGAATCGTACATGCAATGTTCTTCACTGATTCAACTATAAACCTGTGTAGTCAAGAAATTATTTAAAACAGCTTGCAGTTGGAGTCATATATCAGGCAGTTTTGACTTTACTTAGAAAAAGTAATCAGTTAGTCTACTAATTTTTATTTTTATTTTTTATTTTTACTGTATGTAAATGAAAAATTAAATTTTATTTATTTTTTATTTTTTTGCCTGTCATATTTTTAAAATATAGTTTGCGGTCAAGTTGGTTTCCATGTAACACCCAATGCTCATCCCAATAAGTGCCCTCCTCCATGCCCATCACCCATTTTTCCCTCTCCTCCAACCCCCATCAACCCTCAGTTTGTTTTCAGTATTTAAGAGTCTCTTATGGTTTGCCTCCCTCCCTTTCCTTAACTGTTTCTTTTCCCCTTCTCCTAGACTACTAATTTTTAAAGAAAAAAATTAGAGGAAAGAGCTCTTGGGTTAACATACATATCTCTGTTAGACATGTGTCTTCAGAAAAAGCAGAAAAGCATTTTATTGCTTCAGAGATAATGAATTCTAATGGACAAATAATATCATGGAATACAATGAATTCTGTACCCTTAAAATTGCAGGTGTGTTTTTGGCTTTGTTTTTGTTTTTAGTTAACACTTTTAATCAGACTTTCTGAATTCTACAAAGCCAAACCAAAAGAAGTTTTATTTTGAAGAAAAGATATAAAGATGACAAAAGAAATATACCAAGAAGGAAGAACTGCCATTTTAATGAAAAAGGGAGCAAGATGAAATTGCAGACACTCCTCTAGAATTTTATATAGAAACATCAGTTGGTGATGACATGACCATTATAATCATAAACTCTACAATATTAACATACTTTATTATTTTTATTTTTATTTTTTATTTTATATATTTTATTTTTATTTTCCCTGGTGGACCATGTAAAACCATATCAAAAAATATCTCATTTTAACATTTGTCTTACAGATAGATATAGCTTTTTAGGTATATGAAATCAGGCAGTTGTGCAAAGATGCTTAACTTTAAACAAATCAACATTAAATATGTAGTGTTGATTTTGAATTTTGAATTAATTCATGTGTTAGAACATGAACATTCAACAAAACTTTGAACTAAACAAAGATTATGACTTTTGAGCTTAGCTGGACTCAACAGGTATTTGTAAAAGTGAAAAATGACTTGAAAATGCAATTTATAAAGTAACAATTTTCATATTAGTTTATATTTGAAAGCACTTTGGAATACTTTTAATTTAATTTAATTTCTCATATGAATAATAGTAGAAATTTTGGTGGATTATTGAAAGTCATATATTTCTACTAAGTATAATATGGGTAATATAGAAATTCCCCAACGATTTCTTTTAGAACATTGGAATAATTTTGGTTTTAATGAAGATATAAATGTTAACTCTTTGTATCTAAAAATAATTAATTTCAGTATTTACATTTTAAACAGGTTCTAAAAATCCTGGTATTCCAACTGTGGGAAGAATTGGCAAGAAAAATTTCAGTTTATCGCATTGGACTCCATTTTCCATTTTGGATGGAATGTGCTAATGACAGGAAGAGTAGGCAATATTTTACACTGTTAATAATTGAAAATATGTTCCCCAAAGGACATGAAAAATAATCAATTAAATTTTGAATCCTATTACTTACAGTCCATAGCCATTAGGTATTAAATTACAGTGACGGGTTTTAAAGAGAAAAGTTTCATATATATTTTTTAAAAAAACACACAAAAACCTTCTTACCCTACAAAAATTTATTATAAAGCCTAGGGCTATTAAAAAGATTAAAACACATTCTTGGCCACTTGATTTACATTTTTGGAATACCACCTATCATCCCACAACACTTGTAATCCTCTTTACATTCTGATATACTCTGTTCTATCTGACCCCTCCTTAGGAAGTTCAGAAAAAATTCCTTTTGTGGGCCAGGGTAATATTCTCAGGTTCTAAGTTTATATTGAACTCTAGACTGCTACAGTGAATGGGTTTTGTTCTTTTATTTTTCTGCTGGTAACAAACAAACTCCTTATTCTTATAAAGGTCCTTATTTTCTACAGAGTGCTTCAGGTATGGGCTCATGAATCCAGGGAGGCTTTTTTCTATCTTTTTTTTTAAAAGTCATTGAGAAAGTCTTACTTATAAAACTGACTTTCATCACAAATGTTGCAAAGCTGTAATATATACCTGTCTTAATATATTTTGAGTTTCAATCAATGACTTACCCATTGCCTTATGAAAATCGGGTTGATTGGTAGAGAAACTGAACTGTGAATGATATCTTATAAACTCCTGGACCCAGTACCACAGAATTTCCAGATGAATAATGAAATGTATATTTTTTAAATTATGTATCCTATCTATTGCATTTTGCTGAAAACTGGCTTAAATTGAACCCTGTACCTGAAGGAGCACCTATACTGATGTACTTTTCTTTCTTTCTTTTCTTGGTGTCATTTCATATTTTGTGATCATGAACATCTGAGCTTCTCCTACTACTGAATATCTTTGCTAAAGTAGGAAGTATAGGAAGAATATTCATATGAATTAATAAGTATTTTACTAATTTAAAAACATAAGACTCAAAGTGTTGTAGGCTTTTGAGTTTCTTCAAGAATGGTACCTTTTAAAACAATACTAACAAATCAGGTGTGAAAGTAGGAAATGACATAACTCATGTCCAATATGTATTTCCTTTTCATAGCATTCCTAAGAACAGCTAAAATATGGGACATTTAATTATGTGAAGAAATCAAAATACTATACAATGAATATATCAAAAATCATATGGTTAACATTGAGTTCAGTTTGCAAAATTGATTTAATTTACTAACAAACACTGATATTTTGTTTCTTTTTCTGGGCTGGAATGAAACCCTTCTTCTATGAACATCTTGCCCCTACCACTGTGTTCATTCTTTCATCTTTACTTAAATTATTTGCAAACTGATTTGGGTACAGCCAGGAACTTCCCAAATCTCTCCAGTTCTAGCAAGCATCTCTTCTCCATCCTCATCTGGAGCTAACCTTTCCTATAAACACTCCACTCACCACTGTGTCCCTATAAATTATTGGGGACATTTCAGAGTGATGACCCAATATAGGTCTCATATAACATTTGTATAATGCAGTGTGAAGCAGATACTTTCCTCCCATTATCTTTTCATAGTCTTGATTGATTTAGAGTTCTGTGGTACATCCTCCTTGAACAGGATAGAAAGAAGGTCTCCCACTCTTCTCACAAGCTTACTTAAGAATGCCATTTCTGGGGTGCCTGGGTGTCTTAGTCGGTTAAGTGTCCGACTTTTGCTTAGGTCATGATCTCATGGTTCGTGGGTTCGAGCCCCGCATCGGGCTCTGTGCTGACTGCCAGCTCAGAGCCTGGAGCCTGTTTCAGTCTGTGACTCCCTCTCTCTCTGACCCTCCCCTGCTCACGCTGTCTCTCTCTCTCCTAGAAATAAATAAAAGCATTAAAAAAAAAAGAATGCCATTTCTTTGTTTTGCAACAATTAAGACATCACTGGAAATGGCTTTTGTGGAATGTTGCATCTTTCAACTTCTTGGACTATATAAAAAATATTACTTTATTTCTCCTGGCTCAGTTCCTTATGTTAACAGTTTTACAACTGGTTGTTGAAAATCGCTATGTGTATATAGTGCAGTCATATATAAAAGCAGCACTGAAAGCTGCTGCTTTTATGTTTTGAACTTGTTATTTTGGTTGACCTATTTTCTATATTTGGTTTAGACTTCTACTCAGACCTTTTGAGTAATTTTAAAAAGATTCATCAATACCTTTATCCACTGTTTATAATAATATGAAAAAGACAAGATTTCTACAAAATTGTGGAAGAAGTAAACTATTCTTCATTCTAAGGGCATTCAGTAGTTAGAATATTTGCGATCCTGATAGATATAAATTGTTTTTCTGGTTCGTAATCTAACCTGAATTATTTATTTTTATGTGTTTATTTTGAGATAGGGAGCACAAGTAGGGAGGGGCAGAAAGAGAGGTAGAAAGAGAATCCCAAGCAGGCCCCAGAGTGTCAGCGCAGAGCCCGATGCAGGGATTGGTCTCACAAACCATGAGATTATGACCTGATTTGATATCAAGAGTTGGATGCCTAACTGACTTAGCCACCCAGGTGCCCCTAAACTAAATTATTTAGATTTATATAAGTTTGACAAAGTCAAGCTTTTGGTAAAAATTGAATTAGATGAGAAAATAATAAAAGGGAAAACCTTATGCAGAAACAAAAGTACTGTTTTTGGGTAGGTGCTACATCACAGTACCTTTTCAAATAGTTACTAATTATCTTATTTCTCCTCTTGTATAAAACTCCTCAAAGTAGATCATGAACTTGGCTGGTGGTATAGTGTGTGGTAGAATAGGTGTAGCACTAGGTAACCATGACAGTCTCCTAAAATGTTAATTTTATAAAAAGTCAAGAAGTTTAATTTTAACCATTGACATGTATGTAGATATAATGCAAAATTTACTATAATCTTAGCATATAAACTTGTGATTTCAAATAAATTTCCTGACTTTCACAGTTCATCTCAGAAGACTTCTCTCTTTTGTTATCATTAGAGACAATTCAGTGAGCCAGTTTGCCAAGCAAGTGTCTGAATTATTCTCCACTGAAAGTAGCTGGTATGGCTAACATTTGATTTTTGTTTTTGTGAGAGAGAGAGCGAGAGAGAGAGAGCATGAATGGGGGAGAGGTGGAGGAAGAGAGAGAAAGAATTTTAAGCAGGCTCCATGTGTTGCAGGGCTTGATCCTATGATCCTGGAATCATGACCTGAGCTGAAATCAAGAGCCAGATGCTCAATTGATTGAGCCACCTAGGCACCCACGGCTGACATATTTTGATCTAAAGTGATTCCCCATCCAGGGATCCTGGGTGGGTCAGTCAGCTCAGTCTCCAACTTTGATTTTGGCTCAGGACATAAGCTCAGGGTTCGTGAGTTTTAGCTGTGTGTTGGGCTCCATGCTGACAGTTCAGGGCCTGCTTGGGATTCTCTCCTCTCTCTCTCTCTACCCCTCTCCACTCATGCACTCCTTCTCTCTCTAAAAATAAATAAATAAACTTTTTGAAAAAGCAACTCCCCATCTGAAAAGAACATTTTTGTTTTTCACTTTAACCTAAAGGCTTAAAATGACTTCAATCTGAGTTTTCCAATAGACTTATTGAAATGCAAATGTGCCATTAGGAAAGGATGATCAAATACTTTGCTAGTTATTATCACAACTTGTACTTTCAGCAGATAAACAACTATATAAGATTTTAAGGAGAAGGAAATGTGAAATATCTATTGAGGGGAGAGAATAAGTCAATAATTATGTGGAGGACCCTGATTCTCTCCTCATCACAAACACACATACATATGTACTATGAATAAGGATAGTCATATGGCATTGATTAAACTAATGGGTTGTATAAAAATATTGATAATTTCATGAAATGGATGAAGTAGAAAGTATAACTAATTGGTTGTTCAGCTTGGAAGGTAAGGGTGCCTAGGATTCACTGGTGGGTAGCAACATTTTTGTCCAGAATGAAATGTATCATATGTTGATTCTTTCAAGAGAGTTAAGTTTGTCAAGTTGTATAGCTAGATGCAGGCTTTTAGTCTGACATGCCCCAGGCACAATTTGGGCTCTTTTCCTTTGGCCCTTTGTTCCCTTACTATATATATATACAGTATACTATATAGTATAGTATACTGTATATATATATATATATATAGCAAGATTTAAGGCTAAGAATATTTCAAAAACCTAGCATAGTGCCTTGACCAAGAAATTACTTATTACATTTAAATCTTTTCTTACCTCTGTGTTTTACTCTTACTCCATTTTGTTAATTTACTACTAGATTGAAAGTAATAATGCCATTGGCCAAAAAGATTTACACATGAAATTATGCCACTGCTCTCCTACTTCATAGTAAGTGGAATATGTTCAACTAGTTCAAATAATCAAAAAGATTTACTGCTACACATTTCAGTGTGTAGTAATACTTTTTCACTCTGAGTTTTTCATGTTTTTATCTGAGGTCTCTGCCTGCATTGAGTCAATTTTATTATCATTACTAGTACTCTCAATCTTTTGGCAACATCTCATAGCCTCAGGGAGGGCAGCCAACCAGTGAAAAGAGCAAAGGCAGAAACAGGAGTTGGTGGGGAGGGTTGAGGGAAGAGGGACCAGGAGTTCAGCCAACCAGTCAGCCAGAGGGACTTGGCTAGTTCCAAGAGGTCAGCCATCAGTCAGCCAATGTTTGATAAACAAATGAACTCAGCTACTAGCTTCAGTCAGCTTCATTCTGCTGAGTTCCATCTTGGGAGAGAGATGACCTGCCTCTTCCTTAAGTTCCAACAGGCCTTCCAACTAATCACTGTGTTCTGGAGCCAAGTTCTGAAAAACATCACATACATGGCAGAAATTATGTCCTTTTCATCTGCGTGGGGAAGATAAAAATATGAAACAAATTTCAGACATTATCCTATTTGCCAAATATCCTGATCAATAATGGTGTAATCATACTCTGAGTTTCACAGGACAAAACATATGGTTGATTTTTTCATTATTTTCATTTATTATAATTTTTTTAAAAAATTTAAGTTTATTTTTGAGAGAGAGAGAGAGAGAGAGACAGAGCATGTGCAGGTGAGGGGCAGAGAGAGAGGGAAACACACAGTTTGGAGCAGGCTCCAAGCTTGGATCTGTCAGCATAGAGCCCCACAGAACCCACAGAACATGAGATCATGAGCTGAGCCAAAGTCAAATGTGTAACCGGCTTAATCATGCAGGTACCCCTCGTTTATTATTTTTAATTTCCTTCTTTATTTTTATTTATATTTTGAAATAGTTTAAGATTTACATTCAATTTTCCAGACAGTACAAAGTGCTTCTAGATTCCTCTGGAGTCTCTAATTAACACAGTATTGCATTTGTTCTCTCTCTCACTATCTTCCCTCCCTCCCCTGCTGCCAATAAAATGTTCCTACATTTTCATCATACAATTCTCCCAATCAAGAAATTGGCATTGATGTAACATCGTCATTCAGAGTACACCAATGTCTCGTTGCTGTCTCTTTTTCCTTTCTTGTCCAAGATCTTACTCGGAGAGACATGCTGTGATTAGCTGTCTGGTCTTGTCAGGTTTTTTTTTAATTGCTCCTTAGTCTTTCCTTGCCTGTCATATCCTTCAGAGTCTTGAAGAATGCAATCATTTCATTCTACCAGGTGACCTCAACCTGTGTCTATCTGATGTTTCCTCATGACCAGATGTTTCCTCAGGCCATACATTCTTGGCAGGAATATCACAGAGATGGTGAAGGCACATGATATCAGCTTGTCCCACCACCTATGATATTAAATTTTATTGACTATATTAGTTACAATCCATCCTTTCTCTTCAGTATAAATTCATAATTTTCCATTTGTATTTGGCTAATATTTTGAGGGGATGATATTCCATGTTTTCTAATAAACTGCACCTTATTAAAGTTTCAGCCACTGGCTGTAGCATCCATTGATAACCTTTAGGTTGATCAGCTAATACTATAATGGTTACCAAATAATGAATATCTATTTTTTTCATTATTTCTACATTGATTAGTTAGAATTCTACAATTGCTTATATTCTGTGATTGATAGGTTTCTCCCTTGTAAAGTAGGGATTGATAATATGATTTCAAATTTTTTGAAATCAATGATTAAAAGGAGCACTTATATTTTTAAAACTTTTTTTAATGTTTTATTTCTGAGAGAGAGAGAGACAGTATGAACAAGGGAGGGTCAGAGAGAGAGGGAGACACAGAATCCAAAACAGGCTCCAGGCTATGAGCTAGCTGCCAGCACAGAGCTCAACGCGGGGCTCAAACCCACGAACCGCGAGATCATGCCCTGAGCCGAAGTCAGATACTTAACTGACTGAGTCACCCAGGCACCCTGGAACAGTTATATTTTTATACTTCATATCTTATAGAGTATTTTTTAATGTTTATTTTTGAGAAAGAGAGAGAGCACAGGCATGAGTGGGGGAGGAGCAGAGGGAGATGGAGACAGAGGATCCAAAGCAGGTTCCATGCTGTCAGCGCAGACCCTGATATGGGGCTTGAACTCAAGAACCATGAGATCATCACCTGAGCTAAAGTCAGATACTTAATGACTGAGTCACCCAGCGACCCCTATAGAGTATTCTTGAGAAGGAAACAAAACAAAACAGTTATGTAAATTTCAGTGGCTTAAAACTGATATATAATGAAGAAATTCTCAAAAACACCAAACAAAAAGAAAGCCATAACTCAGGAGTGTTCAACAAATGAATTATGGACATTGGCAGTGTTCATAACTATAACAAAATTTATGAATTGTAGGTCATGTTATATACATACCAATAAAGGACACATTTTGGTGGGAAGTCAGATGAAATACATGTATTTTAATCTGACATCTATCATGAGGTATATAATTATGATATTTTTGAAGTTAGGTGTTCATCATTGACATAGATAAACTTAATGATAGTATAAAATATGAATATAAGGGTGCCTAGATGGCTCAGTCGGTTAAGCATCCAACTTCAGCTCAGGTCATGATCTAGCAGTTTGTGAGTTTGAGTCCCAAACTGGGCTCTGTACTGATGCTCAGAGCCTGGAGCCTTTTCTGGATTCTGTCTCCCTCTCTCTTTGCCCCTTCCCTGCTCGCACTCTGTCTCTCTCTCCCTCAAAATAAATAAACATTAAAAAAAAGTTAAAAAATAAATAAGTGAATATATATAATATGAATATATAAATATATATTTTTTTACCTTTCTCATATGTTTTTCACTAATAGTCACTGTTGTTTCTTGATATGATATGCCATTTGATATTCATTTAACATATATTCACACAAAAAGAACAGATGCTTAAGATATTAAATTGTGAAGCCTCATATCTGGCACTCTAATAGATCAAGTTTCCATTATTTCTTATTTTCTTTCATCTGGATAATCTCTATATAATGTTTTTCCCTCTTCCTTACCGTATGTGTCTCTATCTACACCCTTGCTTTTTCTTTTGGACAAAGACCACACGTATAAAAGAAAAACGTAACCTCTCTCCCTTTCCCCCACCATTTCCTCCCTTCTTCTCCCCCTTGTTCCTCCGTCAAGTTCCTCCTAATCCTCCTATATGTGCAAACTGAGGACTGATGGATGTGGGGGGGAGGAGGGATGGGCATGGAGGAGGGCACTTGTGGGGATGAGCACTGAGTATTATGTGGAAACTAATTTGACAATAAACTATTTGTAAAATAAAATAAAATAAAATTATCCTTACTTTTCAGAAAAAAAAGAAAAGAAAAGAAAAACGTAACCTGATTAGAAATCATTTATTATCTTGACATCTACTTATAGCCTAAATTTAGATATAAATCTAGGAAGATATATAGTATAGATTTAATGCTTAGGCACATTTTAGCTTAAAGGTATTGATAATTATATAATCTTGTGGTCTGGAAAAATATTATACACTTTATCTGAGTCTAGTAATAAGAGAAAAAGAATTTATCACCATGAGAACCTTGGTTATATCTAGGGCCATGAAATGGATAAACCAAACAAAGAACATTAAGATGTGACAGAGTAGCTTGCTACCTGAACCTTTTGCTAAGAGACTCTCAGAGTAGCTAGGATGACCTGCAATGGGCCTAATAAAATCAATGAAAGAAATTAAGTGCTATTTTTAGTATGATGTTCATCATTATTTTTATCCATGCATTTGCATTTTTATGCAAATAAAGCATGTTCTTTAATATGTTATCACTGCTGCAAAATGATTTCTCTGAACCTCTATTATGTGATATAATTCATTAACAGAGTCTTCCACAATTGAACTCAGTTCCTGGTGACAATCCACTTCAACAGTCACAGGCTATGCAACAGAGATCAAATGCATTAGCATCAGTGGCCTCAGTAATATTTTCTTGGCCTCACGTCATCGGCCCATGTGCAAGGTAATTGAGGGATAATTTCACTGAGAAATTTTAGTCAAAATTTCCTGAATTGTTTTTGAGATTATCATGGAATTGAAACATTATATTAAGGAGACTGGAAGACTAAGTGAATTAGGATTGAAAAAACTGTCTATATAACTAAGATCTATCTACACAAAACTATTTAATTTTCTCCATGCTATCATTACATAAGAGAATAAATAGGTTGTATGAAAAATGGCATTTTAATGTAGAAATGTATTCCAAACTTGGTTTTAGCATGTGTGTGTTTTTTTAATAACCACTTTTCATATGCTCATATCTGCTTCAAAAATCCCATCTAATATTCCATTTACTGTGTTAATGCATTTCCTGTTAATACCAATTGATTTTCTACAAAATATTTTTATTGGTAGCAAAATTGTCTCAGTTTTTACAAATACTGTTTTTATTCATAGTTTAGCAAAGTGGACTATTTTAGCAAAAACATAAATTTTCTAGTTTCTTGAATTTTCACTGAACAACTTTTATGTCTTCAAGAAGACCTTTCTATTCTTGACTATGGTAAATGGATTTCTTATGAAATTCTTTATGTCTTCTTTAGTTTTATCATCTTTCTCTGACGCCTGTTTCCTTCCTTTCTCTTCCTATGTGGGCATGTGTGCGCACACGTCCTGTACCCTACCTTCTGCATCACTGCCAATAATAGTAACAACAAAACATGAGGGTGTAAGTAATATTCCAAACAATGTATAAATAGAGCTTGCACATTGGAAATACTTAATATATGTTGGATAATAAATAATTTGTCTTACTTCAAGGTAATCCATCAATTACCATCCAACTTGGGCTTACTTAAATTTCTTAGAGCTTTGTTTCTTAATCTATAAAATGATGGGAATGGTCCTTTATTACTCCCTAGTCACAAGGTTGTTGTGAGTACTAAATAAAATAGTGAGAACTATTTTGAAAATCGTCCAGCATTACATAAAACTAATTATTATCATTATCATAATTATAAGAAGGAAATTTAGTTCTACTTATTGTAGGTCTGTATGTAACTGAGTGGGTAATAGTCTGCTTAATTTGAAAACAGGACCAAAAATTACACTTTAATTCCTGATGCGTCTTAATTTATAGTGACTTAAATGTGAAGTTTTAAAATGTAGGTGGTATCTGGCTGGTTCTAGGGGTCATGATTTCAAGCCCTACACTGGGTGTGGAGTTTACTAAAAATACAATTAATAAAAAAAGATTTGAAATAAAAGACGTACTTTATAACATGAATTTTAGAGTAAGTCTGGAAGCATTGAGATAAAATACTTCATTATTTATCTCAAAAGTCACCATTTCTAAAAATAGTTTTAAAACTTTATGTATATATATACATTACACTTTATATATATAATGTGTATATATACATATATATGATACATATGTGTAAATAATGGAAAATGTGGAATTGTGGTCAATAGTAATTTCATTTTGGATTATATTATTTTCCATTCTATTTTGAGAGCAATTTTCTAGATGAGTGGTGCTCACCAAACGTACTAATCTGCAACAAGGAAATCAAGGGACATAGTAGGAAAATGGAAAATTTGGTTCAAGATACTATTGACTAAAAAGAAGACATTACTTTAAATTTGTTTGATCTTCTTAGATTAACAAAGAAGATTTTTTGATACTTCTACATTTAAGTGAAAATTATTAATATATTCTTTACATAGTAGCACTGGAATTTAAACACTTTATCTGGGGGTATTACATTTTTACTAGAGGAAAGTTTGTTATTACAAAGAGTATCTGATTTTTTTCTAGTGATAAAGTTTGGATGATCATCTGGGATTTAATTCATAAAACTCATAATTAGCTGTGATATTTATTTTAAAAAACAAAGTGCATTTTAACGGATAATTTTTATTGTGTCTCCATTTTTGTACTATTTTTAAAAAATTTTTAATGCTTTTCTTTCTGAGAGAGAGAAACACAGCATGAGCAAAGGAGGGTCAGAGAGAGAGGGAGACACAGAGTCTGAAGCAGGCTCCAGGCTCTGAGCTATCAGCACAGAGCCCAACAAGGTGCTCGGGCCCATGAACTGTAAGATCATGCTGAGCCGAAGTTGGACGCTTAACCGACTGAGCCACCCAGACACCTCTGTACTATTTAAATATAACTGGAATGTTATGAGTTTAAAGGCATTAAAACTGTTGAGCATTTCATATGTAATCTGTTGTTTATTTCATATTTTTTAAATGTCTCCCTAGATTTCTATCTGAAGGCCTCCGACTTCCTACAGAGAAATATGTGCCATTTCCAAATTCAAAAAAAGAGATTAAAATAAATTGTGTTTCTGTTTTTTATTATAACTGCTGACATGTAAACAGACATGCTCATTATTCTAGAAAGGTATAAAACTGTATAAATGTCATTGGAAAATCTATTATAAGAAATATAAAAAAACATGTGATCTCTTTTTCTTCTGACCATCCTATCTCTTTTCTCTCATTGTTTGGGGTACTATAGAAAAGGTCCGTATATTAGACTTTGATTTTCTATATAAGACTTCCTAAAACTAATGTTATCCAGACTGAAAATTTTGCCTTTTTATTTGGAATCTTTAGACTGTCTACATTGAAAATATTTGAGTTTATGGGACACCTGGGTGGCTCAGTCAGTGAAACATCAGGCCAGCTCAAGTCATGATCTCTCAGTTCGTGGGTTGAAGCCCCATATCCCACTCTGTAGCTGACAGCTCAGAGCTTGGAGCCTGCTTCAGATTCTGTCTTTCCCTCTCTCTGCCCCTCCCCTGCTAGCACCCTGTCTCTCTGTTCTGTCTCTCTCTGTCCCTCTCTCAAAAATAAATAAAATTTATTAAAATGTTAAATATTTGGGTTTGAGGACACCTGGATGGCTCAGTTGGTTAAGCATCTGACTCTTGATTTTGGCTCAGGTCAACATCTCAGCCTTGTGAAATCAAGAGCTCAGTGTTGGGCTCTAGGCTGGATGTGGAGCCTACTTAAGACTGTCTCTCTCTCTCCCACTGCCCCTCCCCTGCTTATATGTGTTCTCTTGAAAAGAAAGAAAGAACAGAAAAGAGAAGAAAAGAAAAGATTTGGGTTTAAAATTACCATATAATTACTTGTTTTCTATTTGCCCCATCTGATCTATTTCTTTTTTTCTTTTTTTCCCCTCTGTTTTGGGGTGATTTATTATTGTTGTTGTTGTTATTATTCCATTCTTTCCTCTTTATTTGGCTAAACATTTTACATTCTCTAGGTATTCTTATTGTGGTTACCAGTTGGTGCACAAGAAACATCACAACTTATATACATTTTTTGGACAATGTGAGGCCTGCAGAACACTTGAAGTCGATTTTCACCTCCTGCCTTTTGTGTTATTTTCTTCTTGTATTTTAACTCTCTCTAATAAGTTGAATTCTACAACTTATTGCTGTCATAGTTTTACACTATTGGTATTCATTTGTAATTACCAAATATTTACCCTTGTTTTTGCTTTGTATCTTTCTTTATCTCTGTGCTTCTAACTGTGATTCATTTTCCTTCTAATTGAAGAATTACTTTTAGTATTTGCTTTAATGCTTATCTTAAGGTACTGAATCCTCTCAAAAGATTCTGTTGCTGTTACGTAAAATAAAATGTACTTTCCCTCTTCATTTCTTCTCCAACTTTATTCTGAAAATATTCAAAACTAGAGAAAATTCAAAAGAATAGTACAACAAAATATATCTTTCACCTAGGTCGACCTATTTCCTGCATTTATTTCCTTTCTGTACTGATGTTTGCCTGTCCGTCTGCTTGTTTATCTACCCACCTAAGTTTTTGCATTTCTTGCTGAACCATTTGAAAGTAATATACAGATATCATACATGGCATTTCAGTCTCAATATTTCATCTTGCATATCCTAACAACAAAAACATTCTCCTTTGTAACTATAACATTGATATAACCAAAAATATTAATTATTTTTAGCATTGATTCAGTAATATAGTTTAAAATATGGTCTATTCTACAATATCTGTGGTATTTCTAAAAATGTTCCATTTTAGAATAGAATCGATGTTGATTCATTGCATTTTTCATGTCCCTACTTTAGTTTGGAACAGTGATCTACCTTTGTATGCCTTTCATGACTTTGTCATTTAAAAAAGTTAGGCATTATATAAAAAGTCTTATATTTTGGACTTGATGAATTACATCCTAATGATTACATTTAGATCAAAGAGTTTTGTGAAGAATTTTGCACACGTAATACTGTGTACTTCTATAATATGAACATTCCTTTATTCCATTTTTTGGTGTTGCTGAGTTTGATTACTTGGTTAAAATATTGCTTGCCAGCTCTTTTAATTGTAAAAGGAATTCATTAAGTGATCTATAAGAAGATAGATTGAAATTGTGTTCTGTTCCCCAACATACCTTCATCAAATGGCATTAACATGCTTTGATGATCCTTTATTAAATTCATTTCCTATCATTTCTCTGTCATTTAATTTGAAAAATTGTTGAGATGTACTTAGTCAGTATTCTTTTCTAATGCTAGAAAATGGCCCATATTTCACTAGTGAAATAATGGGTTAGAGTTTATTCATCCCCATTTTGAAGATATACATGCTGTTTTGATAAAAACTTGGTATATTTTGCATTTATGTGATATTAAAGATTCTGATACATGTGTGGAGATCTCTTACTTTGGATTTAATTTACATTTTTCTGATGGGTAATGAAATTGAGCACTTTTTAGTATGAAAATGCCAATTTAGATATTCTGTTTTGCAAAGTGCCTGTTCAAGTGTTTTGTACTTTTTAAATTGTTGTCTGACTTTTCCTTATTGATTTGAGAGAATTCCTTGTATATTCTGTGTGCAAGGTATTCATTAGATATATGCATTGCAACTATCTTCTTCTGTTCTTTTGTTTGTTTTTACTTTCTTAACGGTTTCTTTTGATAAATACAAGTTTCTAAACGCCAAGGTTAGCTGAATATAGAGCAAACAGAACTCTCTCACATTGCTTGTGAGAGTATAAACTTATACAACCATTTTTGGAAACTTTGGCACACTTTACCAAAATAAAGATATAAATACTCTGTGACACATCATTCTAATCCTAGGTATAAACTTGAGAGAAATGCACATATATTTTTACCAAAGGACATATGAAAACTGTTTAGGATGGACCAAAATGTCAGCCTCACTTCTCTAAGCTTTGCTTTTTCCCCCCTATAATCATGGCCCCTCAAATTGCTACTGCATTAGTACTGGTCCAGTATTTCCAAACAGATTTAAATACTCTCCAGTTTTTCTAGTTACTCTTGGCAGAGGATTAGTCTGCAACACACGGCCATTATCAGAAGCAGAAATCTTAAAGCAATATTATGTATGTTGTTTCACATATCTAGTCCTAAATCATCAAGTTGGGATCATTAAGTTGGAGTCAGAAATAAAGCAGCTTTCACTGCTGTAAGTCTGAAGATATAAATGCAGAGTTTCTGAATTCTGACTTAATTTACATGTGCCTTTTGTATAATATCAGCACTAATAAAAACTGGGTGGTCAGGATTTTCAGCTTTCTCAGGGATTCCAAGTCAACTTCTATCCAGTCTGATTGTTTTACAGCATCCACACAATGGTGGGTCTGTGATCTCTGGGAGTGACTGCTATTGCAGGCTGGCTATTCCGGCAATTCAGTGCTTTGCCTTAAATCCAAGAGCTTGGGCTCATTGTTGTGTTCTAGTTGTGCTGACTGTTTTCTCCATGTGATGCCAAGAGAGCCATTTCAGATAGGTATGTCAACATAACAATTCCCAGAATATTGATGTCAATTAATACATATAACATGTAACGGATATTATAATTAGTACCCAAAATATTCAGCAATTAAGCATATCAGATTGAAATCTCTAGGAGAAATATAAACATCTACTTACCTTTAAGCAGAAAATTTTTGTCTCTTGAGATTTAGAAACATAAGGTTCTTACATTTTTCAAAGTTTTATAATCTGCTGATTTGCTTTGAGAAGAAAATCTTGAGATTCCCCAGTGTGCCTTTTAAATTTTAAAATGTTGAAGTCAGTAGGACTGGACCAAGTAGAAAAGCAAACATCAAATACTGCTGAAATGAGTCCTGCCAAGGGATGGTCTGGATGACCTAATATGGGGTTTTGCCATCACAAACACCTAAGACTTGTGGGACTTTTAGATTAACTACCTTGGAGCAGAGACATAGCTATCTTCATTGGAAATTCTCATGTCTGGTGAGGTATAAGGTCACATAGTTACCTCATCAAGTAGTACTTTACAAAGGGAAGGAGGAGAGTTGCAATGTAGGCCAACAATGATCTAAAATAAAGGCTAATCATTATATACAACTAGGAAGACCTAGTGCATTAAAACTTCGGTACAGATAAATTCATCAAATTTTCTATTCTTCTCTTTGGTACAGTACTGAGTGCATCAAAATGCAGTTGCGACTCAGTTGGCAAAACTGAGGAAATAGGAACTTTCCCAGATGATTGAAGAATCAAGTTGTATAGCCCAACAGATGACAATTTGACAATTAAGCAACCTCCCTCTGTAATATCTGGGATGTTATGTCAAATGAAACATTATTCTATTGACCATTGGCTCTGTGTTTAGGTGGGAGTGGACTGAATAATCTTATCTTCTACATCAGGAATACAGTGAGATTAGGAATGAAAAGTCTAGTCACTTGGGACTATCACAAGGAAGTTCAGTAGCCCCTTCACATCTATGGGAGGATATGTTTCAAGACCCCCAGTGGATGCCTCAAACTGCAGATAATACAAAACTCTATAAATATTATGTTTTTTCCAATACATATATACCTATGATAAAGTTTGATTTATAAATTAGGCATAGTAAGAGATTAATAGCAATAACTAATAATAAAATAGAACAGTTATAACACTATAATGTAATGAGTTATGTCAATGTGGTCCTTCTCTCTCTCCTCACTCCCCCAAATTCTTATTGTATTACTAACCTTTCTTCTTGTTTTGATAATGTGAGATGATAAAATACCTACATGACTAGATGAAGTGGGATAAATGCTTAGTCATTGTGATGTAGCACTGGGCTACTATGGACCTTCTGACAGTGTGTCAGAAAGAGGATAATCTGCTTCTGGACCACAGATGACCATGGGTAACTAAAACTATGGATAAGAGGACTACTGTATAAATGCATGCTTTCTGTGTAATTGTTCTGTTTTCTACGTATACAAAACAATTACACAGAAACACATTTATTTTTGTTTTTGTTTTTATGCTAACTGAAAGACTGAATGAAAAATACTGGCTTTCATTAACTTGCAAAGCACAACACTGTATTTTATACAATTGAATTTTTGGACCCTATTATGTTGTTATAGGAGTTTACTATATTTAAAAACAAAGAATCTACATATACATGCATACACCCACATAGGCATATTTTAAGCAACTTTATTTTTTTTCAAATTTAACCTTCAGATATTCTTACCCACTCTAAAAATGACAATGATAAAAGGGTATTCACTGAAGCTTTATTGATTGAAATTTACTAGATAAAATACAAATTTCCAGCCAACAGTACATTGATTAAATATGTTTTGTTATATAATAAAATGTGTCTGTAAAGGGGGAGATTATTATGTACTGAGAGCAATGTTTATACTTTATAACATGTTTCTTTATGTATATTAAAAACTCCACATGTATATCTGTATGTACAGAGAAATTATGAAAGGAGACTTAGAAACTCAGGAGAATGACTTCCCAAGGCAGGGACAAGAGTGACGATGGCACAGATCGAGTAGAGAGGCTCTGCATACCTTTTGATACTTTCTTTTTAAATCATGCAAATATGGTACTTACTCAAAAAATAGTATTTAAATTGCAGCCACAGAGGAAAGACAAACTATAATTTATTTATAAGAAATCTAATAACCATGATTAGATTGATTTTTGAGTTGTGACAAAGTATTAGTTATTTGTCACCTTTCCACATCAATGGATTTGATGGATTATCTACCTTGTCTTCAAGATATACTCATTATCTCACAAATTGCAGTGCTGACCAAATCCTAACAAAGATCAAGTTCTCCGGTTTTTCTTTATAAGAGCATACATGATCAGAGCACTGTAGTTTCCAATAGTCTGTCTTTAATGTAGTATAAAATGATGTACTGGAGCCACATTTTTTGCATCATCAGTTGAAAAACAAAGATAGCTCTGACTCTTCAAATTAAGTTTTTGCATCACAGAGTAGCTCTCAGGAGGAGAGCCTGGTGGCTCAGTTGGTTGAGTATCCGGCTCAGGTTTCGATCTCACAGTTCCTGCGTTTAAACCCCCCATCAGGCTCTGTGCTGACAGCTCAGAGCCTGGAGCCTGCTTCAGATTCTGTGTCTCCCTCTCCTTCTGACCCTCCCTTGCTCATGCTGTTTCTCTCTCAGAAATAAAACATTAAAGAAAAAAAAAAGAGTAGCTCTCAAGATTCTTTTCTTTTCCCCAGTTCCCTAATGTGATTAGATAATTTAAACATCTTGTTTAATACTTATCCCTGTATTCCATGAATGGTGATATGATAATTTATATTTTATCTGTCTATCTATCTATCATCTATCTATCTATCTATCTATCTATCTATCTATCTATCTATCTTAGATGTGTATATAAATCTTAGTTACATACATAGTTTTTCACTTAAACCTATAGTGTTAGAAATAAGACTTTAAAAATAAATTTTGTGTGATGGAATATAAATGAATGTTATTCCTGGCAAAAGAATCCACCTTGTGACATTTACATATATATTATGGTCTTTCCTGAATACATACCTATAGTCTTCTCTTAGAATTATCCTTAGAGACATCTTATGAGTACATTTTAAGTATGGATTTAACATCTTATAGTCACATATATTTCACATCCAAAATAGTATAAGACTGGATTAGTTTGCTAGAGCTTCCATAACAAACTACCACACATTGGGGAATGTAACAAAAGAAATTCATTTTCTCACAGCTCTGGAGGCTACAGCCCTGAGATCAGGGTGATGTTCTGAGGTCTCTCTCTTTTGAATTATATGTGGCAGTCTCCTCCCTTAAAGTGGTCTTCCGTCTGTAGGTGTGAGTCCAAATCTCTTCATACAAGGACACCAGTCATATTGGATTGGATCCACCCAAACAATCTCATTTTTAATTACCTCTTTAAAGACCTTATCTCTAAATCCAATTATATTTCAAGATACCAGGGGCTAGGACTTCAACATATGAATTTGGGGAGGGGGGGCATAATTCAGTCTATAAAAACGACTTACCTTACTTAATACTTAAATTCAGGCAGCTTCTAGCTGTTTCCAAACATCAAATTCATCCTCAAATGATGGAATTTTGACACTCCAATCAAGGTTACTCAAAGATTGAGGTACTTGTTTAGATTGTCATTCTAAAAATTATTTTGAGCAATGCCACCTTATTAGAATAAGGGCAGAAGTCTCTCAAGATGAGTGTGCATTTGCATGTAACTATTATTACTCAAAGCTTGATTAGATTAGCAGAAAACACTTTCAAGAAGGAAGACGTTTAATACAGGTAATTAATTAATACAGAGAGTTAGGTACTTCTAAAGTTGATAGAAGGGCTAGGGAATCAAATGTATATGAACACAACAAGCAGCTCTCAGGTTTGCTCAGCTTCAGGTAATCAGGAAGGTGATGTTGCTGTCCTAGTCTGTCTCTAGAAGTAACAGCTCCTGTTCCCCATACCTGTCTGAAGCAAGTCAGTGGGTAGATGATTTCTAGGAGAACAGAGGCTAATACATAGCCCAGGTGTGCTGAATAACATAAGAATGCAAGGACTGCAGGCAGAAAGTGAGGAAGTAGCTTTCATTCTTCTCACTGACTGAATCTAAATCTGATTTCTCTTCCAGGAAGTCTGCCTAGAAAATGTGTATCTAAGGTGTCCAGACCTGTGACTCAAGGGAAAGCAAGTCAGGCAATGAATAATTTAGAACAGACAAGCTGGCAAGCTTTGGTATGTCAACTAATAATTAAATCATTACACTATGATCATAACTTACAGTCACATTTTAGGAGGAAAAACAGCACATTGAACTTTGACTTTCCTGAGTTTCCCATTTAAATGTATCTGCTACGGGTATTTCGTTAGAAATCTACAGGACACTAGCCTGTATTTGACAGAAGTTTTAAAACAAAAGATGATTTAAAAGGATTCAATAATGACTGAAATATTTATTTCAAAAATCAACAAAGTATGTATTTGAAGTTTTCTCAATTATTGTAGCTAATAATTGTTATTTTTAACTCTTTGTTCTTTTTCAGAATTTTTATCCAAGCACTAAGAATTTGTTAGAAAATATTTTTCCTTTTAACTAGTTGTTTGTTTACTAGAAGTCAGAATAACTTCTGAATATTGCAAATATAATATGTTCTTAATTTTGCTTTTCCTTAGGTTATGACACAGCTTTACTTCCTCTGTTCTCTTAATCTACTGTTGAAAGTCATTCTGGGTATTTTATTACAATATTTATCCTTTACTTATTTTCCATGGTTTCAACAAATCTTCATATTATCACAAAACCAAACCAAACCAAACAAAAACCAGACTTGTCTTCCAGAAGAAGCTTCTGTTGGTATAAAATTAAAGTCTAGTGGGCCTGGACGGTAGATGCAGGGAGGTTGTAAGGAGAGCAGAAAAATACAGTTGTGAATAACATGATTTATTTCTCATAAGACTTTTCCAACTCTCATTGTCTAATTTTCCATACTTGTGTTTCATCTTACCTGCCAGGATGTCAGCTGATGACGTCTACTAGAACCCAGATAGAGGTATATAAGTCGGTAATTTTAAAAGCCTTTAGATGATGTGACTAAAAATGGAAATCTCTGTCAACCTCACACCTATGCCTGAGTTCATGATTTCTTGTTATATTTAGCTTGGTAGGCATAAAAATACCATCTCTGCCCAGTGAAATGTTACCAGCTCACAGAGTGTGTGCTACTTTAGATGAATGTAATGGACAAAAGATTTTGCCAAAATGTACCCTTTAAAAGTGAGAGGGAACAGGGTGGTTCCAAGACAGGTGCAAACCCGGTTTTATAAAAAATCAGCCTGGGCAAGTGAGGATATGGAAAACTGAAATTCATTTGCAACTGAGATTTAAGCCCTGATCAAGGGAAAAATAAATATATACAGGTACATTGAATTCATAATTGATGGTCCTAACTTTTAAGCACTTAATTTTATGTTTCTTTCACTTTATTTATTTTTTATTTTTTATTTTTTTTATTTCTAGGAGAGAGAGAGAGACAGCGTGAGCAGGGGAGGGTCAGAGAGAGAGGGAGTCACAGACTGAAACAGGCTCCAGGCTCTGAGCTGGCAGTCAGCACAGAGCCCGACGCGGGGCTCGAACCCACAAACCGTGAGATCATGACCTAAGCGAAAGTCGGACGCTTAACCGACTAAGCCACCCAGGTGCCCCTGTTTCTTTCACTTTAAACATGTTATGACATCAGCACTGTAGTATAAGAATTTATTGCTCATATGACTTAAATATTATAATAAGTAGACATTAAGTTCATAATAACTCTAATATTCTTTTAACTTGGTTGTGAACACTGATATTTAAACATTAAGTTATTTTACAGGCATAGCTGCCTTTCCTACCACCATAGTAAACATCCATACAATATTTTCATTTTGCTTTGTTCCCACAGGATGAAAAAAATTATCCAATCATATTTTGAAAACAGAGATGTATGAAGTTCTCACTCCTAATTTTAGCCATTCTACTGAATGGAATTATCTGTTCTCTCTACTTTCATTTTGAGAATCTATGATTTTTTGTATTTTTATGAAAAAATATTAAGAAAACATCAGCACCAATCAGCAAAATGCAGACCAGGAATATGTACCATATGCAATAACATCTGTACTATTTTCAGAAGGAAGAATGGGGATAAATGAGATTTTTGAACAGATTAGTTTTACATCTATAATATAACTGGTTTATAATTTCATAGTACTTGTTCATTTAAAAGGGAAAGCAAAGTCTATATATAGAAGACAATACTGTAATTGTTTTAGCCATTGCACCTTATTATTATTCCCTGTTGAATTATGTAAGATATTTTAAACATTCAGTGGAAGGCTTACGTTCATTTCTTATTTGCATAGCTGATATTTTTCATTATTCAGTAACAAGTGCCCTTTGTCGATTTAAACAGCACAGAAATAAATTAAATAAAAAGTAAATCTCTCCTCCTGTCTTTAACCTTTGCCTTTCTCTCTCTCTCTCTCTCTCCCTTTTCTTTTCTTTTCTTTTCTTTTTTTTTTTTTCTTTCTTTCTTTCTTTCTTTCTTTCTTTCTTTCTTTCTTTCTTTCTTTCTTTCCTTTCTTTCTTTCTTTCTTTCTTTCTTTCTTTCTTTTTCTTTCTTTTTCTTCCTTCCTTCCTTCCTTCCTTCCCCCCCTCCTCTCTTTCTTTTACTTAAGTCTTAGCTTCAAGAGTAGAACCCAATGATTCATCTCTTATATATGATAACCAGTGCTCATCCCATAAAGTCCCCTCCCTAATGCCCATCACCTGTTTAACTCATCCACCACCCACCTCCCCTCCAGCAACCATTAGTTTGTTCTCTATGCAAATAAGAAATGAATGTAAGAATAAAAATTCAGATAAAACATTCAATAAAGTCAATAAAATTCAATAAAAACATTCAATTAGTTTACAAAAAATGACCAGAGTCTTTGGACAGAAAAGTTTTAAAATCACATATTTTACCAAAAGAACAAAGGAAAAAAAGAGATTTTGATTTCTAATGCAATCAAATGAAAATGAAACAGGACAGACATTACAGTGTTTGTATGACACATTTACAATTTTAAGTGTATTCAAAGAATATTTTGTGGTAAAACGTTTATTGAAATATTGTTATGCAAAAATTACCTAAATACAACGTATGAATATGAAATTAAATCAATAGCAAAAGAATCACCTGTTTCCACAAATTGAAAGAACTTGAACATTTAAAAAAATAAAAATAAGCAATCAGTGTGAGGGTTAACTATCGTTCACAATGCTTTATTTTTAAAGATTGTTTTGGCTACATTGAATCCTTTTTCATATGCGTTTAGGATCAGCTCATCCACTTATGAAAAAAAGCAGTTGGAATTTTGATGTGGATTACCGTAGATCTGCTAAGCCAGCTATTTGGGGAGCTTTGCCATCTTAACAAGATTAAACGCTACCAATTCATAACCATGGAAGCTCTTTCCACTTATCTTGATTACTTTTAATTTCTTTCAACGTTTTGTGTACAAGTCTTGCTCTTCTTAGGTTAATTTTATTTTTGAGATTTCTTTAAACATCTAGAACCAAAAAAATCTTCATTAGTTCACCAGAGGCTCTGTGTATGTTGAGCACGCTATCAGTGCTTATGTGGGTAGTTTAAAATTGTTCCTTAGCCTGCACATCCTCTTTATTTATTTATTTATTTATTTATTTATTTATTTATTTATTTATTTTTAAGAGTTAAGGTTATTAGGATGTGAGAACGTAGGTCCTTCTCAGGTCTTTCCTGAGCACATGTATTAACTTCTAGATTTATAAGAAAATATTCAAGCTTTTCAAAGCCCTTACAGCCATCTCATTCCCCAGTCTTTCCTCCAAGCTTTATGTTTAAGCTATGGTTTGCCTCAACTCTTATTTTATCTCTTCAGCTGTAAATATTTTTTTAAAAAAATTTTAATGTTTTATTTATTTCTGAGAGAGATAGAGGGACAGTGTGAGCAGGGGAGGGTCGGAGAGAGAGGGGGAGGGTCGGAGAGAGAGAGAGGGACACAGAATCTGAAGCACGGTCCAGGCTCTGAGCTGTCAGCACACAGCCTGATACGGGGGTCGAGCCCACGGACCATGAGATCATGACCTGAGCTGAAGTCGGACGCTTAACCCACTGAGCCACGCAGGTGCCCCATTCAGCTGTAAATATTTTTGATAAATTCCCTTAGACATACCAATAGGCTTTAGAAATAAGCCAGTCAGTTCCAGTAACTGAAATAAAGACAAACATTTGTGCTAACCTCCTAGGGAGTAATCAGGTTGGAACAGATAATGATAATTCTTTGTGAATGAGGTCCATTCTGCTCTTTCTGGAACTAAGAACCTCAAGACTTTGGTTAATTTAAAGGTGTCAAAAGTTGATTCTGACAACTTCTGCTCATTTTTAAAAATTGCCCTTTAGGAAGGGCAGAATTTTCAATTCCTTATTCTGTCATTTCTGTTGACGTGCTGACATCACTATATACTAATTTTTATTAAAAAGAGCCTGTATCCTTTGATAAAGGTATTTAATTAACAAGTGATAATATTATTATTTTTGTTAATTGATGAAAACCCTCTTTTTGACAGTCTCATGTATACTTAGCTATTCTGATAAGATTTATAAATGTGTTTGTCCAATCTCTGTTTATTCACCAAACATTAATTGAACGCATGTTATCTGTGAGGCACGTCTTACAGTTAAGTAACCTAAAGTCTAATGGGTAAGTATCTAAATAGCATGATCATTTATGCATTTTTGCCACTAAATATTGTTATTATATTTTTCTAATCTGAATAAATTTACCCATTGACTATGTCATTCAAATAAAATAACAAGATTAATTTAGCACCTGGGTATTTCTAATGTTGAAAGCATAGTTCTATTAGGGTATAGAACAAGCATTCTTAAAACCAGACATTCTCCTTCAATTTGTTTAACTTGGACCAGAGACCTCCTAGCCTGAATGACATGCTTCATTCCAACTTTTAAACTGTCGACTGAGTTAAGATGTGTTGATGAATATTAATTTCTTTCACTAAAAGCTCTGACACTGAGACATTCCTGTTGTCTGCTTGTTCCATCAAATAATGAAAGGCCTTGGTGATTTCCTCCAAAGTGTGGATGTTGGCACCTGGAGCTGAAGGGCATATTTCAGAAAACCTGTGCTATAAACTACTCTGTTTTGCTATTTCTCGATGGCCTCGAAGGTCCCTTTACTCTATTTCTGCTGCACGCATTTGATACTGTAGACCCCTTTTGAGACTGTCTCAGGGATTATTTATAATGTACTGATGTTACCTTATTAGTACCTGCTATTTCTGCACAGAAGCATAGGGTTTGTTGACACTTGTTTTACTGCTGAAACTTTATTTTTGGTGTCTGGTAGACCACTATGGAGTTTCAGTACTGAAATGTTGTGGCAAACTGAATGAAAAGTCATCCCATGTTCATTTCCCTTTGGGTTCCAAGGGTTTAAATAAGCACCTGAATAAGCTTCAGAACTTGACAGATAATGCAATTTCACAAAGTTATTGCATTCCTGTTTCAATTGGCACTTCTAATACTCTCACAAACAGTTTGTGGGGTTGGTAATGTTCCTTTGCAGGAGTATTTCAAAGATAGGTCCAGATCTACAGCATGAATGTAAATTCATACAAAGGAGAAATATTAAAGCAATTTATTATTAATTTTGGAACAGTGTACTTTTGGCAATGATGAGTAATTTCCGAAGCTGGCTTTCTTGTGATCTCGTGACCTACACACAGAAACAACATAACACGGTGGAAAACTTCACTCTGCCTGCTTTAAGGGCAGTGCCTTTTTCTTCAATTTTTTCATGAAGAGCTCCAAACTAAGGCACTCTGGGCAGGCCATGGTTCATTTTTTTCTCTGCCATTAGATGTTTCTGTGCCATCTCTTTTCTAGCTTAGGGTGATCTAAGCATTTTTAAATGAATGTATAGAAATGAATTTTAATTTAAAATACATCACAGGAGACAAACTTTAACAGAATTGTATTTCCATTCTTTGAGGGTCAGTTTTGCTTTTTAATTAAAACTTTTTCCTTATAAAATTATAACCAAGGCTGTTTTATATTTTCATTTTGCTTTGGTTATAATATAAGCTATAAAACATAAAGGCTGAAGCTATATGCAAAATAAATGGAAACTTTTGTAAAACCTAGGGTGAGAAGGTAACATTTTTTTACGTGTGTGTGTGCATATATATATATATATATATATATACACACATATATAGTATACATATTACTCATCAGTATTTATATGCATTTACTGATTGCATATGCATATATAAATATTATATATACATACATATATGAATATATATTGTATATCATTATGTATATATATGTTCATGTGTATGTGTGAATATATACATTTATATAGACACATAAATACATGAAATGGCTAAAATTCAGGAAAAACTAAGTAGAATGTAATTCATCTCATTCATTCACTTATGCAATACAAAATGGCCTATTAAAATATGATCTTCCTTTCAGGTTATTTACACTATAGGGGAGTTAAAGACAAATAAATAGGCCATTTCAATAGCCCGTGAAAAATACTGATAGAGCAAGTAAAAAGTATTAGAAGAGGAATCTAAATCACTTGAGAAGGCACCAAAGACTTCCTTGAGGAAGCAGTATCTGCTGCTACCTGCAAAATTGAATTGTCCTTAGCTAGACAAAGGAAGTGAGGGATGAGGCAAAGGTGAGGAAGCAAAGCAGAGCAGAAGGGAAAGTCTATCTGAGGGCCAAGATAGAAGAGAACGAATAGCCAGAGGAAGAAGAAGGAGGGTGTAGAAAGTGGTACAGCTGGAGACAAAGGCAAGATGTACATTATGAAGGCTCTCATAGCTGTGTTAATGAGTTTTAAGTTAGGAGAAGGAGATGGTCACTTTTGAGCATATGGCAAAGAGATACACAATGATGAGAATGGAAATCCGAGTATAAAATAGCCATCAAGAAATTTAAAATCATGTGATTATATCTAATAGTTCTGAAACTTTTTTTTGTCAAGTCTCCAGATTTGTAATATTTAGATATATATATGGCTGATCTTGTTTTATCTTGTAAATCTATGTGATATGTCATAGTGAAGATCACTTTAAATTCCTGATTGATTTCACTATAGATGATTTGTTACTGTTATAGACAGTAACAATATGTAGTTCTCTCTTCTCTCAGTTTAATATGAATAGCAGTTAGGCAAACTAGTTAATAGTAAGTTGTCATAGAGAAGATAACAGAAAATGTAGACATACCAAAGTCCATTTAAGGATAAAAATTCAACTCCTGTGTATTTTGGGTATCAATAAAACAAGAAAGCTTACTGTGGGACTTTTTGAATCCCTTTACAAAAAAATACCAAGGAAAAAAGATTTTCATATTATAAACATCATCAAGCCCCAGGGTAAGGGGTGGGGGGAATTGAGGAGAAACCAGGATTACACATATGATAACATTTGAGGGAAGTTTCCAAAGTTGTTGATGGGTCAGAGTACCTGCAACTGGATTCACTTTTTAGTCACTTCTTTGATTTATATCTGACTCTTGAAGCTCATTTTACAATGCTCTCATATCTCCCTGAAAGCATTATATATGAACTTATGAATTCATTAGCCTGAATTAGTTTGTCAGCCTACTTGACTGTTTTCCAAGAGATAGCAGGGTTGAGAGGAAATAAGAATCAGACATATTCTATATGATAAGAGCAGATGTAGGACACTTGGAGATTTCAACAGGCAGGTTCAAAAAGAGAACAATAACAGCAGTCTCACTACCAGGGGATGAGAAGAGGGAACCAGGTTTTTAAAATTTAGAAGTGTATTGGGGCACTTAGGTGGCTAAGTCAGTTAAGCATATGACTTTGGCTCAAGTCATAATCTCATAGTTTGTAAGTTTGAGCCTCATATGAGGCTCTCTGCTCTCAGCACGGACACTGCTTCAGACCCTCTGTTTCCCTCTCTCTGTCTCTCCCCTATTCCTCTCTCTATCTCTCAAAAATAAATAAAAGCATTTTAAAAATAGAAATGTATTCAAGAGCAATTAAGGAAAAACTTTGATCTGGAAACAGCTAATTGCAAACTGGGTCTAAGTCCAAATTTAATCAACAAAATGTTAACACAATTACAGCTATCTGGACAGTCCCTTAGAATTAGCTGTAATGAGATGAGCTTTGTAATTAAAAGTCTATAGAAGCATTGATTACCTGACTACAGAGCAATTTTGCCCCCTTGAAGAAGAAAGCACACAAAGCTCTGGGCCTATCACACACTTATACCAGCTTCTGACTGCTTTGCTACCTGAGTAACATGAAGAAGTCAATACCCAGGGTGCCTGGATGGCTCATCAGCTAAGCATCTGACTTCAGCCCACATCATGATATCACCGTTCATAAGTTCAAGCCCTGCTTCATGCTCTGTGCTGACAGCTCAGAGCCTAGAGCCTGTTTCAGATGCTGTGTTTCCGTTTTTCTCTCTTTGCCCCTTCCCTGTTTGTGCTCTCTCTCAAAAATAAATAAATAAACATGAAAAAAAAAAAGAAAGGTCAACAGCCAGTTAGAACTCAGAAATCGTTTAACCCAGTGATTTCTAAGGTCAAGGTTCTCATTGACATTTGTTCCCTGTGATTAATAAATTATTTGCTCGTAAGGATTTCATGAATAAGTGAGCAAATGAAAAAATTGCTTTTTGAGGAATGCTTGCATTCTGTGGAGGAGCTTTTGGGGTCAGCATGGTGTGCAGGTTAGAGGAGGCAGGGGTACGGAGGTCTGGTGGTTGGGGCTCCTCATCTCCACCTGAAGAGGACAGAGTCTCTGTTTTAGTAATTAAGGCTCCATGTAAGACTTCCTTGAAATAATTCTATTTTTTTAAAAAAGAAGAAAAATGAATGAGTCAATTTTTATCAACTTACCATTAAAAACACTGTGTACACCGAAGGCTTAGCTCAGGGTTACACACACATTAGAGTAAAACCAGGCTGTGATCCTGGATGGCTCATTTTCTAATCCCATATCCTTTGCACTCCACCATGCACTACTATAATATGGTCAATGCATGCGGGTATCAGCTTTTTAAATTAACAAAATGTGTTAGCCTGCAATACAGAGAGCATGCTTTCTCAATCATTTTTGCTTACTCAGTCATCTCTTTTAATTTCTGAAACTCATGGCTAATACTATCTGATACAGTGGATGTATTAGTGTGAATTAAAAGTAAGCCTTGTCCTTTTTTTTTTTTCCATGTCCTCAATTCTTATTTGTGGATGAATCGCTGATACAAATGAGGCTACTTTTGATAAATTCACTCCTCGTAAGTAGAAGTGGCTCTTCTTGGGATAATAATGGATAAGGAGCACATGTCCATACCTGGTCATACTTTTAAATGTTGTGTATTTATCTGCATGCACGTTTTCCTGTATCTTCCTGGTGGCATGGATTGACACAAAGTGCTCTTGAGACAAGGGATCGCTTGCCAAGCTTGCCAAGAGCAGCAACCACCGTCTTCTCCATAGGCTTGCTGGAAGTAAACATTCTTTTATTAGTTGGAAGCATGCCCACTTTCAAATTTATTTAAAAGGAAAAGGAAATTTTCTCCTCGCTGCTTATTCTATTTCTAAACATCTTATAAAGGCCTCTTTTTCATCTTTTATTACAGGACATTATGAGGATGGCAAAAATTAGACTTTCCTGAGCACTTACAAATCTAGTGTTTTGAAAGGTATATTACTTTTTCCACTGGAAATTAATGTAATGAGAAATGTTTTACAGACATTCTAAACTGTAAAAACACAAACACATTTCGTGTGTGGCATTTCTTTTTCAATGGAGTGTTAGTCTCTGGGAAGGCCTGTTCCTCCATGGCCCTGACACTGTGGCCCGTGACTTAGCAGCTCTCTAACTTGTCTCTCTGGCTCACTTTTTCCCCCTAAATTGTCTTCGCACTTACATTCGCACTTACTGTCCTTTTCTATCTACCTTTATTTCTTGTTTCCTTTCTCTAACTATTTCTATTCCCTGTTAGCATATGTTCATACATATCAGTCATTTTCTTTTAGACTTGTTTGATATATTTCTGTTTTTCCTGGGCTTGTATTATTCTCCCATGCTGAGGACCCCTAAACTTGTATACCTATCCTTGGCATCTTCATGTACATATGTATAACTCTTTCTTGGACTTGACTATTTGGAAGGGCCACCAGCTATTCAAACATGTCATATCTGACTTGTATTCCTGATCTTAATGGCATCATCAGTAACCTTTGCCAGATAACAGGAGAAGTTTTCATTCCATATATTACTTCCCAGCTTATCCCATGATTTACCAAATTCTACACAAATTCAAGCCTGTCCCTTTATTTGAAGTGACATCTAGCTTGGGTTTAGTCTTATCTTTGTATGACAAGATGTTGTTCAAAAGGCATCCTCCTTTTCTTCAGAACACTTGCTAATTAAGGGTCTATTGATTATGTAAATTAATAATGATAACAGAAATAATGATTAAACTATTGAATGAGATAAATGATATTTTGATAGAAGTTTTTTAAATATTTTTTAATGTTTTTGTATTTTTGAAGAGAGAGCACGAGCAAGGAAGGGGCAGAGAAAGAGGGAGACATAGTATCTGAAGCAGGCTCCAGGCTCTAAGCTGTCAGCACAGAGCCAGACATGGGGCATGAACTCATGAACTGTGAGATCATGACCTGAGCCAAAGTCAGGCACTTAACTGACTAAGCCACCCAGGTGCCCCTTGATAGAAGTTTTTAAAGATCAAAAACAAAGTTGCAACATGACTTCTTCAATCCTTATATCTTGCTGACTTTACTATTTCAATCTCTATAATTACATACATATTTAACAAATTTAAACAGTTTTGTGCCAAAGTTGCTTAAAAAGGGACATGTGATTCATTGCATGCCATTATAAAAACATGGAGATGAATGCCAGAAGAGAGTATAAATAAACCCACAGTTTACAGGCAAGAGCATAGTGAGTGAGAAGAGCCCTGGAACACTGGATTTTGGATATTTTCTCCAGTGATGCTTTCTTTTTCCTTTTCTTTTTTTTCTTTTTTTTTTAAGTTTTATTTATTTATTTTGAGAGAGCTAAAGAGAGCAAAGACAGGAGAAGGGCAGGGAGAGAGGGAAGGAGAGAGAGAAAGAGAGAGAGTCCCAAGCCGGTTCCATACTGTCAGCATGGAGCCCGACATGGGGCTCGACATGGGGCTCAAACTCACAAACCTTAAGATCATGACCTGAGCTGAAATCAAGAGCCAGATGCCTAACCAGCTGAGCCACCCAGGCGCCCCTCTCCAGTAATGCTTTCTGACATGGGGTTTGAGAGTAAGAGTAACTTTGGAATTCGATAATCAGGTGAAGGAGATCATGGACAACTCCAAATAACTATTAATTGCAAGCACATAAAAACTGTATTTATTCTTGGGGCGCCTGGGTGGCTTAGTCGGTTAAGCGTCCGACTTTCGCTTAGGCCATGATCTCACGGTTCGTGGTTTCGAGCCCCGCGTCGGGCTCTGTGCTGACTGCCAGCTCAGAGCCTGGAGCTTATTTCAGAGTCTGTATCTCCCTCTCTCTCTGACCCTCCCCTGCTCATGCTGTCTGTCTCTCTCTCTCCTAGAAATTAAAAAAACCAAAAAACAAAAAACAAAAAACCACCTGTATTTATTCTTAAAATTTAAATTGTATCAGGGTGCCTGAGTGGCTCAGTCAGTTAAGGGTTGACTTTCGCTCAGGTCATGATCTCACAGTTCATGGGATAAGCCTTTGTTCTGAGAGCACAGAGCCTGGAGCCTGCCTTGGGTTCTGTTTCTCTCTTTCTCTGCCCCTCTCCCACTTGTGTTCTGTCTCCCAAAAAGGAATAAAGATAAAAAATTTTATAAGTTTAAATTGTATTTAGCAACATTTATATAATACTATACTTTAGGCACCACTCAACGTAGGTTCTATAATTATCCTGATTTTACATATGAGCAAACTGAGGCACAGAGAATTGTCATATGCACAAGATTATATAGTGAATCATCAGTGGAACCAAGTATTATGTAGGTGTCAGATAAAATTTAAATTTAGTAAATAAATATAGTTTGGCACTGTGACTATAAAATAGAATATCCTTATTTTAGGAAATGCACATTGAAGTACATAGAAGTAAAAGACAATGATATATGGAAGTCACTCTTAAGTGATTCAGAAAGAAATTGTGTATGTATGTACAGATGCACACAAACACAGAGCACAATATAGGCATGTATAGATAGGTAGAGAATGAAAAAGTGAATGGGGGAAACTATTAATCATAGGTGAATAAAGGTAAAGATTTTATAACTATTTATTTTGTCATTTTAAACAATTTATTGCAGCTTATATATAAATTTGAATTTGAAAAAAGTTTATGTTTCTGAGGAAAATACTTAATAACAACAACAACAAATAGCTATTTGTTCCAAGCTACACTGAGTTCATCTGCAACTGACTTCTCCCTTCTCGTCCTTTAATGCGCTCATGTCTCATGAGCTCTTCCTCTCTTTTTCTAAGAAGGGGGCGGAATGTTTTGCAGTTTGTAGAGAGAGAGGGGGGAGGATGTCCCTTCACTCTACTGGTCTTTGGCAAGGGTAGAGTCATTCCCATATGTGACAGCACCCCAAGTGAATTCCTTTAAATGTGTGAATGTTTCCACAGATGTATAGAAATTTTTATTTACTGGTATGGTTTATTACTTTTTATTTTTAAACTTACTTATCCATAAACTAATTTTCCACCCCAAGATGATAAAAAGTTAATTATGCCAATATTGATTAAGAATGGATGATATTCAGAATATCTAAATACTTAACAGGTTCAGGCACTGGCCAATCAAAACAGATACTTACTACCTGTGGGTTGACCTGTGAGATCAATAACCAGGTGTTCAATGGCAGGTGGAATTGAGTGGGTGTGTGCTGGTGGAAAATTAGCTAAGATATTCATACTTTGAAGAAAAGAATGAGAAACACCTATCATTAAAGATAAAGACAAGAGGTAAGAATAAAAGAAAGGATGATGCTTAACTATCATCATCGTTTGAAGGTCTATACCCCTCACCCCCAAGTTGCTGTCTCTTGTTATGGAGAGCCGAGCTTGCTAGACACTTTGGTTGTTCTACCTTTGATATCAGGCATAAAGATATATGTTTTACAGATGAAGAAGCTGAGTCACTGAATGGTAGATAATTATGAAAATTCTTTTAAGTTATGAGATTTTTCTAATTGTTAATACAGTAATTTCTGCTTTTCCAGAGGAATTGGTTTTAATAAATAAATTCATATATTTAGTCTAACAATCTAAATTATAAAATTATGCATATATAATAATGTACACATAAGCTTTATAAATTTAATATATATAATATACATATAATACTTGTATAGTAGATATTAAGAAATTCCTCTCCAACATGGTCTTACAAATTTACATTTTTATAAACAGTGTGTGAGAGCTATTTCCTGAAATTTTCTCCAAACACTTGGTAAGAACTTTGTTATCCTCAATCTGATAGGTGGGGTATGGGAATTTTCCTTTAATATCTAAACATTTTTAATGCTAAAAAGGACCTTAAAACTCATCTATTTCAAGTCTTGATTTTCAAGAGGAAGATGAGTCTCAGGGTACTTACAAAATTTACCCAAAGCATTAGAACCCAGTACTTGAATCTGATCAAGACTTGTTTGCATTCTACTAATACACTACAATAAGTGGCCTTATCGACCTAAATTGCTTCATGCACAGTTTCTAAATTAAACTTTTTTCAAATAATTTAGTGATAATTCTAATTTGAATTATTTTGTGTTTGGGAGGGGGGTTATTCGGAAACATAGAAGTTGGTCCTCATGAATTTATGTCAGCAAATTTTTTCAAGCTACTAAACTTGCTCTATGACATTATTGTATGTGCAATTAAATTATTTATTCTTTGAATTGAAATTTTAGTCTTTACAGTGTACATTACATTCTCCAAGACTTTCTCTAGTTTTGCATTATTAACATGGATAAAATTAAGCATTAATTTAGAACATTCCATAAAATGAAGCATACACTATAACTTTGATGTTATCTCGGTAGTGGATAATGGGTCTCTGGAAGTAAAATTGAATTCAATAGATTACCTTAGTCATTCAAATGTGCTTTTACTAAAATCATTAAGTGTGCATGAAAACAACCTTTAAATGTGAATAATTTGAATACTTTCCACACATTTTAATTTCTATTTTTCTTACTACTCTCCAATCACAAAGTCTAAAAGAATAAAGAGCAATTAAATTTAGAATACATACTTGAAATTACCCTAGGGAACTAATTCTGAGGAAGATTAAACAAGAATAATAGAAGAGAAGCAGGGTAGTTTTGCATTTCCCATGAGCTGCTCTCTGATTTTCCTCAGGTCTTCATTAGATTTACCTTATAATCCTTGGCATCTGGGCTGGTACTTATTTCCAAATTTCATTTAAAAAGTTAATGTTGCTATTGTTTGTGGATTTTTAATCTGAAGTTTCATCATATTTATTAGTAATTGTTTACTCTAAATGTGGAATGGGTGGTAGGAAAGCCAAATTAAAGGCATCATTATAGATCTAGAGGTGCATACTGTTTAAGAAGATTTTTAAAATTAATTTACACCAAAGCATTTTTTAAACCGATTAAAAACTATAATTTTTTTTCTCTGTCTCTATCCTTTACTTATGTTTTGAACTAGGGTTTATTTGTGTCCTTTAGCCACACAGGGGATTATGTCAGATGACAATAGAGTATTATGATGTCTATATGAATTATCATAATAGATTACAGACTTGAGACAGTCCACCAAAGAAATTAGGTTAATATAGATTTGTATACTGGGAGCATACATTCTGGAGCTGTGTTGTGAGTCAGACAGCTGATATCTTAAATTTGAGTTCCCACCACCCTCCTATCTCTAAAATACTAATTCATCAACATCCCATAAACTATATTAGTTTCAGAAATTCACTGGCAATGAATTTTATTTTTAGGTAAGTGAATAGGGAAATTTTTCTTTTCTGTATTTAAAAACATCTCTGTATTATTTTACATTTTTAACCTAAGAGGTATGTTAAAGAGGTAGAGTTTTATTATATTTATTGTTGCAGTTTTGAACCCATATGCATGTTGGGTTAACCAGATATCTCATTATTCCAACAATGATTTACCTGGGGTCTCAATGGTGCATCAGGGAATACTGGTAGAATGGAAGAAAATTGTATATTATTAGTAGACAAATGATGTGATATTATAGAGAACTTTCTAACACTTATTCTTATCTTGGGCTGGCAAGCTGAAATTAAAAAAAAAAAGTTATCTATGTAGAAATTACACATCTAAGGTATTGCATTTGATAGTTTTGTGTGATAGAGTAAAAGTAGTATTTCTAAAGTGGCAGGCAATCCAAAATAGCATCAGTTAGAGGAAAAAAAGGCAAAAAGAATTTATGTTGCCCACATTGAAATGAAAGCTGCTTTCATTTTATCTAAGTACTACTTAGCCTGGAGTAAATTAACTGCTCTATGTATAGCCAATAGAAACTCAATTATAGCATACTATTAGCTGACCATCCTCTAATCTTTACGTCTTTAGTCATCTATACTTAAAATACTTTCAAGATGAATCTTTACCATCTACAAACATTTTACTTTAAGATAGATAAGGTAGTCTAAGATCTGTTTATTGTACAGTTAAAATGTATATGTTTGGAGTAAAATTATTTTTGATATTGATTAATAATCATTTATTAATTTTGTAACTTATCATTAGCAGTCAAAACAATACTTTATTATCATCCCTACCTGATTATCTTAGCTTATGAAATTCAAGGTGTTTTCAGTTTTTATACATCAACACAGACAACAGCGAGATGATGGAAAACATGTCTTTTTCCACATGACTGCTTTTCATGTGAACCATGAATAGGAAATATTAAACAGAGAACTGAGTGTTTTAAGATTAGGCCAATCTAAAGATAAAGATAACACATCAACATGAATTTCCAAAAATAATTGAGCAAAGAACACATGAAAAATATAGACTTCTTTTCCCTTTCAAAGGCTTTGTTTATCAGCCCAGAATGTAGCATGCGATATCCCTTTCTTCAGACTGAAATTAAAGCACGAGGTCTGGATCTTTTGTTTTCTTTTTAAATTCTCTCTTTTCTCACCTTGGATGTCATATTTTTAAAAACCTCATTTCTGAGAAATAGATAACTGAATTCCACTTTCTCATTTATCTACCATAAATTATATGGTTATATATATATATATATATATATATATGACATCATCTTTGTTAAACCACGGAAAAGAGGGGGGAAAAGTCTGTAGGAAAAGAATCTTTGTGTAACTTGAACAGAAAAGGAAAAGAGGGCATACATAGTTCAGACTCTGAAAGAAATATATATGGCCTTCTTATCCACTTATCTTAGAAGCTAAGCACCTTATTATATTGCTATTTCAGATACCATAATTAACCAACCATGTAACTTTTTTTTTTTTTTTGGCTATTGATAAGGTTTTGTAATACTTTCTGGGTCCGTGTCACACTGACTTTTCTTGTTGGACTATTTAGCTTAATGATGCTGTATTCTAGTCAACTTTCAATCATGTACATTTCCTTTAACTACTTTTCTTTTTCTTTCTTTTTTTTTTAACTTTGATCTTGTCATATTTTGGGTCTTTTATCAAATGTCCTGGGCTTTTGAATGAGAACTGGAAGTACTCATTCAAAAGTAGATCTCAAAAGTAGATTTGACATTTGTTGCATACCAGCTATGAATTGAAGCCTGGGGTACTTGATACAATGTAACACTTTGCTTCAGGTCTGGGGAGAGGCTCTTTGAACATACTTAGCAGATAGTGGAAAATTAAGAGTGAAATAGTATCTTCACTTTTCTTGTCTTCATCATCACAATGAATATGGAAAATTTGCGCGAAGCTCAAAACATCAAAGTGACAGCAAAGAAGGTTAAATCATTGTGAAAAATTAGCACACAGAAACACAGTATAATTGGGTCTATGAAAATATAGTATATGAGCAACGAGGGAAAACTTAGATTAGTTTATTACTTTATGAACCAAGAAGTTTGTAAAGGAAGTTTGTTTCTCCATAGAAAGACATTCTGTACAACAATAAGAATGGTCTGAGTTGACATGGAAACATACATGGCTAACCAAGGAAAACAGTCATTTGAGAAATGAAGGCACAGAATTAAAGCTTTACTAGAGTGGTCAAAAGCAGATGTGACACTACAGAAACCTGAATCAGTTGTGTAGAATAGATATGGAGAAGTGCTCCAAGAATTCAATTTCTATAAATCAAGGAAACAAAGAGAAAGCAAGCAGTGAAGGAAAGCCACAGGTTTCCAGCCTGCAAATAGTAATAACTTTCCCAAAATACAGTTCAAATGGATAAAAATTTTTAAAAAATATTACAGTGTACTTGAAAGACACTTACCGAACCTGAAAAATAAAACATGAGATGGAAGATTTAGAGGAGTCAATATTTACAAGCAAATAGGGTGAATGAGGATGATGTTAACAGAGGTCCTAGAAAATAACTTTTACTACAAGAAATTACTTATACAAGAATTCAAGGTGAGAAGGCATATTATTTTTAATAGTTTTAAAATAATATCCTTAATAATAAATCACTAAAGATAGTGGAGCAATATCTGTCAACATAATTATTTAAAATAGAAAAAGAAATTTCATTATATGCCATTCCATTAAGATACATACTTATGAAAAATATTTAAAAAATTTTTTTAGATCTATAACATTTAAGAACATGCACCGTTGAGGTAATACTTCTGGAGCCTTTGCTTTAAGAAAAAAAAGAATAATATTCCAAACAAGAATTAAAGTAAAAAGTAACAAGTTATATTAGAAAAAAGTTTGCCATCACTGGTTAATAAAAAAATATTATCTTCTAGTAGGAAAGAGGATGGTTATCAATGAATGAAAATAAAATAATACAAAACGTAAACAAATTAAAAACAAAGATGTTTAATAGCTTAAAGAAACAAAAATCATAAGGGAGACAGAAAAGTGTGGAAAGCAAAGTCTAAATATTTTGTACTAATCATAGTGAAAAATTTTATTTTGTTATTTTGTATTGGTATCATTAGATAAATCTTTTTACAAATATTAGTGAAAAAGCATTGAAAGCATAAAATAATATTAAACCTTGATCAAATATGATGTAGTGGGAGGGGATAGGCAAAAGATGTACTCATCAAGTTTAGTAAATTTGACAGTGATGTAAAATGTAAATCTCTTTTAAATAAAATCTGGTGGTATTAAATAGAATATATTTGCCTACCAATTGTAAAAGGCAGCAAAAATTCAAATTACTCTAAGTACTATAAAGAAAAACCATATATAGGGGCGCCTGGGTGGCTTAGTCGGTTAAGCGTCCGACTTTTGCTTAGGTCATGATCTCGCGGTTCGTGGGTTCGAGCCCCACGTCGGGCTCTGTGCTGACTGCCGGCTCAGAGCCTGGACCCTGTTTCAGTCTGTGACTCCCTCTCTCTCTGACCCTCCCCTGTTCACACTGTCTCTCTCTGTCTCCTAGAAATAAATTTAAAAAAACATTAAAAAAAAACCATATATAAATTGAGCTCAAATAAAAAGGTGGATTTCATATTAATTTTAAAACAAAATCTAAGTTGGGTAAAGTCTAAAATTAAAGAAAACCATTTGATTATGGCATATTAAAATCTAAGGTGACTATTATTACATCTTTAGGTAAAAAAACAGTAAAAGTATTGTTAAACAACCAACAGTAAATTAATAAATAAATACTTAATTAGAAAACCTTGAACATTATCATTAGCATGCTAGGTCAACTCACCAACAGAATCAATAAGGAAATTGATTAAAGTACAGTTAGAATAAAGTATATCACATAGCACATTTTGTAGATGTAGGATATGCATATATTTACGTATCTATTTATATTTATATTTATTTTGTATTTATATATCTATTTAATATTTACAAATTGGCAATTTTTATTGACAAAAAGCAATTCCAATAAATAGAGCAAAAATTACCAGGGTTCTGTTTCCTGATGAAAATTAGTTTAATTAATTAATCCTATTTATGATTCTTTACAAACATATAACTATTGAATCAAAACAGAACTAACACTACAATTTCTTTACATAATCCCAGGATTCTGAATGATTCCTTCTTTTTAATTCTATTGTTTTTTCTTTTTTTAAAATTTTTTAAATGTTTCATTTATTTCTGAGAGAGAGAGACAGCGTGAGCAGGGGAGGGTCAAAGAGAGAGGAGAGAGATACAGAATCTGAAGTAGGCTCCAGGCTCTGAGCTAGCTATCAGCACAGAACCCAACACGGGGCTCGAACCCACTGACCGTGAGATCATGACCTGAGCCGAAGTCGGATGTTTAACCAACTGAGCCACCCAGGCTCCCCTCTATTCTGTTTTTTCTATCATTCAGAAAAGTATATGGGGATTCAATTGATTAAAAGTGACTTAATTACAGATAGACAATTTTTCAAAATCTAATTTCTTGTTGCTTAGGCTATTAGTCTCAAAATCACCTTTGGTTCTCTTCCAATCTTGTCAGCACTAACCTACTAATCCACTCATCTCAAGGCATATTCCTTGTTGCCATACTTATTGCTTTTATTCAGAATCCAAAAGAATATCTATCTCATCTCAATCACCCTCAAGGGTTTAGTGTTTTTTCTTACCCATCTTTTCTTGTATGGTTAATCTTGATGGAAGCTACTTTGACCATCCCCAACTTTGCTCTTTTCAGTAGAATTGTGTAGCAGGGTGAATCTGGCATCAAATGGATATAACTTGATTTTACTATTGAAATCTTATTACTGAAATATATCTACATGAACAACTGACACATTTCTGGATTCCTGATTATGATTAAGAAAAAATGAATTTGTGACACATTTTATTTTTTTAATATGCTTGCTTTGACTGCAGATTTTTTTTTTCTCAGAAGAAAAATTAATGGTGCAAATAACTGAGACAGGCTTAATTTCATCTTTAGTGTTCTGACTGGACTACATTTATTTTCTAAGGGCATCTCTTTTGTCATTTTAAAATCTTGCACTTCTTTGGGTATAGGCTCAAACTCAGGATTTTATCCTGTACAGAAATTAATCTGTGTTTTTTTGAAGGAAATTATTCAAAGCTTACTTGAAGAGAAGGCAATATTTTTGTTTTCATTGATAGTATAGGAAACCTAGATTTGAAAAGAAAAAAATCCTTTGTCCCTCCTCTGGGTAATGATGAATCACTGCTAACAATCAATCCCTGTGGTCTGATCAGCTTGTACAGCTTGGCAAATTATAACCCTCATCAGTAAACCAAGTGCATCAAGTTGTCTGCCACCAGGCCCAGAGTTTACCCTCCTCTAACACGGTCAAGACTAAATCTACTATTTCCCTAATCCTTGTTTTCATTAGTCAATATGTAAAATGTAAGGCCTTTGACTACTGATTTTTTTTGCCATATCTGTCACATATAATGTTCTGTGCCTCTTTACTTCTAATGTAACGCTTTGTTTCTATTATGCTGAAATCGGTCTAGGCAGGGCTCTCCGATAGAAATATAATGCGAGCCACCTACACAAGTAAAGGTTTCCTAGTAGCTACATTAAAAAAAAATTTAAAAGAAAGGTGAAACTAATGTTAATGATATTTTATATAATGCAATATATGCAAATATTACCATGTAATATGTATTGACTCATCACATATTGTGTATTGATTATATATTTAATACTATGTAATCGGCATGAAATAATTTATAAAATACTCTATATTCTCTTCAATATACTAAGTCTTTAAAGTCTGGTACATAATTTCTGCTTAGGACATTTCTTATTTCAAAGTAGCCACAGTCCAATGTTCAGTAGCCACATGTGACTAACAGATACCACATTGGGCAGTGTAGCCTACTAGGAATGTGGCACCGATCCCCAATCTGTTCTTTATTTCCTGGACTTCAGATTTGGAGGAATAAACTTTCATTACCCAGAGACATCCTAGCATGAGACTTTGAACATAGGAGTGAGTCTGAGACCATCTTTCTTTTCAGTGGCAAGTGACAACCAAAGTTGGATATGGTAGTGAGTGTGATGGCAGGGCTCCACATTCCATGTGTGGTCACCTTCTTCATGGGGATGAGGCAGTGGTGGCAGTGGGCTGGTGGGAGAGCAGACGCAACCTAATCTTTGATTCTGCTTGCAGTGGGTTCCTACAATATTCTCTGAATATCTGGTTGTCTTTGACCCGATTCCTTTAAATAATGCCTATTTCAAGAGGTAGGCCAGGAAATGTCTCCTCAGGAAACATTCTCTGACTATACTCACTTTCCTATGAACATATGATAATAATTATTTTTTAAATGTTTATTTATTTTTGAGAGAGAGAGAGAGCATGAACAGGGGAGAGGCAGAGAGAGAGAGAGGGGCAGAGGATCCGAAGAGGGCTCCCCCTGACAGCATTCAGCTGGATGTGGGGCTTGAACTCATGAACTATGAGATCACAACCTGAACCAAAGTCAGATGCTTAACCAACTGAGCTGCACAGGTGCTCCTATTGTTAATAATTATTTAATTAGCATCTGGCACATTTTAGGTTCTCAGTAATTGTTTATAAATGAATGGCTATGAATAATGGAGAGAATAACAATGGACAGAGTATTTTAGAGCTAAGGATAGGATAATTCTGGGGCATGTGACAGAAAGAGAGTTCTTCAGTGTAAGAGTTTTTGATAGTGGGGCAGAGGCTGTATAAGGCTACTTAGGTCCTTAGTGGTTAGCATTGGGGGAAAATATGCAAAAGTGTAAATAAAGGAGCATCAAGTTCTAAACACTTGCTTTATGGACTTGAGCAAATGCACAGGACTGTTCCTAGCAGGTGTCTAATGAGTACTCACTGACAAATTAATTGAATAAGTATATGAAAAACATGCACTTGATCTTGACATTTCTGCCCAAGCCTTTTGTTATCGCTAACACATACTTTGTCTTTTTTAACTTATGATATTAATTTTGTACTTAGATGAGTCTCAATAGAATTGTACTGACCAACCATTTATTACAAGAAATGTGTTTTCCTTCCTTTTGATTATAACCTCCAAATTTAATTAGCCTAAAGGAGGAACATCTCAAAAGGAAGATTCTTATTTTTAAACAATGGTGATATAACTATTGCTTCTAGGATCCAGTCACTTGGGGACCATTTAATTTGTTTTGGACTCCTAAATTCACCGCATAAAAAACACTTTCTTTTAGTATACATTTCATCGTGGAATGTCAATCAGATCTTTCATAAAGTGTTTTTGGACTTTCTGTTTCTTTAATTGCTGGCAAAGTGTTTGCAAGATTACAAACAGAGAGGGAGGGAGACAAACCATAAGAGACTCTTAAATACAAAGAAGAAACTGAGGGAGGATGGGGGAGAGAGGGGAAAATGGATGATGGGTATTGAGGAGGGCACTGGTTGGAATGAGCTCTGGGTCTTGTATGTAAGCGATGAACAATGGGAATCTACCCCAAAAACCAAGAACACACTTTACACACTGTATTAGCCAATTTGACAATAAATTATATTAAAATAAGTAAGTAAGTAAATAAATAAATAAATAACAAGGAAATTTATTGACAATTTCTGGAAACTCGTCAAAAAAGAAACAATAATGGAATATAAGAAATGAGGTTAATTAAAGCTTAAGAGATTTAATTAATAGTTAAGTATTATGAACTTTGACTTTTAAGAGAGATTTTGTTGAAACTATATATTAATTTAGGATAAAGAGTTAAAAGATAATTCTGATGGCAAAGAGGAAGTCAAACTTTCAGTCTTCGCAGATGACATGATACTCTACATCGAAAACCCAACAGACTCCACCAGAAGCCTACTAGAACTGATCAAGAATTCAGCCAAGTTGCAGGGTACAAAATCAACGTACAGAAATCGGTTGCATTTTTATACACCAACAATGAAGCAACAGAAAGAGAAATCAAGAAACTGATCCCATTCACAATTGCACAAAAACCATAAAATACCTCGGAATAAACCTAACCAAGGATACAAGAGATCTGTATGATGAAAACTATAGAAAATTTATGAAGGAAATTGAAGAAGACACAAAGAAATGGAAAAACATTCCATGCTCATGGATAGGAAGAATAAATATAGTTAAGATATCATTACTACCTAAAGCACTCTACACATTTGATGCAATCCCAATCAAAATTGCACCAGCATACTTCTCAAAACTAGAACAAACTATCCAAAAATTTGTATGGAACCATAAAAGACCCTGAATAGCCAAAGTAATCCTGAAAAATAAAACCAAAACGGGAAGGATCACCATCCCAGACTTTAGCCTCTACTACAAAGCTGTCATCATCAAGACAGTATGGTATTGGCACAAAAACAGACACATAGACCAATGGAACAGAATTGAGAACTCAGAAGTGGACCCAAAAGTATACAGCCAACTGATCTTTGACAAAGCAGGGAAGAATATCCAATGGAAAAAAGACAGCCTTTTTAACAGATGGTGTTGGGAGAATTGGACAGCAACATGCATAAGAATGAAACGAGATCATTTTCTCACACCATGCACAAAAATAAACTCAAAATGAATAAAGGACCTGAACGTGAGACAGGAAACTATCAACACCCTAGAGGAGAAAGCAGGAAACAGCCTCCTTGACCTCCACCGCAGCAACTTCTTACTTGACACATCCCCAAAAGCAAGGGAATCAAGAGCAAAAATAAATTGTTGGGACCTCATCAAGATTAAAAGCTTCTGCACAGCCAAGGAAACAACCCAGAAAATTAATAGGCAACCAACGGAATGGGAAAAGATAGTTGCAAATGACATATCAGATAAAGGGTTGATATCCAGAATATATAAGGAACTCACCAAACTACACGCCTGAAAACAAACAACCCAGTGAAGAAATGGGCAGAAGATATGAACAGACACTTCTCCAAAGAGGACATCCAGATGGCCAACAGAAACATGAAATGATGCTCAGCATCCCTCCTCATCAGGGAAATACAAATCAAAACCACACTGAGATACCACCACACACCAGTCAGAGTGGCTAAAATGAGCCAATCAGAGAACTCTAGATGCTGGCGAGGATGTGGAGAAACGGGCACACTCCTACACTGTTGGTGGGAATGTAAACTGGTACAGCCTCTCTGGAAAATAGTGTGGAGGTTCCTCAGGAAACTAACAATAGAACTCCCCTATGACCCAGCAATAGCACTGCTAGGATTTTACCCAAGGGATCCAGAAATGCTGACGCATAGAAGCACATGTATCCCAATGTTCATAGCAGCACTCTCCACAATAGCTAAAACATGGAAAGAGCCTAAGTGTCCATCAACAGATGAATGGATCAAGAAGATGTGGTTTATCTATACCATGGAATACTACATGGCAATGAGAAACGATGAAATCTGGCCATGTGTAGCAACATGGATGGACCTTGAGGGTGTTATGCTGAGCGAAATAAGTCAGGCAGAGAAGGACAAATATCATATGTGTGCACGTATAGGAGGATTAGGAGGAACTTGACGGAGGACCAAGGGGGAGAAGAAGGGCGGAAATGGTGGGGGAAAGGGAGAGAGGCAAACCATGAGAGACTCTTGAATGCTGACAAAAACTGAGGACTGATGGATGTGGGGGGAGGGGAGGATGGGCATGGAGGAGGACACTTGTGGGGATGAGCACTGAGTGTTACGTGGAAACTAATTTGACAATAAACTCTTTGTAAAAAAAAAAAAAGATAATTCTGAATTGTATATAGAAATCCTGTGTATTCTCTGGGCTCCAAATCACTACTGGTAGCTATAATAGTTGGGGTAAAATTCCTGCAGAGACAATATTGATGAGAAGAAGGGGTGAGGTGTAACCATGGAGAATCCACATGGCACTAAAAGTGAAGGCATAATGAGGATTTGTTAGGATATCCCGATCCCTCCTTCCCATAAATTCCGTGGATTTCTTTTTTAATCTGCTTTTTTGAGTACATCCTCTCTCTCTTTGTTTTGTCTCAAATATTAAATTCCTGCTTTTCTTTCCATGGAGTATGTTGATTATTTTTCTTTGAAGCTCATATCACTGTGGAATACGATCCAGTTTCATTCATACACTTGTGATTATAAAATTGGCACAGAGCCTTCTGCAGATACCTAATGATTTTTCCTGAGAGTAACATGAAGAGATTGATGCTAAAATGTTAAAGATTTTTAATAAAGCTTCTCCCTATTACTTATTAGAATGTATTAATAGATAGAACTGAGCACTGATCATTTTCACATAATGATCACATCTTTATTATTAAGAATCTCAATGTCTTCAGACTTCCTTTTGATTAGATTAGGGGTCTTTATTGTTCCAGTCTTCCTGTCTGACACTAGCAACACTAACCCTTTGATTCGGGGCTAAAATTTTCCATAGGGGGCTCATTGAACAATATGTTTGAGAATGTTAGTGATTATTATATAAAAGAATGACTCTCTGGCGATCTAAGTTTCGTCAGTGTCTAGCATAGGGACTGAAAGAATCTTCAAAGATTTTGGTAAGCTGACATGTGAGGAAACTCTAAGATGAGAAAGAGTATTGAGCATTTCCCCAGCCCATTTAACTACAGAAGATTCTTGCTTTTTTCTTGTTTGGTTTTGTTTTTAAAATTTTCAAGTGAAAATATTGTTATGCCACAAGCACTTTTTTTCTTCAATACCTTGAAAAGGTACATTTCATATACATAAGAATAGTAAAGTGGCTTTTAGCTTCCAAAATACTCGGGCAATATCAACCTATCAACCTTCAATTCCGGAGTAATCCAAACAGTTTTTCAAAAGTCTATTGTATTTACAAAGGAATTCCATTACAGAGATAAGCCTGCCCTTTCTTTTGTGGAGAGAAAAAATAGTGAAGTCTCATCACTCTAGGATCCCTGCTATCATGGAGAGGCATAATGATGTCAAATCAGTCACTGTCTCTCTTAAACTTGCATCTTTCCCCTAGATATATTACCTTCTAGAGAGTCACTCTCCTATTGGTCAGTAAAGCAGCAGGCACCCCGGTATTCTAGGGGGAATAAATTTAGAATGAAATTGATAACAGCATATCCATCATAGGAATCCTGGGGGAGCAAATGTTAGAAAGACTGCTGCCTTCAAGGCCTTTGGAAGTGCAAGAGTAGCAAGGAAGCCACCACTAACACCAATGTATATGTGAGAAAACTCACCAGATGGAGGGCAAAACACTACATCTGTCATCTTCTAGTGCCTTCATGCCTTTCCACATTGGCCACAGAAGATAATAAGGTCTTCTTGTCTGCCTTTAAAATCTTCCACGATCACTTCTCGGCCTTTTGGCTAAGATCAAGTGTAAAATCTTCCAGGATAAGGGGTGCCTGGGTGGCTCAGTTGGTTAAGCATCCAACTTACGCTCAGGACCTGATCTCACGGTTCATGAGTTCCGCCCTGCATCAGGCTCTGTGCTGACAGCTTAGAGCCTGGAGACTGCTTCGGATTTTGTGTCTCCTTCTCTTTCTGTCCCTCCCCCACTCACACTCTGTATCTCTCTCCTTGAAAAATAAACATTAAAAAATGTTTAAAAACCTTCCAGGATCATATCTCACGGGCCAAGTCCAAAAAAATCTGCAAGCAAATCTGTAAAATATCTGTGGACTTTAAGGGTCTGAAATCTGGGAGCAAGCTTAGAAGAGATAAAACTTGAGCTTCAACAGACATCTAGTGTACCTGAATTATACATATAACAAGTAGAACTCTATAAAAAGGCAGTTGTATTGAGTAGTGAATGAATGGTATTCAAGAAAGGGAAAAAAATACAAAGAAAAAATGGTGTTCTTTATCCCACTCTTCGGCATAATCAATTATCAGAAAGTATCATATAAACCAATGGTTCTTCAAATATGGTTCTCAGCTTAGGAGCAGCAACATCACCTGCGAATTTTTAGAAATGCAAAATCTTGGGCTACCCCAGACAAACTGAATCAGAATGTCTGGAAATGGGGCCTAAGAATTCTTGTTTTAATAAGTGCACCAGATATTTCTGACACACACCAAATTTTGAAAACCACTGGTGTAGTTTCAGAAAAGAGTATCCCATGAGTATTACTTTGATTCTAGGAAGGGTAAAGTCTGCTTGCAGCATGAAAAAAATACGTGAAGCTTTATAAACTCTCACTAGAGGCTAAAATGACTGAGATTCTGTCCAAAAATATCTGGGTAGGGCTGAGAAATTAAAAGTAAACAAACCAGCTGAATTTTGTATTTTACGTAGTATTAGTGTAGGAGTGGAAAGGTTTGTGCCTGAGTTACTGCAAAATGAGCTGGCACTTCTGACCAAAATGTATTAAAAGGAATCAGTGTAAATGACTGTAGTTTTTTATACACACACTTTGTAAAACTGGATGAGTGTGCACCATGGATCAAACCATGTGAATGGCCAGTCCAGTTCCATGGTAGTCTTCAAAATTCAGGCATCCTGAGTGAGCAACCATGCAGAGCCTTGGGTGGCTTCTGTTGCGTTCTAGCCACTCCAAGCTTCCCTGCTTTAACCCTTTATCAACTCATGAATAGCATCTTGCCCTGAGGGAGCATGAGGAAGTGACAGGTTTTGTGGCCACCCCAAGACTATTATGGTAAAGGGAGTGTTTTATTACATCCCAAAAGGGGTCCCTTTCTTTCCCCACCCTTACTTTTAAAAATAACTAAAACAAAACAAAGTGAAAAAAAAGAAAAAAAAAGAAACAGTTATCAGCTAACAAAACTGAGGGAGTTTGAACTCTTACACACAAATTAAAAACAGGTTTTCCAACTGTCTTTTTTAGTTTAAATATTGCTTCTGTCTAAGATTTTCCAAAGCCATCTAGCAGGTAGCTCAAGGGCAGAGTTACTCTAGCAGCCATGCTTCCCTGGGGATTGGAAGGAATGACTTCTGAAAGCAGGAATTTCTTAGCAAATCACATAAAAACCTCACTGGAGACTTTTGCTGCCAGGAGACAGATTTTAAGCATCCAACTGATGAAACCTCTAAGACAATAAAGAGTGCCAGATGCATCAGATTTGGGTTTTAAAACTGCTGATGTCCACATTTAACCTAAACATGCTTTATTCAATCTTGAAAACCTAATGTAGTGCTACATTCTTGCTTGTGAGGTGATGTCATTTTGGTGATATTTTCTTTCCTGTTAATATGAATCAGAAGGCTAGCTGTCTGTATAAACCAAAGAAAAACAAAAATAAAAATAGAACATTCCGATTAATACTGGGGAGCAGTAAAGAAGAATATTGGTGGTCTGTGTGTGTGTGGAGGGGGGCAATCTAAAAAGGAGGGAAAAGGAGGGAGAGAGAAAAGATGCATAATACATGTCCAGTATTTTGAAGGCCAAAAATTTGAGGTGTTCAATAATTATATTTGATTTTATGTCTGATAATCCTATAGTTGAATGACCTCTATAAATCAGGGTCAAAGAAAACAAAGCAAGATATTGAATTTTTGTCATGGATCAGGGTTTTAAAAAGTAGCTACTATTAAATTGCTACATATATGAGAAAATTTGGGGAGTGATAGAATTGTTCTATATCTTGATTGTGATTACATAGCACTACATAGCATTTGTCAAAACCTTTTTTTCTAAAATGGGTGAATTTCACTCTAGTAAATTAAGCCTTGGTAAGAAAATTGCTCTATATATTTTAGATTGCTGAGAGAGGCATCATTGTTCTTCACCTCTCTCAAGTTAACTGTTACTAAAGCATATTAATTTTATAATGTTTTGAATTAAATAGTACAAGAAGTATGCTCACAGTTAATGCTAAGATCAAGAACATCTATAGGAAAAAGTTAAATTGAAATGAAACAACACAAGTAGATGAATTTAGCACAGAATAGAAATGTTTTGATATAACTTCCTTGAGTTTTATTCTTCCAGTTCCTTCAAAAAGCTGGATTGTACCTCCATTTTTAAAAAGAGGCAACTGCAATGACACTAGAAATATTCATCATAAAAATTTTACACACTATTTAAATATTCTATTCCTGTGACATGAACAAGCAATTATTGTACACAGACTTGCACAGAGATGCTTAAATATGAGGGTCTGCATTAACTGGGTGGTGTAAAATTATCTTCTATAAAGTTTCACTTTCACAATATGAAATTAATTATTTTGGATTTTTTATTTTTGCTCCTGCATTACACTTTATTAAACATTTCAATAAGGCCTGTTTTTAAAGTTGATTGTTAAAATGATTTTTAACATGGCTATTTTCAATCTCTTTAGACTTTGGATTCAGTCTCCTCCCTATCCTCTCCCAGCCAAGCCATTTCAACCTTCTAATGGGTCCCTTATTTTTCCTTGTTATGTCTTAACAACCTGTTACTAGCTCTAGGCTAGTCTGGCTCTCTGCAGAAATAGATGCTCTCTTTGAATCATAAGTGCTTGAGGGCTTTTTGGGTCAGATAAGGGCTATGGGTTAGAGCCAAATGAACTGAAAAACCTTGATACATAAAAGGAACCTGCAATGAAGCCTTATTATGGAATGATGAAGTAAGAAACCAGGAGGTTTCTATGTAGCTTACTGTATTTGCAGTTTGACAAAGGTACCCTCTGATAATTAAAACCAACTTTTCACTTAAAAAAATGAATTGCATCATATCACTGCTTTTTATTACCTTCATTTTACACATGTCTCAATACATCACTTTCCCAAATTAATTTCTTTACCCAATATTGGAGACTTTTACTCCATTTTTTTGTAAAAGCATCTCAAGAAAAAAAATAAAAAGCAAAATTTTTGTTGAATTGCTCATAATTTTTTAAAATAGCCATCTTCTCTGAAAGTAGAAGAATTGTCAAGAAATTTAAAATAAGTTGTAGTTGCTCTGGAAAGTTTTTCAGAGAACAGATTATCTATTATAAATCACCACAATAAATTATCCTATTATATTTTTATGCTTATTTATTTTTGAGAGAGAGAGAGAGAGAAAGCATGCACATGGGCAAGCAAACAAGGGAGGGGCAGAGAGAGAAGGGGACAGAGGATCCAAAGCAGGCTCTGCACTGACAGCAGACAGCCTGATGTGGAGCTCAAACTCAAAAGCCATGAGATCGTGAGCTCCCCCAAAGTCAGCTGCTTAACTGACCGAGCCACCCAGGCACCCTGATACTATTTGACGAAATACAACATTCTTAATTTTCAGTTCAACGTCAAGCTTAATATATCCAAACTGGTATTAACAGATGAGTTACATAAGATCAGTGAGCATATAGAATAAAGTTTTAAGCAACTTCTAGTTAATAACAGACATCTTGAAAGAGGTGAGAAATTAGAATGGGTGGAATTGGAGCAGAGAATCCTGGGAAGATATTTGCATGTACAAATTCACCTGGTAAAACATCACATCTTACTAATGCTGCAACTACACCTTGAGGCAAATCCATTGACTTTGGACACATTGACTTTATTTCCTCACTTCAGTTTTGTTTAAGTGCTGGTAATGATCATTCTGCCCACCATAAGACTCCAGTTGAACCTGGTGTAATTGAAAAGAGTTTAAGGTGTTTGATAAACTGGCAAGGAACAGAAAATAGGCTAGATTAGGAACTGGGAAGAAAATGGTATACCCAATTGAGGAAAAAGAAAATTGAGGATTGTAGGTAACCAGTCTGATTTCTTCACTAGTTGGAAATAGAAAAAGAGGGCAGGTTTCATTTTTGTTATAGTCACGCTGCAAAAGCAGGGGAGAACTCCACCCCAAATTTGGTTCATGTTGATGATGCCACACGCACGCATACCAATCAAGGTATAAAAATATTTATTTCCTACATAACTGAGGTTTCTGGGGGAGAGTATTTGGAGAGGAGCCTGTCTTGCGTTTTAATTGTGGTGTTATTTCAAAATAGGGCTAGAATATCAGTTCCCATGATGGGTGAGGACTTCCATCAGGTGCTAAAAGAGGAAGAAGCCAGGATTTCTTATCAGCTTACCAGATGTAGGGAAGAGGGAGCTTTAAAGTTTCAAAGCTGTTAGCCGTCAAACATCAAAGAAATGGAGTCAGACTCCTCATTCTACTTTATGCAGCAAATTTCTGCAATTCTAACTCTCATCTATTCCCATGAGAAGAAGTCCAGCTGTTTGTTTATTTCCTTACCTCCGATGACAAATGTTTTCAGGATTTTGGGGTTACATTAAAAACTGAAGTCTATTGTCTTGTTTACCTGCTGTAGGGAGAGAATGCCCATGTTTTCTTTGATACTTATATAGATAGTTCCTAGTTTCCAGAACAGCCCTGCCTAATGCACTGTTGCTATTGCTTATAGGAGGCCTGGAAACAGTGTTGCAATCCAGAGTCTCCATCTGCAAGAACATGCCCTCGGAACCCTCCCTGGTTATCAATGACTCTACAGTCGTTGATGTGGGATCAGCTGATTTGCGGAGGCCTGGATAGTAGTTCTCAGGGCACAAAATTAGAATCTTGCTGAGGAAGGGAGTTCCTCAAAATCTCACTCATTTTTGTGAGTTGAGGAGACCAGCAATAATCCCATCAGTGATAGAGAATGCCATGGCCATTTAGAGTAGCCTACAGCAATAATTTCATTAACACCCTTGCCAAAAAACTAGCACTAAGAACAACTTTTTTTTTTCAGGGTAGATGCCCACCTTAACCCTCATTGTGTTAGAGGCCCTAAAGCCCTAACAGACCCTTACATAACAGCCCACTGTTAGATTTCCGAATATCTAAGTTTTTAGTCTTAACCCCTTGTGTGAAAAATATACTGTCTTAGTAATGATTATATTTAGATACTTCTTCAGGACAATTTAGAAACTTTTGTTAAAACAAGAAGGATGGTTCCTGTAATGTATAGAGCACATTGAAAATCCTGCTGGCGTTGCATGATACAGCATGAGTGTGTTAATTACTATTTCACATTAGTGGCTCAAGAAAGTGTCTTTGAAGAGGTGATATTAAGAGGAAATTGAAGGTTTAGTTGTTTGAGTCTGTGTTCCTCTACCTGCAGCCATAACTTTGATGGAGATCCTCTCACAACTATAGCTAAACTAATGTCTTGGATCTAGTAGCTGCTATTCTCCTCTTGCCCTTCCTAACCTAGGGTGGTGACTTTCATATTGTTGCTAACTATGGCTTTTGGTGTCCCTTTGCCCTGCAAATAATCTTTGTCAATAATCTTCTCATTAACATCTCCATATTTGCAAATATCCCCACATTAAAGTCTCCCTCTTTGCTCTGTATTTGCCTCTCTCTCCTTCTGGGACATTGACCAATTTATCTGAAAGACAGAGTGTTAGCCATGCAACGTTAGGGGAAGGCCATACCAAGCTAAGATGACAGCAAGTACATTTATGTGAAACATACAAATGCGATGATACAGATACTTATATTGCAATACAAAGGTGATAAATTAACTGTGAAACATCTGGAGTCATTTTTGATGGATAATTTTTCTTACATTGTTCTTCATCAAGTATTTTTGACTACCTATTGGTTTAAGGTGATGAACTAGGTACTGCAGCTATATAGATCCTATTCATATATTGCCATGCTCATTCTTGAATTCAAGTTTGTGAATAGATATTATCATTTCGGTGTTTGCTTACTGGACCAAAAGTAGTAGTACATTTTATAGTGCAGTCACTTAAAGAACTCCTCCCTTAGCAACAGAATATGAATTGAGACGACTGTGTTTAGAACTTTCTATTACTTCATGCTGTTATACACAATCAACACACACACACACACACACACACACACACACACACACACATATCTACAAAACAAAGTTTTCATTTATTCAAAATGCAGCTTAGTATTTGAAATTGTCTCCAACAAGTTCATGTAGGTCCTCTGTTGCAGGTTTTATACTTCAAAGCATATTATAATTAGTTTGGCTTCTACTGTAATATTGCCTTTATAAGAACATTCTTTTCTGTTTTGGAATAATATACTGTTTTGATATGATTAATGATGGTCCAATGTTTCCTTCACTATTTCAGTGGAAGAATTAAACATTTAATATATGGTTTTCACAAAATGTCCTCATGCGATAAATAGATGCCAAAATTTTGTTCCATGCAATTTTCATTAGATATTAAATCAGAAAAGAAAATGTAACTTGGAGAAATAAAAGAGAGCCCTGTTTAGTCTTGGTTTCTAGGTTGGACTTGTTTTTACAGTGACTTTTATCAGCCCTCTTCACTATCATGAAGCTTGGGAAAGTTTGGGCTATTTCCATTGCTTTTCCTGTTTTCCTTTGGCAGATACACATTGTGGGGGGGGAGAAAAGTCTTCTTTTAAAAGTCAAAGGAAAGAGAAAGAGAAGTTTTCCTGAAATTTTAATCATATTTTTGTAGTCTAAATTTTAAATTTTAAATAATTTTAAATAATTTGTTTAGATTACACATGAGATTAAAAATAATTCTCTGTCAATCACCTATTTGTGTTGATCATATTAATTTTTTTAACTTTTACTGGGTGATGTAGCTTTTAAGAAAGGTGTTTTCTTTTGTTTATGTTTGTGACATATTTATCTAGGATACAATCTAAGAAAATTTCTTCTGATGAATTTTGATTCTTATCTTATCTCGCATTAGGATTTTGTTCAATTAACTTTTAAAGATTCTTTTCACTTTTGAGAACTCTATCCTTCCCTACATAAACATTTGAATAAAGAAATGTGATATTGAATATGGACCTGGATAAATAACAGAAGAACTGCAGCTATATGGATCATGCATATGGCACTTTATTTTTACTATAGAGACTAAAAGAACATTCTGAAATCTCATTAGGGCATTTTTTGGCTTTTCTAATTATGTTTTACTTATAGTGCTCTTTAAAATATGTGGTAGGTAGAATGGTCTCCTCCACATTCTAATTTATGGAACCTGAGACTATTTGACATTACATGGCGAAAATCAGAAAAAATCAAACTTTAAGATACACTCTTAGATTATACCTATCAAGTAATAGTTAGTGTATTTACATTTTGGGAAGAACTGGATGGTAGCCATTTAAACACAGAGCTCTCTGGAAAGTCCTTGAAATACCAGTATTTTGTAGTCATTGTTACTGAAACTAGATGTATAGGCATATCATATGAACAAATATAAAATCAAAAATTTTATGTCTTATCTGCGTTTAGGGTAGATGTGAAACCGCCATCAAGGTTGAGATAATGAGTTGGGGTATTCCTAGAAGTGGGTAAAATCAAGGTTTATACAAAATAGTTCAAGGGCATGGTGGGTGTGTGTGTGAAACTCAGAAAACTGATGGAATAAAGATTTGCATCATCTCAGTATATGATACTACAACCCACATACTTGTTCAAGCTATAATTTATAAGTCAACCATGATCCACTTCCTTTCTTCTCATATCAAACAATAAGCAACTCCTATAGACTCTCTTTACAATATTTATTCCATTCATTATGTCTATCCATGCTCATTGCTGCCACCTAAAAAACTGATAACTAAGATTTATATTGTGCTTACTATGAAGCACGTTCATGAATTAGTTCTTACAGTCCTCATATAATTCCTAATTTTGAAATGATGAAGAATCTGGAGAGGCAAAAGATCAAATAACTTGCTCAGTGTCACACAAGGAGTAAGTGGCAATGAAGTGGTTTGACTATCTCTTTCCATAACCTGCACTCACACATCCCACTGTAATTTCTTCCAAGTCCAGGTCTAAGGCATCTGCATGCCTCACTGGAGCACCAATACTAGTTTCCTTCTATGAACGTTTATCTAGGGATATACTGTACCTTAACATCCCTTCTTAATTTTAGAGAGTTCTCTACCATTGGGAATTGGTTGGAGTCACTCCTTTGGTTTTCACTATAGAAACCAAAAGGTCCAGGTTCTTTCTATCCAATCCTTTGAAAGTTTGAGTATGGGCATATGACAGAGTTCAGACCTTTGACTGATTCTACTCTTGAGTTTGAATTTGAAGAGAATCATGTACAGAGGCAGGAAGAATTAGGAAAATATTTATTACAACATAAAAGAATCTAGTAGAGATTTTTGAGAGTTTAACACACATTATTGAGTAACCAGTGACAGTGGCATTTGGGAGGGCAACTCACCATATTTTGTTTTTATCTTCTTTAGGCTATGTTTTCTGTTGTCCATCCATTCTTAATTTCTGTTTGGCTAACATAACTGTTCTTTCAGTTTTCTGGATGATTCTGTAGATCACTTGATATTCTTCTTAATAGTTCCTTTTTTGTGCACGTTAGTCAAAGTCTGTTTCTGATGCTTGCAGCCAAGAACCTTAATAGTTTTACAGCTTCCCCCCTTGATCTATTTGCATTCTATCCTCTCCTTGGCAGTCAGAACAGTCTTTTAAAAAGGTTAATTGATATTATTCCTCTCATTAAAAACTCAAAATTGCACTGAGAATAAAATGCAAACTCCATATCAAAGCTAATGAGCTTACAAAATCCCAACAATATTTACCCTCCTCTTTACTATTCTTAACTAGTTTTGTGCTAATATCTCAGTGTTTTTCAGAGTTATTCTTTATAATTAGAACACCGCCCTGTATGTGGTTCAGTAAATGTATGTTGAATGAACTAACATATAAAAGAATAGATGGATTTGTCACATTTTGGCTGTACACCATACCACTTATCCTTTCTTTCCATTCTGTTCTTACTTCAGGAAAACTATATTTAGAGTGTCGCCTTGGTTAGAGGTAATATGTGATTCCCCTGGAAGCAAAAGGGGCCAGATTCTCTTTCCATTCCCATGAATCCAGGGTAAACAGTTAGTGTAGGCATAGCATCCAGACCTCATGACCAGGAAAAGGCATGGAGATGGATGGAGGTCATATTTTCTTCAGTAGCAGCAACTGTATTAGACCAGCCTTTTCCATCTGTATAACATTTGCTATGTTTTTTGTTGACTCATCTTCTCAGAAATTCTTAGTTCTTGTCAGATTTCCAAAGGTGATATTCTTATTTCTGTGAACCGTAATATTTTTCAAATAAATTTATTTTTTTTACTTGAGATATAAACAGAATTAATATATATTCCTAACTGCCAAGAACTCTCAATGATAATTATAGCTTGGTAACCTAGGTTTTAGTGGTAAGAAACAGAAAACTCAAAAGACAATACCAAGGCATAACCACAGTATAGTCAGTTGGATTTATGGCTGGAGATGCAGAGAAATGATATGCAATTAATTGGACTCATACTTTGTATGTTGGAAGGAGATCTACGCTACCTCTGCCTAAGGAAGTACCATGTCTCTGGAAAAAGAAAATATGTTTCTCAAAAAAATTAACTGGGCTCTGTGTTTACTGAAATGAGACAAGCACTTATATAAGGCCCTAGAGTTCTGTGCCATAAAACACTGTAGAAGTGAATCCTTCTGTGGAAGAAAATATTCCTTAATTATTTAAGGATCTTCGAATGTCTGTGTAGGTGTGGTTACACAGTGTGGTATGCGATAGGTGGAGCTCAGTGTGAGTATAAGCCTATGACGTTGTTTCCACCCTGGAGTGCACTGTAATAGGAAATCTAATGACACAAAGCAGTTGTCACTCAAATTTGACATCTCAAAATTGAATGGATTCTTAGGTGGGCCTCAAGCAAAACCCCTAGATGATTATTTTCTAAAAAATTTAATGATATTTATTAGAAGTGGGCTGGAGGTCCTTTTGCTAGGGATTTGCCTACATTTATTTTTCTACTTTCTCTATAATCCATTTCCTATGATCCATTTTTTATATAGTTGCCAAAGAGATCTTTTAAAAATATGATTTAGATCATGTCATTTTTTTGTTCATTTATCCCATTACATGTTCTAAAATCAACCTCCTTATACTCTGAAAGGACCTACTATATCTACTACTGTACACTTAACTTTCTAATTCCCATCTCACTAGTATTCATGGAACATATCCAGCTTATTTCTATCTCTTATCTTTTGTTACTCACAATTACCTCTGCTTAAAATGGTCGTTTCTCTGACAGGCCTACCCTTAGCTGGGATGCATTTCAAATGTAGTCTCTTCATCTCTTCATGAACGTCTTCATCTCGATCTCTTGTTTCCCCTTTCTAAAATACTTTCTATTCCATCACTTTCTACATTTTGGTTTGTCCAAAACACTTAACATTTTCTTATGCTATGTTTGCTTCCTTGTTTTCTGTCTCTTATATTTCAATATGTAAGAGATATATAAGCTACTTACCAGAAAATCTGTTTAAATCATTCACTGAGAAATTGCTGCATATAGAACTATGCCCAGTATAGATTATAAGATGAGTGAATAGGAGTGTTTTCTAGAATATCAAGGTGAAGATTAGTACATAATGCTATGTCTGTTAATGGGGGTGTGGATTTACTACGAAGTAAGACCAAAGTATAGTAGAAAGCCAGGAAGTAGGTGATATAGGATAATGATCATCTGCATTAGTCTGCCAAATGGATCTCTGATAATGTGTTTCAGCTTAAGTGACTGGGGATCTATGAACTGGAAATAATCTTTGATGTACTAGCAGTCATGTAACCTGTTGTCAGGCGCTAGTTCCACTTGCACCTCCTGTACTTCAAGAGCATCCCATTTCAATCCACAGGCCTTATTAGAGAGGAATTATAGCTTGGAATTTAGTCAGAGCGAGTCTGAGCTAGATACGGAACTCAATTAGTTTGGCTTCTCTGCCAGATTTCGCAGCCAAGTCAGTTCATCCTTTGGGCCTCCGGTGAATACTTCTTGGAATTACACCTACAGTGAAGTATGACTCTATGGCAGTTCTTAAGTAAACAACTAAAGTACAGAGGTACAATAACCAATAAGAGATGTAGAAACAAAAAGAAGGAGTTATTATCTGAGTAGTCAGGTAAAGTCTTTTCAGACAGGTGATATTTGGGGTTGGGATTAAAAGGTGAATAAAATTACACCAAGGAAATGAGAAGGAAGGAATCCCAAGTATATGTTAAATGAAGAAACAGAGGTGGGAAAATCATTGCTCGGGCAAAATTGTGGGTAGATTGACCTCACCAAGTGATGGAGGAGGGGAAGAAGTCAAGGGATTATGGCAATTGATACTGGAAACATGAAGGTCCAGATTATGAAGGAGCATGAGTGTCAAGGATTTTCAAAATCAATTTATGTGTAACATGAACCTAATGGTGTTGTATATTTTGAAGAACTGCAAAATCAATGTTGTTTCTGAAGCAGCTACTTTTTTAATGACATTTATTCAATAAATATATATTTATGAAATGCCCACTCTTTCCTAGACACTATGACAGTAAAGAAAAATGAGAAAGTCCCCTAACACTGAAGGTCATATAATAAATAAAGTAATGTGTTTTAAATACTAGCTGGATTCACTGGTCAATTTGGGAATATTTTGGATGAAATGCTCAATAAATTAAGCCACAATCTATAATTGTGATATATTAAAGTGGACTGTGCTAGTATCACCCCTTAAACCTGGTATGACAGCAGTGGCATATAATCAATAGGCTAAAGCAGAAATGACTTTGGAAATTTATAAGCAAGTTCATTGGAACATTTTCAGCTTTCTTCTAGGCCTTTTGGGACACTAGCTCTTGGAACTCTACATGACATAAGACATTTGGCTACCTTTAGGCCATAAGGATGGAAAAATCCTATTGAGTGAACGTACAGAGCAGCCTGACATGATGTGAAGAAGAATTAATGCTTGGTCAGGCCCTACCTGTCCTCACCACCAGCCATTAGAACTAACCCAACTGAGATATGGGACAATGTGACGTGTAAATTCGTAGTACTTCCCAGACCTACCCAAATCACAGACACATGAGATGTGTTAGGCCACCTAAAATACCAGATAATTCCTTCACTCCAAATAAAGAAAGAGAGACATATTCAAAGTCATATTGCTCAAAGATAAGTAGACATGGGACAGTAATTTCAAGAATTGGAAGTAAAAGAAAGAGTTCAGGGCAATTGCTACAGAGGGCAGTAATTGTGCAAATTGTGCAAATATATGTATACACACACACATGTAAATTAAAATTCTTAATAAAAAGTCATTTAGAAGTAAAAAATCCCTCATTTTTCCTTTATGAAAACAGATATTTTTTGGAAGTAATATTTATATGAGAAATGAAAACAGAATATGCATGGAATAGAATTTAACAATGGCAATTTAAAATATTTAAGAAATTGAAAGTTTATTAATGTGATTTAGATTATAAATCATTTTTATCTTGCAATTTTTCTTTGCTGTATTGATACATTGTTGTCTTAATTTAAAAAGTTAGGAAAATAGGAAGTGAGAAATTTAGAGAAAGTCAACTTTATAAAGTTGTCCCTGTTTTTAGGTTCATAGGCTATAGTTTAAACCAAAATACACAGTAAGCAAAGTATTTGTATTTAGTACTATTTCATTTTTGCGCCAGACAAGACCAGGTTTTCTTCATTGTTGATGCTGATATTTCCAAGTCTTGCTAATTCTATTTTCTTTGGAAGGTCTGCAAATGTTCTATACATTTCCTGGTTGTTGCAAATTTCCTTCAATTTGCTAATTTTTATTTATGGGAATTTCTTGTGAAATTTCACCAACTTTAAAATGTGCAAGTAGGAAAGCTTCTAAATTTCAAGAGCATTTTAAAGAATGACATTGAATTACAGTTTATTTTTTTTAATGTTTATCTCCTTTTGAGACAGAGAGACTGCATGAGTGGGGGAGGGGCAGAGAGTGAGGGAGACACAGCATCTGAGGGAGGCTTTAGGTTCTGAGTCAACACAGGGCTCAAACCCACACACCATTAGACCATGACCTGAGTCAGGTGCTCAACTGACTGAGCCACCCAGACACATCTAAATTCTATTTTAAATAATATAATTCCTATGGATGGAGGATTGTGGCAATACTAATATATGCAACTGGCCTTGAAATAATTTCATTTTATGTAAAATGTTTATTTTCAAAGATTTTACAGTTAAGAATGTATTTCTTTAAATTAAATGGGTTCACTGTAAAATCTTTCAGTGATATGAAATTTGCCTTCTTTTGGCATGCTATACACTCTCTACATATTTATAATTTGATATATTTAATGCTATAATTCCCAAAGTAGTCTACTATGAGATTTCTTAGCAGTTGTCAGTAAAGGTAGCTTGATTGCCATTATTTGTATATTTAGTTAACAGTAGAAATATATTTTAATTAAAAAAGAAATATATATTCATTGAGTAAAAGAATCAATTTCTTAAGTACTTCAAATTATTGGAAACAATATTGAGGTTCTTGTTTATCTAAGTATTTAGATAATATTTATTTATCCTTTTTGTATTGATGTCTTCTTTATTAATCACTGTAATATTCTTTATTATAAGTGATATCACATTATTATCTAAAAAGTAAAATGATTCATGTACAAAATTAAGCCCAAAAAGTGCCAATTACTATAAAATGAAGCCTAGAAATATCTTCTATGTCAACATTTATGCATATTTTTAGAAATGTTAACTATTTTTGCAATTTTTGAGGCAACCACTGGTATCTGCTACCTTCCTGTCCCTAATCTTAGGTTCATAGGCCATAGTATAAACAAAAACACACAGTAAGCAAAGTATTTGCATACTTTCATGGAACTTGTAATGAATATATGTTTGTGTGAAGGAAGAAAGGAAGGAGAAAAAAATGTAAACAGATCCATAAATAACATAAAACTTGATAGTGATAAGTATTAAATATAGAAATAATTTTTATTGAGTAGATGAAATACAGATATTTTTTATTATGCCTATTTACTTTTTATTTAATCTGTTTTCTTTAGAATAACTAATTCCTTCATTGGTAAAATGACATTTGTCACTGTTTTTTCATAAGACACCCAACATAAAACAGCGTTATTAACATTCCTATTTCTACAAGTCATGTGCAAATGTAATATGTAATGCTAGATAATGAAATAAAAATATTCATTAATAGCATATAATTTATTTGTATATGAGAGCTTGGATTTACAAGTTTGTTTCTAAAATACAGAAATTGGTCTCGGGAGTTTTTAACCCTCAACTTGATTATAAATATGCAAATAAGCACGTGAACTATAATTATATGATTTAAAAGAAAATTAGGCAGGGACTTAAGTTAATTACTCTGGGCTCCTTTTATTTATGTTCTTGGTAGTTAGGGGATTTGAGATACTCATCGGTACTTGTGACTTTAGACATATGCTGCAACAGAATCATTTTATCTTATTTTGAAATACAACATCTGTTGTATTGTGTTTGTCCTTCCCAAGAACAAAAAAACATGACTCTTTGCAGCCTTGAATGCTTTATATATTTCATTTTTCTTTTTATTTCATGTTTTTACCCCCTGTAAAGTTAATCTTTGAAGTTTCAAGGTCTTGTTAAGTTTACTGGTATATGAGATCAAACATACTTCAAACTACTAAAGTTTTATGCAATCAAAAAAAAGATCATCAGCCATTCATTTCCATGATGATACCCTTTAATGATATTTTTAGTTACATGGATTTACTAGAACATGAAAATTATAATAACTACTTTTAATGTATTTTATGGTGAATTTTCATATGGAATAAGACCTCCTCTGTTAAAGTCAAAGATGTCATCTTTAATTTACTTAACGTATAAAAAGGTACACATATAACTTTCTGAATAATAATGTTACCTTTTACACCTTTAATGTAATTGTGAAACTTTGCTTTTGCAATCTTTAGACCATTGGATATTTATACTTAAATGTATTACCATCAAAGTTTCCCTAGTAATTTAATAAATGTGAGCCCTAAAGTGAATCTGTGTTTTAACTAAAGAAAAAAATCAGGTTAAAAGTGGTATACCCTGCACATATGGAGAAGATTTTATTGACCCAGCATCGGTTAGCCATGTGTCTTTAGTTGTTTTTCCAATAATTGTAATGGATTTACACTGACTCATCCACACCCTTTCATCCAATTCTCATTGTGAAGAGGAGCATATATGTGCACGAGGGCTGGGATACAGAATGCATATGATAAGCACAGAACAAAGGGAAAGTAAGATTCAACAAATGTCTGTACAGGGCTGCTTATACCTTTATCTGTTTGTAAGTGCATTTTTAATTGACTCTTAATGACATTTGTCATGGAGGAAAATTAATCAGGTTGTTAGGTTGTGTAATGAAGTTTTAAAATGTTTCTTTAAAAGAAAGACATTCAACTTCCTTAAAAACAAACAATTCATATACATATAAATATATAACATGCCTGAGGTAAAGAAGTAACCATAGAATGGTAAATGTCCTTTTGGAGGCTGTAAGTTAGAGTCAGGGCTGGAGCCCACAGGAGCCCTCAGTCTCTGGAAGAGGCCAGATGAGTGTACTGTATGCAGAAACATTCTGCTCCTGGAATCAACCAAGAAAAATCAGGGCACAGAATCCAAGGTGTGGAAGGCAGAGCAACCCTGCACATTCCAGTAAGTGTTCTTGAAACTTTCTGAAACTGACATATGAGGTCCTGATTGAGTAGGCATTTATTTAAGTTTTAAGGCCTATTATCTATGTATTTATAATGTTCACACATGATTACCTGAAGGATTTCTTGAAATTATGTCTGCACCTAATATTTCTTTGGAAAGAGAACAGAACTCTAGAAGATTTAGCCCAAATGCTATGATATTGAGGATAAATAGCAACTTTGCCGTAATCTATCAGTGCTGACTAAAAGGGTAATTCAGTTCTGAGTGTCACTCATTTTTCACTCTGAGCAAGATACAACAGATATGCTAATATTAATTCACTTCTGTATGTCACCTAATAGGTGGCCTTTAAGGGCAAATAAGCCAATGGAGTTCAACTATCAACCTTCAGATGCATCCTCTGTGGGAAGATAGTTTAGTGAATAACAAGGTAACCCTTTGGTCCCCTACTTCTGATGGCAGGAATTGGGAGAAAATCTAATAACATATGACAAGTCTCTGGTTACATTTGTCACTGCTTATATATCTTTATAAAATAGGCAGTCATAAAGAAATAAATAAACCATCAAACATACTGCCATGGCCTGGATGTAGCTTTTATAATATTTTAAAGTAATTTACTTCTAACATGTTTTCCTTTGTATGGTTTAAGTAGTTGAGATTATTCTTTATTTTATATTTATAATATACACTTCTTAATGAGTTTTATAATTTTTCATTTTTATTGCATGCATCATATGCCTGTACATGCATATGTTTGATTAATTTTAATCTTTTCTTTAGTTTGACAGCTTTAGATTAACTTTTACTTTTTTCTTACTATGAATATGCTTTTGACAAGCACTGTTGTGAGGAAATCTTTGCGTATATGGACATACCTCATTTTATTACACTTTATTGCATTTTGAAGATAATTTAGTGCATTGAATTGTTGTCTTCATGCCTGCTAATACAATATATCTTCTGCAACCCATGGTTTAAGGAGTAATTTTGACTTTCAAGTCTTATTATTGAGGAATTACATTTCAAAATATACTGCCATAGATAGAGATTCCTCTGACGGATCTGGGCAAAGTAAATCAAAACCTTCTGGAAAGGATCCATCATTCCAGATGCCATTAAAAACATTTTTGATTCATAGGAAGAGGTCAAAATATCAACATTCACAGCAGTTTGGAAGCAGTTGATTCCCACCCTTATGGATGACTTTGAGGGGTTCAAGACACCAGTGGAGGAAGTTACCACAGATGTGGTAGAAACAGCAAGAGAAATGGAATCAGAAATGGAGTTTGAATTGCTGAAATTTCATGGTAAATCTTAAATGGATGAGTAGTTGTTTCTTAGAGATGAGCAAAGAAAGTGGTTTCTTGAGATTAATCTATACCTAATGAAGTTGCTTTTAAGATTATTGAAATGAAAACAAAGAATTTGCACTATTACATAAATTTAGTTGGTAAATTTAGTTGGTAAAACAGCTGCAGAGTCTGAGGGGATTGACTCCCAATTTTGAAAGAAGTTCAACTGTGGGTAAAATACTCTCAGACAGCATCTCATGCCACAGAGAAATTGTTCATGAATGGAGGAGTCATTAGATGCAGGAAACTTCATTGTTGTCTTATTTTTAGAAATTGCCACAATCAACACACACACACACACACACACACACACACACACACACATTGGATTATTACTCAGCAATGAAAAATAATGAAATCTTGCCGTTTACAATTATGTATATGGAGCTGGAGTGTCTTATGCTAAGTGAAATAAGTCAGTCAGAGAAAGACAAATACCATCTGATTTCACTCATATGGGGAATTTAAGAAACAAAACATGAACATAGGGGAAGGCAGTGCAAAAACAAAGGGAGAAGGAAGTACAAAAAGAAAGGAAGGCAAAGCATAAGTGACACTTAACTATGGAGAACAAACTGAAGGTTGCTTGAAGGGAGAAGGGTAGGTAATGGGCTAAATGGGTGATGGGCATTAAGGAGGGCACTTGTTGTGTTGAGCACTGGGTGTTGTATGTAAGTGATGAATCATGAAATTCTACTCCTGAAATCAATATTACACTGAAACCATATTACCATATTGTAACTAACTAGAATTTAAATAAAAACTTGAAACAAACTAAAAAGATACATTTATTTAGTCATAATACAATTGTGCACTTAATAGACTGGAGTATAATGTAAACATAACTTATATATGCATTAGGAAAGCAAAAATGTTCTATTTCCTATGACTTGCTTTGCTGTGATATCCACTTGATTATGATAGTCTGGAAATGAACACATAATATCTTATATAATATAAAATATATCACCCCTACGCCCAATAGAATCTTACAAATGAATAAGGTCAAAATGCAAGAAATGCTTAAGGTTGTTAATAAAAATTGCCAAATTGCTTTCGAAAATGTTAATTTCACTTTCATTATTCTAAGCAGCATACGAAAGTGCTTGTGGGATGCACCCAAGGAAACACCTTGTTAAAAGTTTGATGCCTGAAGCATGAGGGACCAGGCTGAGGCATTAATGTTCACACATTCTGCTAAAAAAAAGACAGAAGTCTGAGACATTTTGCATATAAGCCTGGCCATTTTCAAATACCTGGATCCAAGGCAGCCTGAGGCCTTCTAATGCCAAAACTCCTCAAAATTTATGTGATCAGCTGTGCATGGTCCAAGCCAGAGACTTAATCCCAGAGTCTGGGAACCTCAGTGTGAGTGTGAAATAATGTGCTTTCTCAAAAATAATCGAGTCATGTATGGTTCGTTTCCATAGTACTACTACGTATTATTAAGTACTACACCTAAATGTTTTTTCCTATACTAGGCTTACCCTTTTTACACCAGCTAATGAAGGAATACTTTAATATATTGCCTTGTGTGATGCCTTCCAGCTAATTACTTAGCAGAAATGGCTTCATTATCTTTGTCTAGAGAACCTACATATTTATCTAACTAATTATATAGTTTATATACAAATGAATGAGTCATAGAGGTTAAAGTTCTGGTAACTATTAACATTAAGGGTTAATTTAGAGTTTTAGTGTGAAGTATGGAGAAGAGTAAAATATTGACTAAAGATAAAATGGACATGAAGTAGGCTAAACCTTATAGAGTGGTTTTGACTTTGAGAAACAGAAATTCCTATGTTTCAGCCTATTTGGTGAATAGTTAGCCTTGTTGAGATGAGCACTAATCTAAAATAATATAAAATAAGGTAACAAAATTTAGAGCATTAAGAGATAGTATAAATGTTTTATTAAAAATTGTGTCCAAAGTAGGGGTGCCTGAGTGGCTTGGTGAGTTAAGTGTCCTACTTCACCTCATGTATGATCTCATGGTTTGTGAGTTCAAGCTTTGCATCGGGCTCTGTTCCTGCTTCAAATTCTGTGTCACCCTCTCTCTCTTTCCTTCCCCACTGGTACTCTCTATCTCAAAAATAAATAAATATTAAGAAATAAAAATTTATGTCCAAAATTTATTATCCTGGTAACAAAATAACTTATTTCACGTGAGTCTATTGGTTGGCTTTTTTCTACTCTCTCAACACATTACGTCAAGAATACATGAATACATCATGCATAAATGTAGTAGTGCTCATGCATAAGAATGTGGTTAGGGTAGCATCAGTGAGCTTAAGATTCTGTCTCTTTGAATTTACTCCTTAATATATCTTTATTATTATTTTTTTTGGTTCTTCACTGCTTTTGGTTTATAAATTATTTATACTGTTATATTTTAGTAAAAATTAATGTAAATTTTAAGCTTCTTATTATAGACCTACTCTATTGCAACAAAAGTGTGCATAATAAAGAAACTTCTTATTGACTAGTCTTCAACCCAAATTAAGTCTCTGTCAGTATTTGAAGGCATAAAATTTCTGGCAAAACTTCATTTTGGGAAGATGCCTATCACATTCTTTTCATGGGTTTGGATATCAGTCACTAATGTTGGAGAAGTTAATTCAAACAAAAAGGTTCTCAAGTTGTAACATAATCTGATTTTCATTCCATTAGATAAACATCAGAACAGATATTGAGAAAGAATATATAATAAAATAACTATCACTGCATATTCAATTAAGTGGTAGCAAAGGTACAAAATAATTATCTTCACAGCCAATCTATAGCCATTCATTCTTCCTTTACTCATAGTTTTCAATACTCTATTCTTTCCTTGTTTTCTTCTTCTAATAATAAAGTAAATAATAAAATAAATATATACTAAATTGGCTTTAATTGTTATAGTATTGTTTTCAAATAAAAAGTATATGTTCATAATACTCTGCTTTTCTATTTTTATAACCAGAGTAATAGTCTATATAGGTGTGAAGAGTAACAATAAACTAGTTGTAAAGTAAATTAAAAGTTAATTTCTCTATAGTCCGCTGTATATTTGTTTCCTGTTGCTCTATGCAGCAAGGAGAATCTGAAGCAGGTTCTGGGTTCTGTGCTGTCAACAAAGAGCCCACACGGGGCTCAAACCCACGGACTGTGAGATCATGACCTGAGCAGAAGTCAGATGCTTAATTGAATGAGCCACCCAGGTGCCCCCAGTTTACAAGTCTTAACATGGTGTACAAGGTCTTACATATCTTCTACAACTTACTTAATTTTCTATCTTTATTTTGTACCCTGCTTCTTCCTCTTCTACATGCTATTCTTCTGCCATACTACCTTTCATTTCTTTCTTTCCAGCTGTTCTTGTTCTGATGCCTCTTCCTTCCTGCACACTGTCACTTCCACCCAGCACAGACAACACTCCATTTTTTGCCTAGTTTTTATGTATTTTTCCATTTTCAGCTTAGAAATTAGTTCCTTTGGGAAGCCTACTGTGACCTCCTAGTTTGAGTTAGGTCCTCCTTCATTTGAGACAGAGAACTTTCTCTTACTATCAGTTATTACACTATAAGCAATTGTTAGTTTAACTATATCAGATAGAGTGCCCTGAAAATTCATTCACTGCATTCTTACGTATGTGCATGTGGTCTGGCAAGTTATGTGTACTACACATTCTTAAATGAATAATTTCATTTAACTTATATCCGTCTCTCTAAAATGGGATTCATGAAAGGGATTAGTAAAATAAGATTAGTCTAATTAAGGCTAGTAAAGACCCCAAGCTATCAACCACTTTGACCATTCACTCATACTTATAAACCTAAAAGTTATGGTTTGAATGCTCTTTAGTCTGTCTGTTTCCCAGGGATACATATATCATTTTGCAAACCTCAGACAATTTGATTAAACTACTCTAAAAAATTTTACATAAATTATTCTCAATGAATTAGTCACATTATTAGTGAATCATATAAATCTAGTGTTGTTTTAGGTTCTTTAAGCATTGTCTCCATACTCTGAGTGTTTGCTTGGCTCATGCATGTTAATCACCAATATAAACATTTTCAGCACTTTCTTTAATTTGCTTTTATTTTCATATGCCTGTATGTCACATTGTTGTTGCATTTGTAATACGTATTGTGGTAAAACTAACCAATATGTATTTTATGTCTATTTTATATTAAGTGAGTTTGAAAAACTTTATGGAAAAGTCATTCCAGTGTTTATTGGAAACAAATACAAATTAGTTTAAAGCTGTCTTTCTATAAAAAAAGCTCTTTGAAGAACTAAATAAGCATGTGCATGTGTATTTCCTTCATCCCTCCCTCCCTCTCTCTCTTTCCCTTCCTTCCTTCCTTCCTTCCTTCCTTCCTTCCTTCCTTCCTTCCTTCCTTCCTTCTTTCTCTTTCTTTTTTCTTTCTTTCTTTCTTTCTTTCTTTCTTTCTTTCTTTCTTTCTTTCTTTCTTTCTTTCTTTCATTCCTTCCTTCCTTCCTTCCTTCCTTCCTTCCTTCCTTCCTTCCTTCCTTCCTTCCTTCCTTCCTCTTTTTCATTACCGAGGCAGTGTTTCTCCTGAGGTGCTGGGAAGAAAAGTAGAAAGAGTATGACATTTGTTTTGTTTTTCCTGGGAAACAGGACTTGTATTACAACTGTCGTATGAAGTTGCTGGTAGTATACATACATAGCATATAATTGCCCACTAAAGGATAATAGTAAATTGTGCTTGGTCCTGAATGCTTGGACTTTATTAATAGAACGCTAAATCTTTTCATTTTCTAAACCTATGTGACCATTTAATTCAGATGCAACCGATCACAAAGGGTAATTTTTGAGAAGCAAAATAGAATTACATCCTGTTTGCTTTGGTGCATTGATTAAAAAGCCAGATGTTAAGAACAGATGTCAATGAGTTATTTTTCATATGCCATGGTTTACAGTTATGAATTCTCCATTTATCACCTCAGATGGGAACAGTTAATTTGACAGTGAGTGTTTTGGTTATTAGCCAATTTCAACATGGGTCCTTGGGTTTTGAAATCTGATATACAGATATATGATAAAAGACTTACAGTGGAAGCACTATTAACTTGATTTTTGTGCCTTAGAGTTAACCAACACGTATAATGCAATGGAAGTGAATGTTCTTTCTCACGGTGGATGAGCATAAATACAGTGTTGGCAAAGAAATAAGGCAAATGTTATGAGCTAAATACAGAATGGCTAATCCAGTTGTAAATTCCAAATAACCAAAGGTCAGACACGTGGACCAGCATATGGCTTACTGTTTTGCCTATTTCTTATATTTTACGATAATAATAATATCCATTAAAATATTTTTCACAGTGTGACGGGGCGCCTGGGTGGCTTAGTTGGTTAAGCGTCCGACTTTCGCTTAGGTCATGATCTCGCGGTTCGTGGGTTCGAGCCCCGCGTCGGGCTCTGTGCTAACTGCCAGCTCAGAGCCTGGAGCCTATTTCAGAGTCTATATCTCCCTCTCTCTCTAACCCTCCCCTGCTCACGCTGTCTCTCTCTCTCTCCCCTAGAAATAAATAAAAATATTAAAAAAATATTTTTCACACTGTGTGTACTATGTTTTTAGAATTGGTTTTCAAATTTTGCCCTACTAAGGAAAATTTTTCATATGTAGAGAATACCATATTTCAAATTGTTTGTTAGCTGATATTGACATAATAAGTATTTTTTGAATTGACCGTTTACTATATTCTACTAGGAAAGTTAAGTAACGGACAAGTTAACAAGATAGTAATATTTTTAAAAATGTGTATGGACAATATTTGGAAGATTAAAGAGCACTTTAGCATATATTATTATTGTATTTTCACATCAACTTCGTGACCTAGATCATTATTTATTTATTTTATTATTCCCAAGGTTGGTAAGGGATGGATATAGGCTTTATTTTTTTCTATTTTCTGTTTTACTTTTCTTTCTTTTATACTTCACTACCTTTTCTTCAAAATTCAGAACTCAAAAAAATAATAGTTACTTCAATTCAGAGGTTGAAAATAGATCAGATTCAACACTAGGAGATCTGATCATATTGCAAACTTAAGCCCTTTTCACATCTTAACATAAACTGATGATTTTGATAAGTGTAATAGAAATTGTCTTACATGGCTTGCCCTAATCAACTGCCAGATTCACTAAAACTCTCCATTTTCTCTCTAAACATTGATTAGAGCCCATAGCACATGAAATCTCTACATTTCTACTATTACCTTAATTGTATTCTGAGTGTGCATTATTAGTGTCTTTTCAAAACTATTTATATCAGCTGCATCTGTTGTATTAATGAAATGTTATTGAATACTGCATAAGTCAGTGAAAGATGCAATCAAACAAAGTAATCACTTCTATGATAACTAAATGGCATGGTTTGAAGATTAAATACAAGTTAGTTGCAAAATTAAGTGTGAACCTGAAAATTTATAAGATTGCTGAGGGAGGGGATTATGAAGTGCTGGGAGGCTTTTGCATTTAAATTGCTTTGCATTTCTTTTTATAAATTCTAGTTTCTCCTTAAACAAACTCAAACTGGCAATAGTAGATGATGGTACATTTTTGCATATAGTTGATGTGAGAAAAATCATGAAAACCTAAAAATTATACACCTATTCTTTAGGAAATGGCTTCATACCTATGGTAAATAATGAGCATTTCTATGTTGTAACTTAAAAATAAATGTTTAAGCTATGACTACATCACTATTTTTATGATTTCCAGGTTTAATTTCCATTTACATTGATCTTACCAATGACTGATTTCAAGCGTGTCAGAAATGAGGGATTCATTTGCTTCAAAATACTTAATATTAACTCATTAAATATTTGTTGTCTAACCTAGTGTCCAAGTCACAATGATGATTGTTCATAGAGCCCCAGAATATTCAGTCAAAGGTGTTAGATCTATCATGTGAAGTCTGTAAAATGTGGAATCCGCACTGTCTACATAGCAGGCAAGGAAAGGGGAGAAACATCTGTGTGATGTGGAGAAACATATTACTATCTCACAATGAGTAGAAACAGTCTTTCAGACATGTTCTCACTGTGCCTTGGGGTTGAGCTTTAGACAATCAGGGAAAGTTTCCCATGTATGAATACATCCTCATATGTTAAGGAGAAGTGGATGGATTTAGTGTCATGAGGTATGAATGGGCTCAAAGTAATTATGCCAGTGAGTATGCTGGTTTAGTCTTCTTTTTTTAACATAGCACTCTCACAGGGAAGATTTCTTTTAAAAATCTTTTGTTTTCAGGCAATAGAGCTAAAAATCTTTTGGTTAGGATAAAGAAAAACAATAGTAAAAATATTTTTACACTCAATATGAAATTTAAATGTACACACAGATATTTTATATAAACTCTGGTTAAACTTCCGAGAACACATAATGCTCAATTATACAGCTAAAACTTCTGTTCTGGTCTTTCTAGCACCTAGATATATTGCAGAGAAATGCTTAGTTTTGCACACAGATATTAATGACTATTACTGGAGGGCCTAAAAATTCATATTCATTTGTTAATTTAAATGTGGCTTTCTTAAAATTCTATAATTCTATTTAATGCTCCAGATAAATGTGGCTTTGAAAGGGAAAATGTGTATCTTAAAATTTAACACTCATAACTTCTTCGGTTTTGTTTTTTCATCTGCAGTTCTGCAAAACACATTCCATTTCCATCCACAAGTTAATTTTTAAAGTTATCTTAAGAATTTCATCTGCATGAAATTTTCAGTAACTACAAAGTAACTGGGAATTTCTCTGAAGATATGATTAAATTACCAGGAAAAATCTTACATGCTTGAAATTTAAAAATGATTTGGAAAAGCAGTTAAAATCTCCTTTGTCATCAAGTCTGCATTTGCAAAGGACAGCTACCCACTTTACTTTTCTGTGCTTTACCTTTCTTACTTGGAACAGAAAAATCAGGTGTGCCTGTATCTATATGCATAACAGATGAGACCATATTCACTGGATTAACCCAAGATGAGAAGGGAGACTATCAGGAAAAACTAGGGATTTTATTCCCTGGGCTTTTCTTTGCTATTTATTATTGTCTACTTGTTTTATCAAAATGTTCAAACCATGTATATGTAAATGAAGTTCTTAGAGTAGTTTAAAAATTTTCCTACTACTTTCTAAGATTTATTATTATATTTTAGAGTGGTTTTAGGTTAAAAAGAAAATTGAGCAAAAGGTACAGAGATTTCCCATCTACCTCCTGCCTGCACATGCATGGTATCCCCCATGATCAATATTCTTTACCAAAAGATACATTTGTTACACTTGATGAATCTAAATTGATATACCATACACAAGTACTGTGGTTCCCTTTTTCTACATTAGGTTCTAATAACACACTATTTAAATGGAATCTTAAAATTTTATGAAAACTACATATGATGATTAAGAAAAATTTTGATGAGTACTTGAAGTACTGAACATGCTTTCCTTTGACTTTAGTATTAAATCATCGTATAACTTCTGAGATTCCATGTAGATATATTCAGTTTAAATTTATCAAAAATAATGTCTTTGGACAATATAGGCCTATTCTTTTGAATTATTTCTGTTATTGGTTAGGAGAGTTGTAGACTCATAGCTTCAATTGCCATCTTAACAGGAGATCTCCATCAAGTGTACTAAGCAATTATAATATTTTAAGAGAGTATGAACAAATTTGAAAATGTATGCAGAGCAACCAAGAGGTTGAGGAGTTTAGAGATTAGAGTATACGTAATGATCAAAGGACATGGGCACATTTCTTGTTGATAAACCTATTTGTGAAGCAAGCATGTCTGAAATATATGGAGGGCTCCCTTTAAAATAAAGGTTAGACTTACTGTTTACAGCTCTAAAAGCTTGAGGGAACCAAGAGTAAAGAGAATATACAGGGAAACAGATTTTCATTTAAAAAGGATGACATCTGTAAAGTTAGGATGATCCAAAAAGTGGAAAGAAACACTTTGTGAGATTGTGATGTATTTCCCTTTCTGGTATGAGAACATACTTTGCAAGTTTTCTTTCTTTCTTTCTTTCTTTCTTTCTTTCTTTCTTTCTTTCTTTCTTTCTTTCTTTCTCTCTCTCTCTCTCTCTCTCTTTCTTTCTTTTTTTAAATTTTTAAGGTTTTTTTTTTCTGGCCCAGAATGTGATTTGTCTTGGTGACAGCCCCATGTGAGTTTGAGAAGAATTTATATTCTGCTCTTATTGGCTAGACTTGGGCAATTAGATCAGGTTGATTGGTAGTAATGTTTAGATCATTTACATTCTTACTGATATTCTGACTGTTTTAATCTATCAGCTACTGACAGAGGGATGTTGAAATCTCCCAACTGTAATTGTGAATTTGTGAATTTCTCATTTTAGTGCTTTAAATTTTTGAGTCATGTACTTTGATACTCACTTATTAGATACATGCAAGTATAGGACTATTAAAGCTTGTTGACAAATCTGTCCTCTTTGTTACTATGTCATCCCTGACTATATCTTCCTTGTGTTGAAGTCAGCTTTGTCTGAAATTAAAATAGTTACTCCAACTTTCTTTTGATTACTGTTATTGTATATTTTTCTCCATATGTTTACTTTTAACCTATTTATTTTTTTAAATCTTAAATGTTTGTTTATTTTTGAAAGAGAGTGAGTGAGAGTGGGAGGAGGGGCTAAGAGAGAAAGAGAGAGAGAGACATAGAATCCAAGTAGGCTCCAGGCTCTGAGCTATCAGCACAGAGCCTGACGCAGGGCTTGAACCCACAAACTGCAAGATTGTGACCTGAGCCAAAGCCGGATCCTTAACCAACTGAGCCACTCAGGCATCCTCTACTTTTAACCTATTTAAAGTCAGTATCTTTGAGGTAACAGATAGTCGAGACATAGTAATTAGACTTATTTTGGGGGCGCCTGGGTGGCTCAGTCGGTTAAGTGTCCAACTTCGGCTCAGGTCATGATCTCACAGTCTGTGGGTTCGAGCCTGCGTTGGGCTTTGTGCTAACAGCTCAGAGCCTGGAGCCTGCTTCAGATCCTGTGTCTCCCTCTCTCTCTGCCCCTCCCCCATTCACTCTCTGTCTCTCTCTCACAAAATAAAATAAAGACATAAAAAGTTTAAAAAAAGAATGAAACCTTTAAAAAATTAGACTTATTATGGTGATCATTTTTCAGTATAAAAAAATATTGAATCATTATGTTGTACACCTGAAATGAATATACTGTTAGTATGTCAATTGTACCCCAATTAAAAAAAAAGAAATGCAAAAATAGCCCACATAGAACTGGGTTTTGCATTTTAATCCACTCTGACAATCTGTATTGTTTAATTGGCATATAAAGATCATTCACTTTTTCTAGTTTAATTGAGAAATAATCGACATACATCACCGTATAAGTTTAAGATGTACAGCATGATGGTCAGATTTACATATTGTAGAACTATTATCACAACAAGTTTAGCTAACACCTATCATCTCATTGGGATACAATAAAAAGAAAAGAAAATTCTCCTTGTGAATGAGAACTCTTAGGATCTACTCTCTTTAATAGCTTTCCTGTGCATTATACAGCAGTATTAAATTCTAGTCATCATCTAGCACATTAGATCCTTAGTACTTACTTATTTTATACCTGCAAGTTTGTATCTTTTGACCACCTGCCTTCAGTTCCCCCTCCTCCAACCCTCCTTCCAATCAGTTATCACAAATCTGATCTTATTTTCTATTAATTCCATGTTTTGTTTCGTTTTAATATTTTTAAATTTGTACATTGTACTTTTTTCTTTAAATTTTTTATGTTTTATTTATTTCTGAGAGAGAGAGAGGCAGTGTGAGCAGGGGAGGGTCAGAGAGAGAAAGGGAGACACAGAAATTGAAGCAGGCTTCAGGCTCTGAGCTGTCAGCACAGAGCCCGAAGCGGCGCTCGAACCCGTGAACCGTGAGATCATGACCTGAGCCGAAGTCGGAGGCTTAACCGACTGAGTCACCTAGGCGCCCCTATTCCATGTTTTGTTTTTATTTTGTTTTATATTCCACGTATAAATGAAATCATACGGTATTTGTCATTCTCTTATTTCACAATGCCTTGAAGGTCCATTCATGTTGTCAAAAATCATGGGGTTTTCTTATTTTTTGTGGCTAAATGGTATTCCATTATATACCACATTTTCTTTATCCGTTCATCCATCTGTGGACACTTAGGTTGTTTCAATGTCTTGGCTATTATAAATAACGCTGCTATGAACATGAAGGTAGAGGTATCTTCTCGAATTAGTGCCTTTGTTTTCTTTGGATTTCTTTCTAAAAGTGGAATTGCTGGATCATATGGCAGTTCTATTTTCAACCTTTTTGAAGATTATCCATACTGTTTTCCATAAGTGACTGGACCAATTTACAATGCTACCAACAGAGCTCAAGGATTCTCTTTTCTTCTCATTCACACTGGTTTTTGTTAGCACTTGTCTTTTTGATGATGGCCATTCTAAAAGGTGTGAGTTGATATCTCATTTTAGTCTTAATTTACATTTCCTTAGTGACTAGTGATGTTGAGCATCTTTTCATGTGCCTTTTGGCCATTTATGTATCTTTGGGAAAATGTCTTTCATATCCTTTGTCTAGTTTTTAGTTGGATTACCTTTTTTTTCCCTATTGGCTTATGTATAAGTTCTTCATATATTTTGAATATTAAACCTTGTCAGGTATATGGTTTGCAAATTTCTTTTCCCATTTTGTAGGTTGTCTTTTCACTTTTTTGATGGTTTATGTTGCTGTGCAGAGAAAGCTTTTTAGTTCAATGGTGTCTCAGATGTCTATTTTTTATTTTGTTGCTTTTATAAGATCATTCACAGATAAAATGATTTTTGATATGTTTAGATTAATATCTTCCATGTGTGTACCCATTTCCTATTCATTGGCTTTGTACTTTATTTTTCCCATCCTCACTATTTTCCTGTTTTTTTAAATTGAGCATTTTATATAATTCTATTTCATTTTATGATTTCTCAGAGCATATGAATCATATTTCTTTTTATACAATTTTTAGTGGTCATCCTATACTTTAAAATACACATGTTAAATTAATATGTCAGTTTTCAGATAATCTTTTTTTTTTTAATTTTTTAAATGTTTTATTTATCTCTAGAAGAGAGAGAGAGACAACGTGAGCAGGGGAGGGTCAGAGAGAGAGGGAGTCACAGACTGGAACAGGCTCCAGGCTCTGAGCTGGCAGTCAGCACAGAGCCCAATGCGGGGCTCGAACCCATGAACCGCGAGATCATGACCTAAGCGAAAGTCGGATGCTTAACCAACTAAGCCACCCAGGCGCCCCTGTTTTCAGATAATCTTTTACCCCTTTTAGGTATTACAGATTTCTTATGAAAGACTTTTCCCATTTCATATCTCCCGTTCCTTGTTATAACGCTGCTACTCATCTCATTTATCCATATGGTATCATCACCCAATACATTGTTACCGTTTTTACTTCAAATAATTACTTATGCTTTTGATCAATTAAGAATAAAAATGAGAGATTTTATATTATCATTCATTCCTTAATGCTTTAATTTTTAATGCTTTTAATTTTTTTATGCAGACCTATGTTTCTATATCATTTCATCCTCCCTGAAGAATCTTTATTTTTTAATTTAAAAAAATTTTTAATGTCTTATTTATTTCTGAGAGTGAGAGAGAAGCAGCTTGAACAGGGGAGAGTCAGAGAGAGGGAGACACAGAATCGGAAGCAGCCTCCAGACTCTGAGGTGGCTGTCAGCACAGAGCCCAACGTGGGGCTCGAACCCACAAACCGTGAGATCATGACCTGAGCCGAAGTTGGGCGCTTAGCCGACTGGCCCACCCAGGCACCCCCTGAAGAATCTTTTAAAGCATTTCGTGGAAGGCAATTGTGCTGGTCATGAATTTCTTAATTTATTTTGTAGGGAGAAGTTTTATTTCTTCTACCACATTGAAGGATAATTTTGCTGGATATAGAATTTTGGGCTCATGGCTTATTTTATTTCAACACTTTAAATATTTTGTATTACTCTCTTGCTTTTATGGTATGAGAATACCACTGTGATTCTTATCCTTGTTCCTCCATAGAGTAAGATAGTTTTTCTCCTTTTGGCTTTTATTTTCAAGATTTTCTTTTTGTCTTTGTCTTTTTCTTAATAGTTTATTGTCAAGTTGGTATCCATATAACATTGAGTGATCATCTGCACAAGTGCTCTCCTCCATGCCCATCATCCCCCTTCCCCTCTCCCCCACTCACATCAGCCCTCAGTTTGTTCTCAGCATTCAGGAGTCTCTCATGGTTTGCCTCCTTCTCTCTCCCCAACTATTTTCCCCTTCTTCTCCACCATGGTCCTCTGTTAAGTTCCTCCTAATCCACCTATACATGCAAATATATGATATCTGTCCTCTGCCTGACTTATTTCACTCAGCATAACACCCTCAAGTTCCATCCACATTGCAACAAATGGTCAGATTTCATTCTTTCTCATTGCCATGTAGTATTCTATTTATTGTATAAATAAACGACATCTTGATCCATTCGTCAGTTGATGGGCACTTAGGCTCTTTCCATGTTTTGGCTATGTTGAGAGTGCTGCTATGAACATTGGGGTATATGTGCCCCTATGCATCAGCATTTCTGTCCCTTGTCCATTTCTTCTAAGTTGTCCAGTTTGTTGGCATATAATTTTTCACCGTATTCCCTGATAATTGCGTGTATTTCAGAGGGGTTGGTTGTAATCAGTCCATTTTCATTCATGGTTTTGTCTATTTGAGTGCTCTCTCTTTTCTTTTTGAGAAGCCTGGCTAGAGGTTTGTCAATTTTGTTTATTTTTTCAAAAGACCAACTCTTGGTTTCTTTGATCTGTTCAACTGTTTTTTGGATTCTATATTGTTTATTTCTGACCTGAATTTTATTATTTCTTTTCTCCTACTCTGTTTGGAGTGCTCTTGTTGCTATCCTTCTAGTTCCTTTCGGTGAGCTGTTAGATTTTATACTTGCACTTTTCCTAATTTTGTGAAATAGGCCTGGAGTGCAATGTACTTTCCTTTTAGGACTGCCTTTGCCACATCCCATAGAGTTTGGATTGTTGTATTTTCATTTTCATGTGTTTCCGTATATTTTTAAATTTCTTCTCTAATTACCTGATTGGCCCATTCGTTTTTTAGTAGGATGTTGTTTAACCTCCATGTTTTTGGAGGTTTTCCAGATTTCTTCCTGTGGTTGATTTCAAGTTTCATAGCATTGTGATCTGAAAGTGTGCATGGTATGATCTCAATTCTTTTATATTTATTGATGGCTGCTTTATGTCTCAGTATGTGATCTATCTTGGAGAATGTGCCTTGCTCACTTCGGAAGAAAGTGAATTCCATGGCCTCAGTATGTAGAGTTCTAAATATATCTGTCAGATCCATCTAGTCCAATGTGTCATTCAAGTCCATTGTGTCTTTATTGATTTTCTGTCTAGTTGATCTGTCCTTTGCTGTAAGTGGAGTATCAAAGTCCCCTGCTATTAGCATATTCTTATCCATAAGATTGTTTCTTTTTGTGATTAGCTGTTTTATGTATTTAGGTGCTCCCATATTCGGTGCATAGACATTTATAATTGTTAGCTCTTCATGATGGATAGACCCTGTAATCACTACATAATGCCCTTCTTCATCCCATGTTACTGTCTATTTTTCAGAATAGAAGGAGAGATAAAAGTCTTTCCAAATAAACAAAAATTGAAAGAATTCATCATCACTAAACCAGCCCTACAAGAAATCCTAAAGGGGACTCTATGAGGGAACTATTGCAAGGATCACAAGGTACCAGAGACACCACCACAAGCATGAATCCTACAAAGAACAAAAGGATTCTAAACCCATATTTTTCAGTAATAACACTGAATGTAAATGGACTCAATGCCCCAATCAAAAGACATAGGGTAGCAGAATGGATAAAAAAACAAAATCCACATATTTGCTGTCTACAACAGACTCATTTCAGACCTGAGGACACCTTCAGATTGAAAGTAAGAGGATGGAGAAATATTTATCATGCTACTGGAAGACAAAAGAAACCTGGAGTAGCCATACTTATATCAGACTAACTGGTCTTTAAAGTAAAGGCAGTAACAAGGGATGAAGAAGGGCATTATAAATGCTAAATGCCCTTGAGAGAGTAGGGAAAGAGACAGCCTTAGAGTTTTTATGGTGTTTAGGAGATAGGTCCAGGATGACAGTTTCTGAGCATGGTTTGAACTTCCTACCAGCTCTAAATGAAGGAGCACCTAGGCTTGTCCAGATGTAGGAAACAAGGGACAGGCAGAGGGGCAAGGCTTAAAAGATGTCAAAACTCCAACAAAAAATTGAGTTTTAAATTTAAAAAAAAACATTTGAGACTCTTCATTATATTACTTTACATGTATTTTTTCTTCCCTTTTTTCTAGTATTCAAATTTGTGTATCTTCCATCTTTTGAAATTGTCTAATTTCGATGTTCTGTTCTGTTTTTTTCCCCATGATTTTCCTCTATTTGTATTTTAGTTTATCTATCTTCAAGCTACTGACTCCTTCTTCAGCCATGTCAAGTTCACGGATGAGCCTATCAAAGAATTCTTCAGGGCACCTGGGTGGCTCAGTCAGTTAAGCATCTAACTCTTGGTTTCGACTCAGGTCATGATCTCACAGTTCGTGAGTTCAAGCCCCGTGTTGGGCTCCTCACTGACAGCACAGAGACTGCTAGGGATTCTTTCCTTCTCTCTTTGCCTCTTGCCTCCTCGTGCTCTCTCTCTCTCTCTCTCTCAAAATTAAAAAATGAACTTAAAAAATATTCTCCATTTCTGTTACAGTGTTTTTGATTTCTAACCAGTATAAATTATTTGAGTTTCCATCGCTCTGTGTTTTCATTTCCTTCTTCCCTTAGGTAAGACAAAAAGGCTGGAGCGGTTAAAGAGGGAGGATGCCTTTTTTTTTTTCTTCACTTTGGAGAAGACTCCAGCCAAGATTGTTTCTTTGGAGAATAGGCAATTATGATGAAGAAAGTTTTGGACATTTCAAAATCTTAATCCTTTTTTTTTTCTCATTGCCACAGCCACAAGAGTCTTCCTCAAATATTCACCTCTTGGGGTTCCTGGAGGTAAAGCCAATGAAATTATGGCATCTTCCCCAAGCCTACAGTTCCTAGGAGTTTTTCATTCTCAAGCTAGTCCACACTTGGCCTCCAGAAATTAACCAAAATTGCTGGTTAATTGTTCTACTAGGTCATGGCTCTAGTGGTTTCTACATGAGGTGAGTTGCTCCTGGCTGTGTCTCTGTGGGTAAACCTGTGTCTTCAGATTTCAGGGTGACAGTTTGCCATACAACCTCATATCCTGATGAGTCCAGGAAAAGTCATTAACTTTTCGTTTGTCCAGCTTTTGTTGTTGTTGTTGTTGTTGTTGTGAAGATAGGAGTGATGACTCCCAAACTCTTTCCAAATCAGAGCTAAAACCTGTTCCTTTTAAAAAAACAAACAAAAAGCTTAAGGATAGTTTTCAAAGTTTATATAGTTCACAAATAGTAAAGAGATGTCTTCTGATCTCAGGATATTAGTTTCTGGATTCTCTTTTGCCCCTAATTATCTTCACCATCGCCTTCTTATTTTTAGGTGTCCTCTTAAAAGTTACCTTTTTAGTGATACAGAGAAGATATGAGATGCTTTGGGCATAGACTCTGTAGACAACCTACATGTGTTTGTAAACAGGCTCCCTTACTATAGGAAGTTAGCCTTTAGCAATTCACCTATCCAGTCTCTGCCTTAGTTCCCTTATTTGTGGTATGGAGATAAAAGAGGCTTTTATCTTGTGGGGATGAGCACTGGGTGTTATATGGAAACCAATTTGACAATAAGCTATTTGTAAAAAAAAGAAAAAAAGAGGCTCTTATCACATTAATAAATTGAATAACATCAATCTCTTAGTATAGTGGCTAGAACAGAGTTAAGTGTTTGATAGGTGTTATGTATAATATTAAATAAGTAGTCTACAATGAAGGTAACTTATTATATGTATCTGTCAGTTACTTTACTTAAGATCTTCACTTTGAATAATCAGTGACTAATACCCTGATTTTGTAAATTCCAAGCAGTCTATAGTGCAATTATTTTGATGTCCCTCACTACTTTTTATTCTGATCTTCAATATCCTCTGAGATAGATTGTGTAGACTCTGCCTTTTTCATTTTACAGGGACTTAATTGTCTTGTCAAATTACCACCAGTGAGTAAGCTGTGCTAGAACATGAGTTTATGCCTTCTGATTCTAAGTGTAGTTATTATAACATATCATGTACTATCTCAGCAGATTTTGATGAATTCTTAACCATATTCAAGTTGTAGTTTAATCAATGTCCCTTGTTTTTAGAAAAAATGAGAATTAAAATTATTTTCCTTTTCACCTGCTAATATAATACACTCTGTGAAAAGCCATATTTTAATAATTTTTTTCTTATTTTAATACACCTTTAAGATCTCAATGTTCATAAAATGATGGCATTATGCAGAAAATGCAATTCTAACCAGCATTTATGTTCATAATACCAAAAGCTATCAGGATGAATATTTTGAAGGAATCTGAGTTACTATCTGATTATCTCAATTCTCACTTCATTTTAAATTTATAATGCTACATAGAATCACTGAAGATTTTACAAGTATTACATTAGAGTTAATGCAAGCTGTAGTGCATTGTAATTGCTTCTTATTTTCCAGGCCTATTTTATTATCAACAGTTTATAATATTGTGCATTTTATGCCTACTTTTTTTACCAAATGCTTCGCTATGTCTACTGTCATCATTCTACAAGTTCGCATCCAACTATGGTAGATTTTCAACTTGATGAAGGAATTTGTTAAATTACTGAAGGAACTATGAACCATTTATTTTCTTTTATTTTTATAAACATGTTAATAAGTCTGTTTTTACAATTTAAGAGAAGTTTTAAGAGCAGTATGCTCTGGGGGCACCTGAGTGGCTTGGGGGGTTAAGCCTCCAGCTCTTGATCATGTCTCAGGTTCATGGGATTTAGCTCTGCTTCGGGCTCTGTGCTGACAGTGAAGAGCCTGCTTGAGATTCTCTCCCTCCCTCTTTCTCTCTCTCAAAATAAATAAAAAGTTAAGAAAAATAGTTTAAGAGCAGTATGCTCTGCCACTGATTAAATTATTAATTGCCCTTGAATAGGTCATTAATTCAATGATTAAATGTTCTTATCCACTTTAATATTTTTGGCTTTTCCATCTCACCTAGATACAAGGTTGGAAAAAGAGGAATTCATAGTTCTAACAATGAAAATGTTTAGTTGTGTCACCAGCCCATCTGAAGAATAAACACTATTTTCCAGCTGTGGGAAATGCATACATTTTATTTTATAGTACACAAGTAGGAGTTTTTAAAAGCTTTGTAAACAGACAAATTAAACTATTGTTGTGACTTGCTGAACACAGTCCAAGTTATTGACCATGTTTTTTGCTTTTGTTTTTGTACTGACAAAACATCTCTACATATTTTCATTCACAGTACAATTTTTTAAAAGAAACAACAATGAAAAACCTCCCTATAAGATCTAGTGGTGTTTTGTTTTTCTCCATTAATTGTTGAGGATAGTTATTGATTCTCTAAAGCATGGCTGCATTCTCATACTTCATGAAATAGCAGGTTTCAAAATGAGTTCCCAGGGTTCCAGGGTTGTTGGGAAATGCCTCAGGGCTATTGCAGGGGGCAGGGAGAGATTTGGAGGGGGCAGGTAACAAGTTTTGGAGTTATTAGTTTTCTGCCCCCGCCCCCCCGAAACTGAGTAAAGGCTAATTTATAATATTTTACTTCATCATTAGGGAAACAAGGATTTCTATGCTAAAATAACACATATATGAAGGTCCCTAGTTCTTTACAGGGGATATTTTGTACAACAGTGTTGTTCAAAGCATTGCAGTTGGGGTATACTGTGTCCAGAAACAATATTAAACTATGTGTAATGACTTAATTATAGACTTTCAAAACTTTTAATAGGAAATACAATTTTAGGAAAATGGTAAGTCTGAGAATTCATAAAAGGTAGTAGATTATTTCATATATTTTATGTATGTGAGGGTGTAAAAACATTGGAATTTCTATTTTGCAGGGCAGTCTATGAACATCCAGTTGGTCATTATTTTAAGAATTGTTCGAAAGGTACAGACACCTAGATGGCATATAAGTGCTCCCTAGGTAGCTTCCACATACTTGGAAGAAAATACCATATTCTTTTCTTAAATTCCTAAAACGTGGGGTAACCACTGAATTAAAATAAGGCAAAGTAAAGAAATTCCAAAAAATAATTTGGTTCAGTATTTGTACAGTCATACAAGAAATGTTACTTGCTAGCAGATGAATTGTATTCCAGAAGTACAGATAGGACATCAATAAAAATCCAATGTTCTTTTTTTTTTTTTTGCTTTCCCTTTTGCCCCTGAGATTCTTCTCTCGTATTTCAACCTTTAACCTTCAACTTCATTTGACTGCAAGGCCTGCCAAATTTTCATCAAGACAACAGCATATAGATACAAAGGGAAGTATAAATTATTATCATTAATAATCCATCCTTTTCTTCCCCCACCTCATTTAAGCTAATGGACCATATGTTGCCATTTTCTTTTAACTGTATCCAAGAACATTTCAGAACAGAAGAGGAGAAGAGGTTGTAAAATATATGACCACAACCTCACATTTATTTTCCAATTAAGACAAGGAAAGTAATGATAACTATGATACTTTTTATCTGTTTCCATGGAATATTTCTTGATTTAAAAGTAAACAAATTTTTGTTACTTAAGGTTATAAAGGAGAAAACTGTTTTTCAAAATGTTTCAAGGATTTCTAAACTTTTAAGGTACTATAATGGATAAACATCAAAAATTGTTAATCTATTCTTCATAGCATACTTAAGGATGGTTTTTTTTTTCCTTTGCTACTCAAATTAGTTGGATGTGTTTTCATTTGTGAAAATCTTAAAATTTTTTATATCCAATCAAAGGCATATGTAGCATTGGATGAGAAGGAAATGCTGTCCAAACAGTAGGGAAAATAAAATAACAGTAAAGGAGTCATAGTAGTTGGATGTAAATTATTTTCAAGATGCATCAAGTTCTAGAGAGAAACTGAGATGTAGCTTATGTAAATTCAAATAGAGCTTGACATACAGATTTTGAATGCTACAAATCAGGTATGTCTAGAGGATTGAAGAAAACCAAACAGTCTCTTATGAAAGAATTCAGCAAATATATCAGGAAAGATGATTGAGGCACAAAAATTATGATCAGAAAACAATACTAGGGTAAGCAGAAAAAGGGGGTTCTCAGTATGATGTGGTAGTGACCTAATCTATCTCCATGAATTCAAGTCTTGGTCCTGGGCCAGGAGCTCAGTAGAATAGGTCTTTCTCAAAAGATATTAGGAGCACAGTCGGTGTTAACTGTCATTGGAAAGGGTAAATTCGCAGACATCAGCAATGCTGTAAGATGATGCTGAGGCATAGTCATCAGATCTCTCATCCTCAGGCTTTGAGGGTTAGTATGTGAGCTGGAGTATCTGCAAAGTGATTCGGTGTGAGGCTAAAGAAAAGATCTTTTCAGTTGTTATCTATGATCCAGGGCAAGTCAGGGTAGAAATCATTTTACATAATTTTTCTCATTGTATTTGTAATAAATGATATATGGAGAAACTATGATAAACTCTAAAATTGTAGAAAATTGTATGTTTGACTTAACTCATTCTTGATGATTCATTCAATTTGATTTCATCATTTAAAATTAGTCCACATCAATTATTTGCCAGATACTATGCTAGGTCTTAGCAATAGAGAAATGAAAAAGTAAGGTCCCTGTTTTCTAAAGCTCTTATTACTATTTGATAGGATTTTCTTCTTTGAGACTTTTCTTTTGCTTTGTCACTAAAAAGATGCACAGGACAAAAGAAAAAAGAAAGGACGTGGTCGCATCTGGGTGGCTCAGTCAGTTAGGTGTCTGACTTCAACTCACGTCATGATCTCATGGTTTGTGGTTCAAGCCCCGTGGCAGGCTCTGTGCTGATAGCTCAGAGCCCAGAGCCTGCTTCTGATTCTGTGTCTCCCTCTGTCTCTGCCCCTCCCCCACTCTCACTCTGTCTCTCTCTGTCTCTCAAAAATGAATAAACATTAATAAAAAAGAAACAAAATGAACAGAAAAGAAAAGAAAAAAAGAAAAGAAAGGACAGAAGGAAAGTAGAAAGAAGTATGGAGTCAATAACCTGCTATCTGGTCTCCTTATGTCTCCTCTTGTTACTCTTCTAATATTCTCCACAAAGTAGGATCTTTGTGAAGTTTAGATTGTATTATTTGACTACAAAAAAACCATTCAGATGACTTAAAGAATATGGCTTAACGAATAAAAAACTAGCTCCTAACTTTTAACACTCTATCTCATTACATTCTAAACTTAAGTATGTTGATCTCTTTCTTCCCTTTAATACTTCTTGCCTAGCACCTTTGCACTAGCCTGAGAAATTCCTTGCCTGGATTTTGTCATGGCCACTTTCTCCTTCAGGTCTGTCACTTCTGCAGAGAGTGCTCTCAAGATTTTTAAATACAAAGCAGCCCCTCGGTCACTTTCCAGAGTACTGCCATATATTGTTCTTTTCATGTGAATTATTACTACCAGAAGTCAATTGCTCTGGTATTTTAGTCATTCAAACATAAGTTTAATATGTTTATTTTGTTTATTACTAATTGCCATATTGTGATAAATTCTTCTCATCAAAACTTCTTATGAAAATCTCCAAATAAAGAGAACAAACTTAGGTAAGAAATGTCAGGGAAAAACAACAACAGCAACAACAACAACATCCAGTCGTATTCCTGAAAGTTCATCTAAATCTGAAAACTAAATACACATTCCAAGTCTCAGGAAAATTAAAAAAATAAATACTTAAAAAAATGAGTATAATGGGACCACAAAGAACAACAGTAAATATTGAATCCATTAAAGGTAAAATAAATAAAATTTGGGGCGCCTGGGTGGCTTAGTCGGTTGGGCATCCGACTTTCGCTTAGGTCATGATCTCGCGGTTCGTTGGTTCGAGCCCCGCGTCGGGCTCTGTGCTGACTGCCAGCTCAGAGCCTGGAGCCTGTTTCAAGTCTGTCACTCCCTCTCTCTCTGACCCTCCCCTGCTCACGCTCTCTCTCTCTCTCTCTCCTAGAAATAAATAAAAATATTAAAAAAAAAATAAATAAATAATTAAATTTATTGGTTCTTACAAGTGAAAATTCCAGCGATAAGACAAACTTCAGAAATGGCTGATTCTATGTACACTACGAATATTTTGAAAATTTAGTGGCCCTATAGTTATGTCCCCAGTCTTCTTCTGTTATATTCGATTGATTCTCAGGCTTTCTCCACGTGGTTGGCTACCATTACCTCAAGTCTTACCCTTTAAGGCAGTAACCTTAGCAGAAAGAGAAGGTTTTTTCCCTAAAAATTCCCCCCAAAAATCTAGAATTGGGTAGTATGGAACTGCCTTGGGCTCTGTGCTCGTTCTTGACTTAAGTACTATGGAATATTTTGACCAAAGCCTTAGCGCCATGTGAATGGGTGAGATTATCTAGAACACTATGCAATGGGGGTAGAGGAGGTTGTTCAAACAGAGCAAGACTGTTGTCATTTGAGGAACAAGAGGGATTAGTTGTCATTTGAGGAAAAAGAGGGATTATAAGCAGGTAAAAGCCAGAAAAGTATTCTCAGGAAAAAACAAAAAAAAAATTTTTTTAGTATGCTCATTATACAAAAACAATGGAGATTATAATATTTGATTATACAAATGTGAAGCAGGAAATAGAGATGAAGGACAAAACCATGACACTTTATTTCAAAGAAACCACAATTCTTATTATTAAAGTTAATAAGATTGATATGAATTCAGAAATTATTTGAAAATTTTCAAGTTCTTGACAAACACATTTACAAAATTAATGGCTATTTTCCAAACTAATGGTACATGATTTACATGGTATATGAGATTGTCTTAATTCTTAGCTGGCCAATGTTGATTTGATGATACAATAGTTTTATTTTATGTTGTAATATTGGCATGAAAACAATATATCACCAAACAATTTAAGCAAGGAAGAATTCTTAATAGTGAGATGGGATATACAAATTCCATGATTTCTTTTCAGTAATGGAGTCTGGTGTAGGTCATATTCAATATGAACACTTCAACCTCTGAAATACCATGTACTTCCCCAGAGCACAGGTAAGAAAGAAATACAGAGTATACCTATAGATGGGAAGATCTTCTAGAACTTTCCCAGGCCTGGGTTTCAGAGAGCTCAACATGAGAGAAGAAGAGGCATGGAGTTCTATAAAAATACATATATACATAATACCTACCACCTACATGCATACATACATACTTTGTACTTATAATACACAAAATAATTGTGAGCAGAGTCTTTTTAAAAAATTTTTTTGCATTAGCATTAACAACTTTCTCATACAAAAATTTTCTTTCAACCACTAGATGACCAGCTAGTGTCATGGGTTTAATTGTGTATTCTCAAAATGTGTATATTGAAGTCCTAATCCCAGTACCTCAGAAAAAAGTCTAGTGACTGTCTTGAAAAAAGTCTAGTGAAGGTAAAGAGGTAATCTAGTGAAAATGAGGCCAGTAGAGTGAGCCTTAATCCAATATGACCGGTGCCCTCTTTAAATGAGGAATTTGGACATAGAGATACTCATAGAGGGAAGAGTACATGAAGAGACACAGAAAGAAGACTGCCTACAAGCCAAGGAGAGGTCCAGAACAGATACTTCCCTCATGGTCCTGGTAACATCTTGATTTTGGACCTCTAACCTCTAGAACTGTGAGACCATTACCTTCTTTTGTTTCAGCCACCCATCTGTTGAACTTTGTTCTGGCAGCCCTAACAAACTAATATAATCTGCTAATAGAGTAGAAAGGGAATGGCATAGTCAAGAAAGAACAAATAGAGATACTGAAAGAAGGAAGTCTAAGTCAATAGAGAAACATTTCCCTTGGCCACACCAATGTTTTTCTTAAAAACAAATTAGAAGTTGATATCATATCTACATTATATACTATTGTATACAAACTGCAGTTTGTTTTGTTTGGAGTGGTCTAGCAAATCATACATAATACACATTATGGAGGTTGAATATTCAAAATAATCCATTTTATGATCTTTATAAATGTTGAGTTAAATGAAGATCTTTAATATGGGTGAGTTGAAAATGTATATTCCTTGAGAAATAGATCCCTGGCATTCCATTCTATTTGGCAGATACAAAGACAAATGCAGTCTGTGATATTTTAGTGTTGCTACTGCCATGTACCTAAATGAGCAGACTAGATTGGTACCACTCACTAAGGAGCAGTGCATTGAAAGAGCTCAGTTCCTGGGCTCCTGGGTGCTCAGTCGGTTGAGCATCCGACTTCGCCTCAGGTCATGATCTCACACTTGTGAGTTCGTGCCCCACATCTGGAGTCTGCTTCAGGTTCTGTCTCCCTCTCTCTCTGCCCCTCTCCAACTCTGCCTCTCTCTCTTTCCCTCTCTCTCTCAAAAATAATAAAAGAAAGAAAGAAAGAAAAAGAAAGAAAGAAAGAAAGAAAGAAAGAAAGAAAGAAAGAAAGAAAGAAAGAAAGAAAGAAAGAAAGAAAGAAAGAAAGAAAGAAAAAGAAAGAAAGAGCTTCCTACCAGGTAAACCCTACTTATACATTCCCACTTTATGTCCTCTTTGAATAACAGGCTAAGACTTCGTCATTTACACAAAAGGCAAACTTAAATGAACAGTTTTACATTTATTCAGAGTCTCTGCAACTTAATGACGTTTAATGTAAAAATGCATATACAACAGAGATCCTACGTTACCAGTTTTGAATTTACTAGGTAAATACCAGTACTTAATCAGTGTTTGAGTTTTACAAAGGAAGAACTACCATTTGGCTGTTCTTATTCTCTTTCATACACACGCTTTTTTAAGTGTAAGAAGATTTGGGGCGCCTGGGTGGCTTAGTCGGTTAAGCGTCCGACTTTCGCTTAGGTCATGATCTCGCGGTTCGTGGGTTCGAGCCCCGCGTCGGGCTCTGTGCTGACTGCCAGCTCGGAGCCTGGAGCCTGCTTCAGTCTGTGACTCCCTCTCTCTCTGACGCTCCCCTGCTCATGCTGTCTCTCTCTCTCCTAGAAATAAATAAAACATTAAAAAAAAAAAATTTAAGTGTAAGAAGATAAACTTTTACTAAATGAAAAATGATTTTCTGAGGCATATTTTAACATTTTCTGTGATTATCATTAATTATACAGGTTTTGGTTTGGGTTTAAACGTTGCGTGCTAATTTTGATAAATATAAAAATCTCTACATCATGTATCTTATGTTGTTTTTGTACTCTTTTGCTAAATATTAATATTTTTAGCATTTAATCCTCAGGAGCTCATTTCATCAGGTAATTAGTCTTACCCAATTAATTTCCATGTAATTTATTAAAGTGAGTACCTAATCAACCTGATAAACTGTCAGCACATACAGTTATTCTGTATTTCACTGGGAAATAAATTCAAACCATCTTCTATATTTAGAAATTCTGATAAAGGCAGCAAGCTGTGTTTATTTTACTTTCATCAGTTTATGAATTTGAAAATAGGTAAGAAACATGCTGATTATTTGAAACAGTTCTTAACTGTGCTATATATATCATGAAAAGTCAGAATAAAATGTGTAAAACATTAACCAAGTTTTTAGGATTATCTGTTAATGAGGCCTTGTTAAGGAGTCTTCTTTCCTATGATGTTTACATTTGTAAGTCATTATTTTTTAATTAAACTAAATCAGGGACATCTGTGTCCAGTATGTGACCAAAAAAATCCTTATTTGATGCCTCAGCCATTGTACTGTACTGCTAATACTAAGTGAAAAATGTATACAGCACAGACCCCCCTCTCCCCCACCCCCCGTACCCACCCTCTTACCCCTCTAAACAAAATACCTATTAAGTAATCTGGAAAGTGTTACTGATGAGCTGGAGTCTGGCTTCTATACTTAGATTTGAAATAAAGCATTCTTTGCCCTTTCACAATGTTTTACTTTTGAAAACTGTCAGGGAGTGTTTAACAGGAACAAGAATCACTGTGAGAATGCTTAATTCTTTATCAAATTCAATTCACCTGCCCCTACATGATTAACGTTACTCTGCCATCGTTTAGTTGGCTCATTACAGTTAAGTCTTTATGGGAGTGGACTGCAGTGGAGGTCAAGTTTACCTGAGAAATGTTTTTCAGAACAGAAAAATTGATGTAGAAAAATACATGAATTTTACCATATAAGGTAAAGCAGGAATGTAATGTTGCTTAATAGGTTCAAATCTCAAATCATTTTTGTCTTTCATACTTTCAATTTTTCTTTTTCTGTTCAGTTTCCATTTAAATTGCATGTATAAGACATCATACATCAGAAGAAATAGTTCAGATGTTAATCAATGTTTTATTATTCATTATATTCCATTATATAATTTATTAATAATAATAAACAGCTTGAAAGATTATGCAAAGAGTTTTCTGTTGATTGTGTTTCCCTGCAATTAATTGATTTTCACTGACTGAAATATTAGGTGTTATTTGGCAACATTTATAAATAGTTCTTTCCAATTGGCTTCTTTTTTCTAAGAAAGAATTTCTTCCATGTGTAGTTCTTCTTAATTCAGCTCCCATGGAATCAGAGGATAACTTGAGTTTTTAAAACATCTACATTCTTTATGTTCTCTTTTTTCCATGTTAGAAGTTTTTATTTATTTTTACAATGTTTATTTTTAATTTTTATTTTAATTCCAGTTAGCATACAGTGTTATATTAGTTTCAGGTTTATGATACAGTGATTCAACATTGCCATATATCACCGGGTGCTCATCACAAGTGCCCTGTTTCATCCCCAACACCTATTTCACCCATCCCACACCCATCTCCCTTCTGGTAACCATCAGTGTGTTCTACATAGTTAAGAGTCTGTTTCTTGATTTGTCTATTTTTTCCCTTAGCTTGTTTGTCTTTATTTTCTTTCTACAGAATTAAAAGCTAGAAACTGTCTACTTTCAGTGATTTACTTATTTTTTTCTTTCCCAGTACATCATTTTTATTTTTTTATTTGGATAAGGCTGTGCTTTATTACATGCATAATTACAAATCTGTGCTAAGTGGAAATGTGTAAAAGTGATGGTGACCTGGTTTATGCCCCACAGAGAAAGGGCTGGACAATCCTACATTATTTTAAAAAATAAAATGGACATAAATATTTTGTTGCATTAATTTACAAAGTTTATGTAAGACAGGTGCTGAATTCTATATCTCCAGATTCCTTCATGATTAAATATTTATTGGGCCGAAATAGTAAAATAAGACAAAATTATTCTAGAGCATTTCTATCACTAAGTGTGTAAATGCAGCTCTTATTTTGAAGACCACCTAATCTTGTCATAATGAAATCTATGTGCATCTTGAAATAGAGGTGAAAGGAAAGGTTGTCAGGTCAGACTGCCTAAGTACAAATTCAGACACTAAAAGTTATTTCCTCTGGAAACATGGGTAAATTTCCTAACCTTCATAACCCTCAGTTTTCTTATGTAGAATATGGGGGGAAATATTAGTGCCAAACTCAGTTTATTATGAGGAGACTCGTGATCCATGTAAAATGACCAAGAAGGTACCTAACAATTTGTGAATACTCAATAAATGTTGGATTTTTTATGTTTAAATTTCTTCAGGCGCGCCTAGGTGGCTCAGTCGGTTGAGTGTACAACTTCGGCTCACCGTTGGTGGATTCGAGCACCGCGTCAGGCTCTGTGATGAATGCTTGCTCAGAGCCTAGAGCCTGTTTTTGATTCTGTGTCTCCTTCTCTCTCTGCCCCTCCCCAGTTCACTCTCTGTCTCGCTCTGTCTCTCAAAAATAAATTTAAAAATGTAAAAAAAAAATAAAAAATAAATTTCTTCAATGCTTTCTTTAAATAATTTTTAAATTCATACCATCCTCATCGATTGATTTAAAATACATCATTTAGTGAGTTTCTGCAATTCAGTGGTACTAAATATTTGTTACCTCCTACCCCTATTGCTGCTTGCATTATTTTACCTAACAGAAACAAAACCTAGAGATGTTTTTCCATTCATAAGTTGGTCACACTGGAACTTTTTTTTTTTTTTACTTTTGGTAGACAACGACCTTTGTCAGTACATTTTAGAGACTTAATTGGATAGGTAAACTTACCATAATAAATATACCAAATTAACCTTCAATACAAATGAGAATTTTGGGGGGAAAAGTTCTATTGTACAAGTATGGTAGTCTTTGTTAGAGATTGGAGTAATAGGAATTTCCTTTTTCCAAGTTAAATATGTAAAGTTTTAGAACTATAATTTCACTTTCCATTCACATTTCCTTTTATGATAGTTTCATTATATTTCATTCTCATGTTAAGTGAATAAATGTATTCAACTAGCAAGTACATTTTCAGCATTATTTCTGTCACAGTGATTCTGAATGTTCTACATTCAAGGAATATAAATTAAGTAATAAAGAAGGTATTTTACAAAAATTAAATTTGAGCAATTGTTTCATTTTGCAAGACATGATTTATAAATTTTCTTCTATTATATTTCAGAAAAGAATGAGTTACAAGATCTGAAAAAGTTTATGTCATCTTTAAAAGAAACTTAAATGTTAGAGAAATTAAATAGAACATAGGGACACAAAGGATTCACAATTACCAGTATACAAATACTTTTTGTTATCTAGGAGTTAAACATTCTTTGAAAATAATTATATTTCTATAACTATTTTGCTGGGAGAAAAGTTGTCTATTTTGTCATTTTTCCTTGAAATTTATAGAGAAATCCCTTTCAAGAGGCTTCTGTTCATGAACTGTCTCTCACTGCTGTCCCAGGTCAGTAATGACTTTAGTCTTAATGTCTGCTTCTGCTCTGTTTAATATCTCAGTTTCTAACTATGCCTGAATGAATGAGAGTTAAGCAAAATTGAAGGCAATTAGCTTTAATTGAGACAGATGGGTATTTTTATTTTGAGAAAAATTATAATCTGTAATGAAGATATGTCCATTATAAACATTTATAATGTGTTATGCTGCCTTAAAAATACATACACAAAATTGGTAGAAATCAAAAGGAAATTAACATAAAAGAATTGTTGAAAAATTTTACATACCTTGATCATATGAACATTTGACAGTGTTCAACAGATCCAATATATAAGAATATTGAGAAAATTTGAATGTTACATTTAACAAGTATTAAATCATGATTTAATAATGTTAATTTTCTGTTCATCTCTCTTTTCTGCATAAGACTGAAACTTCTGGTACTAGTAGTGGCAAGGAGAATAATTTGGGGAATATTTTATCTGGTTTGCTGAAATTCAAGCCAACTTATGTCAAACATCAGAACAGTGAACTTTTGTCATGTTTACTTTATAGTTTCTTCTCAGTAGTAATAGCGATGTCAATAAGTGCAGCAGACTAAAATATATAACTACATTTCTACCTGTTAAGTAAGATTTTACCAGAGTTATAGGACTCTGTCTCTCCCTTTCCATATATATAATATATATTATATATGTATATATATACATGTATATCACTATATATGTAACATTGTATACATATGTTTATATGTTACATATAAATATGTTATATGTAATATAAAATATTTAAAATGTGTTATATATAATATATATGGCAACTATAAGCCATCTTGATTCGTTTGTAATATCTGTTTTTCAAGAGTAAAAGAATAATTCTTCAGTGAAACAATCTACATCCTACTTAAAGACAAAGCATTGGAGGGACTTTCTTGAGGAGACAGGCATGCCTTCTGTCACCATAACAATTTAAGTAGTGGACTGCAGGTTACATAATATACAGTCATGCTTTTTATTTCTCTGCACATCATATAACCTGTTGTAATGTAAGTTAAAAAGAGTTATTAATATTTAAGTAAACTTTTTATCAAAGTAAAATATACTGCAGAAAATGGACAAATCCGGGTGTTCAAAATGCTAACTTTTCCTAGAAATAACTGTGATGACAGCACTCTGTTTAAGAAAGAAAATATTACCCGGACGCTTGGGTGGCTCAGTCAGTGGGGCATTTCACTTTTGATTTTCAGCTCAAGTCATGATCAGGAGATTGAGCCCTACATCATGGTTCTGCACTGCCTATGGAGCCTGCTTGGGATTCTTGCTCTCCCTCTCTCTTTCTGTCCCTCCCCTGCTCGCGTGCTCTCTCTCTGTAAATTTTTTTTTTAAAGTTAAAGAAGAAAGAAAATACAACCAACTTGTCAGAAGTCTCCCTGATGTTCCCCTATAGGTACTTCTCATCCTAAAGCTTCCACAGTATCTTGACTTTTAATACCATATATTGTATTGCCAAAAGCAGCTATTGATCAACTACATTTATGTTTTAGATAAAGAGACTTATACTTTAGTCATAAAGGAATTTCTTCATCAATTAAAATCAATGAATTGTGCAAGCAGGAGCTAGGTTATAAAAGTTGGAAGCAATATAAATTCGCTAAATATTCTTATCATGTAACTGCAAGTACTGATACTGTTCTTCATAGACCTCATTTCTGATTATAGAACCTCAGACCTGGGAATCTGGCCTCCGTGCCCTGTTTGAAACTATATCCTCAACCTATGTTGATGTTGGCCATTGGGAGTTTGAAATAAGGAACTCAAATGCTTAGCTCCAGATAGAGAAGATAGTCTTAAGGGAAACTGTGGAATCAGAATTATGGCAGCAATTGTTGAAATCCTTTTTTGTCTGGCTTTAGCCTTTGTAAATACAATATTCACCTTCACTCTCTCCCAAGGAACATGAATAGCTCTGTATAGGAATTGGTAAATGAGCCATGGAGAATGAGGATGGAATCAAATTGAGTGAAATAATTTCAGCTGCTGGGAACTCTTAATAGGCATGTAAACAAGAAGGGGTTTGTTGTGTGTGAACGCTCTCACAGACGTGCATGAACTCTTATCTCTTCATGCTGGCTGCATTTGGAGCGGTTCATGTTTAATTTGAAACAGTCTCCTGATGGTTCAGTTCAGTTTGAAACTGTGCTGAGCCCATTATTTTATTATTTTTAGCTTAGAACAAAAGAAAACATTTTGAAATAACAGTCCTTTCAAGTGGTGGGTTGCACAGGACACTTGATATCATTTTTCAGTGTCTCTACAGCATTTGGATACATAGCTAAAGAGTTAGAGGGGTTGAATGTGATGCATTTTATTTGAGTGTCAGAGATTTTAAAAAAACAAGCAAAAAGTAGAGGAATCATGTCTAAAAATAATGCATGTAGCTGTTTTGCTAACAGGTCTAGGTCTTCCCTTTGTATTCTTGATCCCTGATCCCATATAATGCCATTGTCAGTGTGTCCTTGCTTTGTATTTCTTAGAAAAATAAACGAAAATAGACCTTTGATCTTTGCCTTCCAAGTCTCACTTCCTAGGGTTATTTTTCATTCCTCACTATCATTTGCTAACCGTTTCAGTGTTTGCACCAAAGGACTGTTTCCCATTTTGAGAGCCTGTGATACTTAGGGCACTACTATTTCATATTAGGTTAACAAACAAGCACTTTAATTACACAAATTATAGTAAGAGGACAGCTTTACTATAAATATAGGACATAAATCAAAATCTGCTGTGTCTATGATTAAAGTGCCTGCGAACACATATTAAGTTTACATCAATCAACATGTACTGAAAAAAACAATTTCTGAAAAAGTTCCTTTTTTACAATTAATAGAAATTAAATTAATAATTTTACTTAAGGAATTGTAAGAGTGCTAACTGTAACACCCTGCCAACTAAAAGTTACGTATTCCTTCAGAATAAACCAATATGCTATCTTTAGTGATTTTTAAACATGATGGAGTTTGGCCCCACTTTTTTCTGTGTTCTAAACATAGACAACTGTTGCAAACATCTGACCATATTACGTTTAATGATCACTTCAGTTTTCATTATCCTTACTCTGCCTTGGACTTCACTAAATACTAAGAAAGGAACAGGAAAAGAACTAATCAAAGAGCTTTAGTCAAACATATAAAACCAAGAAATAGTTTATGTCAATAAATTAATATAAACTGATAATATTATGAGTGATCCTATTTTAGATTATTAATTTTGATTTTGAATATCATCCAATTAGAGTTCATAACCAACTATTCAAGAAGCGGCCTGGGAACCACAGAGGATTCTAACTTCTAATGAAAGCATGGCTTTGGATCTGGTGTGTGTGTGTGTGTGTGTGTGTGTGTGTGTGTGTGTGCATAATTTTGTTCTTCTGTTCTTCTATAGATGTCAAACAGTCACAATGAATCATTGTCACACACCTCAGGAAGAAATATAAAAGGCAACTTTTATCTACAACTTCTAGGTGGGAAAAAAATGCCTTAGTGAAATTTAGTGACTTATTTCTGTCCAGAAAAAGGAGTAAAATCAGCATCTCTAAGGTGCCCCTGTTCTTTTTTTTTTTCTTATCAAAAGCTATCCTCCCCCAGAATAATTATGACAGAAAAACGAATTACAAAGCCTGTACTGTTTATATAATTAATTGGTTATGTGGTGAAGATGTATCAATAGGATAGTCTTTAAGAAAAAATCAATTAGTACAGATAAAATTAGGAAGCAATGGAGACTTTCCTCAGTTATCTCTAATTTGAGAAGCGAGATGGGCAAACTACAGTCATAGGGCCAAATCCGCTCTGTTGCCTGTTTCTGTAAATAAAATTTTGTTGGAGTACAGCCACCCCTATTCATTTTTATGTATTTACTAAGACTGCTTTCATGCTTCCACTATGGCAGAGTTAAGGAGTCGCAATAAAGACCATATGGCCTACAAAGCTTAAAAATATTTACTATACTATCTGGTGCTTTAGAGAAAAAGTTTCCAAACACCTGTTTTAGAAAATAAATCTCACACCACATCTTTGATTACATGAATCATGCTTAATCACTGTGACTGATTAATTCTAAGTTTACTTCTTTATTCAGTACCTAAATCAATATAAACCTTTAATAATAATAGAAATAATATCTATCTACATTTATTCATCACTTAATATGTGTCAGATACATACACCAAACATGGGTATAGTTTTAAGCTGCTAAGTCTGTGGTTATTTGCTCCATAGCAATACAAAACTAATAGAGTAGGTATTCCTATTTTGTTGATAAAGAACTTGAGGCACCAAGAAATTAACTAATTTTCACAATGTGTCACAAGCTAGGAAGTGATAGATTCTGTGCTGTAAATACTTTCTACTAGATTTACCTTAATCTCAACTTTTGGGAGCTTATTGGTATCTCTTGGGAAAATCTCATCCAGGGTTATTTCCTGTCACATAACTTGGATCTATATTTCCAAGAGGCCATTCCTATTTTCATCCACTAGACAGGATCATTAAAATAAGTAAAATATAAAATATAAAAATCATTTTACATTTTAACTTGGAAAAGGAAATGTTGGAATGTATTTGAACTTCTTTTCATCTGAAAGGTTGATCAAAATAACATTGCATTTTATGTTAGAAGAAACAAACATTGTTTTTTAAAATATTTCATGTGGTCTGCCTTATAAGATCATTTTCTTGGAGCAGGTGGGTGGGCACATCATCATTTTAAAGTGAGACATGCTGTGTACAAAGCAAGCCAATCATATTACCCAAGACATCAGAAAGCAGAGATATGGAAACCTGTGTCATTGTAATTTTTCATATGTAAGAACAAACCAGAAGAGTATGAAATCTAAAATATGACCACATAATAACTCAGGAACAGTTTATAACGGTGCCAATTTTTTCTTCATGGGATTGATTAATATTAACAATAAAAGCAAGGTAAAGTGTATTTAATCAATTCTTGGGGTTGCAAATTTTCATTTCATTAAGATTGATGTAAATGTTTATATTTACTCTAGAGATAATGGAGCTACTTAAGAACTAATGGAGCTAGGAAAAATTATATACTTACGATGTGACATCTCATGTCTGTATAGTTAGAAATGCTTTGTGATTCACCAGAGAAAATGTGGAAAGGAAGTTGGAGATTTAATCTTGGCAACATCTGGTTACTATAGGCTAATCAAAAGTTGACAGAGGTTTTTGGAGAGTCCTCTTCCTCAATGCAGTACACCCATGTTTACAGAGAACCACAAGACTACTCTTTCTATGGTAAAGAGAACATCACTTGGATACTCTTCATTTATTGTGAAAGGGGTTTTACTCAAAATTTCCCAAGCCCAGGACATTGTAAACCAACTAATTGTAGTGTGTGTGCTGAATATTTAATGTTAATTTGTAATCTAAGGAAAATTATAAGTGTTTATAATTAGAGCTGAATGGTGACAGCACAGCAAAACCTAAAATAAAATTTTCTACAAAGAGCTAGTTCTTTAAAGATTTATTATGTTTCCTCTGTGTGTATGTGAGTGTGTGTGTATAAATGATAGTGTGACTGATTTTAAGGTTTTTATTCATCAGCATTTTACTGAAATGGATACAAGAGTACAGATTAAAAAGAAACGCCCAGACCAGATGATTTGGTTTGTTTTCCTGATCTAATTAATAATAAATTATATTTTTTATAATAAATTCAGGCTTGTATTATGGGAAAGTATAAGATTAGAAGTTTAATGAATTTTGAAAGAACAATATTTTTAAATTTTTTCAATGTTTTATTTATTCTTGAGAGAGAGAGAAAGAGAGAGAGCATGAGCAGAGGAGGGGCAGAGTAAGAGAGGGACACAGAATCTGAAGCAGGCTCCAGGCTCTGAGCTGTTAGCATAGAGCCCTCATGAGGTTTGAACTCACAGCTGTGAGACCATGACCTGAGCCGAAGTCAGACACTCAACCAACTGAGGTTCCCAGGTGCCCCTAAAGAACAATATTTTAAAATATTTCAGGGGTGCCTGGGTGGCTCAGCTGATTAAGCATCTATCTGATTCTTGATCTCAGCTCAGGGCAGGATCTTACAATTCTTTTTTTTTTTTAATAATGTTTTTATTTTATTTCTAGGAGACAGAGAGAGACAGCGTGAGCAGGGGAGGGTCAGAGAGAGAGGGAGTCACAGACTGAAACAGGCTCCAGGCTCTGAGCTGGCAGTCAGCACAGAGCCCGACGCGGGGCTCGAACCCACGAACCGCGAGATCATGACCTAAGCGAAAGTCGGACGCTTAACCAACTAAGCCACCCAGGCGCCCCTGGGATCTTACAATTCTTGAGTTAGAGACCTGTGTCAGGCCAGGCTCTGTGCTGACAGCTCAGAGTCTGGAGCCTGCTTCAGAATCTGTGTTTTCCTCTCTTTCTGCCCCACCCCTACTCATGCTCTCACTTGCTCTCTCTCTCTCAAAAATAAATAAAGATTAAAAAATATATTTCATAAATGTTAACTACTTTTCAAGATACAATTAACATCTTTTTGACAGCTTTGAAAAGCTAGTATTCAATAGTTAGAGAAACTAATAATGAATATCATAAAATATTTTAATTTATTGTGGAAGAGGTCCTTTATATAAAATAAAGAGTATAGCTATGTTTTAAAGATAATTTTACTCCATATTATTAATAACCATTGATCAGTGGCTGCATAAACTATTATAGGATCAAGATTAGAGACTATATGCCTAGATGGAGAAACTTTAAGAGTTATTCAAACTAAGATTTGTTTTTCTATAAGGAATTTTTATTTAATTACTAAAAGTAAATAAAGATTATGTGAATAAGCTGAAAATGATTAATCATTGTTTCTGAAGTCAGGAAGTTCCTAAATCAAAAATATGTGATCTCTCCATAAGATATTAGATGCCTAGTTTATCTACCTAGAATATTACTGACCACTACCCAAACTGAATCAGAACACATATAGCAGAACTTTATCTGAAGGAAACTACAAGCTTCCTTTAATTTTTTTAATTATTATTTTCATTATTGCTCATTTTGTCAAAATTTGGAAGTACCACTATACTGCTCATCTAATGTCTTTTATTTTGCTAAAGAGATCAAGAGTGGGAAGGATATGGGGTTTGGAATGAAACATGTCTAAATTTGATTCCTGTCTCCACTTGCTACTTGAGTGAATTGCATAATCTCTTCATGGTTACTCATATTCAAAATGGGATTAGTTGGGGGCACCTGGTGGGCTCCATCGGTGGAGAACTTGATTCTTGATCTCAGAGTTGTGAGCTCAAGTCCCATTTTGGGTGTAGAGATAAATAAAATCTTTAATAAATAATAATAATAAAATCTTTTAAAATGAGATTAATATACTCAGTATCCAGCACTGTTGGGAGGATTAGGGATGGTGCCAGCCCTGAGTGGAGTGCCCAGAAATTAGAAGCACCACCGGATATGGATGCTCTGGTTTATATTCCTGTCCACATCATCATTATCGATAATGAACTTTGTCATTTTCTCACAGACTGAGAGATGTCAGTTTTCTAGGTTATAGCCTTTTTGTTTTTCCTTGGTAATATAAAATCCATCCTAGCTGTGCTTTCTTTAATCAAAAAATGCCATTAATGGGGTATAATTTGGAACATCAGTAATCATATGTTAAACTTGCCCAAAATACTGCTACTCATTATTTTCATCATTCAGATATTTTGAAACCTGTAGGCATTATTAAAATTATTAAATCCTTCATTAAACTATTAGGTGGCCTTGTAATTATACATAAATTTAGGAGTATTTTAAGAGTAAAGTGTATTAAAACATTGAAATTTAAATTGGTTCTTTTATATTTGACTGTTTCACTTTGTAACAAAAACAACAAAGAAATGTAAGCTGTAAGATAAGAGGGACATAGAATAACACAACAATCTGGAAGAAAATTAATGCCCTAAGTAATATATAAAATAGGATGTTAAATTTAACTAGGTATACAACAGTGAGCAAAAGGCAAAAACCCTTCCCTCAAGGAGCTAATATTCTGGTACATATAATAAATTCTGCATGGAGTTCCTAAGTATTTCATGGAGGAAACATATCAGGAATTTAGAACTGATGTCCATGGACTTTGGTATTTCTCAGTGGAACAATCTCATTACTCAAGACATCCAATATGATGCCTTATAAAAATAGGAAATGGGTGCCTGGGTGGCTCAGTCAGTAGTGTCTGATTCCTGTTTCTGGCTCAGGTCATGATCTCACAGTTTGTGAGTTCTAGCCCCTCATTAGCGTCTGTGCTGATAGCACAGGACCTGCTTGGGATTTTCTCTCTCACCCTCTCTCTCTGGCTCTCCCCTGATCACTTACTCACTTTCTTTTTCTTTCTCTCTTGAAATAAATAAACTTTAAAAAAATAGAAAAAAAGTTCTCAAATAAGACAGCTATCTCTTTAAGCAGCAAAAGAAAGCGTAAGACAAGGTACTTAAAAGCAAACATTTTTGCACTAAGACATCATTTATTAAGATGATTAAATGTTCAAGCTTCCCCACCTACAATTTGGCATTTTTATTGAGACTTTAGTCATGTACTTTAAAACTTTGTTTAATTTAAACTTCAGAACCTCTCCTTAATATTTCAACACACATACCCTAATATACACGTGCTTATAAATATGTTATAAACAATATTTAAAATACTTGTATATTCTTAGAAACTTGAGATACATTCTAATTATTATTGGATTCATATAATTACTGAAGAGGCTAAATAAAACAAGATCTCCCATAGGCCTTTTGGTTCTCTCTACAATCTCCTCCAGTCCAGCTTGTTACACTGCTATTTATCAGATCTTTATTTATATTTGTTTTTCCAGTTATTCAATCCTTTTGAAAAATTCCATAATGAAGCATTGCAAATTTATTTAAAAAATTCTTATTCTGGGTTATAAACTTTCATTTTACTGAGCTAAATATCTACAGTCACTAGGGTAGTTTTTCAGAAAACTAGTAATGTGATCTGACTTTCTATGCTCATTTGTCTCTTGTTTTGAAACTCATCATTTGCTTATTCATAAAATTTCATATTAAAGGCAATTTCTAATGATGAAAGCTTAATAGCATGTCATGATTGTAGGATTTAGAAAATAGCAATTCCAAACTTCTTTCTCTAATCTTCAAGATCAGTTTTGTTTGGCTCAAAACACTCAGAGTTTTCCTTAGAATACCTGAAAATTGGTTTCAAATTACCTAGTTACTTTTCTTTAACTAAGGCAGCTCCCTGAAATGATGTGCTAATACAATTTAATGTTGATTGAGCAAATTAACTGTATTATGATTAAGAACAGAAATTGTTAGAATCTGATGTATGTTTTCCTGAAGACTTGATCTTGTTTCCAAAATAATATGTAATAATTTGAATCTATTTTTATATCTTCTTTTCTTCATGCCAAATGTTAATATCCATTACAATAATAAAAGAATACCATAAAAAGCTTAAAATGCATGTAGCTAAATAGAAAATAAAAGCCATCCTAAAACTAAAATCTAGAGATAGGTGCTTTCGACTTTGTGATGTACAGCTTTCTAGTGTTTTTGTATTATTATAAAACATTTTTACTTGCATTATATTTTTAAAACAATATAATATTTTAAGCTGTAAAAATATACAATGAGTGTAATTTCTTTTACTGTAGTTGGTAATGGTTACATAGTGTTTCACTATATAGACATTTAGTAATTAATTTGCCTTCATTGTGGAACATTTGGGTTGCTTATAATTTTTGTGTAATATAAACAATCCTGGGAAAAACATCACTGTAGCTTGTCTTTCTACAAACCACAATTGTTTACTTAGGATAAATTCTAAGAAGTGAAATTACTGAATCAAATTATGCACAATTTTGTGGTCCCTATATGAATTGCTTGGGAATTTGTACCAATTTAGAATTCCGTCTAATATTTAACATGCTGTTAGTGTGAACCCTCATTAACAATGACTAGTTTTTAATTTTTATTATTTTTGTTTTAATATTTGTTAAATTGGAAATGATATGTTATAACTCATTTGCATTGTATTCCTTTGATTTTTAGTCAGTTTAAACTTTCCCCCTACTTATTTCAGTCATTTTTATTCATTTTATGAAAAGTTTCTTTCATCTCCTTTGTTATTTTCCTTCTGTGGCATTGATAGTGTTTCCTTAAGTTGAAAAAACTCTTTGAAGTGTAAGGAAATAAATATATTATCTGTCATGATTTTTGTATTTTTCCTTAAATTTGGTTTATAATATACTTAAATATGAAGGTAAAATATATCAGTTTAAATGTGTAGTTCCCGCATTTCATGTTACCAACTTTCTCACAAGAAACCAATACAACAGAAATGATCTTAATGCCTGGCAAATAGTAAAGGCTAGTTAAGCATTAGCTATTACAATGATTTTCATTTTTATAATGCAGGAAAATGTGGCAGGGATGTATTACATAATGCACTCAAGGTCACACAGCTGAAAATATGTACCTAAGTACAAACTCAAGCTTATACTAAATTACTTAAAGCCATTACTTAAGACTCTTTCTTCAAGGAGTCCGAGTTCTCTTTAATAGGAAATAATATTTAAAAATCAAGATCTGAACTCAAGATGTATGTATTGCTAATGTTGTCTCATTGTTTCTAGACTTCTCCAGGCTCTTCCAATACTTTCGAAAGAGCTAGATAGAACACACACATTCTCTTCCACAGAGTTGTTCCTCACTTCTTTCTCTTTTTTAAAAAATTTTCTTAATGTTTATTTATTTGTGTGTGTGTGTGTGTGTGGGTGGGTGAGAGAGAGAGAAAGATCTCGAGAGGAAGATTATCCTTTTGGGAGAGGGATAGAGAATCAGAAGCAGGCTTCAGGTTCTTAGCTGTCAGCACAGAGCCCGATGCAGGGCGCGAACACACGAACCACGAGATCATAACCTGAGCTGAAGTTGGACTTAACCGACTGAGCCATCCAGGGTCCCCCTCACCTTTCACATTAGATATCTGTGTCTTCTTTCTTCCACACTAAGTCTTTTAGTTCCTGAGCATATCACTATATTTACATGTGTTCTCTATTCTACACCACATAGAAGTTTTAGATTTAACTACATTCATACCACAACAATAAACCAACTAAATATAAATGACCCTTGGACAACACAGTTTGAAGTGTATAGGTCCACTCATACACAGAATTTTTTTCAACACAGTTATGTAAATATATTTTCTCTTCCTTATGATTTTCCTAATAACATTTTCTTTCCTCTAGCTTACTTTAAGAGTATGGTATATAATGCATACAAAATATGTGTTCATTGACTGTTTATGTTAATGCTAAGGCTTCCAGTCAACAGTAGGCTATTAGTAGTTAAGTTTTGGGGGGACACAATAGTTATACAATTTTCTTTCTTCTTTTGTTCTTTTATTTGAAAGAGACAGAGACTGTGCATGTCGGAGGGGCAGAGAGATGGAGAGAGAATCCCAAGCAGGCCTTGCACTGTCAGCACAGAGCCCAATCTGGGACTTGAACTCATGAAATCTCCAGATTATGACCTGAGTGGAAAACAAGAATTGGAAGCTTAACCAACTGAGTCACCAGGTGCCCCTATGATTTTCAACTATACAGGGGGTAAGTTCCCCAAACCTCTCATGGTGTTCAGTGGCCAACTGTAATTTTTTTCTGGTTACTTTTGTCCTTAGAATATCTACCACTAAGTGTGTTCTAGCAGGGGACTGTGTCCAAAAGTTACCTTAGTTTATTCTATTTCTTATGTATTGTAGTAGTTTGAAATAAAATTTGGTTTGCTTGTTTTCTTTGGATGCAATTGGAGTGATTATTTTATCCTGTAGAATTTTATTTTGGAATATGTGAAGTATTACTGTGGTTCAAAAGTCAAACCATATAAAAAGTTCAACTCAGTTAATTCTCACTCTCAGCACTATCCTAATAATAACATTACATCCCACTTTCTCTGACTAATGAGTTTTTATTATCTTAATTTATTTTTCCTAGTTTCTTTCCACAAGAATGGCAAGTGCATACATTGTCTTCTGATTTCTTTTTCTTTCTTACAAAACAGTGGAGTAAGAAGCATTGTTTTCCCTTTATATCTTCAACCTATTATGTCTCAGAAACCATTCCATAGCGGTTTATAGAGATTCCACATACTTGCTTGTTTTTGCTTCTATAGAAATACATTACGTTAGGTTGCTTTCAATATTTTGTCACATAAATAATAACTCAGTGAATAAATTTGTTTATTTGATAGTTTATGTTTGTCATCGTATCTTCAATTCAACTCTAGAAGTGAGATAGTGCCACTTGGCTCTCTCGCTAGCACTATGGGGGTCTGTTTCTGCACAGTTTTACCTACAGAGTTTGGCAACAGGTTTTTACATTTGTACACATTTTTAGGTGGTATCTTTCTCTTAATAAGAGTGAAAATGAGTGTATTTTAATATGTTTAAGGATGTTTTACAAATCATTTTTACATTGATTTGCCCTTTTACATTGAAGTATAATCGACATATACTGTATTAGTTTTAGGTGTACATCATAGTGATTTGATATTTTTGTACAGTCCAGAAGGATCCCCATAGGTAAGTCTAGTTACCTCTGTCAACAGTCAAAGTTATTACAATATAATTCCTGCATTCCCTATGGTGCATACTACATCCCTATGACATATGTATTTTATAATTGGAAGTTTGTACCTCTTAATCCTCTTCACCTATTTTGCCTGTCCCCCAGCCAATAGTTTGTTTCCCGTATCAATGAGTGTATTCCTACTTTGTTTTGTTTTATTGGTTTTAGATTCTACATATAAGTGAAATTACACAGTTTTTGTCTTTCTTTGACTTATTTCACTTAGCATAATGCCATCTAAGTCTATCCATATCTCTCCATGTTGTCACAAATGGCAAGATTTCATTCTTTTTTGACTAATATCACATCTTCTTTATCCATTCGTCTACCAATATGCTTTCATATCTTGGTTATTGTAAACAATTCTGCAATAAATATAAGAGTGCATATATCTCTTTGAACTGGTGTTTTGTTTTCTTTGGATAAATATCCATAAGTGGAATTGCTGGACTCTATTGTAGTTCTATTTTTTAAAATGTTTACTTATTTATTTTAAGAAAGAAAGAGGGAGAACTTAGGGGAGATGCAGAGGAATTCCAACAGACTCTGTGCTGATGTGAGACTCACGCCTGTGATCTGTAAGATCATGACATGAGCCAAGATCAAGAATTGGATCCTCAACCAACTGAGCCAACCATGCATCCTGGTAGTTCCATTTTTAATATTTTGAGGACCCTCTATACTGTATTCCCAAGTGGCTGCACCAACTTGCATTCCCACCAATATTGTATAAGGTTTCCCTTTTCTCCACATCTTTACTAACACTTGTAATTTCTTGTGTTTCTGATAATAACCATTCTGACAGGTGTGAGATTGTTGTCTTGATTTGCATTTCCCTAATGATGAGTGATGTTGAGCAGCTTTACATGTGTCTGTTTGCCATCTGTAGGTCTTCTTAGAAGACACTTAGAAGACACTTAGAAGACACTTAGAAAAGTTTGGGGCGCCTGGGTGGCTTAGTCGGTTAAGCGTCCGACTTTCGCTTAGGTCATGATCTCGCGGTTCGTGGGTTCGAGCCCCGCATCGGCTCTGTGCTGACTGCCAGCTCAGAGCCTGGAGCCTGTTTCAGTCTGTGACTCCCTCTCTCTCTGACCCTCCCCTGCTCACGCTGTCTCTCTCTCTCTCTCCTAGAAAGAAATAAAACATTAAAAAAATTTTTTAAAAAGTGTCTATTCAAGTCCTCTGCCAAGTTTTTAATTGGGTTGTTTTTAATATTAATTTGTGTAAGTTATATATATATACATGCATTATATATATAAAAGTTTATATATATAAATATTTATTCATTTTTATTTTATGTATTATTTATTTTCTTTTTAGAGAGAAATAGTACCAGCAGGGGAGAGAGAGAGAGAGAGAATCTTAAGCAAGTTCTACACTCTACAGAATCCAGATTGGGGCTTGATCCCACAACCCTGGAATCATGACCTGAGCCAAAGTCAAGAGTCAGATTCTCAATCAACTGAACCATCCAGGTGCCCCAGTTTTTTAAATATATTTTAGATATAAACTCTGATCAGATGCAAAATTTGCAAATATCTTCTCCCATTCAATAGGTTGCCTTTTTGTTTTGTTAATGATTTCCTTCCTTGTGCAAAAGCTATTCAAATTTTTGTAGTACATTTTGTTTATTTTAGCTTTTGTTGCTTTGCCTGAGGAGATCAGTTAGGGAAAAAAATATTAAGACCCATGTCAAAGAATTTGCTGCCTATATTTTCTTCTAGGAGTTTTATGACTTTAGGTCTTACATTCAGGTCTTTAATCCATCTTGAATTAACTTTTCTATAAGGTGTAAACAGTCTAGTTTCATTCGTTTGGCTGCACAGTTTTCCTAGCACCATTTATTGAAGAGACTTTCTTTTTTCCATTCTATATTCTTATCTTCCTTTGTCATTGATTAATTGACTATATATGCTTGAGTTTATTTCTGGGCTCTTTCTTCTCTTTGTGTCTGGTTTCTTGCTCGTATAATATTGTTTTGGTGACTATGGCTTTGTAGTACAGTTTGAAATCAGAAAGACAATACCTCTAGCTTTGTTCTTCTCAAGATTGCTTTGGCTATTTACAGTTTTCATAGTTCCATACAAATTTTATGATTTTTTTTGTTGTAGTTCTGTGGAAAACGCCATTGGTATTTTCATGGAAGGTGGTTTTAATCTGTAGATTACTGTGGGTAGTATGGACATTTTAATGATATTAATTCTTCTAATATATTAGCATGCTGTATCTTTACAGTTCTTGTATTATCTTTACTTTCTTTCATTTATGTCTTATAGTTTTTAGTATATCGGTCTTTCACCTTTTTTGTTATAATATTAGCTATTTTATTCTTTTGATGCAAAATGTAAATGGGATTGTTCCCTTAATTTATCTTTCTGATAGATCTTTTTTAGTGTATAGAAATACAACCAATTTCTGTGTTATTTTGTATCCTGCAATTTTCCTGAATTTAATTATTAGTTTTAATGGACTTAGTGGAGTTTTTATGATTTTATGTAAATTATCACGTCACCTGCAAATAGAGACAGTTTTATGTATTTCCCTCTGTTTTGGATGCCTTTTATTTCTTATTCTAATTGCTGTGGCTAGGATTCCAATATTATGTTGAATAAGAGTGGTAAGGGTGCTCATCTTTATCTTATTTTAATCTTAGAGGAAAGCTTTCAGATTTTTACCATTGAATATGATGTAAGCTATGGGTTTGTCATATATGGCTTTCATTATGTTAAGATACATTTCTTCTATATTCACTTTGTTGAGTTTTTATCATAAATCATTGTTCAATTTTATCAAATGCTCTTTCTGCACCTATTGAGATAAGTATGATTTTTACCCTTTGTTCTGTTAATGTGGTATTTCACATTGATTGATTTATGGATGTTGAAACATCCTTGCATCTCTGGAATAAATCCCACGTGATTATGATGTCTGATTCTTTCAATGTAATGTTTATTTTGACTTGCTAATATGTTATTGGGGATTTTTGCACCTATGTTCATCAGAGATATTGGCCTATAATTTTTTTATGATGTCTTTGTCTGGTTTTGTTATTAGGGTAAATTTGTAAAATGAGTTTGGAAGTATCCCCTGTTCCTCAATATTTTGGAATAATCTGAAATGAATAGGTACCAATTCTTCTTTAAATAGAAAAACACACCTGTGAAGCTATCAGGTTTTGGATGGTTGTTTTGGGAAGTTTTTAAATTACTGATTCAATTTTATTACTTATAATTTGTCTATTCAGATTTTGTATTTTTTTGTGATTCAGTATTAGAAGGTCTTATTTTTCTAGGAATTTATACATTCTTTCTATGTTTTCCTATTTGTTGGCATAGTAGTAGTTTCTTTAGATTCTTATATTGCTGTGGTGTCAGTTGTAAGGTTTTTATTTCTGATGTTATTTCTTAGAGTCCTCTCTCTTTTTTTCTTGGTGAATCTGACCGGTTTTATTGATCATTACTTTGTCCTTTTAATAAATTGAGGATTTGGTCTTTTTATTTTCCAGTTTTTAAGAGTCCTTTATATATTAGGACTTTATCTGGGATATATGTTACATATATTTTTTCTACTTTTGTATTTTTCTATATGATAGTTTTTACTTTTCAATATAGTTGAATTTACCAGTATGTTCTCTTACTGAATCTGGGTTTTGAATTGTAATTAGAAAGGTTTTCCCAAAATCAGTATCAATAAATATGTTTACTTCTAATAATTATATTAACAATGCTCCTTTGAAAGTGAAGCAGACCCTATTAATAATACAGATGGCATTCCAAATGTAACTCAGAACAGTCCTGGGAAAGCAGGGACATATAGTTACTTGGTTATAGGTATTGTATTATTTAAACTATAGAACTAACATCTATAACATTTCCTTTTTTTCTTAGTTAACTTTAGGATAAAGCTATAGCTGTTTTGCTTTCTCAACTAAAATATTTTATCATTCTCTTATAAATGGCAGTGCTACACTATTAGGTAAAAATTTGCTGAATTTTCAGATATTATCATATTGAAGGACAAATATGTATTATGCATGTTCTGCTCTTTAAAGCTTTACCGATTAAGGAAAGGTGAGATGTAGCATGCATTTATCCTGCCCAAGAGTTCAGCTCCAGATTTTTATTCACTTAATCACTAACAACTGTACTCTGTAAAAAGAAATGATTGATCATTTTTAATTTTTCTAAATGGCAGAAATTCTATACGATTCTTGATATTCTTCTGTAATTGTTGTCACCAGTTTTAAAAAAAAGAGTAAATGCAACCATTCACATTAGAGCCATATTAATTTCAGTGGGGGAAGCAAATTAATCCCTACTGTAAGTTTAATTTGTACTGATGTTTTTACCAATGTTATTTCAACAAATCCTTCAGAGATCTTAACATTGTCTGCATTACTATCCTCATTTAAGAATGGCAAACAGAGAGGCCCAAAATTTAAGTAATCTATGTAAAGGCAGAAAGAAATAAAGTGAGTATATAAATTCAAGAATGCATCACTCCAAAGACCTCACTTTTCCACAATACTTCGTTGCTTCAGATGAGAAACAAACTGCAAAGCTTTCTAGGAATTTCTCAGAGTGTAGTATTTTTACTTGTTTGACTGTCATATGTTAACAATGTAGCTAGCTGTAAGCTCCCATGACGCCCAGATTATCACTCTACTTTACAAACAATTTAAAGATGAACCCCATATTCCAGTGAAACGAAGCACAACAAATCACAGAAAATAAGTTCCAATGCAGTCGTGCCTGATAATCCTCCAGATCACCGCTCAAGTGGGTGTTGTCTATCCTTGTGTGCAGAGATATATGCCTCCTTCATTTGGATTTCCCCCCATTTTGTTGTCATCTTTACAAGAGATGTGTGTTCTTGGGACATGGAGTTTCTTTAAAAGCTTCTTTCAGTAGACCATTGAGGGATGGATTCGCTTCTTCTCAGGGTCTGAGAAATTAAAGGACATGCATAGCCTCAGGCCCTCATTCTGAAAGCACTATCCATTCCTTATAAAATGACAAAAGAAGCAGCAAAGCCAACCTTTTATTTTCCCACCTTGGACTTCGATCTATTTAGTAATGCCATGACATTTCTATCAGGTTTCCTCCATAAGGCCCTTTCAGAACACAAATAAAAGAATGAATACAGGAGCTGAGCTTTCTCCCATTCAACTTTCAGCTCTGTTAGTTTTCAATACCAGAAATGTATTTAAAACTGGATAAGGTTTGTTAACTCTTATATACCACTGTCACTCATCCAGATAGAAAAGAATAAAACTATATATGTGATAAGATTTGCAATTCAAATCAAACCATTTCACTTTGAAAATATAGAGTGTTGTGGTTTGGGGAAGACAGGGAAGGCAGGAATAAAGTTTTAAATTTGCTGTTAGTAATAATATTGCTATTGGTATTCATGAAACTATATAATTTTGTATATCCTTTAGCAAATATTATAATAAAGGTTTTCTAATCAGATTATACTGTATATTTGATTCTATGCTTTATTAGCACATCAGCTTTTAGAAAAAGGAAGTATATTTCTGAGCGGATTTAGATTTTTAAAACCATGAAAGCCAAAGAAAGCTACCTCAGATTTTTCAAAATATTTGTGTATTTTAAGTCAGATGTTATAGACCTCATCCACATTTCATACAGCTTAGGAAATTCCAGTAAAGAAGCAGACAAAGAGAACTGAATGGGTGTAATTATAATCTTTTTATACACAAAACACAACACAACAAAATGAAGAACAAACTCTTTTCATAACAGTCAAACTAAATTTCACTGCCTGTCAGTCAGATAGCATTATTTTAATAATTCTATAAGAAGCTTACTCCAATGACTTCAACTTATTTTAACTTGAAAAATAAACAAAACACTTTTTTGAATAACATTGGCATCAAAATGCATTGGTTTTAATTTAAATTGAACTTAAGGGTTTTCTGAAATGAAAACATTATAATAAATGCTTCCAAGTTCTATGCTTTGAGTAGTGATTGTGTGATATATTACAGGTCTTTGGGAAAAAATGTTGAATCAAAGGAGATAATATGAATTCAGCACATGTCTACTGTGTAAATGTACTTAGGCTAGCTTCAGTGGTGGAAAATAAATTCCATCCCCAACCCCCACTCGTTTATAGATGAATCAGATACAGGAAATAGAGAAAAGCTTTGGCATTGTTTTGCTAAACCTCCCAAATCTAAGAACTATGCATATGGACCTATATGGGTGGTTCATAAGCAGCCAGCTTTATCTGCTTATTTTTCCCAGCCTGAGTTGATTTGCCTAGCAGCAGAACACCTGGATCAACAAGAGCCAATCAGATTCTTTCTCTCAAAGGTTTGGAGTTTTGATCTGCAGAGCAATATCTGGGTTATGATTTGTGTCTAAAACAGGCCTATGATGCTTCTATAAAAGCAAATATGGGATATTCTACAGCCAAGATCTCTAAAATAAGTCTTATTCCTACCCTTTTGGAAACTTAGTAGATCAGGTCCTCCCTGGAGTCTGTGAGGTTACACAATATTCTTTAAATAATCTTCCTAATTATGCTACCTCAAGTTAGTTCCTATTAACTGTGACTGAAAGAATATTAGCAGAAATTCTCTGTGTTTAACCTTTTCATTGATACACCTCTTTGTTTTTAATACCAAAGCTTTACAGAATCTTCAAACCTGTCAATACAATGTTTTGGGTGATGTTTATAGAGAAAAATATATATTACTCCCAAGTGATATATATTTTTAAAAACATTATATATAAGAAAAAAATTCTAGAGTTACATTCTAAATACAACTAATAGACTATTAGAGTCATGTATAGACATTTTCAAAAACATATCCAATGCCAAAAATGGGAATGTCCATCTCAGATGCGGCTGGTACTGAGATAGGTCATTACTCTATACAAAACCATCTTAACTGATACTCTGGTACTGAGATAGGTCATTACTCTATACAAAACCATCTTAACTGATACTCAGCAAGAAATGTTTTAAACATTTAACATTCTAATGTAAAGCTACCTCCTGACGTCTTAGTTACAGTTCTGGAACATGGTTGAAAGTTTTGCTTGATTACGAATTATACATTTTCCTGCTTAAAGTAAGTTGAAAATAGGTTTCATCCCCCACCCTTTGACTTCTTTTTTTTTCCTTTTTCCCCCCCCAGTTAGGAATTGCTTTGTAAACTTGAACAGGTAATTAATTCCCATCCCTAAGTTAGGAATTGCTTTGTAAACTTGAACAGGTAATTAATTCCCATCCCTAAATTTGCCTGCAGATACTGAAAGTCTCAGTCTATTGGATAAGATGACACAAATACAAAGTTAAATGTGGAGTGCCCCACAAGAAGGTAAAGATTAAAGCTATAGGGATTCAGATGAAACAGGAATTTATACCTGACATCATGTAAGAGATGTTTGTAAGCAAATCAAAAAGGTGAAGAATTGACACTAAGATTTTGAAGCTATTTGCATAGAGATGAGAGATAAAAGATTGCCAAAAAAGAGATTTTGTTAGAGAAAAGATAGTGTTCTTTGAGAAGCCTTTTGGATATACGATACTTAGTATATGTTAGTAGATCTTTGAAATCATGTGCTAACACATGTATGATATGTGGTTTTCTTAGAAAATGACCAAGGTCTTTATCAAATTACCCTTCCAACCCTCAGCTGAAAATTACACAATTTTTCAAGAAACTGTTATGATTATTGATTTTTTCAATTGTGCTTTCCATAAGAAATATGGAAAAGAAAGTTTAAGGTTATATAGGGAAATAACGATATTTTCCAGTGATGTTTGCGTCAAGACCACTTTCCTAGGGAAACACATCAACGGAATGCTCACATAAGCAAATTAATTATTATCACTGATTGAAAACATATAATCAACTCATTTTGAGAGGCAACAAAGACAAAGATAATCTGTAAGCCACTTGAGAAAAAGTAGTTTCCATACCAGAATGCTAGATCATAATCTGAGTGAAGAATTCTAACATACTAAAGAAAGAATATAGCAAATAAAAAAAATCTAAAATCTGTTTAGAAAAGAGAACCTAAAATTATTACAGATATAAATATTGGTTTGCCCCATCCCTTCTTAACCCTGTTCAGGAAGAAGCCAGTCTGATCAAGTCTGAGAACCAAATCTGTTCATCCTGATAGTTTATGTCCATAACTGCAGGACTTAGGCATTAGGTTGTTTTAACCTAATGCCTTTTAACATTTAAATCATATACCAATCTTTCTTAATCACATTTTACAATCACCAAAGAGCATTTTGATTTTGATTTAGCTTCCTGTGTAGCTTTTTCCAAATAATAAGAAGTATAAACCCCAATTCCTGTTAATTTTTGGTATTTAATTCTGGTTCCTGACACAGAACTCCAAAACCATTGTAACTTCCTGAGTGATAGGAGTCTCTGACATAGCGCTCCTAAATCCCTGGAGTTTCCTGGGTGATAGGAACATCTTTTGTTGTAATGAGGTGACAGTTGGCAGGCCCCTGGATAGGGGATGATCACTAGGAAGACCAAGATTAGAAGCTTGGAACTTTCAGCTCTACCCACCCCACTCCCACTCCTCTGCCATTCAGAGAGATAGAGGGCTGGAAAATGAGTTAATCATGTCTACATGATGAAGCCTCCTTAAAATCCTGAAATTATGGAATTTGGAGATATTCTGGTTTAGTGAATACATTCACATACTGGGAGGGTGGTGTACCCCAACTCCAGGGGGCCACAGGCTCCTATCCTTGGGACTCTTCCAAACTTTGCCCCTGTGACTCTTTACCTGACTACTCATTTGTGTCCTTTATCATATTCTTTATTATATAATAATCCAGGGGATGTAGGTGTTTTCCTGAGTTCTCTGAGCCTTTCTAGAAAAATATCAAACCCAAGGAGGGACTCATGGGAACCATAATGGATAGCCTGTTGGTCAGAAGTATAGGTGACCACCTGGGATTTGTGGCTGGTGTGTGAAGTGGAGTCAGTCTTATGGGCCTATGTCCTTAACCTATGGAATCTGGTGACTAACTCCAGGTAGATAGTGTCATCTACAATACTATAGAACTGAACTGAATTTTAGGACACCCAGTTAGTATCAGAATTGATCAGTGTAGGAAAAACAAAACAAAATAAAACATATCTAATCACAAAAGTGTTCTGAATGAGTAGTAGAGGAGAAACACAAGTGTTTCTTCATAAGCCTACAAGAAAAAAAAATGGCTAACTAGAGAATATAAGTTTTATTTATTTTAATAGTTTTATTTATTCCTAAAAATGAATAAATTGGTTATCTATTTACCATCTTCCACCATTTCAGACAATTATAAAAATGTAAAATTCTGAAAGATACAAAATTCTTAGACTCACATGAAAAGACAATATGGTCTGGAAAATAATAAAGCCAAAAATATATCAATGCACAAAAATGCAACCACATGGCCCATATAATGGACGGAAGTGAAGATGTAACATCATGGCACCAAGATGTGATCACAACAAAGAACAAAGTGCAATCATTTTATATCGCTCAAAGGAATAAGCAAACTGGTTGTTTGGAAGATCTGTTTTTGTTTTATTTGTTTTTCTGTTTCTAAGATCTGGAGTCAATTTTCCTCATGTATTATGATAAAGAGGAAACTCTCATGTGAGAGAACAGGTCTTTTTAACATCCGTGAAATAGGTATTCTGGTGAGCAAGTTTATATGATGCTTTTCTCTGACATGACTCAATGTAGGTCCATAGAATAATGTTGATGTAAGATGCAATAAAATGAATCTATAAAGATTTGAAACAGTCTTGACCATTTATGTTTTCTCAGATGGTTTTTTCTCATAAAAGTATATTTGTATTTCTAGAAAATGCCTGGATTTCAATTCTCCATAGTTATTGTTTTTTTAAATCAACAAAACAGTTGAAATTATAATCTCTGAATATTAACTATAGTGAGTAAATACTGTTTTTAATTAAATGCAATTCATTTCTTTGATGAATGCAGAGTAAAGGCTCTTTTATGAAAACTGTAAAATCCTAATTTCAAAATTTGCTTCAATGTGTCTAAGTTATTATGATTTACTCTTTATTGTAGACACTACTAGTAATCATCAATATTTGGTTTCCTTTTCCTTCTTGGATATAAGTGAAGACTATACTTTAGTCTCTATAGTATATATATATAACTCTTCATAGTTAGCTGGGCAGTGTGACCAGTTTAGGCCAATGAAACATGAAAACATGATATAAGGCACTTCTTAAATAAGTCAGTATAACCCCTTGTAGAGTTCTTAGCTTCCCTTCTTCCTCCACTGAAACAAAAGTATTGATTTCATGTTGAGATGGCAAAGCCACTAGGATAGAATAAAAACATCTTGGATCATAAAGTTATTCATATCAGAGAGCTGCCGTGGAGAGTGTAGAACTGTGTGGATTATGTGTAAATGATAAACTTTTATTGTGTTAACCCCTAAAATTTGGGAGTTACACGTCACTGCAACAAAGCGTAGTTTATCCTAATATATCTTCCTATACAGCTTGGCAGGAAACTTGACTCTTTCTCTTTTAATTAGTATTTTAAGTAACAAGTAATAAATTGACATTCTGGTTTTGTTGTTTGTAAGTTTTACCAAGTCACTGAACATTCATTGAGTGGTTATTATATGCCAGGTGCTGAACTGAAGAGAAAAGATAATTTCTGATTTTGGGTGATCACAATCACAGAAGCAGGAAAAAAAATATTTATATGGAATTAAAATTCTGTTTGGTAAGAGAAATGATAGAGATATAAAAAAAACTCATTCTGAGGAAAGACAACTATTCTGAAGAAGTAGATGGGGTATCATTCTATGTGAACTTGAAATTGAAATTTTGTAGACTAGTAGATTGTATTAGTCACATACATATTTACATTATACATATCACATGCCCCAAATAAATAAATATACAATAGAGGGCATAGTCTAAAATATAAGTTGTAAATTTACATAGTACCAAATTCTATTTTTCAGATTTGCATAAAATAAAATTAAAAGCTTGCTAAAAGTTTTTGCTCCTAATTTCCATCTGCAGGTGAGGAAAGGATTTCCTTGCACCAAACAAGCAATTCTCCAGACACCAGCAGGATGTCCTATAATTCTGATTCTATCTACGTGGAAAGGAGTCTGCCCCTTCCCCCAACTTCATATGTTAATTTTAAGTCTATATTTGTCACCTGTGCTTCTGACCAACTGGCTATAGACTGGAGGGAGGTTCCAATGACGCCTCTTTAGGTTTCTTTAATTTGCTAGAACAGTTCACAGAATTCAGAGAAACATTTTACCTACAGGAATCTCAGGTTATTGTAAAAAGATATTGCTCATGAACAGCCAGATGGAAGAGATGCATATATCAAGGTATGGGAAAATGGTGTGAAGTATCCTTGTGCTCTCACGGTGCACCAAATTCCCCAAATAACCACACGTTCAGCAGTTTTAAAGCTCTCCAAACTCCATCCTTTTGGGTTATTATGGAGGCTTTAATAATTGGCCACAGGAAACTGATTCAACCTCTAGCCCCTCTCCCCTTCCCAGAGGTCAGGGGGGTGGGATTAGAAGTTCCAATCTTCTAATCACATTGTTGGTTCTCCTGGCAACCAGCCCCTATCCTAATACAGGGTCCAAAATTCACCTCATTAACATAACAAAAGACACCTTTGTTGCTCTCAACATTTAGGAAAGTCCAAGAATTTTAGGTGCTCTATGCCAGGAACAACAGACAAAGACCAAATATCTGTTTCACAATATCACAACCACCAAGGCTCCTTTATGGCTATTTGTGGCCATGCAACTAAGCTGTAATGAAGAGAAGTGAACAAAATAATGTATGTAAATTCTGGATTGTACCATTAAAAGGAACTTGCTTGTCCATAATTTCTCATTCCAATAGTTTAGAATAAAGACACAGTGTTGGTAAGTCATCTTTGACCATGACAATGAGGAAAATATAGGATATTTAGGAGTCACAGATAGAATATACCTGTGTCTGTAGGTGGAGAAGGTTTTGTCCTTTCCACTTGAGCTGTTTACCATCTCAAATCCTTATGTAGTATAGCATAGCCCCTTCCTCTTTGTACTTCTTGGGCATGGGCTTACCTACAGAGAAAATATTCTTATTTGTCCTAATCGGTTAGCCAGTGAGGACAGTGATTTCTCAGCCTTGCTTATGTAAACATGTATAAATTTGAAGTTTAGTATTTAGAAATACTTGCACACTGCAATTAGCCTCTTCTTCAAATAACTAGGTTGTTCATACACTTAATAAGTTTGCATGTGGGTTTCCCCTTTCGGAAACTCCAGGTGCAACATTTGTTAAGTGTGAACATCATTATCTGTCTACACCAGGAAATATTTCCATCTACACCATTTTCTTCCTCTAGAAAAGTAAAAGATTCCTTTGAGAAAAAAATGAAATGTGAATACATCCAATGAAATTGTCAGTGAACATACATATACTTTTTACTAAACATGAAACATGCAATATTCAACACATAAAAAATTATGCACCATACACTAAATTCAGGGCCGATGCTTAGCAGAACTGGAGGATAAAGATAACCTTGGTTAGTCGTAATGGAATTCTTTTTCCTGCCTATAGTGTCTGAAGTTACTTTTTTATGACCCCACTAAGATTGCTTTGTAATTAGAGTTGAAAGAAGGCTTATTCATTTGATGTCTGGCTGCATTATAGAATCTGATTTGCATAAAAGCTTATAACAGTGCTTCCCTCTCCCAATATAGAAACCATTCTGTATTAGGAGAGACTTTTCCATTCAAATCTGTGACTAAAAGCACATGTTTACATATATATCTCTTTCTATTTTCTTGTTTCACATTTTCCTTTTTTCCCACAAGATGAGAATAATATATTTCTAAGACTGATATACTGTAGCCACAGCTCTTTTATACAATACTAAGAATTTCATTTACTAAGTATTTTTCTTGGAGTTTCTCAATCATTACCATTTTTAAATCAACAAAAGAACATAGCTACTTTTCCTTCTCAGGTGTCACATTGGAAAATAAATTTGTTTACAGGCAATAATAGACATTATAGTTATGGAAATGAGAGATAATGAGGGATGATAAATACTCTAATACTAATATGAAGTCTCAGAATATTCCACTCTTTAATGTCAGGAACATATTTTATGTAGTATGTATGAAAATGCTTTATGTAGCAAAAAAAAATGCTATTTTTGATCCATGTAAAATATTAATGTTACTGTATTTCCTTTCTATTGCAACATAAACAGATAATATAAAGATAATTATTTTACAGTAATATACTTTTTGTGTGTGAAGTGTGGAATATAAAATGCCATTTATGCATATTTAGCTGTCTATATTCTTTTATGAAAGTAATTTATCCAGTGATCAACAGCATTTAATGAGCACTACTATTCCATAGACACTGATTTGAACACTGAAGATGTAGCTTTGAACAAGAAAGTAGAACACATATATCTTGTGGAATTTATTTTCTAAGGGAATATGGGCAACTAACTTCAGATAAGGAAACGTGGTCTTAATAAAATAAAACAGGGCAATAGAGCCAGTAGATAGGTATGTTAGTTTAGATAGGATTGGGAAATACTTTCAGAGGAAGAGATATTTGAGCTGAGACCTGAATGATGAAAGAAAAGCAACTATGAGAAAATCTCTGGGAAATGCATTTCCAGGCACAGAGAACAGCAAGTGTCAACACCCAGGATAAGCTTGTGCCTATGAGGAAATCAAAGAAGACCAATAGGTGATGCATTGCAGCTGAAGTGGAGATGAAGTCAAATCAATAGGCATGAAGCAAACCAAGGAAGAGAGCTTACAGACTACAGAATAGGTTTTGGATTTTATTCTATGAGTCTCTAAAAGCAGAGCAGTGGTATGACCTAAAGTACAGCTTTAAAGTTTTGTTCTGGATAATGTGGAGAAGTTATTGATGAGAATTGTATAAAAATATGCCAGCAATAAAAACAAATAATGTATATATGAGAATACTCCTGTGCTCAAGAGTTGAGAGTAGATTTGCCCATACCACTGAAACAATGAAAAAAAACTAAACAAAATATAGGAAACAATGGTTTTTTAAGACATTGGACATGAGGTAATGAAGGGCAGTCATACCTGAGAGATAATGGGGTAAGCCCTATAATTGCTCATGCTAAGTTTACAGTCTTGAGAGAGGCTTCAGTGCAGAAGAAAAGCAGGTGGGGCACCATGGATTCCATTGGTAAAGAGACAGAGCTGATATGGGAAGAACAAGCTTATTACAATTTGCAGGACAGAGCACAAAAGAGAACAAAAGTGGACAGAGAGAAAACTCTGGAAGTCTACAGAGGATACACTCAAGTATTAAGCAGAGCACAAATCAGTATATGTGAGAAAGAAAACCCCCAAGGCTGTAGGAAGAATCACCTCAAAGGATTTGAAATCACAATAGCCAGCCCTCACTGAGAGCCAAGAATAGTGCCTATTTGTTTGTTTCCAGTTTTCATTTAACTTCTAGTTAGTTAGCATATAGTGTAATACTAGTTTCAGGAGTGGAATTTAGTGATTCATCACCTATAACACCCAGTGCTCATCACAAGTACCTTTCTTAATGATGGCCATCACCCATTCACCACATCCCCTACCCACCTCCCCTCCAGCAACTGTGTTTGTTCCCTCTCTCTCTCTCTCTCACACACATATACACACATATACACATATGTATCAGAGATGATCCTTGATTAAGCCTTCAGTAGTCTAAAATCATTCTCAAGAATATATTCATTTTTTCCAGGGTTCAGACTGGCAAATTAAATGTATGATTGGGACCATCACCTCTAAAATCCCTACTTTCTTTAATTCATTAATAGTGGTGTTAATTTCTGCTATCCCACCCCCTTCTCTGCCCTTGAGATGTAATATTTCATTTTCATTACTATCTTGGTTGGGGGAGGGCAGTTTCCTAGGTTTCCACTTGGCCTTACCTACTGTGAGTACTCTTCTCTAAAGGCTAAGGATGTGGGGGATTATTCTAATTGCAAAATATAGGAATTCAAATTACAAACTTGGGTATTGGAGAAAGGAACATTTGGTCACTGCTAGTTGTCGCTGTGTCCTGGACTTTTGCCATGACTCCATTTATTATAGGGTTCCAGTAAGCTCCAACTTTATGCCATGATGATGCCTTAATGTCTACTCAGACCCCAGTTCTCCAGCTGTTTGGTATTCCTCCTACCTCACTGTACAGTGACCTGGGTAAATGGTCAGAGCTTCCTTTGAGGGAAGGACTGAGGGAATCATTACAGTATGTAATTGCTGCAAGGTTCTTTCTTCTAGGGACCAGGCCATTTTGTTAGCCAATGGGTTCCAGATTTGAAAACTGCCTCAGGGAAATGAACCAAGAGCTTGTTACTTTTTATTGAAGCAATTGCCCTCATCCCTCTGCTCCCGTATCTTTGCCTTTTCTGGTTATAGATGCTAAGTAGCACCCTTCTCGACAGCGCATCTGTTTTGTCCCTAGGGATGCTATGCTCTATTAACCATCTCCACAACTCCCTTGCCGTCTTCTGACCTTGGCGTCTTCTGACTTTGCCTTGCAATTATTATAATTGCAGCTCTCCTGGCTTCTGGTGATTAAATAGTGCCACCTGGCTTCTGTTGGTGGGGAGCATCATTCCCATGTAAGTTAATGAGCTCAGCTCTGTGGCAATGCAACTATCTTCAGCTCAGCCTGGAGAGGCAAACTGCCAGTCAACTTCTTTGCAATCCCCAGCTTCTTTATGAGAATGAGGTGAATTTCACGTCTCCCCAGAGCATGCCTAGTGCCCTTGGTGAATGGTATGTCCTTGCATCCCTTCTATGGAACCTAGCCTTCATGTGGGTCTCCTTGCCTTTCTTATACATCCATTCTAGCATATACACTGACCTTGGCCCCTGTCTTTCCTTCTCTTCCATCTGTTAGGTAACTCAGGCATTTTCACTTCACAGAGCACAGGCATTATTTTTTCCCCAACTCTGAAAATCACCCTAGAAGGGAGTTAGCTCCATTCCCTAGGGTCTTTTCCAGGGTGTTAAACTCTGTGTACCCAAAACAGTGAGCCCAAGTGAATAAATTCTTCTTTGTCCAGTCTCACATTCTAACCCCCTTAAGTAACCATGCTCAAATTCCAACCCTAAGAGTGTTTTCTTGGATCCTTTTTGTACAAGCTAAATCTTCTTAAAACTATTTGGTTGTGTGGTCTGTTTCATCACTTATGGGCCCAGCACCTCTCCAGGCGGGGGTAAGAAGGGTTATAGCACTGGAAAAAGCCAGAAAAGGTATTAAGAGAAGCTCCTGAGGGGTTCATCTGTTACATGGCAAGGGGTAGAGGGTGACCTAAAACATCGTTCAGTGTGGTAGAAATGCTAACTCTTAATGAGAGGAGGGTGGGCCACGTCTGTAAACCTAGGGGATTTGAGGGGGTCTGCAAACATCCCCAGGTACATACATCCAGACCTCCCCGTCTTATGCTGCAGGATCCCACGTATTTCCTAGCAAGGCTTTGAGCTTTGCATAGCACTTTGAGCCTATTAGTCAGGGTTCTCTAGAGAAACAGAACCAGTAGGGCATACAGATGCATCTGTCTATTTATGGATGGAGACATTTATTATGGCAAATCAACTCATGCAGTTATGGAGGAAGAGAAGTCCCACCATCTGCTGTTTGCAGCCTAGAGACACAGGAGAGCCAGTTACTTTATTGTGAGTCCTGAGAACCAGGGGAGCTAATGATGTAGGTTCCAGTACAGGTATGAAAGCCTGGCAAGCAGGGATGCTGGGTGAAAGCAGTCAATGTCTCAGCTGAAACAATCAGGTGGGAAGGGGTGAAATACTCCTTCCTCCACCTTTTGTTCTGTTCAGGCCCTCAACAGATTGGATGATGTCCACCACACTGAGAGAACAATCTACATACTAACTGAAATGTTGCTCTCTTTCAGAAGCATCCCCACAGAGACACCTAGAAATGATGTGTAATTTGGGCACCTTGTGGCCAATCTAGTCGACATACAAAATTAACCATCACACTGAACATACAAAAATCTTTGGAATCTGTTACAATAGTTTTGCCTCCTCCTCAGTAATATTTGTCTTTCCACACGAAATCTTTAGTCCCTGAGATGACACCTTTCTGCTAGGGACTATCTGTGCCCTAACTACCCACCAGGATGGAATCTTGTCTGCTCACTGGTGAGTGGGCCAGTTCCAAATCCCCATCTTATTGCCTGCTTTCTGTTTTATCAAGAACTTTTCCAAGCTCCTACCATGACCTTTCTATATCTACTATCCACACTGGCACACATATACTCTCTCTACCTTTTACTCTATAGGAACTCTCAGTACTTCTAAGTAAAGCCAATCCCCCCACTTTGACTAGATTCTGTCCCTTCCCACCTCCTTAGATACCACTCCAGCATCTTCCTTGTCTATCCTGCATCATCAATTTGTTACCATATCTGCATTCATCACTTTTTGTTGTTTACATTGTTAACAGATTATACTCAATCACCATAAATACTCAGATGGCTGCAAAGCCTCCTACATTTTCTCCCTAATTCCTCCTTCCCACCATCCCCAATGTATTCTCAACACAGAATCCGGAGGGAATCTTGTAAAATTTGAGTCAGATAATGGCACTCTTCTGATCTAAGTTCTCTAGTGTCTCCCATCTCAGTAGGCAAAATCTTACAATTCTCTGCAAGGATTTCCATGATGTGGTGGTCCATTATATTTCTGAACTCATCCCCTAGTATGCTTCTCCTCACTCTACTTTTTTTTTTTTTAAGATTTTTTTTTTAATGTTTTATTTATTTCTAGGAGAGAGAGACAGACAGACAGCGTGAGCAGGGGAGGGTCAGAGAGAGAGAGGGAGTCACAGACTGAACAGGCTCCAGGCTCTGAGCTGGCAGTCAGCACAGAGCCCGACGTGGGGCTCGAACCCACCAACCGCGAGATCATGACCTAAGCGAAAGTTGGACGCTTAACCGACTAAGCCACCCAGGCGCCCCTCTCCTCACTCTACTTCTGTTGCATTTTCTCTTTTGCATATTCTTGATTATGTCAAGTGTCCACCTTAAGAATTAGCACCAGCTGTTCCCTCCATATGGAATATCCTCCCCTCATTCCTTTCCAATGTTTGTTCAAATGTCACCTTTTCATAAAGATACATCCTGACACTCCATTTGGAATTGCAACACCACTCTTATCATTAGCTTGTTTCATCTTTTTCCCGTAAGACTTCTCATTTTCTAACATATGATATACTTTACTAATTGATTACATGTATTCTTTATTTTCTGCCCAATCTGAAGAGAATATAAGCTCTGAAAATGACATTTAATATGAAATGTGAATGAACAATTAAAAAGTACATTACAGGTAAAAGTGCCAATGTCAAATCCCTAAGGGAAAATGGGCTAGCTATTTTTGAGGAACCCAAGGTCAACACAATGAGGAGTTAGTAGGACAAAGTTTGCTCAAGAGTGAGAGGTTTTCTGGAATGTGCAATTTCTTCAGGCTTAAAATGAGAACAGTTTCAGGCAAGCTTTGGCCTTGGTCACTGTTATAGGCAGAATTCTAAGATATCTCCTGAGATTCCCATCCTATGATGTATGCACACCTTCTCTCAATTATTCAGTCAAATGCTAAAGTAGCTGATGCTGTGAATTCCCCAATCAGTTGACTCTAAGAGACAGTACATTAGAAAAGCCTGAGCCAACTCATTGGCTTCTTAAAAGAATCTAGAAAGGTTTTAAGCAACATAGGTTTTCTTACCAACCTGAAAGGAAGAGAGCGAGCAACCAAAAGCCAGCAAGCAGCCATGTTATGAACTGCCTATGCAGGAGTCCCATGGATAAGAACTGAAAGTGGCTTCTAGCAGCTGTGAGTAACCCCATGCTCTAGCCAGCAACAAACGGGGAACTAGGTCCTATAAGCACAGAGTCTAAATTCTGCCAACAATTTGAATGAATTTGATAGAGAACAGAGCTCCAGCCTCTACCTTTATTTCAGCTTTGTGAAGACCTGGGCTGTGAGCCTAGTTATGTCATTCTGAGACTTCTGAACTACTGAAATGGTAAAGTAATAAGTGGGTATTGTTTTAAGCACCTAAATTTGTGGTAACTTGTTACACTAATATAGTGTCCTGAAGCAAGGAGGAGTTTTTGAGAGGCAGACTCTTGTAATGTAGTTTTTGGTTTTGTTTTTTACATCAGAAGAAAGAGTTCGTGTTTTATTCTCATTGCTAGGAGAAGATAAAAGATTTTTTTTTAAACTGAGAGGTGCAAGATGAAATATTTTTGCTGGTATGCCCATGACCATTGGATCCTTAAAAATACTACTGATGTGGGGCACCTGGGTGGCTTAGTGGGTTAAGCATCCGACTTTCACTTAGGTCATGATCTCGCGGTTCGTGGGTTCGAGCCCCACGTCCGGCTCTGTGCTGACTGCCAGCTCAGAGCCTGGCGCCTGTTTCAGATTCTGTGTCTCTCTCTCTCTCTCTCTGACCTTCACCTGCTCACGCTGTCTCTCTCTCTCTCCTAGAAATAAATAAAAATATATATAAAAAAATACTACTGATGTGGCAGATGAACCCTCATCAAGTTTATCTGTTAATTAACCTCTATTAATACATGTGTCTCTACAAAGCTCCTTTGTGAATCAATGTAATATTCTACCGCCCAGGTAGTTCAGATCTTTTTTGGACTCGATTATGACACACCACTCAGGAGTTAATGTAGCCCTGGGACAGAACTGTAAATGTATTCTGTTGTCTGTTCCCTATGATTTTGAAGTTTTAATGAGACTCTTTTACTGATAGTGTTATGAATAGAAAAGAATACATTCACCAAATCAGTAGTTATATGCCATTTCCAGAAGACTCTATTATCTATCTAGAAAATATACTATATCTTACAAGGTGGCTGCAGTTGGACCTATTACTTGGTTAAGTTTGTAATGGTCTGTTTTTATTCTACAGTATCTTGCTAATGTAAGTATGAAATAGATGAAATAGAGATGTGTAGGAACCTATATTCCTGAATTTTTAAAATCCTTAATGGGAACACAAATTTCCATCCCTCTCCTTCTCTAAGGCAAAACTGTTTTTGATATATTCTACTGCCTGAGGGTGGGTTTGGGCATTTTCAGATGCTGTCACTGGCTTTCAGGTGTCTTGTTAGTTGATCCCAGGTTTTTCTTCTCTTCTCTTAAAGGGTACATTGAGTTTAGCCCAGTTTAATGTTAGTTTTCTCAATTTTACTATTTTCTCCATATGTTTCAAACAACTGACAAATTGTGCATTCCTTCCCATTGGCACTTAATTATGATTCACAAGAGAAATTTTAACAACTTGGACTAATGCCTTGTGCCAAGGAATATCCTGTGGTTACCTATCAAAGGTTATGATAGGTCTTTGATGTCAGCTAGTGACAAATGATCCCGCTCTGAAACCCATCTAATTGCCTGCTTTCTTGGACGATTCTTATTATCAACTGTCTGGGTTTGGGTCTGTAGGAACCAGACTCTGAGATGAAGTTAAATGTGCAGATATTTTCTAGGGAACAGTCCTAGAAATTAATACTTTTGGAAGGTAGGTAAAAGAGGCAGTGTTGGATGGAAGAAGACGAGCAGTAACAAATGTCTGATAGTTCAGCCTGACCAAATGGAGCTCTGAAGATAATAGTAGCCATTTAGAGTATCCATTAAAGCAGCTATCATTGATTACTATTGGTTACCACTGAATACGTTCTAGGTAAGCAGAGATTTATTTGATGTTTACATTAGTCATTTTAAATGACTCATTAGTTCAGATGGCTGGGTATTTTCACTCTTGCCTCCAGCAATCTCTGGATATAGTTCACTTTAGCAGTGATGTGACCTTGGATAAGACAGCTCTCTGTAGCGGAGGCAATCCCTACAAGGGTTGACAGATGAAGATTGTCTGCTGATAACAATTTCTGCAGCCAGAGCAACAAATTCTTCCATGAAATGATACCTTGACAGTCGTTCTCTTTGTCCATCAAAACTACTGTCATTATCCTATGTTACCAATAGGCACTTTTTGAGTTTGTTTTTTCCCCACTTCTTCACATCAGTCATTTTAATGAACAATCAGTACAAAACATAAAGTAGGGATGTCTCTGTGACCTTCGAGTCTCAGCCTGACTGGCACAGATATCGAGACATGCGTAACCGCACCTTGATAATGATCGTATGACTCAGCACTTCTGATCCTGATGTGAGGCGTGGAGATGTGTGCAAGGGATGCTATGTTGTTCTCTGGGTGGTCCAATGCTCATGGAAGTTTCTGAGAATAGGTTCAAGACCCAGAGACTAGGCAGCTCTTCACTTGAGGTCTCCTAGGATCAGAAGGCTCTACCAAGTGCCTTTTGCAGAGACAGCCCTACACTGCTCTCTCCCTAGTCAGACTTGGCCTGGGGTCCAAGAGGCTGGGAGAGCAAGTGGTGTGTTTCTTTACCTTTCTAGTGGCAGTAGGCAGTAGTGGGGGTAGGGTGGGAGAAGGTCTCTGCTTGGTAGCCTCGTGGCAAAGAGACTGGAAGAATGGATTCACTGTCAAGGGTTTCCAAAACTGAGCATCAATGGGAGCATGAGTGCTGCTGGTGTGGCTTCTGATTAAGGTAGCTGCAGCTATGTGGCTGCTATAAGTCTTACTGCAACCAGCTAGACCTTCTGCAGTCAACACCAAGAGGAGGGCCCCTTTTGGTATGGGGTTCACTCTGGTACTCAGCTGTGGAATTTGTCCTGGGGAAGAGGCATGCAGGGAGGCATGTGGCTACTGCCCATGGATTCATTATCTGGGTGTCTTCTGACATGAGGTCTCACTACTCTCTACTTAGGAGTTTCTTTTTTTTTTTTTTCTTCTTCTTCTCATAAAGTATGTGCTTTGGGAGCTTGAGCTATTCACACCACTACCAACATCTTTTAATATATTCATCTCTGCACTGAGTCATCAATATTGAACCTCTCACTCTATCAAGAAAGGACATAGCTTTCCCTCTAGAGCCCAGGCCTTTCAAAGTGGAGGAACATGTTTATTTTTTTTATTTTATTATGGCAGTTTGAAATCAGACTATGACCAGATACCTGAGTTATGTCTTCTTTAATATTTCATGATAGTTATGAGTCCTAAAGATTTTCTGGCATCTAGTAGGCTCGTTTGTCCACAGCAAGGACAAGAACACTAGGGGGAACTATTGCTTGATCTTGAAGATTAGGATATTAAGTCTCTATCCATACGCTAGCCATAAAATGGATACAGTCCAAAAACTATTGTTAATATAGAATACATTTTGGAGATCTGTCATTTCACTATGACGTGGGTAAAACTTTTAGCCAAATACGATGAATGGAGGAATCTCTGTTCTCTCCTGTCCACTTACCATTTTTACACTGTGCTGGTTTGTATCAGAATTAATATTAGATGGATTAAGTGTTTCCTACTAACAACACACATTTATTTTCTCTGACAATAACTAATTAGATGCCAAGAACAGAATTTTTCTCACCTGAATGTCTATTATTCTAAAAACATTTGTTCCTAATTTGCTAATACAAATAATTCTGATGGGCTTCAAGGAGACCTGTGTCCTGTTTCTTCTTTTCAGGTTCTCTTCTAGCATGAATAGAAAAGAGTTCCTGGTGCTGAGGGTGGGGGCGGGGGGAAAACCCTGAAGTTGCAATTATAAATCTATACAAATGAAAATTTCTTTTTTCTTGTTGTTTAGATTTATAAAATAAACATAAAACTGTTAATGGAATGCTCTATAACTATCAAAATAATCCACTATATATTAGTAGCTATTGAACTATAGGGAAGAACTACAAGACTGCAATTCTGTAGGATTGGGTGGGGTAGAACTGGTATTTTTAGCAACCATGGTACATAATTTTGACGTGAGTGGTGAGCAGTCATTACTTAGGGTTATGACAAAAGGCTTTTATGTTCATAAATTGGTTGATAGAAGAAAGGAATTTTGGCAAGAAATTGTGTATAACATCATAATCTCAAAGATGATAAACTAGAATTTCAAAGTCCTTCACCTTGAAGTCACTCCCAGGACCCAAGCCAATGCTGTTTCCATAATCACCTTGTAAGAAGCATGTCATCAAATAGACTCAAGGTTGGTTTGACAGAATTCAGATCCAAAGACTTAACTGAATTCAGTAAGTTTTACTATGATGCTGATGAAAAATTTGAATCCTTTGCACTTTAATTACTGTGTGATTATGAGGTGACTTGGGTAGCTTATTCAATTTAAGTCTCTGACTTCAGCCCAGGTCATGATCTCATAGTTTGTGAGTTCCAACCCAGCAGGAGTTGCTGTGCTGACAGCTCAGAGCCAGGAGCCTGCTTCAGATCTGTCTTCCTCTCTTTCTTCCCCTCCCCTGCTTGCACTCCATGTCTGTCTGTGTGTGTCTCTCTCCCTCAAGAATAAATAAACATTAAATTGTTTACATCTTTCATTACTGTGTGATTATGTTGATAGAAACATATTACATAGGTTCTTGGGGCGCCTGGGTGGCTTAGTCGGTTAAGCGTCCGACTTTCGCTTAGGTCATGATCTCGCGGTCGTGGGTTCGGGCCCCGCGTCGGGCTCTGTGCTGACTGCCAGCTCAGAGCCTGGAGCCTGTTTCAGTCTGTGACTCCTTCTCTCTCTGACCCTCCCCTGCTCACGCTGTTTCTCTCTCTCTCCTAGAAATAAAAAAGAAAAAAAAATTAAAAAAAAAAAAGAAACATATTACATAGGTTCTTAATTTTCTTTTTTTTTAATTTTTAACGTTTATTTATTTTTGGGAGAGACACAGAGTGTGAGCGGGGGAGGGTCAGAGAGAGAGGGAGACACAGAATCTGAAGTAAGCTCCAGGCTCTGAGCTCTGAGCTGTTAGCACAGAGCCTGACATGGGGCTCAAACCCACAGCTATGGAACATGACCTGAGCTGAAATTGGCTGCTTAACCGACTGAGCCAGCCAGGTGCCCTGAGATTCTTAATTTTCTAAGAGATACTTTGATAGGCAGAAATATCATTACGTGTCTCCATAGAATTTTGCACGTGAAAAAATCTTGCTATATGCATTCTTTAGTAACCTCTTGGAGATATCAATAGAAGTGCCTTACTTGCAACATGAAAGCTTGAGATAATATATAGATGTAAGATTCCAACTATATCAACCCAAATCTGCTTGGATTGTGTATGTCCTCTCTAGAGATCCTAAAGAATTTTTAAAGATGCAAAGACAATTTATCCTTCTTTTCAACTTATATCCTGGTAGATACTGTGGTTTCTCTGGATAGACACTGAAATATAGTTATAACATATGGACCATGTGCATTTCTAATTAAAATGTTCAATGTCAAGTACTAGAGATTCTTCTTTTCATAAATTACTTTGCATTTTTCTTGGTTTTCCAAGATGAGAATTTTTGGAAAACATTATTTGAGTATTCCTTTCATTGAGGAATCCTACTTTTGGCCCAAAGTTGTTCTTATTGCTGTTAATTCTTGGCTTATACTAAAAGTAGGAAAGTCTAATTTGCTCAGCAGTACTATTTATGAATCTGGTAGAAAAAAAAGTAGGCAGTAAACCATGCTGGCATAATAGAGAATAGAGTAAGCAGAGTGGTGAAAGAATGAGAAGTAGGCAAACTGGGCTATTTTAGAATTTAAAAAAATCATGAAATTATAATAGATTTAATATAGACTTGATTTTGATTTACATATTTATAATGTGACATAGAAAAAAAGTCACTTAAAATACTTATTTAGATGTGAGTTCTCAACCTTTTATGCTTTGTATCTTTTCAACCTGGCTATTTCCGAGGAAAGAATTCTAACAAAATGCTTATAACCATATCCTTCTTCTAGAAATGTAGCCATTTATGTTGTTTACAGCAGTTTGTGTGGACATAAAAATTGGAGTGGCAACTTTGAGTGTAAATTGTAATGCAAATTCTTAGTAATTTTTACAAAACCTTTTTGTTTTACTTAAGCAAACAGTAGTGTATTCCACTATAGTAAGAGAGGAATGGGAGTTGAGAAAGGAGGGACAAGGTTTAGGAATGTGGTGAAGGATAAGCTGAAGCCCAGAAACAGGGAGCAAGTTCAGGGCAGCCAGGAAGGGGTGATGGCTCAGAGATGGACTGAAAATTGTGTCTCATTCCTTACTTACAGTAAAAGTGTATTTAAAGTTTTAGCTTAAGGTTTATTAACATTTCCCAACTCAAAAGAGTAACATTAATTTTTTTTTTCTCCTGGCTTTGACTGAAAATATAGATGCCTGTTTCAGCTTGAAGGTTGGCAAATAAGAACTTGATTTTCCTTCCTCTTCACTTTGTTGTATCCTATCCTTTTCCAGGGATCAGTTTGTTTATTTTTTAAAGTTTATTCATATGAAAGAGAGAGCAAGAAGGGGAAAGCAGAGAGAGAGAGAGAGAGAGAGAGAGAGAGAGAGAGAGAATCTCAAGCAGGCTCTGCACTGTCAGCAGAGGCCAAAGTGGAGCTTGAACTCTTGAACCACAAGGTCATGATCCTAGCTGAAGTCCCTTCCCCCACCCTAGGGATCAGTTTGTTTATTTAAAAAAATTATAATGTTTATTTTTGAGAGAGAAAGAGACAGCACACAAGCAGGGAAGGAAAAAAGAGAGAAAGAGGAAGACACAGAATCCAAAACAGGCTCCAAGCTCTGAGCTGTCAGCACAGAACCTGACGTGGGGCTCCAACTCACAAACCACAAGATCATGACCTGAGCAGAAGTGGAATGCTTAACCAACTGAGCCACTCAGGTGGCTCCCCAGGAATCAGCTTAAATGTCACTTCCTTAATTCCTAAAGTATGTAATATTCCAGTAATATATATCCATACTGCAATGTATTTTTGTTGGCATGAAGATCATCACATTTCTTTTAAATTGATTGCTTAATGATCATTCTTTATACATTGAAAGCTATAAAAAGGCCCTTTACCAAACAGAGTAGGTGGCCAATAAATATTATTGCATTGTCTATAGTGGGATGCTCTTCTCTCTTTTCTCACTGAGGATTTCTCTTTCCTACATGGCCCCAAATTTCAGACATTGCAATTCTACAATTCATTTTGCTTGTTTGTTTTGGTTAAACCAATTTGTCCAAAAAATATATGCTACAAAAATAGCTTTAAAAGGTATTCTAGGAAGAAAAAAAAATACCAGAGCTAAATAGGTATGGAAAATGTTGTATAGTAGCTAGAATTTTTTTAATTAAATGTACTCTAAGCTGTCAAAAGCTCTACATGTTGAAATGAAACCACTGAACGTTTAATCCACTATTGTATAGGCTTATTACACCGAAAGCCCATTCTCCATGACTTCTTTGTAACATGTTACAGAAAAATTATGTCACACAATATCATTTTGGAGAAGGGTTGAGTTAAACAACATCATTTACCTATTGATTTGGATCAAGAATCTTTTCCATCACCACACATAAGTATCCAGTAATCAGAATCTGGATACTAACCCCATTTCTTCTTCTTTTTTTAAAAAATGTAAATCCAAGTTAACATATAGTGTAATAGAGCTTTCAGGAGTAGAATTTAATGATTCATCACATATATACATATAACACCCAGTGCTCATCCCAACAAGCGCTTTCCTTAATGCCTATTACCTATATATCCCATACCCACACCCAACACCCCTCCAGCAACTCTGTGTGTTCTCAATATTGAAGTCTCTTATAGCCTCACTGAGGCCATGTAAGAAAGAGAAGCCCTCAGTGAGTAATGAGAGAAGAACATCCCACTATAGGCAATGCAACAAATATTCATTAATCACCTACTCTGTTCTCAGTAGTTAAGTCTCCTTCTCTGTTTTTATCTTCTTTTTCCTTCCCTTCTCCTATATTCATCTGTTTTGTTTCTTAAATATTATCTCAATTAGAAAAACTGTACTTTTCTCAATTTAACTTGAAATATTTCAATAGTATGTGTAAATCAATGTATATTTAAACTGGGTATGTGTGTCACTCTTTGGTAATGAAAACAGGAAAAAAATAACACACATTATTTTGTTTTTCCTCTTTTTTTTTATAGTTTATTGTCAAGTTGGTTTACATATAACACCCAGTGCTCATCCCCCAACAAGTGCCCTCTTCCATGCCCATCACCCTCCTTCGCCTCTCCCCCACCTCCCCTCAGCCCTCAGTTTGTTCTCAACATTCAAGAGTCTTTCATGATTTGACTCCCTCCCTCTCCCCACCTATTTTTCCCCTTCTTTTCCCACTTTGTACTCCATTAAGTTCCTCCTAATCCACCTATATGTGCAAACATATGGTATTAGTCCTTCTCTGCCTGACGTATTTCGTTCAGCATAACACCTTCAAGTTCCATCCATGTTGCTACACATGGCCAGATTTCCTTCTTTCTCATTGCCATGTAGTATTCCATGGTATAGATAAACCACATCTTCTTGATCCATTCATCAGTTGACGGACACTTAGGCTCTTTCCATGTTTTGGCTGTTGTTGGGAGTGCTGCTATGAACATTGGGGTCCATGTGCCCCTATGCATCAGCACTCCTGTGTCCCTTGGGGAAACTCCTAGCAGTGCTACTGCTGGGTCATAGAGGAGTTCTAGTGTTAATTTTTTGAGGAACCTCCATACTGTTTTCCAGAGGGGTTGCACCAGCTTCCATTCTCACCAGCAGTGTAGGAGGGTGCCCGTTTCTCCACATCCTCACCAGCTTCTAGAGTCCTCTGATTTGTTCATTTTAGCCATTCTGACCAGTGAGAGGTGGTATCTCAGTGTGGTTTTGATTTATGTTTCCCTGATAATGAGAGACCCTGAGCATTATTTCATGTGTCTGTTGGCCATCTGGATGTCCTCTTTGGAGAAGTGTCTGTTCATGTCTTCTGCCCATTTCTTCACTTGATTATTTGTTTCTTGGGTGTGGAGTTTGGTGAGTTCCTTATAGAGTTTGGATACTAGCCCTTTATCTGATATGTCCTTCTAACTATCTTTTCCCATTCCATCGGTGGCCTACTAGTTTTATTGATTGTTTCCTTTGCCGTGTAGAAGTTTTTTTTATCTTGATGAGGTCCCTGTAGTTCATTTTTGCTCTTGATTCCCTTGCCTTTGGGGATGTGTCAAGTAAGAAATTGCTGCAGTGGAGGTCAAGGAGGTTGTTTCCTGCTTTCTCCTCTAGGGTTTTGATGGTTCCCTGTCTCACATTCAGGTTCTTTATCCATTTTGAGTTTATTTTTGTGTATTGTGTGAGAAAATGATCTAGTTTCATTCTTCTGTATGTTGCTGTCCAGTTCTCCCAGCACCATCTGTTAAAGAGGCTGTCTTTTTTCATTGGATACTGTCTCCCACTTTGTCAAAGATTAGTTGGCTATAGATTTGTGGGTCCAATTCTGAGTTCTCCATTCTATTTCATTGGTCTATGTGTCTGTTTTTGTGCCAATACCATACTGTCTTGATGATTACAGCTTGGAAGCAGAGGCTAAATCTGCGATGGTGATGACTCCCGTTTTGGTTTTATTCTTCAATATTACTTTGGCTATTCGGGGTTTTGTGGTTCCATACAAATTTTAGGATAGTTTATTCTAACTTTGAGAAGAATGCTGGTGCAGTTTTGATTGGGATTGCACTGAATGGGATTGCTTTGGGTAGTAATGACATTTTAACAATATTTATTCTTCCGATTCATGAACATGGAATGTTTTTCCATTTCTTTGTGTCTTCTTCGATTTCCTTCATAAGTTTTCTATAGTTTCCATCATACAGATCTCCTGTATCTTTGGTTAGCTTTATTCCTAAGTATTTTATGTTTTTTTGTGCAATTGTGAATGGGATGAGTTTCTTGATTTCTCTTTCTGTTGCTTCATTGTTGGTGTCTAAAAATGCAACCGATTTCTGTACATCGATTTTGTATCCTGCAACATTGCTGAATTCATGGATCAGCTCTAGTAGACTTCTGGTGGAGTCTTTCGGGTTTTCTATGTAGAGTATCATGTCATCTGCGAAAAGTGAAAGTTTGACCTCTCCTTTATCAATTCTGATGTCTTTTGTTTCCTTTTGTTGTCTGATGGCTGATGCTAGGCCCTATCGTTTTCCTGATCTCAGGAGGAAAGCTCTCAGTTTTTTCCCCATTAAGGATGATATTAGCTGAGGGCTTCTCATAGATGGCTTTTATGATGTTTAAGTAGGTTCCTTCTATCCCAAGTTTCTCGAGGGTCTTTATTAAGAAGGGATGCTGTATTTTGTCAAATGCTTTTTCCACATCTATTGACAGGATCATGTGGGTTTTTTCTCTTTTGTTAATGTGATATATCACATTGATTGATTAGTGAATATTGAACCAGCCCTGTAATCCAGGAATGCATCCCACTTGATCATGGTGGATAATTCTTTTTATGTGCTGTTGGATTTGCTTTGCAAGTATCTGGTTAAGGATTTTTACATCTGTATTCATCAAGGATATTGGCCTGTAGTTCTCTTTTTTTGCTGTTTTTATGTCTGACTTGGGAATCAAAGTGATGTTGGCTTTGTAAAATGAGTCCAGAAGTTTTCCTTCAATTACAAACTAGACAACTTAGAAGAAATGGACAAACACATAAAAACACACTCACTACCAAAATTCATACGGGAAGAGATAGAAAATCTGAACAGACCTGTAACTAGGGAGGAACTTGTATCAGTTATCCAAAATCTCCTAACAAATAAGATCCCTGGGCCAGATGGCTTCCCTGGAGAATTCTACCAGACATTTAAAACAGAATTAATACCCATTCTTCTCAAACCCACATTATTTTGAAAGTCATTTTAAAAATTAGGCTTTGGGGCGCCTGGGTGACTTGGTTAAGTGTCCGACTTTCGCTTAGATCACGATCTTGCAGTTCGTGGGTTCATGCCCCACGTCGGGCTCTGTGCTGACTGCCAGCTCGGAGCCTGGAGCCTGTTTCAGAGTCTGTGTCTCCCTCTCTCTCTGAGCTTCCCCTACTCATGCTGTCTCTCTCTCTCTCCTAGAAATAAATAAAACATTAAACAATTTTAAAAAAATAGGCTTAGCTGAAATCTCTTCACCCTGCTAAAAGTCTCTTTGCCTTTCCCATCCTTTCAACAAATATCTTGGTGAAATCAGTTCGTTTCTTGGGCTTTACTTATGTCATATTTCATAAAAAGATGGTCTTAAACTGAATAATTATTCGGATACATTCCAGAGGTGTCTGAAGTTCTAGAAGACACAGCTTCAAGTCATTGAAAACACATTGTCAAGAAGACATCAAAGAAACAAAAAAAACAAAGTTAAATGTATTTCCTCCCTCCCTTCCTCCCTTCCTTCCTCCCTTGCTTCCTTATTTTCTCTCTAGCATGCTCTCATTGGCCAAATGAAGGGAAGCATCTTCACATACAATAACTCTAATTTTTTAAATTCTCATTGTTGAATGTGAGTTATTGTATAATTTTTGTTGCTTCCAGCAATGTTTAGGGCTTTTGGCATAGGATATATACTTCTAAAATATTACAAACAATTATGTCTCAGTTATGCCTATCATAAAAAGTCTTTATTTCTCCTTTTTTGTGAATAATTTTAATTTAGTTATTGTAAGTACTTGACCTAGTTTGCAATTTCCAGTACTATAAGAGGAACAAGTATCACTGAAATAAAAAGAATCATTTCATCATTGTTAGTAAGAGTGATAATTGTATTAATAAACAAAAATAACAGGTAACATTTATTGAATACTTTTTGTTTGAGGTACTATTATGTTAGACATTTTATGTGGACAAAGTAGCTTTCCCCTATCAGTGTAAAAAAGAGAAGTTTTGGGGCATCTGGGTGGCTCAGTTGGTTAAGCGTCCGACTTCAGCTCAAGTCATATCTCACAGTTTGTGGGTTCCAGCCCTGCATTAGGCTCTGTGCTGACTGCTCAGGGCCTGGAGCCTGTTTCAGATTCTGTGTCTCCCTCTCTCTCTGCCCCTCCCCCACTCACGCTCTGTCTCTTTCCCAAAAATAAATAAACTACACAAAAAAATAAAAGTAAAAAATACAGGTCTTAAAAAAAACAGAGAAACTTCATGTTAGCATTGTTAAATAACCTCTTCAAGATTATACAGCAACTAAATTGCTTTAGAGCCCATGATCAACACCACCATACTAGAGAAGCAAACTGGAAAAGTTTTCTGCCATCCCATCAACTGGAGGCAGCCTCAGTTCATTTGTCCAGAATGAGCCTCACTGCCTAGGTCCTTTGTTGGTGCTGTGCCAATGTGAAAGCCTTTGTGGTGATGTATACAGTGGACCCCCTAGAGGGAAGCACCCTTATTCCAAAAGTCTTGGGTACTCAATAGCCAAGTGGCCAAAGAGACCATCATTAGAGTAGTATCATTTTGGGTGGATAAATAATTCTCTTTTTAGGCCACTTGTTTTAAGTTCAGATAACCATTAGAATGGGTAAGTGTTAAGTGGTTAGTAGTTATTAACGTTTTACAAATACTCTAAATATGAAATCACCTGCCATACATCAATCACTTATGCCTCAGATTCTATGCTAAGCAATATGTTTTATGTATGAGTGTGAGCCTGTGTTTTTGAATCTGTGTGCACATGTGTCTGTGTGCACATGTGTCTGTGTGAATGTTTGTATTTTCATTCTGTCTATAAAATAACCAGTTCACAGAGGAAAAAAAGGCTCAATTTATAAGTAATATGCCAAACTTCCTTGCCTGCTGATGGCATGGTAGAAAAAAGTGTGATTTGGAGTTAGATATAAGTGAATTTTAATATTTTTCTGCCATTTTCTAATATGAACTTATAGAAGATATTTAACATCAGTTTCCACATTAGTAAAACTTTGTAATATGTAACTTGGTTAGATTGTATAAAATTTAAGTGAGAAAATCTATATAAAATTGCATAGTACATTGCCTACAGAAAGTTTTTCCAACATTGCCCAAGTCCAACTAGTCTGCCTTCAAAAGGATGAGCAAATAAGTTTATCTTCTTAGTATACTGAGGACATTTGTAGGAAAGGCTTATAGCTAGATAGGCGAGAATGGTGGTGGTAATAAATTATTTTCTCAACAGTTTATTTGAAAAGTTATCATTATACAGTAAAACCTTGTACTGTGATCAACTTGGCCTGTGAGTGTCACTCAAGAAAAGCAAACATTTCTAATAAATTTTAATCTGATAAATGAGTGATATCTTGCAATATCATAGTAGTAGGTGGCCCCAAATGTCACTTGATCACAACTGAGCCAATGATGTTCTCTCTCTCTCTCTGTCTCTCTCTCTTTCTCTGCGGGATTGGTGGAAATCATCTCCCATGCTTGGATACCTCGTCTCAGGCCACAGTGTTTTTGCAGAAGTCAGTGATTTTCAGAGTGTTGGAAGGTGCCCACAAGTGTCACTAGTGTATTTTTTGTCACTTCAGAGCACCTATGCTATGGATAGTCCTTTGCTTTCTCATACAAGAGTAAGCTTGGGAATGCTTTGCTTCATTCTAGGTCAGGCTGCTTGCAGATATAGACCTTTTTCTCTGCTGCCTTATTGTCAGTTACATTAAGTACAGTATATGACAAGAGTTTATTAATACTGTACTGTAGTCAACATCTATATGGGTGTATACAATGTCCTCCATGCAGAAAAAGATTCCATTGAGCCAATAGATAGAAGTGATTCCATTAGTGATAGTAAAAGTCATAATAGAATACAAAATAATAAAGAATCTATAATGTTATGTTTGTATGTAATGATTGGATTATGGAACGAATCATCTGAGTTTCCATGATTTCTTATGGGGACATTCTCTTTGATATACAAGTACTTTGGATTACAAGCATGTTTCTGGAATGAATCTTGCTTGTAAACTAAGGCTTTACTGCACTCATTTACGATGTTCTTCTCCACGAGGAGAAGCAACATTCCATGGGCAATTCAGCACCTTTGGTGTAGAACTGCATCTTGTACCTAGTGCATGTGTCTGGAGCCCTGCTTACTTGCTTACTTTATGCAACAGGACACAGAGACTGAAGACACCACAGTATGACTGCTCACACTTCACACTCACTATGTATTTAGAACCATTGAAGTCATTTCATGATCTGCTTCACCAAGACCATCCACATCAAATAAAACAGGCTTGATAAATTCAGTGATAATTTGAAAGCTGTGTCGAAAGCACATTTTGCTGAAATGGAAATACTAATAAAACTAGGGACTCAGAAGGAGTCTATTATCCTCCTCACCAAGTTTGCAGAGAAAGTGCCTCTCATTCGTTCCTATTCCCTGATGGATTCAGGCTATTTTTACAACTGGGTTTCAACAGAGCGTCCAGGACTACCTGCCAAGGAAGAGCAAGGCTTTGTTCAAGGGGCTTGCTCATCACATGAGGTAATGGCACATCTGTTTGGACTGTCTAAGCTGAGATAGCAGACACTGCTGCAAACTGAGTATTTGGAGAAACAACAACAAAAATAAAAAGAAAGCTACTCTGAAACAATCCTCCGTCAGCACAGATTCACAGGCTGCTGCCAAAGATTTGCAGAGAGCTGTCTGCACATCCCAGACATGATGGGGCAGCGCTGATGTATCACAGAGCTCCTTGGCCTGTTGGAAGGAGTAGTTGAAAATAACTTTTTTTTTTTCTGTGTAACAGATTCCTTGCAACATTAGAACATTCAAAATGATATTCTTAACTGGTGTAACTTCTGGCAAATGGCAGACTTTCCTTTGTGGCTCTGTTCAACAGGAAAGGGTTATGTAATCGAGACTAATGTTGAAAATGGCCAGATATCATTCCACCTCTAGTCTTCATGGGCCTCACCTTTCTGGGAAGCTCATGTTCTGCATCGGGGTCATTTTAAAACATGCAACAACCTATTTATCATTAGTTTTTAATCTGTCTCTGAGAATATCCATCCAAGCAATCCATTGTAGTGGCCAGACATTAAACTGGTTAGTTAGGCTTATTTTTATTTAGTAGTTACATTAACTCAGATTGTGTATTTTAAGACAAGTTACTAAGTATACATTCATCTTGGGGGTATTAGAGGAGATAGTCAAAATACGCTTTCATTAATTAGAACTATTTTTTTGTCTCTATAGAAAAGAGAAAGGAAGTATTAGATTTCACGAGGTAGATGATAGAGGATCTATGTATAATGAAATTTTACAACTGTATTTGTTTGCCCTGGTGATTCTTGTTTTTGTCCCTTATCCTGGTATCCTATTTAGCTTATCATTTTTTTCTCGATTTTTCAATCTCAAAGCATTAATTTGTATTGAAATAAGCTTGGTTGAGTTTGGCAATTCCCAAATTGTTCTTTGAGCTTCTGTTACAGTTTCAACTGGTAATTTTGAGATGCATTGACAGTAAACAGAGTTGTTAATGTGTAGTTAAATGTAGGAGTTGACTAGACTCACTGCCCCCCTTTCCAAAGCCCTTTATAAAGACAAAGTAACTGACCTATTTCAAAGGAAACACTGAATATTTGCTGATAAAATTAAGTGCTCTCAGCTACACATGGCTAGATATAGCTAACGTTTTCTGATTCTCCTTAGTTGTGAGAGGTGTGTTTTCTTTGTTTGGTGACTTGTTTTTATTTTATTAGGAAGGAAACAACTGAGGACCCCACTGCCTGACAGGCACTCCTGATGGAGAAAGGCCAGAAATCCAGTTATCTCACCCAATGCTGCCATGTAGATTCCTTCCTCCTTAGAACACAAAAATAAACCCTATTGTACTGTTTCTTTTTAGCACATCACCAAAAATGTCCTATATTGACGGCTAAGCAGGACTTGCTCTTATATACATTACTTTCGCACACCTCCAAATACAGAGAACCTGGAGTTCCTTGTGGCTGCAGGAATCCATAAAGTATGGGGAGGGAACCTTTGCTATCAAAAAAAAAAAAAAAAGCATTTACAATCAACAAGATGTGGCATTGGGTAAACAAAAGCAAATAAAGAGAAAAGAACGAATGTCCCTTCCCCTTCACAGTGATTGAGGCTAGGAAATTTGTCTAATATCTACAAAAACATGTATACCTGTTGGTGGGTTAGAGGAAGATAGGCAGCTCCAGAGAAGTCCCCCCATAGGAGGGTTGAAGAGAAGAGGGAGTAAGACTGGTCAAGGTAGCTTGGGATTTGTGCTCTTGTAAAAAGACTGGAAACCAGACTGTCGTGGTCACCTTTTAGTCCAGTGTAACCCAAGGTGAGAAAGTGACACGTGGATACTGTCACACTCCTCAATTCCCCACCAGCACAGGGCTACGCTGTCTGGATCAAAGCAATGGCAAGGCTGTTGTGGTCATTAAAATGGCTCTCTAGTCTTCAGGCTAGGATCATATGGAGGATATAGGTGAAGATAAAGAGCATGAGCAAGGGGGTAAATGGTCACACCCAGATGGCTGAGGAGGAAAAGCTAGCCACTCTACTAACCAAGGATCCAGGATAAAGGCCTGGGCTGCCAAGACACTCAGTATTTAATTTCTAAATAATATGGTATAAAGGCGTTCCCTGAGAATATGGGGATGTGCTATTGACTAAAAATTATGATGGTGTTAGTGTGCCAGTAATCATAGTGATGGGAAGTGTGGGAAATTACAGGTTAAGTATACAAGAACTATGTGTGGTAAATGGGGGTTGAGCAGTTCTGCTGTTGAGCTCACAAAGAATATTTTGAGCATTCTTGCTATCATCATATGCTTATATATTGTATTAGGTAAACCTATGGTAGAATATATGTGTATGTGTATGTATATGTATATATGTACACACACATGAATATACATATACACACATATATACACACATATATACATACACACACATATATACATTATATATATAAATATATACACATACACACATATGGTAACTTTACAACTGGGTCTGCTCTGGTAATCCATATTGTTGCCAATTATTTTATCCTGGTATTTATTTTATCATTTGTCCTAGATTTTTCAGTCTTAACAAAACATTAATTTCTATTAAAATAGGCTTGGCGGGGGTTGGTAGGGGTGCCTGAGTGGCTTAGTTAGCTAAGTGTCTGACCTTAGATCAGGTTAAGATCTCATGGTTTGTGAATTCAAGCCCCACATCAGGCTCTCCGCTGTCAGCGCAGAGCCCAATTAAGATATTCTGTCTCCCTCTCTGCCTCTTCCCCACATGTACATGTTCTAGTTTACACTCTCTTTCTGAAAAATACACAAACATTAAAAAGAATAGGCTTGGTAACTACCATACTGTTCTTTGAGCTGCTGTCCTAGTTTCAACTGCTAGAATGTGAGATGCACAGGCAATAAACAGATTTCTTACTTTAACACATAATTATATGTAAATTGACCAGTCTTCCCCATTCCCCTTTTTTAATATATATATATTATATGTGTGTATTTATTACTTAGTAACACGTTTTAATTTTGCAATAAATCTTTTCCACAATAAGACACTCAAAATCTAAATGTCTATGTAATGAAAAAGTCACTAATGAAATTCAGTTTTTTAAGGAAGTTGATAATGATTTGTATAACTTGAAAAATATTTGTTGATGCTAATTTACCAGTATACAGGCTGCAATGACAAAATCTAGATGCTTCCTAAGAGACAGGAGCTAGTACTTTAAATGCTGGTAATAATTTAGAGACCATAGCAACAATTTAACAGGGCCTGCTTCAGAAGGTATATTTAAGGAGCATTCTGTCTGCATGACTTTTGGTGTAGATCAAATAACTATTTTTTAATGTATTTTACTCATTTTCTATTTAAAGATTTTATGTGTGGATATACAGAAATTGATGCAACAGTTGTGAACTCATTAACAGAAGAACTTGCAAAGTTTTACAGCTGCATCATTAGATGCTTCCAATAGAAATCAGATCATTAATTCAAACAATACTTAAAGATTTCCCATTAAAATCATAGACTCAAGCCTTTACTTTTGTAAAATATCTGACATTATTATATGTGCTATCATAAATCTAGTTAAAGATTTCACATTAGGATATGTGACATGTGTTTGCAGTGATAGTGCAGGTACCCAGGTAGGAGAGCATGGCGCTCTAGTAAAATAATCATGTTCTTTACTCAATTGGAAAACTTGGAATTGGTTTCAGTGGACACATAATTCATAATTATTGTCAAATAAGTTGTAATGTTCTACCAGTCAGGAAAAGGCTCTAGTTGTCAAATGTATAAATATTATACAAACATTTAGACAAAATATGATTTTGGTAAGCATAGCTTAAAAAATGTGGCATAGCACGCACTCTCATATACTGTTTGTGGAGTATGAAATGATTCCATCACATTGCAAAAAATTGTTTGCAGTTTCTAATAATGTTAAACACTTGACCCCTGACCAAGTAATTCTACTCTAAGTATATATCTCAGAGAAATAAATGAATGTAGTATATTCCTTAAAAGACTTTCAAAATAACATTTACAGCAGCTTTATTCTTAAAGGCTGAAACTGCAAACAAATGTCAGTCAACAAGAAAATGGGTAAAAAGAAAAATGTGATCCATCATACATAGAAATTCCTTCCTGCAATTAAAAAAAAAGATGAGTGAATGGTATCAATAATGATATGAATGAGTGTCACACACACAAAAAAGGAATGAAGGGAACCAAACATAAAAAAATACAGAAAAGAGTATGATTCCCTTGTTAGGAAGCTTAGGAAGCTCAAGAACAGATAGCACTTATTTATGGCGATTTAAATAGAATAGTATCTGCATCTGGGTTGAAAGGTCAGTTGAGTAAAAACAGACAGTGGGTGATGGGAATATTCTGTATCTTGATGAGGAGGTTACATATGGTGTGTGTGTGTGTGTATCTGTATTGAGATGTACAATTGATATTAGCACATGAATATAAAATATTAAATGCTCAATTGATGTTATATATATGAGGGGCACATGGGTGGCTCAGTTGGTTAGGTGCTGACTTTGGTTCAAGTCATGATCTCACAATTCATGAGTTCAAGCCCTGCTTAGGCTCTGTGCTGACAACTCAAAGCCTGGAGCCTGCTTCAGACTCTGTCTCCCTGTCTCTCTGCCCTTTCCTTGCTCATGTTCTGTTTCTCTTTCTCTCTCAAAAATAAAATTAAAAAATTAAAAGATGTTATATGAAAATACATTAACATCATTTGATAAAAATGTCATTTCAAAAGGAAGTAATGCATTTAAAAAATTGAAGTATAATTGATACATAGATTCAATAAATCTATATATTATGTGATTCTTACCATAAGCGTAGCTATCATCTGTTAAAAATATGAGGCTGCTACAGTATCATCAACTGCATTTCATATGCCATGCCTTTTCTCCCTGTGACTTTTTTTTCTTTCCATAACTGGGACCCTGTATTCCCTGCTCTCTTTCACCTATTTTGCCCAACCTTTATTTCTCTGGCGACCGATAGTTCTCTGTATTTATGAGTCTGTTTCTGCCTTTTGTTTCTTTATTTGGTTGTATTTTTTTAGATTCTACATATAAGTGAAATCACATAGTATTTGTCTTTCTCTGTCTGATGTATTTCACTTAACATAATACTCTCTAGGTCCATCCATGTTGTTGCAAATGGCAAGAGCTCATCCCTTTTCATGGGTGAGTAGTATTCCGTGTGTGTGTGTGTGTGTGTGTGTGTGTGTGTGTGTGTGTGTGTGTGTGTACACCACATCTTCTTTACCATTCATCTATCAATGGACACTTGAGTTGCTTTCATATTTTGACTATTTTAAATAATACTACAAGAAACCTAAGGGTACAAGTATCTTTTTGAATTTGTGTTTTCATTTTCCTTTGGTGAATACTCACTGGTGAATTTACTGGATCATATGGTATTTCTGTTTTTAATTTTTTGAGGAAACTCCATACTGTTCACAGTGGTTGTAGCGATTTACACTCCCATCAGTAGTGCATGAGCATTAATTTTTCTCAATATCTGTGCCAATACTTTTTGTTTCTTCTTGATTTTAGCCACTCTGACAGGTGTAAGGTGTTATCTCATTGTAGTCTTGATTTGCATTTTCCAGATGATTAGTGATGTTGAGCTTCTTTTCATGGATCTGTTGGTTATCTGTGTGTCTTTGGAAAAATGTCTATTCAGGTCCTCTGCACATTTTTCAGTCAGAACATTTGGTTATGGTTTAATATTGTAGTAGTTTGCTTTTTTTGTGTGTGTGTTAAATTCTTTATATATTTTGTATATTAACCCCTTATTGGACATTTCATTTGCAAATGTCTTCTCCCATTCAGTAGATTGTCTTTTTGTTTTGTTTATGGCTACTTTCTGTGCAAAAGCTTTTTATTTGGTATAGTCCCAATAGTTTATTTTTGCTTTCATTTCCCTTGGCTGAGGAGACATACCTAGAAAAATGTTGCTAAGGCCTCTGTCAAATAAATTACTGCCTATGTTTTCTTCTGGGAGTTTTACGGTTTCATGTCTCACATTATATCTTTCATCCATTTTGAGTTTGTTTTTGTGTACGGTGTAAGAAAGTGGTCCAGTTTCATTCTTTTGTATATAGCTGTCCAGTTTTCCCAACACCATTTATTAAAGGGACTATCTTTTCCCCATTGTATATTGTTGCCTGGAAGTAATGCATTCTTCAAAACAGTGCTGGTGAAAGTATTAATGACAGGTGGCTAAAATACTTATTAAAATACATAAATATATTTAAGGGACAACTTTTTCTTCTATTTTGTATTAAACAAAATAAAAATAGGTTTTTAAATTTTTACTTTAGTGTGCATATATGCATGCAACTTTAATTTGGAATTAGTTGAAAATAGGACTATTTTGTAACACCAACAATGTAGTAAGTACATTATGAATCAATATTTCAAAAACATAAAATTTAAATTTTTAAAAAAATGTTTCATTTTACTCTTAAAAGTGTCCTGCTGTGAACAATATATAGTCATCTTATTTATATGTATTTTCATTTGAAATGGCTAGATTCCATATGGTAAAAATATATTACATATGTTTTTTTGAGAAAATTAATGCTCATAGGCAATAAATAACTTGCCAAAAGCTGCAAGGTATTTGTTGTAAATTGGAGTACTGACTCTATAATATTTCCACTAAACCTTGATCACAGTGTTTCTTTTAAACTGAATGCTGTTCTCTACCTTAGCTTGCACAGTTACAAAGGTGCCAAAATATAATTGTTTTCTAGAGGAAGCTTACAGTCTAGTGGAGAAAACAGAATAAATTACAAGGTGAGGGTTTTGTGGTGGAGGCATGGACAAAGATTATGGGTACACATTAAAAGAACTGGCTAATCTTTCTGGCAAATAGGGTTTGGGAAAGAAGTGATGTTTAATATTTTTTTTATCTCCACATTGTTATTTTTTACAGTAATATAGAACATAGAAATTGAATATTGCATGAAATATATGTACACTTGAAAGATAGTTATAGAGGAAATACCTATCTAACCACCGCTGATGTTAAAAATATATATTAAAAGAATCTCAAAAGCCTCCAGGATCCCAACCCTGATAGTGGCTCTTATAAAAATCATTTTGTTTTTAATAGTTTTAACATCTATGTATACGTCATTACAATATGATTTTCCTTTGACTGCCTGTGAACATTTCCTAGATGGAATCATATAATAGTATTAAGATGTACTTTTGGTAGACGTTGCCATGCCCTTTGGGGTGGGCCTGAGCAAATACCCACCAGTTTCATCTTGCATACCTGGAACAATCTGGAGAGAAACAAAGGAATTTCTTTTCACCACCTTCTGATGAAGGTTGGAATGAGAGAAACACAGTATGACTATGAATTGTCACCATTACCATCCATGAAGATTTGTTGGAACTATACCAGTCCTGATAAAGAGACACCTATAGGATAGATCATATGCAGACTTTGGCTCAAAAGAGATAGTTGTGTACTGTGGAAAAATTCAGCATTTTAATTTCCAACAGATTTACTTCTATAAACTAGGGACAGCTACCTTAATAATACTAAGAGACACTGAATGGTGACTGTGCAGCAAACATTTTTAAGTGCTTTACATTTTATAACTATGTAAACCAGTGTGCAATTGAAAGATGAGAGGTTATTAGTCCATGAAGTCCTTTTTTTTTTTTTTTTTTTGGTCAGAGTGGAGTAAACTGAACAGAACACCTTTTCTGTTTTCCTAGTAGATATCAGAGTCTTTGTTACCACTCAGTGTTTAAAAGTCTGATAGTATACAATGTAAGCACCTGGGAAGTTATTGGAGAAATACAGTGTGTGGGGTAGAAATGTTAATTTTAAAATGCCATTATTAAAATTTTTCTGGAAGCTTGGAAAGCCCTAACTAAAGTGGACAGATTGCCATATGTGTGAAAAAAAATCTTTGCTAGAAATTAAGTATGTGTGAATCTAAAAGACAAGCAGAAGCATACTCAGCTTATGAAGGAATGTTATGCATATTAGCCACGAGGACAATAACAAATAGTTTATATGTTGTTATTTAAATAATTACTTGCATTGGAGTTCTCATATGAGCCTGGTTCACATACCTAGGTAGGTAGGATGGTATAAAAGCCATAAGATTAAAATAAAGCATGATTTTACAAATAATTTGTTCCTTTGAAGATTTATTTCAGTCAGTGATGAAACAGGATACAGAATTACTCAGATACTTGAGATCATCAACCAAAAATAAAATATTCGAAATAGTTAAACTTAATGTGCTTTTTTTTTTGGTTTCTTTTGTGCACACTACTTGGACACTTATATGGAGCAGGAGGAGTTCCATCTTCTTAGGAATATAAAGTTCCTGGTACACAGCTGCCTCCCTTAGGACCCTGCATTTGCCTGTGAAATCCCAACAACCATTTTCATTTATGTTTCACTGTGATCCAGCTGAACATAACTATATCAAATAATGGTTGACCTAAAAATCCCTATGCAATTTTCAAAAAGTGCCCAAGAGAACAAAACTACAGATAAAAATTAAAATATGACTTCATGTGGAATGTTTTACCTTTCATGTGTGAGAGCCTTGTTAGAGTTTGGGAGCTTGCCTTTCTCCATCACTTGTCTTCATGTGCTTATTGTTTAATCAACTGATTGGTAAGTAGCAGTCCTTACATGCATTAGTATGTTCTGGCAAAATGTGTTTTGTTTTTAAATTTCAAAGTGTTGCCAACTGTCAACATAAAGCATTGGTTCCTTGATTGCTTATTTCTAACTCCTCAGCTCCATCCCGATTCAACATACACTTTTAATGTTTTTTTATAATTGTCACCATATACATTCAACCCTATCTTGTGTGTGTTTATTCTTTGAATGATAACTACAGTCCTTGGCTGTAGTCATCCTGGTAGCTTATAGCTGTAATGATATTATAAAACTTCTGCAGAATGAAAATTTCTATTTTATCATTTAAATCTTAAGCTATGGATAGTGATGGCAACTTGTATGGTTCTTTCCTGTACCTAGCTGTTGCTTCCTTTCCTTTATTATGCTTAGAAATGTTTTGTCCAGAAATACAAAAATGCATTATGATATTACTCCAGTGGTATGCAGCCAATGAATTAACATATGCATTGGAAACAGGTAAGGGAAAATGGTTCAAATTTGGGAAGAGGCAAGAGTCATAACACTGGTTTGAGGTGTGATTCCAACATTGACTAGCGGTCACACCTCATATGTCTTAAGCAAAAATGGGATCATCTACTCATACCCATCATAGTAAGTGCTCCAGATTTTTATCACCTCAAGTTCTTTATGCATCTAGGCATGGAATAAAGCTAGCTTTTTAAGAGAGACAGCTAGAGAGCTGCGATTTAAAAATTTCATTTGAATTCTTTTAGTAAAGACAAATAAAATGGATTCCAAGTGAACAGTAAAACACAACAAAGCAAAAATAAAAAGAGGGTGCTTGTTCTTTTTCCCTCCGATCAATGTATTTATTATTAACATAAATGCAAACCATCATATTATTACTTTTATAAACCTATATCTAAATTTATTTTAACCATATTCAGCAAACTAAATAAATAAAAGGTTTCTAGTTAATATGTCTTAGTATGTATGACAAAAGATTGTCAAATTATGTGAGCAAGGCCTACTGCAATGGTAATACCCTGCACCAACATTGCTGCTTGACATTTGCTCATAAGGAAGGTCGATTCCTAAGAGAAAAAGAACCTCTTATATTTTCTGCTCAAGACTGGACTTGGGAAAAAAAGTATTTGAAATGAAATGTATACAGAAGAAAAATAAGTAAATATTTTTGATCATTTTTAATGCATAGAAAAACTAGATCAATATCTAAGTGATATGTTTGATGTGTCTTTTAAAATATACATTTTTTTTCCTCTAAGCCTCATTCTGGAAAGGATTAAATCCTAGTTGGAAAGTGTCTGAAAATAATACATTAAAGATTTTAAAAAAACTTTTAAAGATGGTAAAATAGGTTAATGATTAAATAGAGGCAGAGAGGGATTAAACAAAAGGAAAATATAGGTAGGAGTGAGGTGTGATCACTGGAGTCCTTGAAAAAAATAGTTTTGGCTTTTCCACAGAGCACATGGTAAGACTGCATTTTTATACCTTCTTGAAGTTAGATATGGACTGATGAATTCATCTGGTCAACGAGATGTGGATGCAGGTAATATTTGTTGTTTGAGAGAAAGCTTTAAGAGCCGCTGAGTATTTTTCCATTCTACCTTTCCTTCTGTCATGGTGACCAGCAACGTTTGTGATGCCAAATGCTCTATTACTCTACTTCTGATATTACTGTATTTCTATTAACCTAACTTCCAAAATAAGACACCCAGTTGTAGACCTATAGCATGAGCGGAAAACAGATTTTTGTTCTTTTAAGCCACTGTGATTTGAGATTGTTACCATAGCAAAATCTAGCCTCACTTAACACATAAGGCTTTATACAAAAATCTTATGGTGTGAAATACTTTATGACTTAACAGAAATGGTTAATAAATGGCTCTGTGTTTTCCACCTCACTTATTGCCAGCAGTTGGGTACCTGTGGCCATGTGAGTGATAGACAGTACAGTTCCTCAACCTCCTTCCTATGATCAGCTTCTGGGAAATGCTTCTGATAATAAGTATGGTAGGCTTGTTGGCCCCAGAAGCTGGCCATGAGATAAGAGCTAGAGTGAAGTAAAATATGATTTCCAATGATATTTATTTCTAATATTTCGTTAACTGTAAACCAACACTTGGAAAATTGTGTTATAGCTATGGTTCCGTGATTCTGTTCTCTGTGTTTGTGTGTGATTGTCTAGAAGATAAGTCAATATTCTTTCCCACATTCAAGGCACCTCACAATCTGGTCTCAATCCATCAAACTAAAATCTCCCATTTTTGGGTATGTATTTCTTATTTCAAATAATCTGTTATTTTACCAAACCAGTTTCTTCATGGCTATTGTTATCATTCCTTGCAATGAATGAAATGGCCTGCACTTATTTATCAGCTTGCTTAAAGTCTGTTGATTTTTTAAGGTCTTCCTCAAGTCCAACTTTCTCCATCATGAATATTCAGATCATTGTTGACCTTTCTTATTTTCTGTAATTTAAATGCTTTAACCATTTGGGCACCTAATGGCAGACTAATTCTTGGAACTCTTGTAACCTTTTCTTTTAAAATGGATTACACATTCATGGAAACCAAAGACAGAATTTTATTTCTTTGGATTTTCTGCTAATGTTTTGCCTAGTTTTGCAGCCTAACGAGCACATAGCATGTCAGTGGAAGAATGATTGAATGAGTCAATGATAGCATAATTTAGAGATTCCTGAAGGTCTTTTGCTTTCCTGAATTTTCCCTAATTTTTTGACTGAAATAGCCAGCCAAAATTTTTCCTTTTGATTAAAAAAAAAAATCTCAAAATCTCAATTGGTCTGTATGGCACAATTACACAGGGAGCTTAAAGAAAAAAAAAACTACCACTGACTAGGCCTCATCTTTAATCTACCTTATCAGGTTGGAGGAATTTAGGAATCTGTAAAATGGGTATAATACCAGTGCATGTCAAATTATTGTGAGAGCTCAGTTAATATCAATGATGATTGCTATGTTCAGTTTTACTTATACAAGTACTAAACTAAGTCTCTTCAAAGCTTGGAAATGCCCATGTTTTACAACCTTCACAGATTTATTATTACACAAAATTTAGGAACCTTTATGCCATGCCTTTGTAAATATTATTTAATACTGTAAGAATTGCTTTTCTTGATTTGTCTTTCACGGAGGTTTATGTTACCTCTTCTGTTAAGCTTTCTTAATTCTTAACCATTAACCTAATGTTATTTCCCCAAAAGAAAGTAAATTTCATCTTCCTCTCTGCCCATCTCACACTCTAATAAGCATCTCCTATAAGGATTTCCAAAGTATTTTGCTTTGTGGGGTCTGTCTCATCATTGGGCCACAATCCCTGAAGGGCAGTAAGAAGCTTTTCTTTATGATCCATCTTCATATACAATTCCTAGAATACTGGCACCAATAGGTTTATGGAATGCAAATTTTAAATCTTTAATGCTAGTCTTAGTTCCTCACTCTAAGAAGAAGCTAGAAGAACCCAACCTTAGTTCTCTTCCATGACCCTTCCTCTAAAAATATGCATGCCTTAATATTTTATTCTAACTGTTCGATGCATTAAGAAGAGTTCACTCAATTCCAAGGGAAAAAAAATTTTGTCTCTCTCTGGAAATGTTAGATTTTTGCCACATCACGAACAGCACCATTTTGAGGCATGTGGGTGGCTCAGTCGGTTAAGCGTCCGACTTTGGCTCAGGTCATGATCTTGCGGTTTGTGAGTTTAAGCCTTCTATCCAGCTCTCAGCTGTCAGCACAAAGCCCGCCTTAGATCTTCTGTCCCTCTCTCTTTGTGCCCCTCCCCTTCTTGTGCACTCTCTCGCTTTCAAAAATAAACATTAAAAAAATCTTTAAAAAAATAGTGTCTTTTTATACCTAAAACATTTTTTTCAACAAATTCCTTCATATTCTTCCTTCTTCTGAATATTTCAGGTATGATCATCTTTCACACACACATACGCACACCCTTTATAAACCATGGGCCTGGCCTTTCGAAGTTTTTCCCAAACTTTTTCTTTTGAATTAATTAGTATTCTTGATTAGACTTCCTCTATTCATTTTGTGTCTCCAATTCTCCTTAGATTGTAGCTATCTAACTTCACATTTAAATTATTTGGAATTATATGAAATTAAAATTCAGCTTGTCAGTCACATCAGTTATGTTTCAAATGCTTAATAGCTAAATGTGGCTACTGGCTACATACTGGACAGTGCAGAGAGAATTTCCATCAGAATAGAAAATTCTTAACACTGGGAGAGACAAGTTTTCAAATGATATTTCATGAGTGAAAAATTTGCTTTTTTCTTTGAAATATGCATTTATTATTGAATATAGAACACATTGCTTTGGAATTAATATTTCTCCAGAAACATATTTTCATGAATGTGAACACAAAACATTCATATTGCCTCAAATTTATTTCAACAATAAAAAATATTCATGTATATGTGTTCCTGTATGTAGGAGCACATTCCTGAAAACTTCATTGTAAAAATTCTAACATGGATTTTTAAACATATATTTTGAAATCTGAAAAGGGACAATTTTGACAAATCTGACAAATTTGATAAATCTGAAAAGGGCAAAAATGCTCATGTAGTGGAAGGTAAATGTAAGCAATATAATTATTTCTCAGAATGTTTCTAGAATTGATTATTTGAAAAAAATACAATGTCCTACTTAAAGAGCAGGGGTCAATTTTCCTTGTCAGATAATATAGATGCAATGATATTTTAAATAAAAGAAGGCTTTATATTTCTTGAAGAATGAATTATATTATTGAGACTATTGGTCATTTGAAAATTCTAAAGGTTATATTAATAAATTATGCACATTCTTCAATTAAGTTTGACACTGCATAAGACACATGCATAATTGATGTTCATTCAGATTAAAATAAAATGTAAATATCAAACCTTAGAACACTGGCTATTTGGTCTCCTTGGGCATTAAGTTCAAGTAAATCCCATTACTTTTTAATGTCCTTTTGCAAAGGATTGCATTATGCAGTAGTGTCAAATCACGTTCCAGTGTTTGAAAAAGCCTATATCAGATCTAGCTACTATACAGGCCACATAAATACCAAACATTTGGCCAGTATGTTTGGTAATGTACGTGAATGATTTGCTCTATTTAACCCAAATCTAATTAACATATAATAATAATAATTAATATTACATCGGCTATCTATTTAATAATTTAAAATGTACTACTAGTGAAGTATAAGTGTTCGATGGGGTTTTGGTGGAATGAGAATGAGAGGAAAGCAGAGCTTCCACAAATAGGTTAAAAATTACAATAGTTGGAAGATGGATCTATTAAATTTCCTGAGATGGATCTATCAATTTCCTGAGAAATTATTGTGTTTTTTAAAAAAATTCCTTGTGTTATGGCTGATTTACTTGTACAAGTGAATTTTACATTGTAGAACAGGCTATTTCATTCCCCAGCCCTTTACAATTCTACCTCATGGTTTGCTGTGTGAATGTTTTTAGCTGTAAATATCAGAGGTCAACTCAAGCCAGCTTGAACAGACCAACAAAGAAATCTGCTTTAAGGATGTCGAGTTTTTGTGAAATTCTTACATGAAACTCAAGTACAGAGGTAGGCATTCAGTTAGTTCCACTGACAGGAAGTGGAACTAGGAACAGGAATGAAAAAAAAAAACCATGTGGAATGTAAAATGTAACCCCCTGATTCTCATCTATGTCCTCTCTCTCATTGCTGCTTCATTTTCTCCATGCAGATTAGTTTTCTCTATTACTTTATTTACATGAAAGAAAATGGCTGTCGCCAAATCTAAATTTTTATTTTTATTTTATTTTTTAAAATATTTTTATTTATTTCTAGGAGAGAGAGAAAGAGACAGCGTGAGCAAGGGAGGGTCAGAGAGAGAGGGAGCTACAGACTCTGAAATAGGCTCCAGGCTCTGAGCTGGCAGTCAGCACAGAGCCCGACGCGGGGCTGGAACCCACGAACCGCGAGATCATGACCTAAGTGAAAGCCGGACGCTTAACTGACTAAGCTACCCAGGCGCCCCTAAATTTTGAGATTGCCACCATTCAGGAGATAAACTTGTTAAATATCCTACTTAAACCTGCTGTCTAATTTCCCATGAGTGAGTCACCAATCCATGTTTCAGGACAGCAGATACTCTTAAATGGAGTTTGGACTAACTGCCCAAAGCGTGATATAGTTTCATACTTAAATGTCTTTTCTTCATTTACTAGCCAACTCTAACTGGCTATTGGGAAATTGCAGCCTCCTCTCCTCTCTCCTCTCTCCTCTCATCTCCTCTCTCCTCTCCTCTCCTCTCATCTCCTCTCCTCTCATCTCCCCTCTCCCATCTCCCCTCTCCCCTCTCCTCTCAGTAGAGGAAAGGCATGTGGGCATGGTGCTGGGACATTTAAGTGTCTAATATTTTCATCTTTAAGCATCTAATACAGGTCACTGTGGGCCAGGGCATGCAAACTACCTGGCCCTATGCCCACTCTGAGATATACTTCTAATTAGTTTGTACAATCACTTGTGAAACTTGCCAAAAGATATCTGAGTACAAAATAAGGTTGATTTATTAAAGGAGAGAAAGGCCTTTTTCAGTATACAACTTCTGCTGAAGATTTTTCAGAAATTATTCTTCCAATGTTCAGCCTTCATTCTTTCAGACTTATTGGTTTGAGTTAAATTCTGCTTCAATTGTTTTTCATCTGTGCAAATGAAAAACTGCTCATCAGTGATTAGACAAACCTGGCTGAATTTGGCTGAATTCCAGGCAGCCATTTTTAAGTCAATATGTGACCACACATGCATATCACTCGGGGTTTCATTCGAGAGCAGATCAGATTTCTTATTTGCTCATTAGCTTTTGGTGCAAACTATTTTGAAACCAGGCAAAGATTTCTTTTCCAACCTATTTTTAATTAAAATATGTTTCTGTAGCCCTTCTGTCTATTTAAATGTACCTTTTAACCTTTTACTACCTGAATCTGGAGAACAGGTCATAAAACATTAAATATGAGAAAGCTGGGAAATGTAACACACTATAAATGCATGAAGGTAGGAGTTCAAAATGTGTGGACATAAAGATTTTATTTCTTTACATAAGGTTTAAATGAAGAGTCTGTTGTATAAATCTTTACTTTCAAAGTGGACTATCATTTTTAAGCAAGAAGAAAGGAATGCCTTAAGAATAATTCAAAAGAACCAAAAATAAAGGTACGTATGCATATGCTGGAACTTCCCATTTTCCTCCAAATCACAATGTAAGTGTGGTAAATGTTTACAAAGCTTATACATGAATAATAATGTTATAGCAAAGATATACATTTTATATAATCTATTTTGTTAGGTCAAGTTTTGTATACCATTTTATATTTTAACATATGCATTAAGACATAATTTAAGTTTTACCTCCCAGCAGTCCTATGTTTTATCATCATCTTCTATTTGTAAATGAGCAACCTGTGAGTAGAAGAGGAGAAGATGACTTACAAGAGGTGCACAGACAATGAGCCTGTCTCCTGGCACCAAACTTATTTACCTTGAATAAACAGGGCCTGGATGTTTCAAATAACAAAATGCTACATTATTATTACTGTATTTGTATCTGAAAGAACCTTGACTACAATATTTTATGATGTTTTCATAAAACTTGTAGTGCTTCTAGTGGTAGTGGTAGTGATGAGAGAAAGTGGCTGGTAGTATAGTAGGAAAGTAATCCAGGTCATGTGCCACTTAAAATTCGTGTTGGAACATGCACAGAGCTAAAAACCAAGAAGCAAAAAGCCCAATAAGCCAAAACCAAAACAAACACATACAGCAATGTAGGCATATTAGTATATTGCTGCTAATTGATGAGCTGCATTTAACTATGCATGCACTTGAACAAAAATCTAAATAAAGCCTTTCAAAGGTAAGACCTGGTAGGTTTGAGATCACAGAAGTATTTCAGGAAATTCAGGTGAAATGTATTTATACAAATCTTCAGCACACACAATGAACTAGATAGGGCTAATCAAAAGAGAGATGTGCAATAGGAAGTAAATTAGCTCCAAAGCCAGATTTTCTCTGCTATACAATAGATACAGTTTTGGACCAAAAAAAAAAAAAAAAAACTTGATTTTTTTTTATCAAATATCAAAAAGGATGTACTTATAATTAGATTTAGCTTTTCCCTCTGATTTTTGGATAAGGACTTTGACTATAGTAAAAAGAGGATTAATCACACATTTTAGTGAAAATCTCATAACAGCTTTCCAGATAACCTTATATTGACCAGTGGAGAAGTACTGGTCTGCCAGCTTTGTGAAATCTAAATATCACCTGTGTCAAATTAGAAACAAATAGCTGCTCACAGATATGTAAATAAAATGTGGTTTGTAAAAGCATTTTAGGACCTGCAAAGCACTATTCAAATCTGCAGCTCTTGTTTTTAATTCTTTAATGTTTATTTATTTTTGAGAGAGAGAGACAGAGTGCAAGAAAATGCATGCCAGTGGGGGAGGGGCAGTGAGAGAGAGAGACACACACAGAATCAGAAGCAGCCTCCAGGCTCTCAGCCGTGAGCACAGAGCCTGAAGTGGGGCTTGAACCCACAAACTGTGAGATCATGACCTGAGCTGAAGTCCAGCGCTTAACCAACTGAGCTACCCAGGCACCCCAAGCTATTGTTTTTAGTTAACTGTGATATGGAGATATATTAGCAATTTAGTTAACCTAATATTTTTTTCAGAAATATCTCATTATAATCTCATGAATAAATGCAATAAATTTTAGTTCCTCATTCTGAGTCCACTAATATTCTTATTTTTGGTCTTTAGGAGGTCTTTATTTCTGTGATTGACAGTCTTAAAAACTCTGCAACAAATATAATTAAAATAAAGAAATGCCATACTGTTTTTATAATCATGTTAATTTTAAAGTATGTCTATGTCTCTCTTAAATTGTGATTTTTTAAAAATTTAGCAGGCTATTAAAGAAATCACTAGTGATATGTTTACCCTATAGTGTTAGCTTAAATATCTCCTTTTTAATTGTTCTTCAACATTATCACTCTCTATGTTGAAGTCACTTATACATTTATTTCATCTCTTAGCATTTACTACATTTGCAAGGTTTATGTACATTTTCATATAAGGTGTTTTTTTATTTTTTTTTTTAAATTTTTAAAAATGTTTTATTTATTTCTAGGAGAGAGAGAGAGAGACAGCGTGAGCAGGGGAGGGTCAGAGAGAGAGGGAGTCACAGACTGAAACAGGCTCCAGGCTCTGAGCTGGCAGTCAGCACAGAGCCCGACGCGGGGCTCGAACCCACGACCGCGAGATCATGACCTAGGCGAAAGTCGGACCCTTAACCGACTAAGCCACCCAGGCGCCCCGATATAAGGTGTTTTTTTAGAATTTTCTTTAATACATTTAAACTATGTAGATAAAATGAATCTTGAGTATACACAATAAATGTCACATCTGATTTTTTGCTTAGGGAAAAACTAACTTTTCTTGAGGAAATTTGCTAATCATTAATGAAAGATACCAGTAGAAATTACAATATTAATAGCATTTACATTATACATTGATTTTCCAAAACTCTGGTTTGATTCAGAGTAACTCTTTGTTTTCTCTCATTTCTTTTAAATTCATGACAGACTAGGTGATAGGAGGAGGGAATAGGGTCTAGAAGGCAACAGATGCTTTTTTTCATAGGACAGTACCTTTAAAATAATGTCAAGTCACTGAGATAAAATGTAACTGTGTCAGGTTGTGGTTTTAAAGTTCCATGGGATACCTGGGTGATTCATTCGGTTAAGTGTTCGACTTCAGCTCAGGTCACGGATCTCATGGTTTGTGAGTTTGAGCCCCAGTTGAGCTCTGCGCTGACAGCTCAGAGCCTGGAGCCTGCTTCAGGTTCTGTATCTCCTCTTTCTGCCCCTCCCCTGCTGGTGGTCTCTCTCTCTCTCCCTCTCAAAAATAAACATAAAAATATTTTTTTAAAAATTCTAAATAAAATAATAAATGAATATTTGAATTCAAGTTCTAAGTTTTTAATTTTAATCATTAAAAAACTCTTCCACAGCTAATAAGAAAGTGTCTTGCCCATAGCAGATGCTCAATAAATGTGGAAGGAACTGGTTCTGCTCAGCAATACTAGTCCAGACTAACAATTATTAGCTGGCCCCACCAAACTGCCCACTAGATGGCAGTACTACACAGAGAAGAATTTAGAATTTGCTTGGTAGAAAAATTGCATTTATAAACGTGTTTTGTTGGGGTTTTTTTACAGCAACAAAAAAAACTTTAAATATTTTAAAGTTAAAACAACTCTACGTTCAATTCTTGTAATTTGTTTTTGTTTGATTTTTAAATTAGTTTGGACAATTATAAAATTATTAATCCTCCTGGAAAAAAGTATATCTCTTGGGTTCAGGTCACTTGCATGAAGTCATTGCATGTGGTCATATTTCCAGGAATAGAGAAGGCATAAGCAAAGCAAACACTGAAGGAAATTTCCTCATTCATCATGCTACAACTACTTGTAGTGGGTTATTCTGTTTTAAAGGCAAGCATCCCAGAAACACACAAAGCACAGAGCATTATGCTTGCAGTTCACGATAACCGGTATCCATGACTGAAGGAAGCACGGACAAGTGAGATTGAACAGAGCATCCTAATTCACTTTTAGTATCCAATAAATCTTGATAAAAAGACTTTAATCCCAATATGTGGCATTGTAGTTAAAATATACCATAGCTGAAGTTGAGGATCTATTTATGGATATAATAAAGTCATTTGTGTTCCATTTTTATTATTTAAATTTAGTATCTAAAAACAAAAATTTTCATATTCTAAAAACATGACCTGAGCAGAAGTCAGACATTTAAGTGACTGAGCCACCCAGGTGCCCCTAACTAAATTTTTTCTTATGTTTTCTAAAAGTTAGTAACTGAGGTAATTTGTAAATTTACTCAAACTTACTTTTATTTTCCCATACTTACTTTTAAGTGGGAGATACTAAGGCTAGTGTTAGAGGTTAGTCACCAGCTAGTGATTGCAAGTACTTGATTTGTCACCATTGCATATCAATACAACTTTCTTATTGTCTTAGTTATCTATTTAGTCTCATAACAAATTACTGTAAGACACAACAGAGTAAAACATCATGCTTTATTATCTCAGAAGATATGTGGTGACTTAGCTGGCCGCCTCTGTCTCAGTGTCTTTCATGAGGCTGTAATCAAGGTCTCTTCAAAGGCTGTGGTCATTCATGTAGCTATTGACAGGTCCTTACTGGTTATTGGCCAGAGACATCTATTTGATCTTTATAGGACCATCTCTAGCATAGCAACTTTCCCCATGGATTGGATTCCAAGACACAGATATACTGATATAAAATGACCAAGCAAGATGGATGTCCTGGTTGTTTTTAGCCCTATCTCAAAAGTAGCATTCCATCACTTTTGCTATATTATCTTCCTTAAAAGAGAATCACTAGGCCTAGCCTACACTTAAATGACAAATATTACATAAGGCATTACTTACCAGAAGGCAGAGATCATTGGACATCATTTGAGAAGTTTTCTACCACTCTTTATTGATTTTGCTATGACTATCAGAATCATAAACTGTACATTTCCTCTGTAAAAGATAGCCTTACAAAGAAGGTGATCAGAAATAGTGATTAGCACAAAAGCAAAAAAAAATTAAATGTTAGAAAATTAAGGAGTGAAGTGCCAAATAATGTGGTTACGATTTACGAATTTACTATTAGAAGAAAAAGAAAAATTTGTATAAAATTATTTCAGTGAATATTATAGACAGCACATTATTTACTTATCAAGATAAATATTCATGGTAACAGAAACTTGAAAAATAGTTGATTTGGGGCAAGATTAAACACTGGAAACATATTCAGCACTTACACAGATTATTAAAATCATTCTAGACTATCAACATGATCTGATTTATATTTTGCAAAATTTGCCACACCTTAGGGAAAATTTTTCATGTGATTTAAAAGATTTTTTAAATCACTACAAATTAAAATAAATATTTGACTTTATTAATATTAAATAGATTACAATTTTATAGACAATAAATTTCTTATTCTAGCAGTGTAAGATTTTGTTTTAAAGAGAAGGATTTCTCTTTAACATATCCCAAATAACACTTACTTTTATCATTTATATATCTCCTCAAAGTATCTTTATTAATTACCTTATTAAAATGGAAAAATGAGTTTAAATTTTCAGATCAACATCTTTCATAAACTGCATATGTAAATACAGTAAAGTAGGACAATAGATATTTATAATTAAAAATTAAAGGATCTTGTTTTTTAAAAGGCAAATCCCTGTAAATGATACATGACTAGAAATTTTTCATCAGGTATAGAAAAAGCAAACCATGAAAATTTTCTTTCTACCACTTGGAGAACAAAATATAATATAATTTAGAAAAAATCATGGTAATATAAAGAACTTCCCATATCAAAGTATAATACTGTAATGTATTTGAGCACAATGTATATTGTTGAAATGAAAATAAGTTAATGAGGGAAACACTGGTAATTTTGAAAAAACAAAACTTGTTAAATATTTATAATTTTTTCCAACACATTGACTATTTATTTCACTTTCTATGCAGAATCATTGGGAAGATTAAATGAGATCATTAATGATAGTCCCACCTCAATTTTACAAATAGGGAAATTGATACTCAGAGTCATGAATGAAGTGGTTTTATCCAAGGTCACTAGTTAGGATTAAAAATTCAAGTCTTACTCAAAAATCTTGATTTCCTTCATGGCTTTTGGAATGTGTCAAAAATTCTTAACAAATATCACTTATACTTCACAAATTTGAATTATGATATTAGCTACTTAATCACAGCGGGAAAGTTAGGTGCAAAATATCTAAATGGAGTTCTGATGCATAAAAACTCAACTTCCTACTCAAAATTGAATAAATTTGATTTGTAACTTAAGGAAATCTTCAGTCTTTCTTTGAAAGATACACTTAGATACAAAGAAAACAATGAAAAAGAACCACTTTGGCTGATAGAAATTTTAAACAAAAATATCAGAATAATGTAAGGGACCCCTATATATCTACCCAACTTCTACAACTATTGATACTATACCATTTTTGTTTCATCTATGTCCTCCTCCACCCACCTGGTATTATTTTTATAGTTTTTAAGGTGTTATGTATATACACCGCTATGTGACACACACATTTTCAAGCTCTAGAAATTTTCCTCACCCTGGAGGTTTTCTTCATCTCATTTCCCATTGTGTTCCCTCTCCCCTGCTTTTGTGATTATTTCTCTCCCTTGAATATCTGTACTCATGGTAGCACTGCATATAAATGGAATCATAGAGAATGTTTTCTTTTGTATAATACCTGGTATAATATCTATGAATTTTACCAGTATCTTTTTTCTCTCTAGTGCCATTCTATCCAGCTTTATTGAGACATAATTGACATAACCTTGTGTAAGTTTAAGGTGCACAATGTGATGATTTGCAAAATGATTACTACAGTAAAGTTAGGTAACACACCCATCACCTCACATAGTTACCTTTTTCTGCGTGTGATGAGGTTTTTTAATATCTACTCTTTTACAAATTTTCAGGTATATATACAGTATAGTTTAGTCTGCTAACATCTATAACATCTTGCTTAGTAATATTCCATGAGGTGAACACACCTACCGTTTACCATTTATGTATTTTCTTATTGAGAGCTAGGATGTTTCTAGTTTTTACTTCTATGAATAAATCTGGCATAAACATTATATAAGTTATTGGTGTTGATTTATATTTTCACATTTCCTGGGAAAATAACTAGACATTGAATTCTCAGATGAAAGGTAGGCATATATTTAGTTTTATAAGAAACTGCCAAAACTTTTCAAAACTGGTACTATTTTATATTCCCATTATTAATGTATGAGAGTTTCACTTTATTTACATCCTCACCAACAGTTGGTATTATCAGTTTTTCTTTGTATTTTATTTTGGCCATTTGAGTGGCTGTGTAGCACTATCTCATTATAGTTTGTTTTTCATTTATCGTTACTGGGGATGTTGAGTATTTTTAAAAGTTTATTTATTGTTTAATTTATATCCAAGTTAGCATATGGTGCAATAGTATCTCAGGAATAGATTTCTTAATGCCCCTTACCCATTTAGACCATCCCCCCTCCCACAATCCCTCTAGCAATCCTCTGTTTGTTCTTCATATTTAAGTCTTTTATGTTATGTCCTCTTCCCTAATTTTATATTATTTTTGCTTCCCTTCCCTTATGTTCATCTGTTTTGTATCTTAAAGTCTTCATATGAGTGAAGTCATATGATATTTATCTTTTTCTGACTGACGTATTTCACTTAGCATAATAGTCTCTAGTTCCATCCATATAGTTGCAAATGGCAATATTTCATTCTTTTTGATTGCCAAATAATACTCCATTCTATATATGTATACCACATCTTCTTTATCCATTCATCCATCAATGGACATCTGGGCTCTTTCCATATTTTGGCTATTGTTGATAGCACTGCTATAAACATTGGGGTGCATGTGCCCCTTTGAAACGGCACACCTGCATCCCTTGGGTAAATACCTAGTAGTGCAATTGTTGGGTAGTAGAGTAGTTCTATTTTTAATTTTTTGAGGGACCTCCACACTGTTTTCCAGAGTGGCTGCACTAGTTTGTGTTCCCACCAGCAGTGCAAAAGAGTTCCTCTTTCTCTGCATTTGCACCAACATTTGTTGTTGCCTGAGTTGTTAATATTAGCCATTCTGACAGGTGAAGTGGTATCTCATTGTGGTTTTGATTTGTATTTCTCTGAAGGTGAGCGATGTTGAGCAGGTTTTCATGTGTCTGTCTGCCATCTGGATATCTTCTTTGGAGAAGTATCTATTCATGTCTTTTGCCCATTTCTTTGCTGGATTATTGTTTTTTTTGGGTGTTGAGTTTGGTAAGTTCTTTATAAATTTTGGATACTAACCCTTTATCTGATATGTCATTTGCAAATATCTTCTCCCATTCTATCGGTTGCTTTTTAGTTTTGCCGATTGTTTCCTTCTCTGTGCAGGTTTTTATTTTGATGAGGTCCCAATAGTTCATTTTTCCTTAGGTTTCCTTGCTCTCTGGAGATGTGTTGAGTAAGAAGTTGCTGAGGGTGAGGTCAAAGAGTTTTTTGCTTGCTTTCTTCTCTAGGATTTTGATTTCTCTTTGTATTACATTTAGGTCTTTCATCTGGTTTTAGTTTATTTTTGTGTATGGTGTAAGATAGTGGTCCAGGTTCATTTTTCTGCATGTCACTGTCTAGTTTTCCCAGCACCACTTGCTGAAGAGACTGTCTTTATTCCATTGGATATTCTTTCCTGCTTTGTCAAAGATTACTTGGCCATACATTTGTGGGCCCATTTCTGAGTTCTCTATTCTGTTCTTTTGATCTGAGTGTTTGTTTTTGTGCCAGTGCCAAACTGTCTTGGTGATTACAGCTGTGTAATACATCTTAATGTCTGGGCGTGTGATGCCTCCATCTTTGGTTTTCTTTTTCAAAATTGCTGTGGCTATCCTGGGTCTTTTCTGATTTCATCAAATTTTAGGATTGTTTGTTCTAGCTCTGTAAAGAATGATGGTATTATTTTGATAGGTATTGAATTGAATACATAGATTACTTCGGGTAGTTTCAACATTTTAACAATGTTTGTTCTTCCAATCCAGGAGCATGGAATATTTTCCTTTTTTTCCCCCTTTTTGTTTGTCTTATTCAATTTCTTTCATAAGCTTTCTATAGTTTTCACTGCATAGATTTTTCACCTCTTTGATTATATTTATTCCTCTCTATTTTGTGTTTTTTGATGCAATTGTAATTGGGATCGATTCCATGATTTCTCTTTCTGTTATTTCATTATTGGTGTATAGGAATGTAACCAATTATGTGCATTGATTTTATATCCTACAGTTTTGCTGAATTCATGGATCAGTTCTAGCAGCTTTTTGGTGGAGTCTTTTGGGTCTTCCATATAGAGTATCATGTCATCTGTGAAGAATGAAAGTGGAATCTTGGTCTGGTTTTGGAAATCAAGGTAATGCTGGCTTCATAGAAAGAGTTTGGAAGTTTCACATCCATAGCTTGAAGAGAATAGGTGTTAACTCTTCTTTAAATCTTTGGTAGAATTCCCCTGTAAAGCCATCTGGCCCTGGACTCCTGTTTTTTGGGAGATTTTTTGATTACTAATTCAATTTCTTTGCTGGTTATGGGTCTGTTCAAATTTTCTATTTCTTCCTGGTTCATTTTGATAGTTTATATGTTTCTAGGAATTTTTCCACTTCTTCTGCATTGCCCATTTTATTGGAATATAATTGCTCATAATATTCTCTTATTATTGTATTTCTGTAATGTTGGTTGTGATTTCTCCTCTTTCATTCTTGATTTTATTTATTTGAGTCCTTTTTACTTTTTAATCAAACTGGGTAGGGGTTTATCAATTTTGTTAATTCTTTCAAAGAACCAGCTCCTCGTTTCATTGATCTGTTCTACTGGGTTTTTTTGTTTGTTTGTTTGTTTGCTTGCTTTTGGGTTTGTTTTTTGTTTTGTTTTTGGTTTCAATAGCATTGATTTGTGCTCTAATCTTTATTATTTCCTGTATTCTGCTGGTTTTGTGTTTTATTTGCTGTTCTTTTCCCAGCTCTTGAAGGTGTAAGGTTAGGTTGTGTAAAGTTAGATTATGTATATAAGATTAGTTGTGTATTTCTTCCTTCTTTAGGAAGACCTGGATTACCATATGCTTTCCTCTTATGACTGCCTTTGCTGAGTCCCAGAGGTTTGGGGCTGTGGTGTTATCATTTTTATTGGCTTCCATGTACTTTTTAATTTCCTCCTTAATTTCTTAGTTACCCATTCAATCTTTAGTAGGATGTTCTTTAGTCTCTAAGTATTTGTTATCTTTCCAAAATTTTTCTTGTGATTGGTTTTGAATTTCATAGCATTGTAGTCTGAAAATATGTAGAGTATGATCTCAATCTTTTTGTACTTGAGGGCTAATGTGTGTCTCAGGATGTAATCTATTTTGGAGAATGTTCCATGTGCACTCAAGAAGAATGTGTATTCTGCTGCTTTAGGATGAAATGTTCTGAATATATCTGTTAAGTCCATCTGGTCCAGTGTGTCATTCAAAGCTATTGTTTCCTTATTGATTTTCTGTTTAGATTGTCTGTCCCTTGCTGTAAGTGGCATGTTGAAGTCCCCTACTATTACCGTACTATTATCAATGAGTTTCTTTTTGTTTGTGATTAACTGATTTATATATTTGGGTGTTTCCACATTTGGAGCATAAATATTTACAATTGTTAGGTCTTCTTAATTATGACAAAATGCCCTCTTCATCTCTTGTTACAGTCTTTACTTTAAAATCGAAGTTGTCTGATATAAGCATGGCTACTCCAGCTTTGTTTTGGCAACCATTAGCACGATAGATGATTCTCCATCCCCTTATTTTCAATCTGAAGGTGACTTTAAGTCTAAAATGGGTCTCTTATAAACAGTATATAGATGAATCTTGCTTTCTTATCCATTCTGTTCCCTTATGTCTTTTGATAGGAGCATTTAGACCATTGACATTTACAGTGAGCACAGTTTCTGTTGCTTTTGGTCTTTTTGTTTTTGTTTTTTTCATGTTTTCTTCCCTCAGAAAGCCCCCCTTAAAATTTCTTGCAGGGCTGGTTTAGTGGTCATGAACTTCTTTAGTTTTTGTTTGAGAAACTTTTAATCTTTCCTTTTATTTTGAATGACAGCCTTGCTGGATAAAGATTTCTTGGCTTTGTATTTTTCCAATTCAGCACATTGAATATATCCTGCCACTCCTTTCTTGCCTGCCAAGATTCTGTGGATAGGTCTGCTGCAAACATGATCTGTCTTCCTTTGTAGGTTAAGGACTTTTTTCACTTGCTGCTTTCATGATTCTTTCCTTGCCTTAGTATTTTGTGAATTTGAATATGATATGTCTTATTGATGGTCAGTGTTTGTTGAATCTAATGGGAGTCTTCTGTGCTTCTTGGACTTGGATATCTGTGTCTTTCCCCAGGCTAGGAAAGTTTTCTACTATAATTAGCTCACATAAAACTTCTCCCCTTTTTTTATCTCTCTTCATCTTCTGAATCTCCTATGATTCAGATGTTATTTCTTTTTAATAAGTCACTGAATTCTCTAATTTTGGTATCATTCTTTTTCTCTTTATCTTCTGGGACCCCCAAGATTCTGATATTATTCCTTTTTAAAGAGCCACTGATATCTGTAATTTTTATTTTGTGCTCTTTTGCCTCAGTCTCCCTCTTTTGTTCTGCTTCATTATTCTCCATAAGTTTGTCCTCTTATATTGCTGATTTACTGTTGTCCCTCATCCATCCTTACCATCGTGACATCTATTCAAAATTGCAGCTCAGAGCATTTTTTAAATTTCATCCCACTAGTTTTTACTTATTTTATCTTGCAGAAAGGAATTCTAATCTGTTTTCAACCACAGCAAGTATTCTTATTACCATGATTATAAATTCTGGTTCAGACATCTTGCTTTTATCTGTATTGATTAAGTCTCTGTATTTTCTTCCTTTTCTTTCTTTTGGGGTGAATTCCTTTGTTTCATAATTTTGGAGGAAGAAAAGGAATAAGGTTTAAAAAAAGAAAGTTAAAAAATTAAAAACAACACTAAGAAATCAAATAAAGGATGCTAGATCCTAGGTGTGTTTTGGTCTGTTTGTTGAAAGAAGCTCGACAGATTAGAAAAAAAGGGAAAGATAAGAAAGAAAAAAAGAAAAAAAGAGGGATAAAGAGAAAACGTTTGAAAATTTGAAAAAATGAATACAACAAAATAGAATAAAATAAAAAGATGAAAGAAAATAGAATTTTAATAATTTACAAAAAAGTAAAAATATAGAAGAAAATTAGAAATCTTTTTAATAAAAATGGAAAATAAAAGTAAATTTTTTTCTTTCTATATTCAAGAATAAGAAAAGAAAAAAAGGATCGAATAAAAGGACCAGTAAACAGAATGAAGTACGGTTGAAATTCCATCTGTTTTCCCATAGAAGTCATGCTATGAAGCACTTCATATTCTGTAAACTAAGCCGGTGGAGAGACTTGTGTTTGTCAGGAGCACTGTTGGCCCATTTGGGCCGGGTTTAGTGTAATGGCTCCGATTTCCACTAGATAGTGGGGCTTAGCTTACTGGGGTGGATGGCTGTGGCATGTATAGGAGGTATGCAAATAGCCGGGAGGGGTGAAAATGGCGTCATCCAGCTCCCAGTCTCTAGTGTCGGAACCCTGTGCTCTCCACGACCAGCAGTCAAGCACCTTTGTCTCCAGCTTCTGTCCACTCTCTGCTTCTACACTGTTTGTGACCAAGCTGTCAGGGTGCCAGGCAGTCCCTCCTTTCCCGAGTGTTATTTCAAGTGGGGTTGCCTTCCTAACCCCTTACTTCTGAGGGATTGCAGCTTTGACCCATTCAGATGTTCTGGGGGAGGGTCTTGTTGAGCAATGGCGGGTGCTGACCCGCCCCCCAGGAAAGTTCGCAAGACTGCAGTGCTGCAGATGCCCAAAGACTGTAGCAGGGTGCCCGCCTGACCCAGAAGAAGTTCACATGATCTTATAGCAATGGCGTTTCTGGGTTTATGGAAAATTACAACACACATCTGATGCCAGGCTTCCCCCTTAATGTCCTCGTTCCTGCATCAGTGAATGTGGCTCTTCTCCAGGATCCGCTAGGACTTTGCCTGCGGGGTGGCTGCACATCTCTATCAAATGTCCTCCCAGCAGGGGAACTGCCACTCCCTGTGTGGCCTGTGGACCCCTCGGACCTTGCTCTCTGCTCCCAGCTATTTGCCCTTACCCCCAGGGCACTGCCAGGTATCAAGCTTCAGAGTGTCCAACTTTGCACTGGCCCTATTTATAGAGTCTTAATGGAATTTAAACCCTTTCCTTTCTCCTTTCTTCCTTACTTGTTCAGTCCCTGCGCTATTTCCACTTTCTCCCCAGCTGCCTTTTTTTGCGGGGGTGGGGGAGGAACGGGGAGGGGGGTGCTTTTCCTGTACTCTCTACCTGTCTCCTGTCTCTGTAAGCAAAAACAGCTCCCTTCCCTACCCAGCATCTCTCTCTCCCAGTTTACCTCTCTGCGCTGTGTACCTGCCAAATTCTGTGGTTCAGGTTGTGCAAATTGTTGTTTTAATCCTCAAATCAGTTTTCTAGTTGTGTAGGATGTTTTTGGGTTGATCTGGCAGCATTTCAGGAATGAGAGATGTAAAAAAAATTTTTTTAAAAACTTCTAAGCTGTTCTGCCATCTTGGCCCCTCCCTGGATGTTGAGTATTTTTAATATACTTAGTAACATTCATAGATCTTCCTTTATGAATTGTACTTGAAGTCTTTTGTCCATTTTATTATTTATTGTCCATTTATTATTTTGCCCATTTTATTTTGTCATCTTATTGAATTATGCGATTCCTTTACATTTTATATGCAGTTCTTTTTCTTTTAAAGTTTATTTGTTTATTTTGAAAGAGAGAGCACGAGTTGGGTAGGGGGCAGAGGGAGGGGGAGAGAGAATTCCAGTCAGGCTCTGTGATATCCATACAGAACCAGATACGGAGCTCAAACTCATGAACCTGGAGATCAGGACCTGGGCCCAGATCAAGAGTCAGACGCTTAACTGACTGAGCCACCTAGGTGCCCCTGTATTTTATATACACTTCTATTGTCAGATATATGTTTTGCAAATATTTTTTGTCACTGTGTAGTGTGCCTCTTAATTTTCTTAAATGGAACCTTTTGCAGAGCAGATGTTTTAACACTGGTGGAGCCTCATTTATGATTTTTCTCTTTTATGACTGCTGCTTCCCTTAAGAACTATTTGCCTAGTCCAGATTTAAAGATATTCTCCTGTGTTTTCTTCTAATTTTATGGTTTTAGCTTTTACATTCAGCTCTTTTATCCATCACGAGTGAATTTTTTTGTAAAGTGTGAGGTAAGGGACTTTCCCCCATTTTGAATTGCTTTGATGCTTTGTTAAAAATTAATCATATCAGTGTGTTTAATAGCTTTGGATGCTACATTCTGTTCTGTATGTCTTATCTGTCTTTTTGACAGTATTATGTTTTTTTTTTTTTTTTTTACATAGCTCTATAGCAAGCATTAAAATCAGGTAGTATAAGTCCTCTAGTTTTCTACTTTGAAAATTGTTTTGGCTATATTTGGCTATTTCTATTTTCTTTCTTTTTAGGTTTTAACTGTTAATTTTTGAGAGAGAGTGTGTGCATGCACATGGGGGAGGGGCAGAGAGAGAGGGAGACAGAGGATCCATATCAGGCTCTGTGCTGACAGCAGACAGCAGACAGCCACTGGGGGGCCTTGAAATCAGGAATGAGAGATTGTGACCTGAGCCTAGTTTGACACTTAACCAACTGAGCCACCCAGGTGCCCCTATTTTTATATAAATTATGGAATTTCTTTAATTTTTAAAAAAATGTTCCCTGGAATTTATTATAGTTAATATGTGAGATAAATATTAAACAAATATTGAGCCTTCCATTTTTATAATTTTTTAAACCATACTTCTGACATCAGTGAACTTATTTATGCAAGTTCAAACTCATAATTTATTAAGTGCTATCACATCTATTAAACAGAAAGACAGTGATACAAACAAGGCATATTATGTGAATTTATTTTCACTGCCAGAATATTTCAAATTTCATAATAGTTTCAGAGGTAATTGGAATGAACATGTCCTTTAGTCAAAGACAAACTGCATATTATTCAACATATTTTGAAACTTTCTTTCACCAAACTTACTGTAATTTATAAGAAGAATGGAAGAATAGACATTATATACATAAAGGTCTGCTTGGGCACAATAAATTCTTGAGTGTTTTCTTCACAATATATATGAATTTATAATCAATAGTTTGTAAAGAGTTCCTTTGATGATATCTGTTGAAGAATTATCCAAACTGATAACAAAGTGATATATCTTTAAAATTATTTTATGATACCTATAGAAATTATGCTTATATTTTACATGAGAGATGATGCTGAAATTCATGTACATATAATAGAAGCTGAGAGGACAATAGAAATATGAACAAACTTATTTTTAAATAATTATTGGTCTTAAGAACAATTTTAACTTGAGCATATGAAATATCAAATATTAGTAAAATATTAGAAATACATATATTAGTATAAATATTAGAAATACATATATTTAATAAGCATATTTCTAAGAACATCAGGGAAAAAATCACCTTCTAGAAGAGAATAGACCTTCCATTTGTGGGAGAGAGTCTACAAAATTGTTTTTCCCTCATCAAACAAATGCTCTAGCCCAGAAGTTGAAAGGAGATAGATCTTTCCTTAGTCTGTCTCTCCTTTTTCCCTTGCTTCTTACCTTCCTAAACTCTTAATGTTGAGTGTCCTATAGTTCAGTCTCTAGATTGTCATTTGTGTTTTCCCCCATTCCCATGACTTTAAATACTATCTTTATGCTGATAACTACATTACAACTTATTTTATTTTATGTTAATGTCTCTTACTAGTTGTTTTGAGTTTACAATATTCATTGTAGCTTATCACAGTTTACTTTCAAATAATATACTGCCTCACATACAGTGTAAGAGACAGCCCTACACTTCCATTTGTCCTTTTCTGTCCTTTGTATTATTGTTGCCAGACATTTTACACTTCATATGTTAAAAAATACACAATTGATTTTCAATTTTGCCCCCATACATTATTATTTTTATAGAGATTTAAACATATAAGTAAGTGTCTTTTATAAGTACCCATATATTTACCATTTCTATTAATTTTCAGATTCCATTGTATGAATCCAAATTTCCATGTGGTATTACATTCCATCTGATATTATATATCTAAATAGTTTTCTTAACATCTCTTTTATAACATAGCCTACTCTAGAGACATCCGAGTGGCTCAGTCCATTAAGCTTCCAACTTCAGCTCAGGTTATGATCTCATGGCTTGTGAGTTCAAGCCCCATGTTGGGTTCTGTGCCCCATGTTGGAGCCTGGAGCCTGCTTCAGATTCTTTATCTTACTCTCTTTCTGTCCTTCCCCACTCACTCTCTGTCTCTCTCTCAAAAATAAACAAACATTAGAAAAAAAAAATTAAATACAGTCTACTTTTAGTGAGCTCTCTCAACTTTAGTTTGTCTAAAAGTATTTAATCTTAAATTTAGGTTTTTGCTGAATATAGATTTCTAATTTGATAACATTGTCCTTTCATTGTTTCCTTTCATTTATTCATCCTTTCATTCTTTCATTCAGTAAAAGCTTTCTTGAATAATGATACTGAACCTGCATTAGGAATAGAGAGATATCTATCCTTTCAATTATTTAAAGATGTGAGGGGCGCCTGGGTGGCTCAGTCGGTTAAGCCTCCAACTTCAGCTCAGGTCATGATCACACAGTCATTGGGTTTGAGCCCCGCATCAGGTTCTGGGCTGATGGCTAGCTCAGAACCTGGAGCCTGCTTCAGATTCTGTGTCTCCCTCTCTCTCTGACCCTCCCCTGCTCACACTGTTTCTCTCTCTCTCTCTCTCAGAAATAAACAAACAACATTAAAAAAAATTTTTTTTTAAAGATGTGACAATTTCTTTCTGGCAAGAAGGCTGTAATATTTTATTATTTTTATTTTTAAAGAGAGAAAGCACAAGCTGAGGAGAGGGGCAGTGGGAGGAAGAGAGAGGGGGGAGAGAGAGAGAGACAGAGAGAGAGAGAGGGCTCCAAGAGAGAGAGAGAGAGAATCCCAGACAGGTTCCAATGTCATCACAGAATCCAACCCCGGTCTTGATCCCATGACCCTGGGATCATGACCTTATCTGAAATCAAGAGTTGGATGCTTAATTAACTGAGCTACCCACGTGCCCCAGAAGACTATAATTTTCATCTTTCTTCTCTATATAATGTGTTTTTATTCTGCGATGGCTTTACATGTGTCATCTGTATCATTGATTCTCAGCAAGTTGATTATGAGATGCCTTAGAGTGTTTTATTTATGTGTATTTTGCTTGGATTTTGTTGTGGGTTTTGAAACTGCAGGTTTAAATTTTTCTTCTAATTTTTAAAGTTTTGGTCTTCATTCCTTCAAATATTTTTATTACTCTTATTTTGAAATTTAGTTATAGGTATTAATTACATTACAGTTATTACTGGTCCACGGGTCTCTAATAATGCTCTTCACATTCTATTTAAACATTTTATCCTCATAAGGATTATTTTGAATAGTTGCTATGGCTGTGTCTTTAAGTTCACTGATCTTTCCTTCTGCATTATTTAACCTGGTGTTAATAACATTCAGTATATTTTTCACATAACTTATTTTCATTTCCATAAGTTTCACATGGGCTTTTAAAAATATATTTCTTTTTTGTCATGTTCATAGTTTATTCAGTCTTCTTGATCATATAGAACATATTTACAATTGCTGTTCTAAGATCATTTTCTCCTAATTCTCTCATCTTTCCCATTTCTGGTTTTGTTTTGATTGGTCTTTTCCTCTGAGTTATGTTTCTATATGTGAATGGTAATTTTTAATTGCATGGAAAACATTGTAAATATGGTATGTTAGTTACTGATTTTATTTATTTCCTTAAATGATTTTAGATTTATTTTCCCTGAAAGACAGTTGAGATCAGTTTGACCTTATTATGACTTGTCTCTTAGCTTCATTAAGATAAACCTAAAGTAGCCTTACTTGGAGGCTAATTTACCTAAGCTATTAAGATATACCTTCAGAGAACCGTTCTTGATGCTCCCATGTATTGGAAAGTCTTTGTGTGTTTTTTTTTTTTTTTAAGATTTTATTTTTAAGCAATCTCCACTCCCAGTGTGGGGATTGAACTCACAACCATGAGATCAAGAGTCACATGTTCCACTGACTGAGCCACTTAGGCACCCCAAGATCTTTCTATTCTGATTCATGTCCAAATAAGTTCATCTCCACCCTATTGAACTCCTAGAATTATTTACCTGATTTTCCAGGGGCTCTTTTCCTAATCTTGGGTAATTTTCTCTTATGTATGTTCAGATTAGTACTCTGACAGAGGCTTGATTGGACTCCTCTTCAGGGAACTCTGTCTCTATGGCTCCCTCTCCTGCCACACAGATGCTAGTCACTCTTTCCCTCATACTCTGATCCCTTTTTCCTCTGATCAGTGAAACCACTGGGCCACATTTGGATTCTCCTTTCCTGTCTTGTAACCCAATAACTTCCTCCAAGCAGTAAATTTAGGCTTCCTTTGATTTCTTTGGATAGCTTTTTGTGTGAGAAAAATAGAATTCTTTAGATAATTCTCAATTTGGTTAGGTATAATATTCAAAAGAAGACCAGGGATTATTTAAGAGTTATTAGCTATAGGCTATAGAAGTCAGATAAAGAAGAATATAAGTTAAAATTATTATATTTTTAATGTGTGGTGATGGTAACAATCTCTCAATATAGTTCAGAATACACAGATGTGTGTACTGTCAAAACTCAGCAAACACACAACTCAAATTTCTGCACTTATTGTTATATAAATTTTACCACAAATGAAAAACAAAATAAACGGTATTGAATAACATGCATGGTGAAACATTTAGTAGCAAGTTACAGATATCTTCAACTTAATTTGCATCAAGAAATTAGACTGATGGAAGGATAGAGAGATGAAAAGACATGTGATAAAAACTGTAGTAAAATATTAATGGCAGAACATAAATGATGTAGTTAAGGATGTTCCCCCACTAAACGTCTTTTAACTTTTTTTTGTGTTGGAAATTTTTTCATAAGGAAATGTTAAATAAACTGATTGAATATACACCTACTCTTGCACAGAAAAATATGGCCAGACAGGGTAAGAGATAAAATAGAGATAAAACCAGGAGCCAAGAAGGAAGGAACCAGACAAACAAAGAGTTCCTGACATGTTGCTTTTATTTTAAAATATTTCACAGATCTGTGAAGTGAAAATTAGCCAGGACTCAGGGGAAAATTTGTGGGTGTTTGCGGGTGTTGTCAGGAACTTATGAATACCACTGAACATCTGCAAAAATGTTTTCTATTCGCTATATATGATTCACAGATATGTTTTCAAGGGATAAGACAGTTTGCAAAAGCTAGTATGGACCAAGCTGTATGAATGGAAGCTTTTGGCCCATAAGTGCTTTAGTCTCTTCTAGATACAATATGGTTAAATAATTCTACTTACTGTGTTTCTGAGTGTGTTAGTACAGTGTAACACACATCTTTCCTTCTGGAATTATGCGACGCAAAGGATAGCTAAAAGAAATGACTCATGCTTTGTCAGAAATAACAAATGATGAAATGTATCTTTTCATATTTGTTATTTTTATTTGAATATCTCAAAAAGTTTTAGATATAATAACAGTTTTATTTGTTATTGTTGTTATTACAATCTTCTGTAATTAGTGGTTAACAGTCCTGAACAAACTACCTAATTGTGAGTCTTGGCTATACACTTACTAGCTAACAATATTTCTGTACATTCAACTTTCTTACCTATAAAACATATATAGTAATAGTAGTAACCTAGAGTTGTTTTGAGGATTAAGCATTTATAGCAAAACCTGGCACATAGTGAGTGCTCAACAGATGTTAGCTAGCATTACGAAACCTAAGCTTACAGCTGGAAAATCTTGAGCAGATAAGTTCTTCACATATTGAGAGATCAAAAGGCCCTGAAACAGACCCAGAATTCTGGTTCTGCTGCTACCTATTCTAACCTCAGCAAGTATTGTGTTAAAACAAGACTCACAAGATCTTGAAGAATGAATAAATAAAAGCCAATTCAGTCTCAAGTTGCTTAAAGCGTCCCCAAAGGAGTTATAAAATACAACTTCTTAAAAGAATTCTAAGACTCCCTCCATGGCATTGTTGGCTAACTACTTTGGGAAGGAGTTTTAATTTCATGATGTCCTTTACTACCTCAAGGTTTCCTTGCTCTCAGACAATCTGTGGAAGAATTATGTGGAGAACAATGAAATAATGTTTCAAAAGAGCAAACAACTAATGAGAAATAATGAGTGAATAAAAATTATTAGAATTTGTTTCAACATGATTATTGTGGTGATTACAATATCTTTCCAATCTATATAAGACAGTTACATCCTTATAATATGTCAACCTTATAAGACATTGATTCCTTGTATAAAAACAAAAATGTTATTGAAACAGGTGTATCACACCTGTTGAAATTTATTAATTATAAGTACAGTTTCTGAGGCAAAATTCTTGCTGTCATGAAAAGTTCTCTTAATATTACTCTCTGATAGGTACTATGTGCATAGAATACTGTTTCAATGCTACATTGATTAGGAAGAGCCAATCCATACCTATCTCATAAACATAGTCAGCTGTCTTTGAGACTTCTTTGGAAAAAGATAATCAAAAGAAGACTGGAAATCATAAAATCTTGACTCATGGAATCATTGAAACCAAGCCCAGTGTTGGCCTAACACCATCTTTGACTTATCTGGGTCACAGATGCCTGGGCTAGAGTCTTTCTGTACTACCTCTTTTGGACTGGAAATTAAGATTCAATTTGTGTGGACCCACATTGTGAAGAGTTTTGACACAGAAATCTAATAGACCTTGTGTTTGGTGAGTGCTTTACTCATTTGTTAGTTAAATTTACACCGTAAATCTGTCCCTCTGCCCTCCCCCCCCACACACATATTGGGCTTGGCTTATCATTTTTGGATACTGAAAAGATATCTGTTTTAGTTATAAGAAGCAGATTTTTTTTTAAAACTCAGCAGGAATTTGTTTTAGAATGTAAAAAACAATAGGAAAGAAAATGTCAACATGAGTTTTTTATACATTACTAATCATCTAATTGAATTTTAATGAGGAGAGGAAAAAGCCTAGGGGTTATAATGAAAACATATTTTTCACTTATTTATATTCACCATTCAAATGAAGTCTAGCAATAATATGCAGAAAAAAGATTGAGTCATTCTTAGCTTCCGCAGAGATTAGAGCAGCCACAATTCCTATCTCACTATCCCTTTATGTCCATCACAGTTCCAAGAAACCTCAGCTTTCAAGTGTGTCTATTTAATCACTATCTAAATAATATGGCAGTTGAGGCACACCACATATTACAAGTACTAACTCTGAGTTTAATTTTTCACAGCAAAAGAACTTTTTTTATGAAAATTTCTGGAATAAAACTACTTTAGAACATAACAATTTATATAATATGCACTCATTCTAAGGCTAACGAAATAATAATTCCTAACTTAATGCATTGAGTTTAGAGATAAATAGATAATTTTTTGCTCCTATTATAAGCAAATATATATATATATATATATATGTTCATTTTTGAGACACAGAGAGAGAGCATGAGCAGGGGAGGGCAGAGAGAGCAGGAAACATAGAATTGGAAGTAGGCTTTAGACTCTGAGCTGTCAGCACAGAGCCCGGAGTAAGGCTCAAACTCACGAACTGCGAGATCATGACTTGAGCCAAAGTTGGACGCTTAGCCAACTGAGCCACCCAAGTGCCCCAGCAAATATAGTATTTTAAAGTGATACTCATTAAAAGTATCTTAAAGGTAGTTAGTTACCTATTGTAGGTTATATTATAGTTACTGTATACGTTATGATACATCCAGCAGGAGTAATCTTTTCCATACCACATTGCAGTAAGTCTCAGCCATTGATGATTTGGTCAAAAAATGGTGAATAGAATGGATGTGTTTTCTGAGTAGAAGCTTTAAGAGTCAGCATGTAGTTCACGTAGTTCATCATGACTTATTTCCCCTATAACATGAGGACTGGCTGTTTCAGAAGAAACTGGTCTGAAGGTTAGGGCCCCTGAGTTAGGATAATAAAAAAGAGAGCAAAGGCTATCCAGTGATGTGAGCAAAATATAAACTTTTTACTCTTTTGTTATTGACATTTTGAGCTTGTTTTGTTATCACAGAGTCATTTAGCCTATTTCAATTAACATAACTAATACACAAAATATGTTCAGCTATACCAAACACATCTATATGATTTTGTAATAGAGTGATTGTTTTAAAATTATGAAACTAGAAAGGTTAGAAATTGCACCAAAGTCACAGAAAGTAAACTTTAGGACAACGTGCTTAATCTTTATATCTAGATAGTCATAGAGCAAATTTGACATACTGGTCATAAGATGACAAAATGAGAATGTATACTTATCCATTTGAAAACTTTAGATCTACTACAACATACATAGAAACAAACAATTTGATGTTGGTGGGCTAATCTAAGAAAAAGTAAGATGTAAATTATTAAAGGAATGATACTGTACTTTTTAAAAATTTAAGTGTAAATTCCATTTGAAAGTCAAAAAATATTTTATGCCTTGTAAATGTTTATATGTAAATATTAAATTAACTAAGAAATATCTAAATAGCTTGGACCACTTCCTCATCATGTGTTTTTAAAATTACATTAATATAATAAAGAATGTTATTTTTATTTAGTCTTAGCCATATATTATAGAAAATAGCATCTCTCTTCTGTGTTTAAAAATAATAACTGCTTTCTTTTCAAAGTGTTGGCCTATATTCTAGCCTTAAAATTTTAACCCTTACTAAATTATTACAAATAAAATATTGAATATGGTAGGTAGTTTGTATTCTTAGCTGAAGATTTGAAAAGAACTATTTTTGAGAATTTGGTAAAAAATGTTTACCATATCTGAATTCCGTTACTGGATATAATTATGATGTTTGGTATGTGCTAAGTTTTAAGGTAAAGTAGAAAGTGTGGTGATGGATGATGGTATATAGGTAATAAATTGAAATATTTTAAAGCCTGTAAATCACCTTTATTAGCCATGTTTATTTATCTAGATCCAAAGGTCTAGATTCAGAGAAAATTAGGATACCTAATGAATCAATTTTAAAGGAAAATTCCATTACCCTGAACTGTATAGATTTTTGTGTGCAATTAACAAACAATTATTATGTATGACAGGAGATTAAAAAGGAAAAACAAAACTCAAACCCCACATAAAACAGTTAAAACAAATCCGTAGGGGATTATAAAATAAATTGTGCTAATCCTATGTAAAAAAGATGTTACAACTATATCAGAAATAAAGGGGGCGACTGCTACTTTTCAGCTACTGAAAAGACTAGAAGCAGAGGAAATAGATCTCAATTTATTTTAGGTGGCCTTCATTAACTTTGGTATAAAAATTTGACAAGGATAGTACATAGAAATTAGCTTGCAAGGGGCACCTGGGTGGCTCAGCCGGTTGAGTGTTCAACTTCCGCTCAGGTCATGATCTCATGTTTTCCTCTAAAATTGAATCATTTTGTATCTGGATGTCAGTTAACCTAAGGAAATACCACTTTCATCCAAGTAGAAATTGAGTTCATTCCGATGTTGGCTTCAGATTTTGTGAATTCTTTTCCATTTCACTTCTACTCCTAAGGCATGGCCTCCCAAGGAGGAAAAAAATTTCAACACACATCTTTCTCTTCCATGATGTCCAAATTTCAATTTTTGTTCCTGAAGTCCAATGAGCCAAGAAGAAGTTCTCCTTAGATTATCAGTCACTCAGCTGCAGCTTTCTGCTTATCATTTCAATCTTACAGAACAGCAAAAGTTTGAACTAGGATATCTTTGTCAAGGGTAGGGCTTCCTTTTTATTCAGGATCATAGCACTTCAATCCTCACTATCTTGGCAGCTTTCCAATAACTTCAAATAGGTCAATAGGTAGATGAATGATAGATAATAAGACTTCAAACAGATCATGTGTGTGCGCACACATGTTCATAAATGTGCACAAATACTCAATTTTCTGAGTTTTGAACATAAACTCATTTTAATACACCAGTTTAAAGGTATACATTTTCTTTATGTATTAACTGCATTAGCTGTATTCTCACAAGTTTTGACCTTTTGCACTTTTATCATCACTGAGTTCAGACAAGTTAGCTTTCCTAATATTTCTGACAATATTGACCTATATTACAAATCTACCAGTTATCAGATCATAACCCTAAGTTTCCAATACTTTTCATCCTAATTTTCTCTGAATCTAGACCTTTAGGTCTCTGAATCTAGACCTTTAGATCTAGATAAATAAACATGGCTAATAAAGGTGATTTACAGGCTTTAAAATATTTCAATTTATTACCCATATACCATTATCCATCACCATGCTTTCTACTTTACCTTAAAACTTAGTACATACCAAACATCATAATTATATCCAGTAACGGAATTCAGATATGGTAAACATTTTTTACCAAATTCTCAAAAATAGTTCTTTTCAAATCTTCAGCTAATAATACAAACTACCTACCATATTCAGTATTTTATTTGTAATAATTTAGTAAGGGTTAAAATTTTAAGGCTAGAATATAGGCCAACGCTTTGAATAGAAAGTAGTTATTATTTGTAAACACAGAAGAGAGATGCTATTTTGTGAGTGCAAGCCCCACATCAGACTCTGTGCTGACAGCCAGCTCAGAGCCTGGAGCCTATTTCAGATTCTGTGTCTCCCTCTCTCTCTGACCCTCCCCTGCTCATGCTCTCTCAGAAATAAATAAAATATAAGAAAAGAAATTAGCTTGCAAATAAATCTCTCTCATAACGTTAAATGTGAAAGTTCTAAATAAATTGTAAATGCAAATCCAGCAATATATTAAAATGTTAACATGTAACAAGTGAATTGCAGAATAGGTTAGTTTAACATATGAAATCAATATCAGTCACCAAATTAACAGAATATATAAAATATTATATAATTAAATAGATGCAGAGAAGCATTGGACAAATTCAACACCATTCATAACTTATTTACAAAAAGAGATATAGCTTAAACTGGACATGGAACAGAACTTCATTAATCTGTTGAAGAATATTAATAAAATCCCATAGAAATTTCTTGCTAGTAAGATATTGTAAGTATTTTTGATAGAGTAGAGAGGTAAGATGTCAATTTTTACTCCATTTGTTTGACATGTTACTGTAGTTTCTAGTTGGTACAATAAGACAAGAAAAATAAAAAGTTTAAGAATGTGAGGAAATAAAAGATACTGACATATAATAAGATTGTATATTTATAAAATCTGTAGATATTTTCATATAGTATTTTAGAATTAATAAGTGAATGCTGAAAAATATTTAGATATAAATCCAATACACAAAAATATTGAATTTTTATATGTAAGCAAGAGTTTAAAATTAAAATCAATACCATTTATAATTGCATCACAACAATAAAACATGAATAAATCTTGATAATTTCCACATAAGAATAAGTCTGCAAAATTTGCATAAGACTAGTGTTATTCCTTACTTGAGTATAATAATTCACTGTGAAGTTACATGGACCTGTTGAATGCTCTGTGAGGTAGCACATACTTTCATAATCAATAGATGTTATTATTCAGATTTATTTTTCATCTTATGTCAGTTTTCTAGGGATTTTTGATTTTATATTAATTTTCAATGGTAGCTCCAGAATCATTCTGCAAATGATATGAACCACTTTTCATTAATCAATTCAGGTGTTGCTAAACTCTGTAATTCCATTACAGCATGTGCTTTTGCTTCCTACGTACTGTCTTGTATCAATGCAAGGGCATCTTCAGGGTCTTCTACTTTGCTTTTCCGACCACAGCATCTCGTAATTCATAGATCAGGGAACAATTTAGGGCCTTCTCAATGGTAAATATATACAACACAGTTATGTACTTGTGGACTATGGAAATATTTCTAGGATGAGTCCATGACTTAACTGGACTCACCAAACAGACTTGAATCAAGGCTGGACTCCAAAAGCCTTCATTGTAGCTAGTGCACTATGTAGGTATTTTGGATACTCTAGTAACAGTATCAGTTTAGACTCTATGTCAACTTTCTATTCTCCTTTACCTGAGTCAAATAGCTTTACTTCTATTTGGAAAAGGATTGTGGCATTTTAGTCTTCTTTCTCAAAAGGAACTGGCATCTTTTTCATTTGAAGGGCTTAGGGTCTCAGAATGGTCTCAGATCTAGAGACTGATGAGCGATTTCACTTTTCCATCATTGTAGCTCATCTCATCTTTAGCTCATCAGATCTTGAACTTTACCATCTTTTTTGTCAACTGCCTATCTTGCTCTCACTATCTAGTTTCCAGTGCCACAGATACCTGTGTCTCTAGGCACTCTGGTTATAACTTCACCATTGCTTCCCAATATTTTACCTTTCTTCTGACGGTTATATACTATGGCCTGATTTCTACTATTCCTGAATCCTATAATCCCCATTAACACCATGAGTTTAATTCTATGAAAATAGTCCCTAATGTCAACCCTAATCTAGAAGTGGCAGCAACCATTGCCACCAAAGATCCCAGTGCCTTTATCAAAATGAATTCATTATAGCTATAGCAAAGCAAGGACGAGCATAGTCATCAAAGTGTTTCAATTTTATATAATATATTTATTTTAACATTCATGTTTACTTGAGCTCAATCCTCTGCCAAGGCAAATTATCTCATCTGATTTTCTGTACGTCTTTATCATGTCCAAGATTCTAGGACTATCCCAGCAGCATATGAAGATTGGATTATGGGTGACACTTTTTTTTAAGATTTTATTTTTAAGTAATCTCTCAACCCAACATGGGGCTCAAACTCACAACCCCGAGATCAAGAGTCACTTGCTCCACTGACTGGCCAGCCAGGTACCCTGGACAAAACTCTCTTCTCTCCACCTTATATTTCATTTTCTTTAGTGCAATATCCACAAACGCATTTCTGGTCATATTTTTTCAGCTCTACAAGTACATAGTATTGAGTTCCTATAATTCTATTGGTAAGGAAACTATGCACTCCCAAAATAGAGACTGTACTTCCTCTTTTGTCTATGCTGACAATGATACCCATGATTAGTCTGGAGGCAATGAGGTAGGAATCTTAAGGAGAAAGTCAACTTGTGATGTATTTGGCTTAGATGAAGCCATTGAATTGTCCCTGGACAAGATCAGGCTATTGTCCTCTAGCAAGGGAGAAAGGATTGCCTGTGGTGGATTAATAAGAGTAAATATAAGGGCTCAGAGTTTTCATGTGTCCACATATATGTATGCCTTTTTTTGGGTCTTAGCATTCTATGTCTTTCTTCTTAGGGCCCTGATTTTAGCATAGAGTATTATTTAAGGTTGTACACTTGGTTCCCTTTGCAGTTTTGCTACCCTTAAGATTAAGTCCTTGGCCAGGTTTTCAGCATTTTCAACCATCCATTTTCTGAGTTGAGAGTTGGCTAACTTCAGCTGGTCATTATCCTTCTTCAATGCCTCTGGCAGTTAGCAAAGCCAGCCAACTCTACAAAATCCTTACAATAAATGTGTACCCATCCTTTCAAATACTAAAATTATTATATAAACCAGTGATTTTACTTTAAGCTGTATTTCATCCCAATCTACCACAAGGTAAAATTAGTGTTAATAAATATAATACTTTAACAAGACAGGGGGTATCACCATCCCACTTATTAACAGCAGGGGATTCTTTGTTCCTCTTTGCCCATTGAATAATGTATTTCAAGCATTCCACGACAAGCAACTGTTTTCTATGTCTACTTCATTACTCGAAACAGAGCCCTCAAAATAATTTGGATGCAAGTAGTATATTTGAAAGGGTATGGCACAAAGCGGAAGTGAGAGAACCAGGATACTAAGAAAAGGAAGGAGGAAAAGATAATATAAGAGTTTATTATCACTTCTGTTCTGGTGGCAAGGGACTTCAATTCCACTGGGACTTCCTGAAAACTGTCCAGAATATCTCCCAGAAAGTCACTAAATTTGCAGAAAACATGAGCATTCATCTAGTGTCTTCAACATCCCATTAGCTTTTGGAACACTGATTTGCCCCATATGTGGACTGTGCTTGTGTATAAGCTACATGGGCTCTACTGACTTCCATCTAGTGAATCAGTAAGAGGAGGCTGATGTGGGAGGCCATGTGCATATACAGAAACAACCACCATAGCTGAGCCTAAATCACATGGTCTGAGAGGATGTGACAAGGGATATCAGAGTTGTTTGGTATTTTAGATATAGCTTTCTGGCATCTCAACTAAAAACTTAAAGTATTTTTCAGGGCCTCTCCTTGGCAGATCCTCTAATGTTTATCTTTCAGCTCTGAGTCTGCTAGAAGCTATTTTTCCATTCTTAGACTCTTTTTTGGAAAGAACAAATTTCTCAAGTGAGAAAGTAGCTTTAGTTGTGGGACTTAGCCCTTTGTGCATCCTCTCTTAAATCCTACTGCCTAAATACATGTGATATGCCTTTAAAATAACCCTATAGTTCCAGGTGTAATGGTTTCATTTAGAATAACTGTACATCCAAGAATAGCTAGTTCATCTTTTCCAAAAGTCAAAATGAAAGCACAGGTATATGTTACTATATACAAAATAATATTAGTAAACTACTTTAATTCTTCTCGTTTTCCTTTCTCATTGCTATACATGATAATATATTCATAGGTAATGTGAGTGTAAAGTCGTGTAGATTCCCTTAATTTCAAAACTGATATTAAAATACAAATATGGTACAATATTAAAAATTAATTAAAAATTAAAAATAACTGATGGTTCATTAGAAGGATTGACTAAATTATCATTTGTTAAACTTATATAAAAGCAGTTATTTGATCTATAAACAACATACTACATATTCAGTTTTAGACTAATGATTAACATCAGTGAGATAATAGTTAGCTATCATATAATTACTTTACCAGATTATACCTGTCGTATCAATATGTGACAGGACTAGATTTTCTATTCTTAATCTCCTTTGGTCCTTCTGCTTTTTTTGAATGAACAAGGACTTTTAATATAATATAAAGAAGTATTTGTCCTTTGCCCTCCCTTCTGAATATCTAAATATTGTGTTCTTTAAATTCGTGGTAATTTTCCACTACTGCCTTTCAAGAATGAACCTTGTTTCAAGTCTGTCTGTACTTGAACTCTGCACAGGAAGAAGAATACAGACAAAAGGGAAAAATATTTCTGTATATCAACATGAGTCTTCCATTTATGTATGAATGACAAGGCAGTGTACACAGAAAAGCTTGAACCCTCTTCTGACTCTGTGTAATTGTGATGCACTCATATTAAGATTGCTTATTTTTTCCCTTCCCGGGTAGGAACTGTACCTGTATATCCTTTCAGAATTCATACCATATAATGTATTTGAGGGTTACCTCTCAGGATTTTGACATTAGTATGATTTTCTGGCATGCCTAAATCAACATACACTGTAGAAACAAGCTAGACACCCTACATCATATCACCAAACTGTGATTGGATTGATTTCCAAGACTAGAAGTAAGTCCAAGATAAACAGGAATGGAAATAGTAATAATCTCTCATAAGGAGAAAAATATGGAGATGGATGTGCTAAACAGACTGGAGTTCTTGAAGTCATAGGATAAGGGAATATGAGCTAAATTTAAAAATGCATGCTGTCGTCAGAGAGTTTGGACCATGCTTCAGTATTTGAATTTATATGATGAACCCCACAGTAAAAATCTAGCTCAGTATATCCAAGGACTAGTCCCATGAAGAAAGGCTTTTCTGCACTGAATAATATTGAAATTTAACATAAAGTTGGTTTGCTTCAGGTTTTGGAAAGTCTATGAGGAATAATCCAAATTGTTGGGATAATCTTTGCCAACATGAAAATCAAATGTACCAAAACAAGTTGTGATGGTTTAATTGGACAAGAAGTCAACCTGTACTGGTTGTTGACATACTATAGGGAAGGAAAACTTGTCTTGTGGTTTTGTTTTGTTTTGTTTTGTTTTTTCAGTTTCTTTGAAGAGCTTGTAATTAAATTGACATAGGACAGATTAACAGGAGAAAAAGCAAAATTTAATTTTGCATGTAGAAGAGTTACAGAAATCTGATACTCAAAGAAGTGACCAAAGCAGTTACCTTTTACGGCTTTTAGACAAACAATTTGTGAAGAATTGGGAAAATAAGTTTGAAGAAGTAACAATGATTTATTTACAGTGTCTTCTTGGCCCTGAATTTCCTATCTCTGTTAATAAGGATGCCTTCTACCCTCCAGGTACAGGCAGGGTACCCTTCACATGGGGAATTTATTTCCTACTTTCAAGTGGACGAAGGAGTGGGTCAGAGTGTCCTTCCTGCACTGACTGTTTCTTAAGTAATTTTAACTAAAAATGATCAATATACCAAATTGGCATGTTTTGGGGCAGCCTGACCTGAAACCAATCAATACCAGGAATCAAATCTTATTCAAGCATATGGAACCTGTGAGAGGGAAGAAAAAAGTTCAACCAGTAAATTAAACACAGAAAACAAGTTTTCAAAGATAATTGTCAGGATCATAAAGGTAATAGTTGTTGTTGAAAGAGTGTGCTAGATCTAAGATATTTTATCCAGAGTTGTTTCACTAATTGAAATCAGTTTTGTCTGTATTTATGCTTCGCATGGGACAGAATCCAACAAGCCGAGGAAGTCAATCACAGACTTTCCTCACTATTTAGGGATATAAAGGAAAGAATACAACACACTAAGGTAAGATAAATTAAAAGAAGAGCTGTAGGAAGGAGAAAAGTTTGAGAGGGATTTTGAGAATAAGGAGTAGATAGAGTTATGCAACCCATCAATCTTTGGATATAATCCTATAGAATATAATTCTGTAGAAAACAATAACAGAGACATATTAAGAAACTCTTAATTAATGACATTTTATCTTGGTAGGAGGATCCATTAACATTTATACTTATGTTGGTGTATAAGAAATTTGAAAATAATTAAATGTTGGGATGCTTGAGTGGCTCAGTTGGGTAAACATCTGACCTTTGGTTTTGGCTCAGGTCATGATGTCATGGATCATGACATCAAGCCCTGCCTCAGGCTCCACATTGACAGAGCAGAGCCTGTTTGGGATTCTCTCTCTCCCACTTTCGCTGCTTCCCCACCTCCAAATAAATAAGCTTTAAAAAAAAAGTTAAACATAGGTTAGAGGACTTTATTAGTCAGGATCCTGACAGGAAACAGAAGGCACATGTAGTCTTATTTAAAGAAGTTTGGGAAGGGATGTTGAGATATCACGGAAATAACAACAGTGGGAAGCCATTATTACAACTAAGATTAAAATAATAATACAAAGAAACAGGGTACCAAGAGCCTATGAAACCTCAAACCATTGAAGGGAACCCTCATGATATCTCTGACCTCTTGATACATTATATTCTGCCAAAATTTTATTGACTCAACCCAACTTTAAATCAGAAGGCAGTGAAACTGGGAAGTATTCTTCGAGTTCACACCTTCTTGTTGTCTTAAGTCACTGAGCAGCAATTCCCCTCCCTTGTTTAGAAAACAAAACAAAAAACCAGGAGTGAAGGTGGAGAATGAATCAGAGGAGAAAATGAAGAACAAGTATTATAGTAATATAGAACAAAAGGAATCAAGATTGGTAGAAACACTGCTCCAAATTCTAGGATTCTCAAATGTTTTTCTATATCCTAATGTTAAGAGTCACAGTGGGGTCTATGGAAAAAGTATTATCACATACAGCTGACTAGAAAATAATGGTTTGTTTTTTTTTCCTGGTTTGACCTGTTGGAGAGAAAGAGTGTCTTAGGGCATTAGTGGAGCCCCACTTTCTTCTAGAGACTAATAGGGACAGTAGTGGGGGATCTGATATATTCTGAAATCTTGGTATATTTAGAAAATAGTCTAGAGAACTTTGGGGGAAAAACATAAAAAATGTCTCACTTTGTTATTAATTTGCCTTGAAGAAATAAGGTTGAAATTTTTTATTGACAAATGTTCTTTTATACTGCTCTGATACTTCTGTAGAATATGCTGTTTCCTAACAGCAGGTAAAATCTAACTTAGAAAATTCTCTCACCATTCTCTTTGGCTTACCAAATACAAACAAAGATCTTTAGAGGTTTATAATATATTCTAGGACATTCCATAAATCAAACCTCTCATAAATTTGTTTTTAAGTTGTTACCAAATCTCAATGTGGTTTTGACAGAAGAATCCGTAGTACGTCCACTAGACTGTTGATATTGGAGCTCGGAGAGAAGAAAGCCTAAAATAATTATTATTTTTTAAAATAGTTTATTGTCAAGTTGGTTTCAATATAACACCTGGTGCTCATCCCAAATTCCTTCCTCCATGCCCATTAGCTCCCTTCCCCTCAGCCCTCAGTTTGTTCTCAGCATTCAAGAGTCAATCATGGTTTGCCTCCATCCATCTCCCCAACTATTTTTCCCCTTCTCTCCCATGGTCCCCGTTAAGTTCCTTCTATACATGCAAACATATGGCATCTGTCCTTTTCTGCCTGACTTATTTCGCTCAGCATAACACCCTCAAGTTCCATCCATGTTGCTATAAATGGCCAGATTTCATTTTCTCATTGCCATGTAGTATTCCTTTGTATAGATAAACCACATCGAGTACTGCTGTATTAAAGAAGGCTCTTTGACTGTCCAATGCCTGTCCATTCAGGAAGTGTTCTTTGAGTGGTGTCTCTTGGTCTCTCTTGTTGAGATTTTGGTTATTTTATTTCCCTACTCATAGTGGTATGACTCTCCACCCTGTGTACTTTGGCTTATTTATTGAGGTAGCCCTGGAAAAGAAAAGGGACAGACAAACACACAGGGAACAAAGGTACACAAATGCACACAGAAATCCTACAAACACACAAGTTGAAAGGGAAAAAGGAAAAAAAAGGATAAAAAAAGAAAAAAGAGGATAGAGTTAAAACAAAAAATAAAAATGAAAAAAAGAAAAAAGAAAATAAAAAACCCAAAAGACAAAGGACAGTCTAAAAGTATAAAACCAGAATTCCCAGGTACAAATAAAGAGCAATGTGTATGCAGTGGTGATGGAAGAGCACATACAAAGAGAGAAATGACAGAGCGAGGAGGAAGCGAAGTTGGACAATGACCAGGCAGAGAGACTAAGAGGCTTAATTCAGAGAGAGTAAGAGGAGAATAAGGTAAGAGGCAAGGAGGAAGAAATGAAGATAATGTTACTCAGAGAAACTCTATAGTCTGATTACAACAGAGAGAGAGAGATAGTGGTGGAGGTATAGAATATACATCTAGAGAATGGATTAAATGTGACTGTTTAAGCAAACCAATGACTAGAGTGCCCAGTCCAGCAGAGGGGAGAGATACGAATGAGACTAGGGAAAGTATATCTGAATAGAAAGAGTTGATCTAGAATTAATCACCATAGTGCATCCACTTTGTTCTTGCCCCAGGCTTCAGTTTAAAAAAAAAAAAAAAGGCAGCTCTCTAGTGGGGATGGGCATAATTTGGTTAGGCAGGTCTTATCCTCCATTGTGGTCCCAGGGGCTGCTCCTTGAGGTCCTGCTTTGGTGGTTGTGGGGAGAAGAATTGGCACCCCAGCCCCTTCTGGAACCAAGCATTGCAACTCACTCTTTTGGGTCTGATCTCCCTGTGCCACAGACGTAGCCAAGGTAGGCCGTGCTCTATGTCCAAAGCCACGCTCGTTTCCAGATCATAGTCCTGGCGCCCCATTGATACTGCCCAAAATAAAAACCTGCAGGCTGAGTCCCTCTGTGTAGTTTCAAGCAGGCCGCCTCCCCACTGGGGATTGAGCTGAGCCAGAAGAGCGGTGGAGCGTATTCAGGCACACCCTTCCCCTCCAAGTTGAGCTGGCAAGCAGAGGAGCAGTTTTTCCTGGCGTTGCCTGGGACCGGGGTGTCCAGCTCAAAGTCAGCTGCACAGCTGGAAACCGGATCAGTCCATGTCCTGAGCTGAAGTTTTTCTCTTCTCCAGGGACAGGGACAGCTCCTTGAGCAGTTTCAGCTACTCTTTCTTTTCCCCTCGACTCACCTCAGCTGCCTGCAAAGAGGGTTCCCTCCCCTCCCTCCATGTTTCCTGGCCCCAGACCATTTTTATCTTTACCAGTTCACACTCACACTATAAGGTTGTTTTCTCAGTGGACTCTGTCTCCTTTTCCTCCCAAACTCCTGGATTCTGTAAGTGTTCCTATGGTTTCAGACCTCATCCGTTTGAGAGATGGGAGCAAGTGAAGTGTTTGAAGCTCCCTCCTTCTCTGCCATCTTGCCTCCTCATCAAGCCTGAAATATTTTTTAACACTAGGGAAACTGGGGTGTCTGGGTGGCTCAGTTGGTTAAGCATCGAACTTTGGCTCAGGTCATTGATCTCATGATTTGTGAGTTGGAGCCCCACATTGGGCTCTCTGCTGTCAGCACAGAGCTTACTTCAGATCCTCTGTCCACCCCCACCCCACCTTGCCCCTGCTAATTCTCTCTTTCTTTCTCAAAATACAAACAAACAAACAAACAAAAACACTAGGGAAATAAGTTCCAAAATTATTCTGTGTCTTGATCTGAGTTTTACTTCAAGTGTGTGTGTGTGTGTGTGTGTGTGTGTGTTGGTATAATAAAAAAATAAATAAATATTTGGTCTTTTTACTCTGTTGCCAGCTCATAGTTCCTGAAGCCCTTGGGATCTTTTGAGTGTTGAGTGTCATTTATACGCTAATGAGATGGCTGATGGATGGGGCCTCTAGAAAGCTTCAGGGCAGGGGCTGATCACCAAAAGACCAAGTCTTGATTAATGGATTAGAATTTCAGCCTCACCTCTGATCTCCAGGTCAGGGGAGAGGAACTGAAATTGAAGTCAACAAAACCAATGGACACTGATTTAATCAGTCACGTCGGTATAAAATGAAACTTCCAGAAAAGCACTAAAGGAGTTTCTGAGTTGGTGAACATATCAAGGGTGACATGCTCTGATAGGACATAAAAGTTATACACTGCTCCCTCTACATCTTTTATATCTGGTTGTTCCTGTGTTGTATCTTTTATAATTAATGAGTACATGTAAGTGAAGTGTTCTGATTTCAGTGAGTCACTCTAGTGAATTATGGCACTTGAAGAGTTTGTGGAAACTCCTGATTTATAGCTAGTTGGTCAGAAGTACAGGTACCTCTCTCCTCTTCCTTATCACATTTGACCAATGCCTGACATGGGCAGTCTTGAATGGCTGATCCTTTAACATGTGAGGTCTGTGCTCACTCTGGGAGTTTATGTTAGAGTTGAAATTAACTGTTGGATACCCAGTTGGTGTCATAAAATCACATAATTTGCTCTTAGAAGTGGTGTCAGGAAGGGGTGCCTGGGTGGCTTAGTCGGTTAAGCATCCGACTTTCACTTAGGTCATGATCTCGCGGTTTGTGGGTTCGAGCCCCGCGTCGGGCTCTGTGCTGACTGCCAGCTCAGAGCCTGGAGCCTGTTTCAGAGTCTGTGTCTCCCTCTCTCTCTGACCCTCCCCTGCTCATGCTGTATCTCTCTCTTTTCTAGAAATAAATAAAAATATTTAAAAAAAGTGGTGTCAGGAAAAAAAAGACATCTATTTATGTATAAATATAATAAATAATATATAATAAAAATTATTGAGATGTACACTTAAAATCAATGCACTTCACATATTTAGTGTGTGTGTATTGTACTCAATCTAGAATTTTTTTAAAAAGCTTAGAACCCAGCTGGTGATTAGAACCCTTGTGGTAATCATTCCCAATTTGTATGAACTTTTAAATTATTCACTGACACCAATAGGGAGATTTCATGATCCATCTCATTCTACTAGAACTTTTAGAAATATAGCCTTCATTATCAGAATTTATCTGAGAAATAAGCCATAGTCACTTAAAAAAATGAATTGTCTCTTGACAGTAGGCTTTTGATAGGTGAGGTTTTTTGTTGTACCTTCCTTAATATCTTCGCTGGTATTTTTCCTTCTTTACCTCTAAATGTTCAAGTGTTTCAGGGCTTTGATCCTGGCCTTTTATTCTTTATTTACACATACCATTTTAATGTGGTTAAGGCTTTCCATTATATTTATATGTTAATGATTCTCAAATTTATAGTCTTGACCACTCCACTGGGCTATATGCTTACATTTTCCCTAGTCTGCATCTCCATTTAGATGTCTAATAAATATTCGGTATATCCAAAACAGATCCCTGTATGACCTATTGGCAAGCCTATTACTCCCTGTATATATTTTAGCAAATTGTGGCACCATCTGTTGCTCTGGAAAAAATTCTAGAAGCAATCCTGTTTTTCTTCTCATTTTATTGTAACATATAAAATGCAAGTTCTATAACTATTTTCAAAATATATTATCTTCAAAAGATGATCATGTTGATTAACTTGAAGTCTTCAATATCTGATAGCACTAGTCCAAGTCATTATCATTTCTCAATTGAATTTCTAAGAAAAAATATGACTTTTCTGTCCAATCTTGCCCTCCACAGACAATTTTTCTTAAAGCAATATAAATGGATTTTTAAAATTATACACTAAATATAACACTCCCTTGGTTTGCACACTTCTAATTAGCGTAGCATCTCAGAATAATATTCAGACTGACAAATGGACCTTCATGCCCTTTTCACTAAAATATCTTATAATTTTTCAACTCAATCACTATTTTGTAGCTACAGTTACCTTTCTACTCATCTTACAGTTTGTTCTCACTTTAGGATTATCTTCTTTCTGCTCTTGCTTTTCATTCCATTTCACCAACGGTTTTGCTTAAAAGTTCCTTTTTACTGACCAACCATTGTGATAACTTTTCCCATCATACTCTATCCTGTGCTGCACTTTTTATTTTATTATTACATATAACATGACTAGATACTTTCTTTTCTTTTTTTTTGGTATTCAGTGTTCTGTTGGTATAAGAACCCTCTAAGCCTGAAAGGGCAGGGATCTATCTTATTTTCAACTGGATCTCTAGAAAGTTAAAAAAAAAATTACTTCCATGTAGAAGCTCAGTACATATTTGAGGAGGTATTAATGAAATTTAAGGAGAAGGTATAGAATGATAAAACTCCTCACTATATCCCTACAGAAACCAAAGGGAAGACTTAAACCTCTGTTTAGTCACTAAAGTTTCAGTATTAATTAGCGTTAAGAATATGAACTTTTTCTCTTGGAAATTCCAGCTTTCCAGATGCAGGCATTTCTAAGTGAGGAGGTTTTAGACATGTTGGATAAAACATATATACACATACTCTCTGGAAAAAAGGAGATAATATGATGGAGAGATTGATGCTATCTCCAAAGCTGTACCCATAGCAGCCAAGAATAATATAACCCTATATTTATCTTTGCTCAACAAGGTACAGTGGAAATGTATTCTGATAGCCCAGAGTATTTAAATCTAATTCTATGAGAGAGAAAGCAAAAACATTCTTGATGATAGTGAAGGTGAATCTTGCCTCCAAAGCATAGGAGTTTACTATAAGAATGAAAGAAACCAGGACGCGAGTGCAAGTACGGAGCTCCTTACTTCTCCGCCATCTTGACCTCCACCGCAGCAACTTCTTACTTGACACATCCCCAAAAGCAAGGGAATTAAGAGCAAAAATAAACTGTTGGGACCTCCTCAAGATTAAAAGCTTCTGCACAGCCAAGGAAACAACCCAGAAAATTAATAGGCAACCAACGGAATGGGAAAAGATAGTTGCAAATGACATATCAGATAAAGGGTTGATATCCAGAATCTACAAGGAACTCACCAAACTACATGCCCGAAAAACAAACAACCCAGTGAAGAAATGGGCAGAAGATATGAACAGACACTTCTCCAAAGAGGACATCCAGATGGCCAACAGACACATGAAACGATGCTCAGCATCGCTCCTCATCAGGGAAATACAAATCAAAACCACACTGAGATACCACCTCACGCCAGTCAGAGTGGCTAAAATGAGCCAATCAGAGAACTCTAGATGCTGGCGAGGATGTGGAGAAACGGGCACCCTCCTACACTGTTGGTGGGAATGTAAACTGGTACAGCCCCTCTGGAAAACAGTGTGGAGGTTCCTCAGGAAACTAACAATAGAACTCCCCTATGACCCAGCAATAGCACTGCTAGGAATTTACCCAAGGGATACAGAAATGTTGATGCATAGGAGCACATGTACCCCAATGTTCATAGCAGCACTCTCCACAATAGCTAAAACTGGAAAGAGCCTAAGTGTCCATCAACAGATGAATGGATCAAGAAGATGTGGTTTATCTATACCATGGAATACTACATGGCAATGAGAAACAATGAAATCTGGCCATGTGTAGCAACATGGATGGACCTTGAGGGTGTTATGCTGAGCGAAATAAGTCAGGCAGAGAAAGACAAATATCATATGTGTGCACGTATAGGAGGATTGGGAGGAGCTTAACAGAGGACCAAGGGGGAGAAGAAGGGCGGAAATGGTGGGGGAAAGGGGGAGAGGCAAACCATGAGAGACTCTTGAATGCTGACAAAAACTGAGGACTGGTGGATGTGGAGGGAGGAGGGGTGGGCATGGAGGAGGGCACTTGTGGGGATGAGCACTGGGTGTTATGTGGAAACTAATTTGACAATAAACTATTTGTAAAAAAAAAAAAAAAAGAATGAAAGAAACCAGCTCTAATTCATGAGTTAGAATAAAATATTAAATAGCTAATGACTAAAAATAGGCTCCAAGAGCAATTGCAACTGGGATTTTTAAATCTTAGGCAAGGAAAATATACTTGAGGAAAATAGGCTAAATTTTCTTTAATAGCCAATAATAACCAGAGATGTCAATACAGAATGTGAGAAGGGCAATATAGAATGGGATGCATTAAGAAAATCTGCATGACCTAACTAAGTGTCCCATTGGGAAATGAAGCAGAAAAACAGACACTCATAATACATATGCACTGATTTTTTTTTTTTTTTTGGAGTGTTCAATGGGAAGTGGTAGTCTCTTATACCAAATTGTCTGAACCCAGGGAGGATACTAATAGAGATCATTTCCTTTTGTACATCCAAGTCTATTCTATCTGGATTCAGAGAGCTGCAATTATAACATATGTGTATACAATGATATGGCACTTTATTGAGTCATCTTTTAAACACATTCTTTTTTTTTTTTCTTTTTTGGCAAAGGCAAAGGGCTTTATTACAGGGTTAAACTCGGGCTCACAGACTTCACCAGTGCCATGGATCCGTGCTGAGAGCCCCGAACAAGGGCAGAGTAAGGTTTTTATGGGGTTTGAGATGGGGGAGTTACAGAAGTTGTGACATGGGAACAGTGATCCAATTATAATTATTTAACATCACTGACAGCAGGTTTGACCATACACAGTGTCTAGAGTATTCGTTACTTTTGGCAGGATCCAATTACAATATTTAGAGTACCTTTAAATTCAACCAATCACAGAGCGAGCCTAGGGTCTTGTTCGGGGACTAACAGGTTAACTTTAACATTAGGTAACAGGGTCCTATCTATAGTTTCTATCTCCAGGCCTCTCCCTTAATAATGTGGAGGGTGGTCGCTGGCCTTTCCTGATTGGGTGTTGCAAGGGTGGTTTCTCCTGCCTTGGGCAATGTGTAACTACCTGATAGTTTCCTGGAAGCTGGAACTCAGGCCTTCTAGTTTAGAGGGGAAACTTAAAGCCTGTCATGGAGTCAGTTTGGTTTAGATGTTTACACTTGTGTCCTTACATTTCCCCCTCTGTCTTGTAACTGACCCAATCCTGGGTCAGTCGTACCTCTTAAACACATTCTAACTGTGTGAAAAAGAGTTGAAAGTCTTAGGCTTTGGTTGTTTGTTTTTTTTTTTTTTAATTTGGCAGCTATGAAAAGATCTAGAGTTGCAAAAGCCATAACAATCAAAATACCAGAGAGATTTTAGATACTGTCTGGTGAAAAGAAACCTGGATACATGAGTGGTAACTGGTAGAGCAGAGCAGGGGAGCCCACAACTGAGAGGACGGCTCAGCCATGATGCTGCAGTCTAGGAGGAAGGCAACATGTCCTGAAGAATCCAGGAGTCTTTCAAGTGTCAGAACTATCAGGATGAAGAGTGGAAATGATGTCTGACATGGAAGAGAAAGGCATTAAGTATTTGGAAAATCTATATAAACAATAGTTGACATAAATATATGTAGTCTGCCCCTCAGAAAAAACAATTAAAAAATAAACTAGAGTCTGTTTCTCTTTGTTGTTTGTTTCATTTTTTTAGATTCCACATATAAGTGATATTATGATATTTGTCTTTGGTTTATTTCACTTCACATAACATCCTCCAGGTCCGTCCGTGTTGCTGTGAATGGCAAGATTTCATTGTTTTTATGGATAATATTACATTGTGTATATATACCACATCTTTCTTATTCATTCATCTATTGATTGAGACTTAAGTTGCTTCCATATCTTGGCCATTGCAAATAATGCTGCTATAAATGATAAGGGTACATATAGCTTTCTGGATTAGTGTTGTTGTTTTCTTTAGGTAAATATCCAGATTTGGAATTATTGGATTACATACTACTTCTAGTTTTAGTTTTTCAGGAATCTGCATACTGTTTTTCATTATGGCTGCACCAGCATACATTCTCACCAACATTGCATGAGCTTTCCCTTTTCTTCACTTCCTTGCCAACACTTGTTATTTCCTGTTTTCTTATTTTTTTCTTGTGTTCTTATTTTAGCCATTCTGAGAGATCTGAGATGATATCTCTTTGTGATTTTGATTTGCATTTCCCTAATTAATGATGTTAAACTTCTTTTCACGTGTCTCTTGGCCATCTGTAGGTCTTCTCTGGAAAAAATGTCTATTCAGGTCTTTTGCCATTTTTAATTGGGTTATTTGTGTTTTTTTGGTGCTGAGTTGTAACTATAAAGAACAAATTGGTGATTGTCTAGGGAGGAGAGAGGGAGATGGGTGAAAGGGGTGAATGGGATTAAGAAGTACGAACGTCCAGTTATAAAATAGGTCAGGGGGTGGAAATGTAAATCATAGAGAACATGTTCAATAATATTGTAATACACTTATGTGGTGAGCATTTTGTAATGTATATAATTGTTGAGTTTCTATGTTGTACACCCAAAATGAATTTAATATTACATGTCAACAATACTTCACTTAAAAATTCAGGGCACTTGGGTGGCTTGGTTGGTTAAGCATCTGACTTTGACTCAGGTCATGATCTCAAGGTTCCTGAGTTCAACCCCAAGGTTGGGCTCTGTGCTGACAGCTCAGAACCTGGAGCTTGCTTTGGATTATGTGTCTCCCACTCTCTGCTCCTCCCCCACTCATATTTTGTCTCTATCTCAAAAATAAATATTGAAAAGCATATATATATATATAAATTTTTTAATTACCCTCCAAAGAAAGTGAAGCTAATCTAAACTAAGTCCAAACAGATGGGCTTCTTAATTTAAATTTAATAAATGGTGAAATCTGGGTAATTGTTTAATAGCCAAAGTAAAAGTTCAGTGTTCTCTTATTTAGGGGTCTGGCAAAATTGAGGCAAGATTTTACACAATGATAGGAGTAATGATGTCTATCAGCAAATACACATTTATTTTTATTGCTTTATTATTAAATAAGAATGAACAACCTAGGATAAGCATTCATTTTAAGAAATCAGGAACATAAGAGAGAATGATAAGAGATTAATAATAGAAAAACATGACATGGAGGAAGTAAATATTTTAGGGAGAGAAGAGACTAGTAAGATAATAACAAAAACAACAAAGACAAAAATTATTACAAATAAAATCTTCCCCAATCGGTCTCATTAATCTGAGAGAATCTTCCTTTAAAAATAACAGAATGCTATAAAAAAAGATCAGAAAATAAGGAAATTTTCATGGAAATCAAATGCAAGAACATTTTAATATAAACAAAAATAAGCCACAACAATTTAAAAAATGAGAATTTGATCAAGTGAGTATACAAAAGTAGGACAAACAGGCAAATGTAGTAAATACAAGAGAAAGTATAAAACATGGGTATGATTAATTCAAGACATCTGTTGGTTCACAAGCCTTCAGAAACATCCCTATTGGTATCTGAAATTGGCTTCTACTTAATGGGCAAGGAGAGAGCAAAGAAAGTGGCAGGCCCCTCCACGTTAGTAGGGGCAGTTTTAATGAGCAAAGGAAACCTACATATGAGGTGTGTATTGGGCTGCAGCAAGGCAAATGGATTACTGTACCCACCCACCAAATCTTAAAAGTTAAATCTTAAAATCTTATAAAGAGGCCTGAACTGGGTTCAGTCTCCTCTACCATTCAGGTATTAACACCACATTACTGTCTCAAGGCTCTGCTCTAGTAGGAGCCCCTGGGAATGGGAAATACAAGCAGAAATCACATCCTAAGGACAAGGGAGGGAGTGAAGAGCCTCCAAATGCCTGGGTCCAGTTCACGGGTCAGTTATTGGTCATATCTTTTGGAGTACTTTCCCCATTAAGTCCAACATTAGAATAGAAGGAGTTCCCCAAAAAGTAATGAAACAGAGAAGGGTGCACCATTTTACATTCCCACCACCAGTGGGAAAGAGTTACAAATTCTCCACAACGTCATTTAAAGTTATCTTTTTAAAAAGTATTTATTTAGTTTTGAGAGGGGGTGACTGAGAGTGTGAGCGGGGAGGGGCAATGAGAGAGGGAGACAGAGGATCTGAAGCCGGCTCACACTATCAGTGCAGAGCCTGATTTGGGGCTCAAACTCACACACCATGAAACTATGACCTGAGTTGAAGTTGGGTACTCAACTGATTCAGCCACCCAAGTGTTCCTAAAATTATGTATATGCATATAGTGAAGTGATTACCACAATAAGTTTGTATGACATATCAGAGTAAATATTGGATCTTCTCCCTTTTTCCCTCCCTCTCTTTCTTTGTCCCACCACCCTGCCTCTTTTTCCCTCTCTCTCTCTCTCCCTCTCATTCCCCTTTTCTCCCTCCCTCCCTTCCTCCCTCCCTCCCTCCCTCCCTCCCTTCCTTCCTTCCTTCCTTCCTCCCTTCCTTTGTCCTATCTTTCTTGTCTTTTTTTGTCTTTTCCTCCTTCCTTCCTTCCTTCCTTCCTTCCTTCCTTCCTTCCTTCTTTCTTTCCTTTCTTTTCCTTTCTTTTCCTTTCTTTTCCTTTCTTTTCTTTTCTTTTCTTTTCTTTTCTTTTCTTTTCTTTTCTTTTCTTTTCTTTTCTTTTCTTTTCTTTTCTTTTCTTTTCTTTTCTTTCTTTTCTTCTTTCTTTCAGTATTATGAGAGATGCCCAGGGGGCTGGAAAGGAACTGGTCCAGCTGGGCAGAGTATGGAGTTTTCCAAGAAGATAAATAGGGTGCAACTGGAGTCTGCAGAGTGAACTATATGACTTCAGGTGTATGGGGGGGGGGGAGGAGTAAGTGCAGACCCCAATGGAAAGGCAGGAAGAGGATGATCTTGGATGTGCTAATCATGAAGATTGGATCAGAGAATGGCAGAATAAAATCTGAGGCATTGCAGCTGTCATAGATCATCCCAGAAGAAGCCCAATATCACAGGATGTGTGGAATCTAAATAAATACCAAAGGTTTTCATGGATCACAATTAAGTGTAAAATAATACCTAAGATTGATTAGCCAATAAGTTAAAGATGAGATGCTGAGTAATACAATCTATGTTAATAAGTTAGTCACAATACTGTGAATGTGAAGACTATTCAGCATCATTGACAGATAAAGAAAAATCATGTCCTCTAGAATCTTTAGGATGATTGGATTGTTTTCACTTCTAGAATGTTCGGAATTCATAGTCTGGCTATGAACATGAAGTAGCTCCCTATTTTTAATATATTTTTTTCTAATATTTAAAAATAAATTTCTTTCGATGTTATTTTGATCCATGTAAGAATCGCTTGAGGACACATGAAAAGATTCAGAACAGACATGTCTTAGTTCTATGATTAGCTAAGTGTGTTCATGATTCATTTACTCAGTCTGAATACCTCTAGCCAACCTGTTAGTTGTTATTATCATTCATTTGTATAATTCTCAAGTATGTACCATGCAATTTCATTCCATAGTAATCTATCATTTAAGTGTTTATAAATGGAAAATATAAGAAACATTAATAGTTGATTGCTAGTTAGTGAGAACAAATAATATCTTGCAAATTCATCTCAAGATAGTCATTTCAAACCATATTGATTTAACCAAAACTTTTATAAAACACATAATACATTAATACATGATGGAAATGCTAAAGCTATATTTTCATAATATTGAGTTTTTAATTCCTCCCCCTAACTCAAAGTACATTGTTATTTAATATAGCCTCTTTTTAAAAATCTGCTAGAGTAAAATTTTATATAACACTTAAGTATGTTTCTAGTATTTCAAAAGAACAAATGTAAATCTGAACTAGAATAATGAGGCAAGAGAAAGAAATAGAATGCATCCAAACTGGAAAGGTAGAAGTAATATTACCTGTTTATAGTGACATAATCTTATTTATAGAAAATGCTAGAGACTCAACTGAAAAAACTATTAGAACAAATAAATTCAATAAAGTTGGAGAACATAAACTGATGTATGAAAATCACTTTTGTTTCTACACACAAACAATGAACTACTCAAAAAGGAAAGAAAGCAATACTATCTAGAATAACATCAAAAAGAAAAAAATACTTAAGAATGAACATAAGCAAGGAATAAAAGACTTGTATGCTGAAAACCACTTGGATGAAAGAAATTAAAGACATAAATAAATGGAAAGACATTCTGTATTCATTAATTGGAAAGCTTAATATTGCTGAAATGGCCATAATCCCCAAAGCAATCTATAGATTTGATGCTATTCCCATCAAAATTCCAATGGGATTTCACCAGAAGTCTTGGATGGCTGTAGCAATCTTGGGGCTGGGGGGAGAACAAAGATGTATGAATCGTACTTCCTAATTTCAATATGTATTACAAAGCCACAGTCATGAAAACAGTATGGTATTGCATAAAGATGAACGTATAGCTTGACAAAAGGAATAGAACTGACAGTTCAGAAATAAACTGATGCACATATGGTCAACTGCTCTTCAGCAAGGGTGCCAAGAATATACAATGTGAAAGAATAGTCTATTCAACAAATGTGCTGGGAAAACTGGATATCCACATGTAAAAGACTGAATAGGACCCTTATCTCATAACACAAACAAAAAAAATTAACTCAAAATGGATTAATGATTTAAATGTAAGACCTGAAATGTAAATCAAAGAAAACACAGAGGGAAAGGTTTATGGCATTGGCCTTGACAATGTATTCATGGATATATCACCAAAGCTCAGGCAACAAATGAAAAAAATAAACAAATGAAAAAGCTGCTGCACAGCAGAGGAGACCACAGTGACAAGACAACCTAGAGAATGGGAAAAATATTGCAAACCATATACATAATAAGGGGTTAATATCCAAATTGCAAAAAGAGCTTTTCTCAAGAGGCTCCCGAGGATGTCAAAGGAGAGGTGCTGGTGCCCTGTGGCCAAGGCCATCTCCTGGGCTACCAGCCAAACAAGTGCTGCTGGGCCAGAAAGGACATAGTCATGGGTTATGAGGGCATCAACATTTCTGACAATTTCTACAGAAACAAGTTGAAGTACTTGGCTTTCCTCCACAAGCGGATGAACATCCACCCATTCTGTAGCCCCTACCACTTCAGAATGCCCAGCCAAAACTTTTGGTAGACAGTAAGGTGTCATGCTGTCCCAAAAGACCAAGGGAGGCCAGGCTGTGTTGCACCACCTCAAGGTATTTGATGGGATCCTGCCATTCTATGACAAGAAAAAGCAGATGATGGTTCCTGCTGCCCTTAAGGTTATGTGTCTGAAGCCTACACCAAACTTCACTTACCTGGGGCACCTGGCTCATAAGGTTTACTGGAAGTACCAATAAATAAATTTTTAAAATTTTAGAATAGTTTTAGATTTACAGAATTCCTGCAAAGATAGTAAAGAGAGTTATCTTGTTGTCCCTAAAATTAATATCTCATATTAATATGTTGTGTTTGTTATAATTAATGAACCAGTACTGATACATTATCAATAATTAAAATCCATTCAAACTCTCCACAGTGAAGTGATTACCACAATAATAGAATATATATTATATATAGTAAAGTGATTACTGTAATAAGTATATATTATGCATATATAGTATATATTACATAATATATTTACTATATCATTATTTTTAACGTCCAGAATTTATAATATGAGGGTTAGAGCTTCTCCCCAGACTCAAGTTTATAAACCCTCAATTGGGTTGTGAGGCCAAATATAGATACTTCTTTCCCAGTTTGATTTCTGTAAAAACCTCATTCAAGTCCACACTGGTCATCTGTTCTTCCTCTTCTTTACCTCTTTTTCATACTCTCCGGCCCTGGCCTTCCAAGGAGACTAAAACTCAGCACAACTTTTCATATCTTCTTTTTCCTTAGCATCCACCTGGATAGTATATTTATTCTCTGACACAGGAACTTCCAGGATATTAAACTAAAAGACATGCTTTTTTTAAAGAAAAAAACAAAGATAGGGCTCTGCTTTTAGATTTTCTTTGGCCTTTCTTCAAACTGAAGGAAAAGAAAATGGAAGAAGGAGCCACGTAGGCTGTATCTTTACTGAAATACAAAGCCATTAATAATGTTTTCATAAAATTAAAAGAGATTATTTTTATCTTAACTCTTAAAAATGTTAGAAATAACTTTTCTTTCTTTAAATTTCTCTTGGCATATTTCATTATTTGCTTTTTGTTTGGTGTTTTGTTATTTTTCACAAATAATACATAACTAATAGGTTTTCAATTAAGTTCTAGTGAAAGATAGCCACCTACAACTCTTAGAAACCATCAACAAAGAGAGGTTAAGTTTGGTTTTATAATATTAAAAAATGACTAGTTCATGTTTATGCTGGTGGGAAGTGTGGTATAATAGTCAAGTCAAATATAACTGATGAATATTACAATGGGATCTGGATAGTGAATTTTTGGTGACTTTGGTCATAATAATTATCTGTATTTGCCCACTATTTTTCCTCAGAAACTTCAAGTACTCTGCAGAAAAGATTTTACTCTTTATAATATCCCTTTCATAAGATGATATTTGAGTGGAGGTATGAATTAAGAATTCAGGTTGCTGAGTAAATCAGAAGAGGATTGAGGAGAGTTACATATATTCCAAGAGACCCATCATTACAGTACAGCTGTGTCCCTGGATATAACATGTGCATGGGAACAGTTTGCCACATGCTTTAGAATTCTTCAAAAGATTGTACCAAACATTAATATTGCCAAAGGCCCCAGGCATTGGCAAAAGCTTTCTCCATTTGTTATCCCATATGTGATATTGTTTGTGACTTGGTATGTTTAAAACTGGAAATTTTTGTTTATGTGATTTTTTAATGTGTGTGCATGATTTTAAGCAAGTATTTTGTGTTCTGGTTCTTAGAACAGCCTGCAAATATCCAAACAGACATAAAATGTTTAAAGTTTACAAAAAATCATTCCAAATATTACAGCTACCTTTTAAAAAAAATTTAATGTTTTATTTATTTCTGAGAGAGAGAGAGAGACAGTGTGAGATGAGAAGGGTCAGAGGGAGAGGGAGAAACAGAATCTGAAGCAAGCTCTAGGCTCTAAGCTAGCTGTCAGTTGTGAACCATGAGATCATGACCTGAGCTGAAGTCAGATGCTTAAATGACTGAGCCACCCAGGCACCTCTTTACAACTATCTTTTAAAAGGAATCAAATTTATAACCTTTAGGATGAAGAGGAGGAGCCCCTCCGGTGATGGCTGTTTGTTTTTTAAAGGACCTAGAAATTTTCAGGTGTGACACAAGAAAAGAAACATGACAAATTGACTTTAGATACAGACTCCTTAAGAAGCACTAAACAACAGCTTATTCATTTATCCAGTCAACAGCTTTCAACTCCTACAATGTATAAAATACTATGAAAATGAGTAATTCAATTTTTGGATCTTAAGTGCTCTAAGAAATAAAGCTAGTAAAATATCATTGTTTTACAACAATAAGATGAGGAGACATTAAAACTGCTTGATAGGTTGAAGAATACTGGTTAGGTCTTCAGTAGGATGTCCTTCAACTGGGATTGGTTGATGTTTTTCTCATGATTAGACTGGGGTTATGGGCTTGAGGGGAGACTACAAAAGTGTAGTACCATTCTCAATACATCATATCAAGAGTATAAACTTAATATGATTTATCATTGTCTACATTAACTTAGTTAGATTGAGGTAGTGTTTGTCAAGTTTATTACCTCAAAGTTAGTCCTAATTTCTCTCCCTCTCTTTTCACAGTACTTTTTAGAAAAAGCACTTTTGGGAAGGAGCAAGAATTATGCTCCTCCTACTTAAGGCAGAATAACTACATAAATTATTCTGAAATTCTTTTGTATAGAGATTTATTTCTTTTCCCTTATTTATTCAATCACTTATATATATCATTATGGACTCAAGACAAAGTCTGAGATATTCTCAGTCAATAAAACCTTAAGTGGACATGACAATTAAATGTAATATATCCTGGATGGGATCCTGGAAAAGAAAAAGCATGTTAGATAAAAACTGTGGAGAGTTTGGATGGATTTTAATTATTGATAAGGTATCAGCATTGGTTCATTAGTTATAACAAATATACCATAGTAACTTGAGATGTTAATACTAGGAACAACTGGATAAATCTCTACTCTTTGGAATAATTCTATAAATCTAAAACCTTTCTCAAATTTTAAAACCTTATTCAATAAGAAGAAAAACTTTCCTCACAGAAAATTATTAATGCATTCGGGAATTATCAAGGTCTGGGAATCAGAGTCATACAGTTTTAGTGGACATGCAAGTGTGCCATTGTAGCAGTTTTTGGTAGTAGTCATAACAAAATATAAAAAACAAAATAACTCAAAACAGCCTACCTAATTATTCAACAAAGAGGAATGGCTAAAGGAGCTGTGATACTTGTTCAGAGTGTAGCCACTCTCTACATGAATGTATTCTGTGGGAAATATAGCTATAGTATAATGAAATATAATATATGCCTATATCCTATTTTATAATCACCAAATAAAGAAGGAGGTATTATATCTGTATGTAATCATACATACTGAACTATTAATAGTAGTTTCATTAGAAAAGTATAATTGGAGTGGGTATTATTAACATTTACTTTAGCATCTCATTTTTGTTTGAATTTGTACAACCCTCTCTGATTCCTTTTGTGAGAAATATATAGCTTTTCTTTTTAGAAGCCAAGGACATATTCATTTGCAGATACATTATTGTTTTTATAGCTGTTATAGTATAATTTGTTAATATGCTCTTAATTAGTCAAACTCCATTCAATTTTTTGTAACTTCATTCATAGGAAATTATAGTTATTCTAGAGTCCCTACATAAATTTAAGAGATTTATTAGATATTACTTATTAACTTTTTCACTCCTTTAATAGTTCTCTAATATGTGCTTCCAGTATTCCTATTATTACTGCTTTGCTGAGATCAAAAGATGAATAGAATATCATTCCTTCCTTTCAAGGCTTATTGTGTGGCTGGGGAGATAGTTGACGAATCAATAGAGCAATGTAGTATACTGTCAACTTTACTTTTAAAGGGTTTTGTAAGAAATATGCCATTTTTACCAGAATATTGAAAATAATCTGTGATGCTAAGATTGCAAGACACTTGGTTTGATGGACACAAGTTTGAAAGTTTGGAGATATGTGTAATGAAATAAATTTGTAAAGTCAAGAAAGGGACAGATTGCAAAAATGTCAATTGCTTTGTCTTGGATGGTCATCAAGTTTTCCCTCAGTGCTTTCAATTGGTGGTAGCTTTCTGCAGCAAAGTGTTGAGACGGTTCTTAGGCTGAGTATATCCTTGGTGGAGACTGTGGCAACTACATGTTGATATCTGTCAAAGACACCCACTTGGTAAGAGTGACAGGCCTTCCAGGCATTTACCTGACATTCAGAGGTTTTACAATGTAGTTCTGATTTTTTATCCAGTACTGTTTAATAAGCTATGAGACTTTAGTCATCACATATATAGTCAATTAAGAGGATTATTTTCCTTCTTTTTAAACATTTTTTTTAATAGATCTTTAAGAAGGAAAATAATCCTGGGACGCCTGGGTGGCTCAGTCAGTTAAGCGCCTGACTCTTGATTTTGGCTCAGGTCATGATTTCACAGTCTCTCTCCTCTCTCTCTGTCTCTCTGTCTGCATCTGTGTATATTACATATTCTTTATTAGAGAGATGCAATTTTGGAAAAACAAACCTGTGAGGCAGAGATTTATTGGTCAACATACATTAAGCCATGTACTCTTAAGCAAGACTGTAAAATCTAACAAAAGATAACCCAAGGCACTGTAAGACCCCGTGTCCAAAAGGATTACTGGGCTCTGTTTACTCAAATAGGAGAGAAAGTAATTGAGATTTTATATACTTTAATAAAAGTAATTTTAAGTCGTAAATGATTAATCCAAAACCTACTTCCTTGAAAAATTACATAATCCAAGTCCTTTTGAATTTTTAATTATAGACTCTACTAAAAATCATCAAAATATTAGCACACTTCTTTTGTTACAGAAAAGCAAATGGATCAATAGTCTCATCCAATATTGTTAGAAACAAAAATGCTTATATTCATAGTATTTAGACAATTTTCCAGCTAGCGAAATATTGAATAATGAAATAAAAATAGAACTCATTTATATCGAGTTCTCTGAAAGCAAAAGTACCTATGAAAATTGAATAACAAAGGAAAGAATAGTATTTACCAAATGTCATTTCAAAAGGTGTTAATAATGGATAATAATTCATTATTAAAAGTGAATAATGCAAGCATTTACATTAATAGATTTTATAGTGTTTATTAATATACATTAAAACAATGAAAACTGCTTAACAATTATGCATCTAAATGTCACATGATGATTTACTGGAGATATTGTCAAATCTTCATGAATAAAACCAGGAGAATAGAAACTGCATTTTGCATACTCACATCAGTGTGTCTCTTACAAGTGTTAAATGACATGAGCTAATGATATGAATTCTTAAGCTATTTTTCCCATGAATTTGCTGGTTTTCTTTTTTTTTAATTTTTTAAAATGTTTTATTTATTTCTAGGAGAGAGAGCTAGACAGCGTGAGCAGGGGAGGGTCAGAGAGAGAGGGAGTCACAGACTGAAACAGGCTCCAGGCTCTGAGCTGGCAGTCAGCACGGAGCCTGACGCCGGGCTCGAACCCACGAACCGCGAGATCATGACCTAAGCGAAAGTCGGACGCTTAACCGACTAAGCCACCCAGGCGACCCTGAATTTGCTGATTTTCTTACAAAAACAGCTGCATTAGTGATCATTTTAGAGATGGATGATAGATAAAGAAGTAGGTAGGTAGGTAAGTAGGTCAACAGATAGATATCTTGTATATAGAATAGTCTTATTCCTAGACTTTATACAAAGTTGTCCTTTATCTCTGAGTATCATAAAATTTCTATGCATTTAGGTTTCTCCAGTTACAATATTGGAGATCACACTAGTGGCTAATTTCTATTTTTAGAGAAATCTTTCTAGAGACCTGTTCAAACTCATCTACCCTTTTTCTCAAAGAGGCTTAAGACAATAGTCATCCAGGATTGTTTTTCACCAGGAAGAAGAGGGGTCAACAGAAACTGAGATTTAGAGACCTACCTGACTAGATCTCAAGGTTATTCACATTTGTCTGCTTTCGTGCTTTGGTTTTCTATCATAAGCATCCATAGTTTTTCCTTGCTGATGAAAGTTTTCTTTACCTTATTATGTCACATCTTGCCTTGCACATTGGTATTTGTCTTCTTATATTTTATTTTTTTAGGTTTATTTATGTTGAGAGAGAGAGAAAGAGCGAGAGAGAGCGAGAGAGAGCGAGAGAGAGCGAGAGAGAGAGAGAGAGAGAGAGAGAGAAAGCAAGGAAGCATGAGCAGGAGAGTGTCAGAGAGAGAAGGAAAGAGAGAATCCCAAGCAGGCTCTTCACTGTCAGCACTGGGTCCAATGTGGGCCTTGAACTCATGAACCGTGAGATAACGAACTGAGCTGAAACCAAGAGTAGGACACCTATTGACTAAGCCACCCAGGTTCCCCAATGCCTTCTTATATTTTAATCATTAGTATTCTGCCCAAACTTCTATGCTTTATTGTTGCCTTGGGACTGTCATGCTACATAGCCCAGTGCTACTCTATTGAGTGTATCAATCAATGATAAGTGTGTATTGGTAGGCAACTTAACATAAGACATTTCATGGACAAACTAGCTAATGTATTTTTTTTTTATTCTGTTTCCTTTTCTAATCCTCTAGAATGTGGAATAATTCTGCCTAGGCTTATATCTAAATTATAATTTGTGAAGTCTGCCATTAAGTTATTCAGAGCAGTTCCTGAGTATCTTTAGATATTTTCTATTTTTTTAAAAAAAGTCAATGAACTTTTTAAGAAAGAATAGTGTGTTATGGTACATAATGTGCATTTTTAAATATTTAGTCATACTGAAAATGCACATCATTGGAAGAAAAGTAAGATATCCTGAAAAGTGGAAGAAATATAGAAAATTGAGGTGTTTTCTTTTTTAATGCTGGCAGACATGAAAGCAGAATTGTCAGGAAAACGAAGTAAAGTTAGAATTTAGGACAACAATGCAATGCTAATTAGTGAGTTTTACGTGCATAGATAGGAAGAAATGGGAAAGAGGACAGGATACCCATAATTGTGCTTTGTTTAACTTAGCCATTTGTTTAGCCAGAGCTTTTACAAATAGATCTTTTATAGCTATGAAATCTTTATGCAGCTGTCCTTTTTTGTTCTAACTTTGGTTGCTTTTGTTCACATTTCAAATGTTTTTGATCAAATGTATATATAGCCCAATGTGTTTTCCCTGAAAGCACTGTCTTTTGACGAAGGAGAGCCATAAAGTAGCTTTTACCAAGAATAAAGGTAAGGGAAGAAGGCTGAGAGGACAATAAAAGGCAGGACACTGCCTATTTCTTTAACAGTTTAAAAGAGATTTGAGGGGAAATGACATGACCATTGAAAGCCTGTTGACTGGTTGTAGAAAATGCCTCTGCACAGTGGAAAGATTAGTAAAATACCAAAGATTCATGTGTAGCATTGGTTATAATCGCTACTCTTTTTTTCTCCACTTGGATGAAGTAAAAAGTGAAGTTCCTGAGCAAATTCAGTGCCCTTGTCTCCTTCAATGCTGGCAGTGACCTGTACAGATAGGATTTTACATTCACATGTACAGACAGGCTGATCTCCTCTGTTATCCTAGTGCTTCATGGTTATGAACTAAGACCTTCTGCTTCTCCCACAACATAAACCTTTCTTCTTAGGAAACAAATAAAAGGGACTGAGCTAGTGAGGATAGAATATATTACTTCATTCTATTTGAGGTCTTCTGATGACTCAAGATTAACTAGACCACTGAATAATCTCATTTAGCTAAATAAGCATGCAGCTCAAATTGGATCATTCTGTTTTGTTCAGCACAGGAATAGATAGGAACAAAACACACTGAAATAAAGTACAAGTAGCTTTAATTGAAACAGTCACTGTTAAAACCATCTCAACAGAATATCCAACATTTTTAGTTAAACTTGGGACTCTGGTTTTAAGAAGAAAGGAATTTTATTTGTGAATTTAAACTTTCTACATCATCCCTATGGACGATATTATATTCACAGATCAAACTTTATAAGGCATTTATAATATTTATATTTGATAACTGCATATTTGTACAACATGGCAAAGGGAAAGAATAATATGGTCAATTAATCTTGGACAAAGTAGGCAAGATTATGCAAAGAGAAAAAGTCTCTTCAACAAATAGTGTTTGGAAAACTGGTCAGCTACATGCAAAGAATGGAACTGAACCATTTTCTTACACCAGAGACTAAAATAACCTCAAAATGGATTAAAGACCCAACTGTGAAGCGTGGAACCATAAAAATCCTAGAAGAGAGCACAGGCAGAAATGTCTCTGACATTGACTGTTGCAACACTTTTGTAGCTATGGTTCTTGAGGCAAGGAAAAGGGAAGCAAAATAAACTATTGGGATTGAATCAAAATAAAATCCTTCTGGCAAAGGAAACAATCAACAAAACTAAAAGGCATCCTTCAGAATGAAAGAATATATTTATAAATGACTTATCCAGTAAAAGGTCAGTATCCAAAATATATAAAGAACTTATGCAACTCAACACCCAAAAAACAGATAATCCAATTTAAAAATGGGCAGAAGACATTAATAGACATTTCTCCAAAGAAGAAATCCAAATGGCCAACACACATGAGAAAATGCTCAACATCACTTATTATCAGGAAAATGCAAATCAAAACCACAATGGGGTATCACCTCATACCTATCAGAATGGCTAAAATAAAAACACATGAGAAAACAACAAAAATTTTGGGGAGGATGTGGAGAGAAAGAAACCCTGTAGCTGTTGGTTGAAATGAATAGTTGTACAGCCACTGTGGAAAACAATATGGAGGTTCCATAAACGTTAAAAATAGATCTATCCTATATGGTCCAGTAATCACATTACTGGGTTTTTACTCCCGCAAAATACAAAAACACTAATTCAAAGGGATAAATGTACTTTTGTGTTGATAGCAGTATTATTATTTATAATAGCCAAATTTTAGATTCAGCCCAAGTTTCCATTGGTAGATAAATGTCTAAAGAAGATGATATATATAAAGCATACACAAACACACTGGAATATTATTCAGACATATAAAAGAGTGAAATATTCCCACTCACAGCAACATGGATGGAGCTAGAGTATAATGCTAAGTGAAGTAAGTCAGAGAAAGTCAAATACCATATGATTTCACTCATATGTGGTATTTAAGAAACAAAACAAGCAAAGGGAAAAAGAGAGAAACCAAGAAACAGACTCTTAACTATAGAGAGCATACTGATGATTACCAGAGGGTAGGTGGATGGGGGATGGGTGAAATAGGTGATGGGGATTAAGAGTGCACATGTGATGAGCACTGTGTGATGTATGGAAGTGTTGATCACTATATTCTACACCTGAAACTAATATAACATTGTATGTTAACTATACTAGAATTTTAAAAAAATAATAAAAGTAGTATAAGAAAGTAGTAATTTTTTATGTTTACAAAAGGCACACTTTCAGGCTATTTTTTGAAAATATTTGTATTTGTCCCAGGAGAAGTGTATGCTAGCAACTTGTAGATAAAATCTGTAGCCAGTTGCTCAAGAGCTAGTTTATGGATATAGGATGGAATACAAGAATATTATAAAAGAAAAAAAGAATTCACATTCTTACTGGTAACACATCCATAGGCCTTTGTAAGAGGAATTAACCCAGAGGGCCCTGAATATATATATATTTAAAATAAATTTTACATTTTAGATTTTAGAAATACCATTAAGAATTATTATAATTCATTAAGTTATACTATCTACCTCTAACTTGAACATTTAACTTCAAAAAGTGTTATTTTCTTTCTATCTACCTGTATTTATGTCTGTCTTTGTATAATCTAGCTATTGATCTATCGTCTACCCTTCTATCGTCTATCTGTCTACCCTTCTATCCATCCACCCGTCTCCCATCAACCTACCTACTTACCTATGTATTAGTCTACTTCTCATTTATCCACAGACCTACTTAAACAAATACCTACTAGTCCATTTATTAATTTATTTTGGACTTGTGATAGAGTGTTTGATTAATTACAGTCCCAAGTTCTTAGGACACTGTTATTAGAAATTTATGCAAGTCCACTTCTTTGTTTTTCCCCTTATTTCAGCTCATTCTTTTCTCCTTCTTTCCTTCTATTCTTTCTCTTTTAATGCTCCCTCTACTTCCATTCCTCTCATACCATAGGAATCATTCTGATAATTTGATATGAATAATTTATTTGCATATGATTTTGTTTATGTGCATATATATTTAATTTACACAAATGCTATTATGTTATAAACTCATTCTATTTCTTTTCCATTCAGTACCGTATTTTATAGATCTATTTATGTTTCTGCATTTGGATCTAGTCTTTTTTCCTAACTGCTGCAGTGTTATAATAGAGTGTTCATGCAGCATGTTTTATTGCCCATTCCTCCCAATAATGAACACCTGGATTACATTCAAGTCACTTGTGTTAAAAACAACACTGGGATAAACATTTATATATATTTTCTCATACTTGTGTAAGAATTTCTCTGGAACATGTATTCAGGATATGACCTTATCTAAATCATAGATAGATCATAGTTCAATTTCTTACATTGAATTTAACTTAAAATTGTCACAATACTTTTCAGAATGGCTGAGCCAATTTATACTCCCACAAGCAGTTAATGAGATTTTTTCATATCTCCACTTCTTCAGCAGCACTTCCATTATATAGTTTTCTAATATTTTCCCACTATAGTAAGCATAAACTATTATGTCTGTTTTAGTGGCCTTCTTTTCAATCTTCTGTGAAATATTTGTTTATATCTTTTGCCCATTTTTCCTTTTTTTAAGACTATTTATATTGAGAGAAAGAGAAAAAAAACATAAGCAAGGGAGGGAGAGAGAGAGAGAGAGAGAGAGAGAGAGAGAGAGAGAGAATCCTAAGCAGGCTCCATGCTGTCAGTATGCCCCAACCTGGGACTTAATCCCATGAATTGTGAGATCATGATCATGACCAGAGCTGAAATCAAGAGTCTGTTGCTTACCTAACCTTAACTGACTGAGCCACCCAGGTGCCCTGTCCTTTGTTTTTGTTTTGTTTTTGTTTTTGTTTTTTTGTATTTTGATTTGCTGTATTTTTATTGTGAATTAGCAAAAGCTCTTGTGTACTGTAAATATTGGACTTTTGTTGGTTTTAGACATTGCAAATATCTTCTGTGAATAATAAACAGTTTATTAACTTTGTCCATGATATATTTTTGTTGACACAGAGCCTTCATTAGATGCTGTAGAATCCATGAGGTTTTCACTTCTGTTACCTTTTGTTAACCACTATTAACTTTACTGATTTCTCACAATTATATATTTTACTTTGGGGGGGGGGGAACCTTTTTTGCATGCAATGGAATAGAAATCCAGTTATATTTTCTCCATATGGTGAGCCAGTTTTCATACATCATCAACTAAATACCTAACCATTAGGCCATTGATCCATGTCTTAACACCCATGACTTTATTCCAGGAAACATGAAGGCCAGTAGACAATTAAGTGACATTTATAAAGTGGTGAAAGAAAAAAATGTATATCATCAACCCAGAATTCTATGCCCAGAGAAAATACCTTTTAGAAATGGATGAGTATGGAGTAAAGACATTTTCAGACAGATATAGAGGGAATTTATTGCCAGAGGCATACTCTATAAGAAAGATTTAACATTTCTTACACTGTATGTAAAGCAGTTTAAATATTATTTGCAGGCTGACTTTGACTAATTATATATATATTATAATATAATATATATTATATTTATATTATAAAGCCCAAGACAACCACTAAATTTTCTTGAAAGAATGATAAGTCCATAGAGGACTTATTCTATTCTAAAATAGAATAATAAGGAACAGATGGAACAAGTAGAAAAAAGCTATCAAAATGATAAATTTTAGGGGCACCTTGGTGGCTCAGTTAAGTGTCTGACTTCGGCTTAGGTCATGATCTCAGCTTGTGAGTTTGAGTCTTGCTTTGGATTCTGTGCTGACAGCTCAGGGCCTGGAGCCTTCTTCAGGTTCTGTGTCTCCCGATCTCTGCCCTTCCCCTGCTCCCTCTGTCTCTCAAAAATAAACATTAAAATTAAAAAAAAACTTAACGTTTATTTACTTTTGAGAGACAGAGACAGAGCATGAGTGAGGGGAGGGGTGGAGAGAGAGGGAGACACAGATTACAAAGCAGGTTCCAGGTTCTGAGCTGTCACCACAGAGTCTGACATGAGGCTCAAACTCAAAAACCACGAGATCATGACCTGAGTCAAAGTCTGAAGTTTTAACCTACTGAGCCACCTAGGCATCCCTAAAAATTTTTCTAAATGATCAGTTTTAGCTGACTATATCAAAATGACATTAAATGTTAATGGCTTAAACATGTGAATTAAAGGCAGAGATTATCAGATTGTATTAAAATAACAAAATATCAGACTATATGATGTCCATATGAAACTATCTTCAAATATGAAAAAATATATAGGATAAAAGTAAAGAGGATGGCAAATATATACATATAAATAGCATACAAACCACAACCACAATAAAACTGGGATACCTGTATTAATAACAGATAAAATAGACTTCAAAATGAAGAATATTATCAGGGGTAAATAGGGTCCACTGTATAATAATAAAGGAGTCAATTTTCCCAAGAAGACATGACAGTTATGATTTAACCTAACAATAGAACTTCAAAATATTCAAAAGAAAAGATAGAACTGAAATATGTACAGTTCTTTTTAGAGGCTTTCACATTCCAACATCATTAGCTGATAGGACAAATATATAGAAAATTAGCAAGCATATAGAAGACTTTAATAATATTATTAATCAGTTAACTTAATAAACTTTTATAAAATACTACACAGCCTCCCAAAAACAGAAAACATGCTATTCTCAATTGTATGTTGAGTTTTCACCAAGATCGATTATATTCTGGTCTATAAAATCTTCAATTTAAAAAGAAGTGAAGGATACAAAGTATGTTTATCACAGAAAAGTGAATTCAATTATAAATCAGTAAAAGAAATACAAGGATTTTCTAATTTTTTGTTGTTTCCTAATTGCATTTCAGAGGTGTTATCATATTTAAGTATAATAAATATTTTAAAGAATTACATTGTGAGTCAGCACATATTCACTCATGTATATATCTATATGCATTTGACAGAAACATATACTTTTCATTCATTTGATCATTTACTAGGTCAAGTATATTTATCATGTTATTTATTCTATACACTTACTGTTTGTTGCCTGCTTATTCTACCATTTAATAAGTGGTTTATTAAATGTCCTTGATTACATATTTACTTATTTCTTCTTTGACACTGTTTTGGGGCAATGCATTTATCCCTCTCAAGTTCAAAATTAGACTTTTGTTTTAAGGTGGATTCTCACAGTTTTTCTTATTACACAAATTCATGCTTCTCCATGCTCTTTTAAAATTGAATTTGCTATTTTTTATTATTAAAAATACAAGACTTCTAAGTACAAAGAACAAACAGGGTTAACAAGGATGGGAGTTAGGGGGTTAGTAAGTGGGCGATGGGCATTAAGGAGGGCACTTTTTGGGATGAGCATTGGGTATCATATGTAAGAGATGAATCACTGGGTTTACTTCTGAAGCCAAGACTACACTGTATGTTAACTAACTTGAGAAGAAAAAAAATTCTTCATGCTTTTGAGTTACTGGCATTTCTCTGTGATAGATTGTGAGGAGGGAGGCAGTAACTCAAGCTAGTTCTTGTCAGGGACTAGAAGCCAGGTCCATGGGTTTAGTTTTACACATCTCACAAGAACTCATAATTAATTAGTTATAATTACATCTCTGTGTGTGTGTATGCATACTTATTAGGAATACGACATTAAGTTTTATGTGTATAACATACTACCCCGGTTTATGTTATTTTGCATACAACAGTATGACTTTTTAACCTTTATTTGGTGTCCTGCTGAATGTTTTTTATAGGAGAACTAATGAAATATAGGACTGAATTTTCAAAGACTATTACTTGAACTTGTGATTGGCTCAATGCCTTTCCATAAGTAGATGTTTCCTTGAATTGTGAAGCAATAATTGGACACTGGAGAGCTATTATTTGTGGGGCCTCAAAGTAAATTTTGTTTTAATGCAAAGCCAAAGTGGAGTGCTGGTAAAGGGTATCTGGAAATATGGCTCAGTGTATGTAGCGGTTTTGTATGGAAAACACATTTCCTTTGCACTAGGGCACAACATCTAAAAATTTGGCAATCTGTATAATCCTTGATACTTCTGGATAATGTCATAATCAGAGATAAAGGAACATAAGTGTATTAACATCCTCAAGGCTATGCACTATTTCTTGCTCCCTTTTTAAGTTTATTTTTGTTATATTTTATTGTATAAAATTCTATTTCAATTTAAAACCCATGTTTAAGAGGAGCCGTTTAGGAAACCATTGTCAATTGTGGACAACTTTTTGAAAGAAACTAAGTTACTAACTAATTTAGTTACTAACTAACTGATTTAGAATTGAGGATGATATCTGAAGAATGAGGCTGAGGTCAGTTCACTGTAGTGTGTCCATTTCCTGACGTCTGATGGTAAATTTTAGGGCTCTGAAGAACTCAGGTAAGAATTCAAAAATTAAAGGTGATAAAAGAGAAAATTAGTGCCTTGGAATTGTTTCAACAAGAACTTGTCAGGATGAGGTCTGAAGATGGAACACAGGGAAAAAAACACACAAAGCTTACACAAGGTATTTTTTTAAATGTAAACATGTATGCATTCAGTGTTTTTTATTATGATTTCAGTTGATTTTAATTTACACAGGCATTTTAAAAAAGTTAGGCCATCTAACCATTTAGTAAGCATAGTTTAGACACATGTAATTGACAATATCAATCTACTTCTTACAAACATCCTTTATTTTAAAAATGAATTAAGAATGGGGTGTATGGGTGGCTCAGTCGGTTAAGTATCCAACTTCAGGTCAGGTCATGATCTCACAGTTCTTGGGTTTGAGCCCAGCATTGGACTCTTTGCTGATGGCTCAGAGCCTGGAGCCTGCTTCAATTCTGTGTCTTCTTCTCTCTCTGCCCCTCCCCTGCTTGTGCTCTCCCTCTCTCAAAAATAAATAAATGTTAAAGAAAAAAAAAGAATTATTTTCCCCCTTCTTAATTGGGGAGAGGGAGAAAAGCAAACCATGAGAGACTCTTGAATGCTGAGAACAAACTGAGGGCTGAGGGGGGGTGGGGAGGAGGGGAAGGGGGGTGATGGGCATGGAGGAGGGCACTTGTTGGGATGAGTGCTGGGTGTTCTATGGAAACCAACTTGACAATAAACTATTAAAAAAAAAAAAGGATTAAAACCCCCAACCACTTTGTGTGTATGCATGTGTGTATTTAGCAATTGGTTTAGGCACACACAATAAGGAAATAAGATATAGAATTGTTAATCCTTAATCCCTTACTAATAATAGGCAGCTCAACACTTGATAGCTTTATTGGGTATGCGTTTTGTTCTGTGTTCCTTTTTCTGAGATGTTAATGTTCATCTTGCAAATGGCTCTCTTAAAGACCTGAATTGATTCCGTTCCTGACTGTAGAATGTGTGTTTTCAAATCAACTCTGAATTTTATTAGTGTTCCATAATTGAGTAGAGATTAATTTACTCATACTAAAATAGTAATTCTGTTCCTTATCTTTTGCTCCTTTTGCTCTTCTGGATTTTCTTAGCCTCTTGATTTTAGTACATTACAATACTTAATACTGGGATTAAATTACTTTTAGCTATGTTTATATGTGTTCTTAGTGCAGTACTTCCCTTTTGTTCAAGTTCCTCTACAATAAATCTCATATTTCCAGACCCTGCATTGAAGTTTGTCTTTGAATCAGTGATTGCATTGGAAAATCTGGCTTTGATGTTGATTCAACTAGACTAACAATAGCTCTCATTGGTAACAAACTGGTTAGTATAGTCTTTTACCCATTACTGTGCTAATTCTGATTATTCTAATTATACCTTTCTACTTGGTTCTATTCCCATCTACTTTGATCTGACAGTGAATTCCAAAATATTTTGAAAGGATTATAATTTATCTTGTTTTTATGTCTTTAATATATATATGTATATATATATAATATGCATGTATATATATATATATATATATATATATATATATATATATATATATATATATATATTTCCCAAAAACATATTAAGATTTCCCTCAAAAAATAATTGGTACTCTTTAGTGTGCCTTATGTGGTTTACTTGAAAAACTTTACTACATTGAATTTACAACTGATAAGGATTAAAGTCCAAGTCCTACAAGCCTTAAAAGCCTATCTGACGGTGGAAAAAAAATATCTGGTTGGTAATGGTAATTTATTTTCTCTTTTCTTCTCTTTCCTACTTGTCTTACCTCTAGGATGTTCAAGTTAAATGAATGCTGCTGAAACTTCTTTTATGTTCAGCTTTTACAAAACATTAATTTGTTTTTCTTTTTTAGACTTGTGAATCACTAGCAAATAATAATAGTAGAGTCATCCATAACATTGTTATTTCCATATAGACCTTTTTAAAAAAGTGGATACAATCATTAGTTAGCCCAGCTTTGGGAAATTCATGGAAACTCTCTTTTATTCATTAATAATTGGTCAGTGAGGTATGTTTTTCACTGATTGCTTGGAGCTTTTTTTGTTTAAATCCATACTCTCCAAAAGGGGCAAGGGGTTTTATACTTCATAAATGTGACAAATATGGATATTTCATATCCTAAAACAAATGGTTTTGTATAAACTTGCCCACCAGAGATACCTGGCAGAAATGTCTTCAATTTATGCTACACTCTAAATAAGAAAGGGGTCCCAAAATTATGATAAACTGACCAATACCTGGGGCCATGTTATGTAAAGGGTGGTTATTTAGCAATTAGTCTAAAACCTTCCTCTCCTTCATATATGTTGGGAGCAAGAGAAAAATTAGTACTTTTTCCTGTATAACTTTTTAAAATATAATTTTAATATTCATGTTTGAAGAGGGAGGACAGAGATATTTTACTATATTATCTCTTGATTATAAACATGTAGTTCTGCCCTCCCTCATGTGCCTATGTCTACTAATACCAACATTCCAATTTAGTGATGTGTGTATGAGTGTGTGTGACTGAAAGGATACATGTATTTCTTATTTTTTAATTTTTGTTTATTTTTACTTGAGGTATATAATATGGTAATTCATCAGATACAGACATTTCTCAGTGCTCATCAAGATAAGTGTACTCTAAATCCCCTTCACCTATTTCACTCACCATTCGACCCATCTCTCCTCTGGCAAGCATCAGTTTGTTCTCTGTATTTAACAGTCTGGTTTTTTTTGTTTGTCTCTTTTTTTATTTTTTTGATTGTTTTGTTTCTTTGCTTGTGTGTTTTGTTTCAAATCATACGATATTTGTCTGTCTGACTTAGCATTGTATCTTTTAGGTCTATCCATGTTGTCGCAAATGACCAGATTTCCTTCCTTCTTATGGCTAATATAGATACTGGTTACACACACACACACACACACACACACACACACACACACACACACCATATCTTCTTTATTCATAGACACTTGGTTACTTCCATAACTTGCCTATTGTAAATAATCCTGCAGTAAACACAAGGGTGGGATACATATTTCTTTTCAAATTAATGTTTTAATTTTCTGAAGGAAAGTTACCCAGAAGTAGAATTACAGGATCATATGCTAATTCTATTTTTGAGGAAACTCTGTACTGTTTTTTCACAGTGGTTGTACAAGCTTGCATTCCCACCAACAATGCATAAGAGTTCCTTTTTCTCAACATCTTTATCAACACTTTTTATTTCTTGTGTTTTTGATTTTAGCTATTCTGACAAGAGTAAGGTGATATCTCACTTATCACCTGATGATTAGTGATGTTGAATCTCTTCTCATGTGTCTGTTGGTAATGTGTGTATCTATATATCTTCTTTGGAAAAATGTATATTCATGTCTTTCGCCCATTTTTAAAAAAATGTTTTATTTATTTCTAGGAAAGAGAGAGAGAGAGAGAGAGACAACGTGAGCAGGGGAGGGTCAGAGAGAGAGGGAGTCAAAGACTGAAACAGGCTCCAGGCTCTGAGCTGGCAGTCAGCACAGAGCCCGACGCGGGGCTCGAACCCACAAACCGCGAGATCATGACCTAAGTGAAAGTCGGACGCTTAACCGACTAAACCAGCCAGGTGCTGTCTTTTGCCCATTTTGAAATCAAATTGTTTTTTGTGTGTTTATGTGTTTGCTTGATTTTGGTTTTAGTTATATAATTTCTTTATATATTTTGGACACTAACCTTTTATAAGGCATATCATTTACAAATATCTTCTCACATTCAGTACATTACCTTTTTGTTTTGTTGAGTTTTTCGTTTGCTGTGCATAAGTATTTATTTTGATGTGTCCCAATAGTTTAATTTTGCTTTGATTTTCCTTGCCAGAGGAGATAGATCTAGAAAAAATATCTATCTCTATGACAGATGTCAAAGAAATTACTGCTTGTCTTTTTCTAGGAATTTTATGGTTTCAGGTCTTGGATTTAGGTGTTAAAGGCATTTTGAACTTACATTTTTGTGTGTGATGTAAGATATTGGTCCAGTTTCATTCTTTTGTGCGTAGCTGTCCAGTTTCCCCACCACCATTTTTTGAAGAGACTTTTTCCTGATGTTATATTCTTGCCTACTTTGTCAAAGGTTAACTGACCCTAAAAGCATGGGTTTATTTCTGGAATCTCTATTCTCTTCTACTGGTCTATGTATCTGTTTTTGTATCAGTACCATACTATTTTGACTACTACAGGTTTGCAGTATATTTGGAAATCTGCGATCGTGATAGCTCCATGTTTGTTATTCTTTTACAGGACGGCTTTGACTATTTGGGTTCTTTTGCAGTTCATACAAATTTTAGTATTATTTGTTCTAGTTCTGTGAAAAATGCTCTTGATATTTTGATAGGGATTGAATTAAATCTGTAGATTTCTTTGGGTAGTATAGACATCTTAGCAATATTTGTTCTTTCAATCCATGAGAATTAAATATCTTTCCATTTGTTTGTGTCATCTTCAATTTCTTTCATCAACGTTTTATAGTTTTCAGCATACATGTCTTTTATCTCATTGGTTAATGTTATTCTTAAGTATATACTATTTTTGGTGCAATTATAAGTAGGATTGTTTTATTGATTTCCCTTTCTCATTCTTCATTATTAATTTGTAGAAATGCAACCAATTTCTGTATATTGATTTTGTATCTTGTGACTTTACTGCATTAATTTATCAGTTCTAGTAGCTTTTTGATTCAGTATTTAGGATTTTCTGTATATAGAATTATGCCATCTGCAAATAGTGAGTTTTACTTCTTTCTTACCAATTTGGATGCCTTTTATTTCCTTTTGTTGTCTGATTGCTGTGGCTAGGACCCCCATTACTATGTTGAATAAAAGTGGTGAGGGTGGACATCTATCTTGTCCTGATCTTAGCTCTCAGTTTTTCCCCATTGAGGATGAGGTTAGCTATGGGTTTTCATATATGGCCTTAATTATGTTGAGGTATATTCCCTGTAACCCTACTTTGTTGAGAGTTTTAACACGAATGGATGTTGTACTTTGTCAGATGCTTTTTTTTTTATCTATGGATATGATCATATGGTTTTTTATCCTTTCTCTTATTAATGTGATATATCACATTGGTTGAATTGTGAATTTTGAACCACCCTTGCATACCTGGAATAAATCTCTGTTGACCGCAGTAAATAACTTCCCAAATGTATTATTGGATTCAGCTTGATAATATTTTGTTGAGGATTTTTGCATTTATATTCTTTGGAGATATTATCATATAGTTCTCTCTCTCTCTTTCTAATAGCATCTTTATATGGTTTTGGTATCAGGGTAATAATGCTGGCTTTGTAAAATGAATTTGGAATTTTTCCTTCTCTTTAATTTTTTTGGAATTGTTTAAGAAGAATAGGTATTAGATCTTCTTTACATTAAAAAAAAATAGGCTCCATGCTGGGCATGGAGCCCAACTCAGGGCTTTAACTCAAAACCTTGAGATCAAGACCCCCAAAATTGGATACTCAACCAACTGAGCCACCCAGGTGCCACAGTACTAGCTCTTCTTTAAATGTTTGGTAGAATTTACCTGTGAAGCCATCTATTCTGAAATTTTTGTTTATTGGGAGTTTTTTGATTACTGATTTAATTTCTTTGCTGGTAATTGGTCTACTCAAATTTTCTATTTCTTCCTCATTCAGTCTTGAGAGGTTATATATTTCTAGGAATGTATCCATTTCTTCTAGGTTGTACAATTTCTTGGTATGTAGTTTTTCGTAATGTTCTCTTCCTTTGTGTTTCTGTGGTGTAGGTTGTTATTTCTCTTCCTTCATTTCTAATTTTATTTTTTAAGCCGTCTCTCTCTCTCTCTCTCGTGAGGAGTCTGGCTAAAGTTTGATCAACTTTATCTTTTCAAAGAACCAGTTCTAGTTTCTTTGATCTATTCTATTGGTTTTTAGTCTCTATTTCATTAATTTTTGATCTAATCTTTATTATTTCCTTTCTTCTTCTGGCTTTGGGCTTGTTTGTTCTTTTTTTCCAACTCCTTTTATTGTGGTGATAGATTATTTTATTTGAATTTTTTCTTTTGAGGTAGGCCTCAATTGCTATAATATTTCCTGTTAGAATAGCTTTTGCTACAGTTTTGAACCCATTGGAAAAAATGCATGGTATGACTTTAGTCATTTTTGGATTTGTTAAGACTTATTCTGTGGCCTAACATTTTATCTCTTCTGGAGCATTGTCATTGTGCATTTGAAAATAATGTGTTTTTATTTATTTATTTATTTATTAATTAATTTATTTATTACAAATAGTTTATTGTCACGTTGGTTTCCATATACACCCAGTGCTCATCCTCACAAGTGCCCTCCTCCATGCCCATCTGCCCCCTCCCCCCAACACCCATAGAGAAGGAGAGAGGCAAACCACAAGAGACTCTTGAATGCTGAGAAGAATGTGTCTTTTGCTCTTTTTGGATGGAATGTTCTGAGTGTATCTGTTAAATATAGCATGTCCAATGTGCCATTCAAGGCTGTTTCCTTGTTGATTTTCTGTCTGGATAATCTATTCATTGATGTAAGTAGATGTTAAAGTCTTCTACTAGTATTGTGTTACTGTCAGTTTATTTTTGTTTGTTATTTGTTGCTTTATGTATTTGGGTACTCCCATGTGGAGAACATAAATACTTATCATTGTTACACCTTCTTGTTGGATTATTCTTTTTATCATTAGGTAATGTCTTTCTTTGCCCCTTGTTATAGCGCTTGTTTTAACATCTTTTTTTCTGAAATAAATATTGCTATCCTAGCTTTCTTTTCACTTCCATTTGCACAGTAAATATTTTTTCATTCTTTTACTTTTAATCTGAATGTGTCTTTAGGTCTGATGTGGGTCTCAGGTAGGCAGCATATTGATAGATCTAGATTCCTTTTTATTCTATTCAGTCACCATGTGTCTTTTATTGGAGATTTTGGCCAGTTTACATTCAAAGTAATTATTTATAGGTATTTATACCTACTGCCATTTTGTTACTAGTTTTACAATTGTTTTCATTGTTCATTCTTTCCTTCTCTTGGCCTCTTCATTTGTGGTTTAATGGCATTCTTTAATGATATGTTTGATTCTTTTCTCTTCAGTTTTTGTATGTATAATACAGGTTTCTGATTTGTGATTATCGATAGACTCATATATAACATTTTATGGATATAGCAGTTCATATTAAGTTTATGGTCACTTAAGCTTGAACCCATTCTCAAAGCACTAAGTTTTTACTACCCCATCACAGTTTATGTTTATAATGTCATACTTTACATCCTTTTATTTTCTGAATCTCTTGACTGACTTTTATAGATGTAATTGATTCTGTTGCTTTTGTGCTTTAACCTCTATGCTGGTTTTGTAAATGATTAATCTACTGGTTTTAATGTTTGTATTTACCTGTGAATTTTTTTTGTAATTTTCTTACTCCTGATTATGAACTTTCCTTTCCTCAAAGAATTCACTTTAACATTTCTTGTAAGGCTAGTTAGTGGTGACAAACTCCTTTAACTTTTATTTGTTTGGAAAACTCTTTATCTCTCCTTCTATTTGGATTGACAGCCTCACTGGACAGAGTACTCTTGGTTTCAATTTTGTTTTGTTTTGTTTTGTTTTTTTCCTTTTAGCTTTTGAATACATCATGCCACTCCATACTAGTCTGCAAAGTTTCTGCTGAAAAATCAGCTACTAGCGTTACGGTGTTTCCTTGTATGTAACAATTTTCTTTCCTCCTGCTGCTTTTAAAATTCTCATTTTATCATTATACTTTTCCCATTTTAATTATTATGTATCTTCAAGTGAAATTCCTTAGGTTGATTTTGTTGGAGGCTCTCTGTACATCCTAGATCTGGATATTGGTTTTCTTCCCCAATTTAGGGAAGTTTTAAGCTATTATTTATTCAAATATATTTTCTGCCTCCTTCATTCTCTTTTTCTTCTGTGATCCCTGTAATGTATATTTTATTATGCTTGATGGTTTTTATCCCTTACTCTATTCTCATTTTTAAAAATTTTTTCATATTTATTTATTTTTGAGAGAGGGATAGAGTGTGAAAGGGGAGGGGCACAGAGGAGACACAGAATCAGAAGCAGGCTCCCGGCTCTGAGCTGTCAGCATAGAGCCCAACGTGGGGCCCAAACCTACAGACTGTGAGATCATGACATGAGCCGAAGCCGGATGCTTAACCAACTGAGCCATCCAGGTGCCCCTCCTATTTTTTCTTTTTTCTTTTTTTTTTAATTTTTTTTTTATTTATTTCAGGGAGAGAGAGAGAGAGAGAGAGAGAGAGAGAGAGAGAGAGAGAGAGAGACAGCGTGAGCAGGGGGAGGGTCAGAGAGAGAGGGAGTCACAGACTGAAACAGGCTCCAGGCTCTGAGCTGGCAGTCAGCACAGAGCCCGACGTAGGCTCGAACCCACAAACCGCGAGATCATGACCTGAGCGAAAGTCGGACGCTTAACCGACTAAGCCACCCAGGCGCCCTTTAAATTTTTTTTTATTTATTTCTAGAGAGAGAGAGAGAGACAGCGTGAGCAGGGGAGGGTCAGAGAGGGGGGGAGTCACAGACTGAAACAGGCTCCAGGCTCTGAGCTGGCAGTCAGCACAGAGCCCGACGCGGGGCTATTTTTTCTTTTTTCTTTTAAGCTTGGTTCCTTTCTATTACACTGTTTCCAGCTTGTTGATTTATTTTTCTGCCTCCTAAAATCTACAATTGATTTCCTCTAGTATATTTTCATTTCAGTTATGGTTCTTTATCTCTTATTTATCTGTTTTAAAACAATGTATTCTTTCTGTTCATTGAAGGTCTTACTGAAATTTTTCACTCTTTTATTCAAATCCAGTAAGTACCTTCATGACTATAACTTTGAATTCTTCATGTGGAATATTGCTTATCTCCTTTTTTTTTTAGCTCTTCAGCTGTAGTTCTGTCCAGTTCCTGCATTTGGGACATATTCCTTTGACTCCTCATTTTGTCTAACTCACTGTATTTGTTTCTGTGTATTAGGAAAGTCAGCTATATCTCCTGATCTTGAAAGTAGTGGCCTTATGAAGAGCAGGCCCTGTGATGCTTTGTAGCACAATGCCCCTATTCACCAGAACTAGGTGCTTCAGAAATGTCACCCAAGTGGGTTGTGTGTGCCCTACTATTATGGTTGAGCTGCATTTGCCTTCGTCTAGTCAGTCCAGTTCACTCCAGCTCAGTCTACTTTGTTGTGGTCACACTGGCAGGATTGGGACCCATCTGGATTCACCATGGGCTTATAATTAAGCAGTGTCAGTAGTCAGACCAGATTCCTCCCTTCAGTACATTCGTTAGGGATGTTGTAGCCACTTTCAAGGTACTCTCCCTGCCTTCTCTGAGAGGTTTTCATTGGTGGACAGGCCAGCAGTCAGATCAGATGCTTGCCCCCAATCCATCTGTTGGGGTTCAGTGACCCTGAACTGCAGGGCTCTCTCCCTGTGCAGTCCCGAGTGCTTTTTGTTAGTGGGTAGGGCCAGCATTCAGATCAGAAGCCTGACCCCAGTCCATCTCCTGATGCTGCAAATGTACTGATCAACAGGGTGCTCTCTCTGTACTGCCAGTTATAAAGTTCAGCTATTGGTGCTGCAGTCACATTGTTGAATATGGTTGTCTTCTCCTCTTCTGAGGCAGAAATCACTTTGGAGTGATGCTGGTCCCTGCTGGGACTACATGAAGGATGAGTATGGCAAGAATTCCTTTAGAGGGACTCCTGCTACTGGGGCAGTTTCAATGGGACAGATCTATAGGAGAACACACAAGCAGGATTGTGATGTTAGTAAGGTAGGCGGAGAGTGTTTTGCTGGTTCCTGCAAGTGTCAGACTATCTAGGTTGGGAAGATGAGGGAGAGAGAAATGACACCCATAAGCTCTCTTGTTCTTGGAGAAGTCTCCTAAAGACCTTGTCCCTCCAGCACAAGTTCTGAGATTAATAAATAGATCACTTTCATGTATACCCCATCTGGTATACTTCTATATACTTCAAACTGCTACTTCTATACCATACCTCAGTGGGGTTGTTATACTGTCTCTGTAAGGGTGGGGGCTCAGATTCCTGTTGCCCTTCAGCTCTCCTAGAGCTGAGTGTGCTGATTAGTAAAGTACCTGGAATTAAGCCCAAGTATTATGAAGACTCATCTTCCTAGTGAGATCTCTGTGCCTAAGTTGCCTGCTGTGGGGTCTGCTTCTATCTTTTCTCTGTACATGTGGTATCCTTTCTTAGTTTCTCCAGCAGTTTGGTTCCCTACTGCATCTCCTCCTTCCTACCCCTTTTCAATGAGGCCCCCTGTCTAGGTTTAACTGTGCAAAGTCTCTTCTGTGTGTTTGGGTCATTTTCTCAGTTCACTGCTAACTAGGTGTGTCTGTGGGATGAGGTGAAGATTCTACTCCTCTGCATTCTTTTTTTTTTTTTTTTTAGTTTTAACATGTTTTATTTTTTCTTTTTTTTTTTTTTTTTTTTTGCAGATAGTTTATTGTCAAATTAGTTTCCACATAACACCCAGTGCTCATCCCCACAAGTGCCCTCCTCCATGCCCACCCCTCCTGCCCCCCACATCCACCAGTCCTCAGTTTTTGTCAGCATTCAAGAGTCTCTCATGGTTTGCCTCTCCCCCTTTCCCCCACCATTTCCGCCCTTCTTCTCCCCTTGGTCCTCTGTTAAGTTCCTCCTAATCCTCCTATACGTGCACACATATGATATTTGTCTTTCTCTGCCTGACTTATTTCGCTCAGCATAACACCCTCAAGGTCCATCCATGTTGCTACACATGGCCAGATTTCATTGTTTCTCATTGCCATGTAGTATTCCATGGTATAGATAAACCACATCTTCTTGATCCATTCATCTGTTGATGGACACTTAGGCTCTTTCCAGGTTTTAGCTATTGTGGAGAGTGCTGCTATGAACATTGGGGTACATGTGCTCCTATGCATCAACATTTCTGTATCCCTTGGGTAAATTCCTAGCAGTGCTATTGCTGGGTCATAGGGGAGTTCTATTGTTAGTTTCCTGAGGAACCTCCACACTGTTTTCCAGAGGGGCTGTACCAGTTTACATTCCCACCAACAGTGTAGGAGGGTGCCCGTTTCTCCACATCCTCGCCAGCATCTAGAGTTCTCTGATTGGCTCATTTTAGCCACTCTGACTGACGTGAGGTGGTATCTCAGTGTGGTTTTGATTTGTATTTCCCTGATGAGGAGCGATGCTGAGCATCGTTTCATGTGTCTGTTGGCCATCTGGATGTCCTCTTTGGAGAAGTGTCTGTTCATATCTTCTGCCCATTTCTTCACTGGGTTGTTTGTTTTTCGGGCATGTAGTTTGGTGAGTTCCTTGTAGATTCTGGATATCAACCCTTTATCTGATATGTCATTTGCAACTATCTTTTCCCATTCCGTTGGTTGCCTATTAATTTTCTGGGTTGTTTCCTTGGCTGTGCAGAAGCTTTTAATCTTGAGGAGGTCCCAACAGTTTATTTTTGCTCTTGATTCCCTTGCTTTTGGGGATGTGTCAAGTAAGAAGTTGCTGCGGTGGAGGTCAAGGAGGTTGTTTCCTGCTTTCTCTCTAGGGTTTTGATGGTTTCCTGTCTCACGTTCAGGTCCTTTATCCATTTTGAGTTTATTTTTGTGCATGGTGTGAGAAAATGATCTAGTTTCATTCTTCTGCATGTTGCTGTCCAGTTCTCCCAACACCATCTGTTAAAAAGGCTGTCTTTTTTCCATTGGATATTCTTTTCCTGCTTTGTCAAAGATTAGTTGGCTGTATACTTTTGGGTCCACTTCTGAGTCCTCAATTCTGTTCCATTGGTCTATGTGTCTGTTTTTGTGCCAATACCATACTGTCTTGATGATGACAGCTTTGTAGTAGAGGCTAAAGTCTGGGATGGTGATCCCTCCCGTTTTGGTTTTATTTTTCAGGATTACTTTGGCTATTCGGGGTCTTTGTGGTTCCATACAAATTTTTGGATAGTTTGTTCTAGTTTTGAGAAGTATGCTGGTGCAATTTTGATTGGAATTGCATTGAATGTGTAGAGTGCCTTAGGTAGTAATGACATCTGAACTATATTTATTCTTCCTATCCATGAGCATGGAATGTTTTTCCATTTCTTTGTGTCTTCTTCAATTTCCTTCATAAGTTTTCTATAGTTTTCATCATACAGATCTCTTGTATCCTTGGTTAGGTTTATTCCAAGGTATTTTATGGTTTTTTGTGCAATTGTGAATGGAATCAGTTTCTTGATTTCTCTTTCTGTTGCTTCATTGTTGGTGTATAAAAATGCAACTGATTTCTGTACATTGATTTTGTACCCTGCAACTTGGCTGAATTCTTGAATCAGTTCTAGTAGGCTTCTGGTGGAGTCTGTCGGGTTTTCGATGTAGAGTATCATGTCATCTGCGAAGAGGAAAGTTTGACTTCCTCTTTGCCAATTCTGATGCCTTTGATTTCCTTTTGTTGTCTGATGGCTGATGCTAGGACTTCCAGCACTTTGTTAAACAACAGTGGTGAGAGTGGGCATCCCTGTCGTGTTCCTGATCTCAGGGGGAAAGCTCTGAGTTTTTGCCCGTTGAGGATGATGTTCGCTGAAGGCTTCTCATAGATGGCTTTGATGATGTTTAAGTAGGTTCCTTCTATCCCAACTTTCTCGAGAGTCTTTATTAAGAAGGGATGCTGTATTTTGTCAAATGCTTTTTCTCCATCTATTGACAGGATCATATGGTTTTTATGTTTTCTTTTATTAATATGATGTATCACATTGATTGATTTGCGAATGTTGAACCAGCCCTGTAACCCAGGAATGAATCCCACTTGATCTGGGTAGATGATTCTTTTGATATGCTGCTGGATTCGATTTGCAAGGATCTTGTTGAGAATTTTTGCATCCGTATTCATTAAGGATATTGGCCTGTAGTTCTCTTTTTGTGCTGGATCTCTGTCTGGCTTGGGAATCAGAGTGATGCTGGCTTCATAAAATGAGTCCGGAGTTTTCCTTCGATTTCTATTTTTTGGAATAGCTTGAGAAGAATTGGGATTAATTCTGTTTTAAATGTCTGGTAGAATTCCCCAGGGAAGCCATCAGGTCCAGGGCTCTTATTTGTTGGGAGATTTTTGATCACTGATTCAATTTCTTCACTTGTTATGGGTCTGTTCAGGTTTTCTATTTCTTCCCGTGTGAATTTTGGTAGTGAGTGTGTGTTTAGGAATTTGTCCATTTCTTCTAAGTTGTCCAATTTGTTGGCATATAATTTTTCATAGTATTCCCTGATAATTGCTTGTATTTCTGAGGGGTTGGTTGTAATAAGTCCATTTTCATTCATAATTTTGTCTATTTGGGTGCTCTCTCTTTTCTTTTGGATAAGTCTGGCTAGAGGTTTGTCAATTTTGTTTACTTTTTCAAAAACCAACTCTTGGTTTCATTGATCTGTTCAATTGTTTCTTTGGTCTCTATGTTGTTTATTTCTGCTCTAATTTTTACTATTTCTCTTCTTCTACTGGGTTTAGGGCGTTCTTGTTGCTCTGCCTCTAGTTCCTTTAGGTGAGCTGTTAGATTTTGGACTTGCGCTTTTTCTAATCTCTTGAAATAGGCCTGGAGAGCAATGTACTTTCCTCTTAGGACTGCCTTTGCCGCATCCCATAGATTTTGAATTGTTGTGTTTTCATTTTCATTTGTTTCCATATATTTTTTAATTTCATCTCTAATTGCCTGATTGGCCCATTCATTCCTTAGAAGGGTGTTCTTTAACCTCCATGTTTTTGGAAGTTTTCCAGACTTCTTCCTGTAATTGATTTCAAGTTTCAAAGCATTGTGATCTGACAGTGTGCATGGTATGATCTCTATTCTTTTATATTTATTGAGGGCTGCTTTATGTCCCAGTATGTGATCTATCTTGGAGAATGTGCCATGCGCACTTGAGAAGAAAGTAAATTCCCTGGCCTCAGGATGTAAAGTTCTAAATATATCCGCCAGGTCCATCTGGCCCAATGTATCTTTCAAGTCCATTATTTCTTTAGTGATTTTCTGTCTGGTTGACCTATCCATTGCTGTAAGTGGAGTATTAAAGTCCCCTGCTATTAGCACATTCTTATCTATAAGCTTGTTTCTGTTTGTGATTAATTGTTTTATATATTTAGGTGCTCCCATATTCGGTGCGTAGACATTTATGATTGTTAGTTCTTCCTGATGGATGGACCCTGTAATTATTATGTAGTGCCCTTCTTCATCTCTTGTGATTGTCTTTAATTTAAAGTCCAGTTTGTCTGATATAAGTATCGCTACTCCGGCTTTCTTTTGATTTCCTGTAGCATGATATATATTTCTCCATCCCCTTACTTTTAATCTGAAGGTATCTTCCAGTCTAAAATGAGTTTCTTGTAGACAGCATATAGATGGATTTTGTTTTTTAATCCATTCTGCTACCCTATATCTTTTGATTGGAGCATTCAGCCCATTTACATTCAGTGTTATTATTGAAATATGTGGGTTTAGAGTCTTCTTATCTTTTGTAGGGTTCATGTTTGTGGTGGTGTCTCTGGAATCTTTGTTCCTTGCAACCTTTCCTTCAGATCATCCCCCTCAGGATTTCTTGTAGGGCTGGCTTCGTGGTGACAAATTCTTTCAATTTCTGTTTGTTTGGAAAGGTTTTTATCTCTCCTTCTATTTTGAATGACAGGCTTGCTGGATAGAGGATTCTTGGCTGCATGTTTTTACTGTTCATCACATTGAAGATCTCTTGCCATTCCTTTCTGGCCTGCCACGTTTCAGTAGATAGGTCTGTCACCACTCTGATAGGTTTCCCTTTGTATGTGAGGGCCCTTTTCTCCCTAGCTGCTTTCAAAATTCTCTCCTTGTCCTTGTATTTTGCCATCTTTACGATGATATGTCATGCAGAAGATCGATTCAAGTTACGTCTGAGGGGAGTCCTCTGAGCCTCTTGTATTTCCACATTTACTTCCTTCCCCAGGTCGGGGAAGTTCTCTGCTATAATTTGTTCCAGGACTCCTTCAGCACCTTTCCCTTTCTCTTCCTCTTCTGGGATTCCTATGATACGGATATTGTTGCGTTTGACTGTGTCGCTGAGCTCTCGAATTCTTCTTTCCTGTTGCTGGATCAGTTTGTTTCTTTTTTTGTCAGCTTCTTGTTTTTCTAGAATGGTGTCTTCTAAATCACTTATTCTCCTTTCTGCCTCTTCATGCCGTGCATTGGAGGCCTCTAATTTATTATGGATCTCATTTATCACATTTTTTATTTCTTCATGCCTATTTTTATTTTCCATTCTGTCTGTAGCCATAATTTCTTTGATGTCGCCTATGTTTTTTTCAAGCCCTGCTATTAATTTCACCATTATTATTCTAAAATCTTGTTCACTTATGCTGATATCTGTTTTGAGCAGTTCATTAGCTGTCATTTCTTCTTGGAGTTTCTTTGGAGGAGAGTTCTTTCGTTTCGTCATTTTAGTTAGCTTTCCGGCTCTTGTTGGTTTTAAAGACCTGTTATGCTCTCTGTTTCTATGAGCACTGCTATATCCAAGAAACTCTTGACTTTCCAGGGCCTATCCTTTCAGAGATTGTTTTTTGAATGGTATTCCTCGGTCACTCTTGTTGGGACCTTAGTTATTTTATTTTCCTATTCGTAGTGATATTTGGGACTCTTCACCTTTTGTACTCTAGCTTGTTTCTTGAGGTAGCCCTTGAAAAGAAAACAGACAGACAAACACACAGGGAGCAGGAGCACACAAACGCACAGGCTGATTCAACTAACATGCAAAGTGAGAGGGAAAACGAAAAAGTTAATAGAAAAGACGGAGGAGGGAGGGCGAATAATAGGGAGTATAAAATACATAAAAGGGTCAAAAGGGGGAAAAGAAATGGAAAAAAGAAGAAAACCGATGGACAAAGAACAGTTTAAAGCATATACCTGGATTTCCCAGCTACAGTTAAATAGCCGTGTGTATGCAGTGCTGGTTGAAGAGTATAGAGAAAAAGAGAGAAGGCAGGGCGAGACAAGGCAGATTTGGAAATAGAATGAACAGGCAGAAGGGATAAGAAACTTTTTTCAAAGAGGTAAAGGGTAGAATATGGTTGGATAGGTGAGAGAAGGATGCTGGAATTATCCAGAGAAACTATATAGTCTAATTACTCCTGAGAAATAGCTGAAAAAGTCGGTAGGTGTAGAATTTACATTTACAGAATGGACTTGTGATTGTTTAAGCAAGCTGGCAAACCAGAGTTAATCAGGTCAGTGTTTTGGGGAAAAAAGCGAGAAAAGAGAA